>OZ023068.1:12562869-13762869 GCA_963992785.1 Tenthredo livida | reverse complement strand
GCAATCTTCCTCAGCTTCGCTGCCGCATGTTCTGCAGGTCCAAATGTTCATATTTTTCTTACTCCGGACGGCTCCGCACAAGCTGCGAAAAGCTTCTTTTTCCAAATATGGTTGGACGATTTCCAAACTCACGTCGTCAGCTGCAAGTGAGTCTGGTATCATCTCCGGTCTTGTTTCGACATCCTCTGGTTTCAGCTGGTATTCGCCACTCAATGCTCTTGAAGGCATGCTTTCATCAGGTGTGATCCAGCTCAATATTTGATACGCTTTGTCTTCGTCTGAGAGGGTGGTAAACGATACTGGACCCTTCCTACGTTTTGGTATTTTAACCGTGGTCATTCCTGCGCGTTTGTAGCGGTTTTTCAGTTTCAGAGGAGATGGCATGACCATGTCAGTAAGGTTTGCCACGCTGGGCAGATATTCAGTGGAATTCACAGTTAACTCAGACATGTTTTGCTCTAAATTTTCCACATTTACTGACACTGAATTGTCGTGCATGCCCATCGATCCCTCTGTTATCACAGGAATGTTTGATTCACGGAGACTTCTTATATTCTCCATGTTGATTTTCAAGTCGGGGTCAGGAAGATGTAATACATTGTCAGATGTATCACAATTATCAGATCGATTTGCCTGTGAATCCACTTTGGTTTCGAGTTTCTCTATGCAAACCTCGAACCCTTCCCGCCAGTAATTCGAAATTTGATTGAGGACGTGCAACCTGTAATTAAAATTGTCTTGCGATGACAATAATGCTACCTGCGTCATGTCATTGATCGCTGACGTAAGTAACTTTTTTTTTTGTGCATCAGTTAGTTTTTTCTTCGTCATGCATTTGGTTATGGACACAGGTCGTGAGATCTCTCTTTCTTCATCAATACTCGCTATTGGACGGGTACTTTCGCACGGAGAAATATATTGTTTCATCCATCGTTCAGCACAGAGCTCTTTTGCAAAAAGGGGCATACCAAAAAAATTTCGTACAGCCAGAATATGTCTGCACGGCAAAAGCATGGACTTCCACGTCGCGCATTCACATTCCGTTGGTTTTACTTTCAAGAAATTATTGTTTGAAAAGACAGAGCACTCTTTGGTTGATTTGTTATGATCTCTGAGTGTGATTAATGTATGCTGAGTTATTTCTTTAATGACCACAGAGAAGGCATAATTCGTTAATAAAGTCATGTATTGGTGTTCAATACTATTATCGTCATATACTGTGACTTGTTTCTTCAAGAAATTCTTTGCTACATCATTAACCATTTGGCGATTGCGATTCTGAAGCCATTTAAAAAATGAATGCACAAAGCCTGCCAATGTGCTGTTTTTTTTGACAACCTGTTTGATCTTGCTGTTGACGGATTCCAATCGATTATTGGTTTGATTACCCAAATTTCCATGTACCATACTGTAACGCGTCCATTCGTCTCTTATCGGATGCCAGTTTTTGTTGAAATAATGGATGACAGGTGTTGGAGCAGACTGGGAAAATTCCCCATATAATTTATCATATTTAGTTTGTGATGAAGACTTTGCTAAAGAGTCGAGGAATCGAAGTGAAATTTCTCTTTGCTCTTTCGTAATATTCATTTTCTCTCGTGAAACCTCCCGACCGAATGTTCTCAGCACATGAAATAAACATATGTATATCGGAATATTCGGGAAAACTTCTTTGAGCAGATCTCTCTCGAGCAAATCCTTATCCCCCATCATGCATTGCATCTTAGAGCACGGAATTAAATTCTCTTTCTTAAAACACTGCAGGAACCATTCGAATGTTGCACGGTCTTCTCTAGCAAGTAGAGCAGCACCCACTACTTTGCTGAGGCCCACCGAATCCTCCACAAGTAGAAGCATTAATGTCAGTCCTCTACGTAACAATTTGTAGGTTCCATCGATAAATACTATTTCAGGCCATAATGACATAGCCTCCCTCATTTCCGTTGTAGAAAAATAAAGCCCCTTGAATTCGTTGTCTTCATGTAGAACAGACACATCGGCTTCTAAATAGAAAAATAACATTAAATAGTATTTACCATCATATACTGCGTTCCGCTATTAACTACTGTTCCAAAATCTGTTCACAGTACTATTAATAATGAAATTCTATATCATTAGTGCATAGTGAACGGATTCTCGAAGCACTTGGAATTCTTCATTACTGTAAGTTTGTCTCAGAAGTTGAACTGCTTTCACAAGAGAATCAGCATCGTCGTCATCTTTATATTTAGTGACCAGATTTGAAATATCCTTCCGACTCCAAGGTTTTTTAAAATCTTGGTGAATTTTATCTTGGAGAAACTTTTTATCACACCTCAGTTGCAAAAGGTTGATTACCTCTGCTTCCTCTTCATTCGATAACTTTTTGTTTTGCGGTAACAACTCGAAGAATGCCTGGAATAAACGAGAATTAGAAGATTTAGTATTCATCTTGCAGAATACAAGATAATCAATATTCTCCAGCCCTTTGAACGTTGTTGGCAATCAAAATAATGATTCATGACTCATTATCGCCTCAAAACTTTTGTCTGCAGATTTGAATACATCTTGAGGAGTTTATTGTTAGTATAATTGGGTATAGCATGAAGAGAATAACATTGGTGAACGATAACACGTGCATAGACACTTTGAATGTTCTCATATTTAATATTTCAGAAGGTCTACATACTCTTCTAAAACCTTAATTATCAAACTGGATTTTAAACTGTGTTGACAAATTCAAAGATAAGATATACAGTATAGTTTCAAAACTGTTTCCTATAAATATTATTTTGAATAGACCAATTCGAGTACTGAGGTACATAATTACATAACAAGAGAAAAAAATCTGATTCAAACTCTGAAAAACCTTAGAAAGCCTCTTCGATGCACCAAAACGGATTTAAAAAAAAGTATTTCAACTACAAATGTAACCGGCAAATAAAACTTTTTTTCCAACACAAGAAATGATCGAGTATCACATCCATGCAACAAATACAGTGGAAATGTATGAAACAATTTAAAATAAAATCGTCCTAAAACTGGGGATTTTCATATTTGTTTATCAATATTCAAATTTTTCAGTCAAATCCAGTGGCATTTATTACATTCGAAAATACCCACATTTCATTGTTCATTGTAAGTCACTCAAGTCGCATACTGGAAAACTGATTCGAGCATTAGTCACAAAATGTGAACTGAAAACGATCGTGTACAATCTACACACAGTCATCAATTTTAGTCTTTCTTTCCAGTATTTGGCAAAATATTCGGATCCTGATATACTTACTTCTGATCCTTCGTGACCCACATGTGTTGCCTTAAAGTCCTTGATCTGTAACTGCTTTTTGTCTTCGGTTAGGATTATTTTGATGAAAGCGTCACAACCCATCTTGGAAGAGCTGTAGATCTTGTGAAATACCTTATTATTTTTAAGTAGGTGCTGGACATTTTTACTAATTCACATTTGAGTACTAATTTTCTCATTAATTGTTACTGAGGCTACCATAACTACAACTAAATCGTTATAAGATTGGATTGGACAGGTTAAGTGGGTTTAGAATATGTTCAAATTATGAGTTTCTATTTGAGGCAGTTTTTCCCTTACTCGACTGTCACTCCTAGCCGCGTTCTGCCTTACATGACTAATATCATTAGCTGGGCAAAATCTGAGATATTGTCAAGACGATAGCACCTTAATCCAATAGATCCAATAGCAATAAATCAAAGTAGTATACATATTTACCAGACATTACGCATGCCTTTGGCTGCTGTAGCGTGTGATCCGCCAAACTTACAGACATAACGAATTTCATAATATTTCAATTCTGGATTACATTTCACATTCAACATTTGAATCCGCCTGTTCTTGAATGTTGTACTACTTTTAACCACAAATATCTGTTTTTCCTGTGTTTGATATTTTTTTAAGAAATCTGACCAATCATTGTAAGTCGGAAATGTCTTCCCTTTTTGTAATTCCAATGGATCATCCAAATTCTGCAAACACTATTGCATAGAAAAAAGACGCATTGGACTCTATTTCCAAAACGAAAATCTCTGAATTTAACTTAACTTAACAACGTCCGTGAAATCAGCAAAACCTTCGATAATTTTCAATTAATATTTTATGAACCGATAGCTACTCAGTCAGTTGGATAAAATAACAACTAATAAGGCTCATAATCAGTGAAAATGTACTATTTTATACCTGCATTTTGGAAGCAGTCCCTGTCGCCATCACAGAGCTCAGAGCGGTCTCGGAGGAGGGCGAAAACGTAAAGAATTCTTCTTTTTCTTTTTCCTTCTAATGGCTATTCAACGTAAAGAACTCCCAACGACATCCAAATGAGGCCCTTAAACCAATAGTTCAAACAACTAATAAGATCTTCACCAACAATTTTTTTACGGTTATAACTTCTTGCCGCCGAAACAGATAGACGTAGACGTTTCGCTTGCAGAGTGAGAAAAATGTTACGGAATCGAGTGAAACCCAATAATGCGTTCGAAAACTCTGCGGATTGTGGTAAAACTGACTGGTTTTGTCCAATGGTCGCTTTCCGATTGGTTGGGCACAACTCGGTAGAATTACGAACGCACGATTGCAGACCGAGTAGTTTTACGCACGCACATGAAATAGAACTAGATGGCGTTGCTTATATATTCAAACTGACCAATCAGCGTCAATCGAAAGCAACTCCCCTGCGCGCTGTCGATACCAGTTACCACGCCACGCGGGATTCACTGCTTTTGGTGAAATCGGGTCACATAGTTGAGAATTGACTGAAGAAGTGCGACGCAAAAAACAGCGAAAACGAGCTAAAAAGTAAGTTTCCTACAAATATACATGATTGAATTCAACTTAATATATAAATCGTTCTAATGATTAACGTAAATCCGAGATATTCACGATTATCTAATGAATTTCTTTCAAAAGTTATAAAGGCTGAAACCCACTAGTCGGCAGCGAATAGCCAAAGACCGTGGTTCACATTTAATACATCGACCAAATCTGGCGTTCAAGTGAGATTTGGTTGGTGTTCTGGATGTGAATCATTGTTTTCGGCCGGTCGCTGCCGGCTGGTGGGCCTCGGCCTCAACACTTTCTGAACCAACGTTCGTAATATGCATCGATTAATCCGAATTTGCTAGTTTTTTTTTTTTTTACCCGAAATATCTGTATGTAGTAGGCGTCGAACACTTTAATTGTTGTGAAAAAAAAACTATCGGAATACGGATCAAAGTGCTAATATAACCATTTTTGACGCCTCATATCTCGTGGACCAGACCTGCTATACGCTATTTTCCAAGCAGAATCTGATGAAGCGTTCGAAAGCGTTAGAATAACTTGTCAGATCATGAAAGTCCAATCTGTGTTCCAGTGAAAAATACCCGTGATGGCAATATATGTATTCAGCGGGCTTCCCTTCGCACGTGCATTGCTGGATAATTAAAACGTGATAAAATCAAAAATTTGCCGAAATCCATTATGATATTTCTCTCGCAGAAAACAGCAAATTGAATAGTTCCTTGAGTAGTGTGAACTGAACGTGAAATCTCTAAAATTCGCTAATATTATTAGTCAAGATGTTAAGATATTCAAACTGAACAATTTTTTCATGAGCCAACTTAACGACCTCTCTGGGAATTCAACACTATTCACAGCAGAGGCCTATTTAGCTTCATTCTTATCAGTTCTATTCCCTTATTATTGTGCTTGTGGTATGCACATACAGTAATACCCCAAAGTCACGTTGTAATTGGTTCCAAGACGGCAATATGAGTTGAACGATGACGTAAGTCAAGATACCATATTGATGAGTCTTAATCAAACAAGTATATTCTAACAGGTCAGGTAGAACAAGGCTATCTCAAAAGACTCTCCAGCAAATGTATGTGGAACCCTTTATAAGCCTTCCAGAGTCTTCTCCTCATTAGATGAACTTGGTTCATCCGTACCGGCGAGATACAGTTGTTTCATTCAAATCCATCGATACTGTTTATGTATATACAGGGTGATCCAGAATGCGGTACTTTCCTTACACCGGTGGATTCCTTGTAAAAATCTAAGACGAAAATTATTCATCCTAAAATGTCGATTGCTAAGCCGTTTTCGGGTAGGAGCCGTTTAAAGTAAGCCACTACGAGGGCAGATACGAGAATGGCTCAGCCGCCGCAACGCCGTTATTGTTGGCCCGCCACCGTGATCAGACGTTACATTCATAGTTCGGTAACATTCAAATGCTTCTGTTTCCAATGCATCGCCTGTATAGCTCAGCTACATACAGCAAAGCAGCCGTGGCCGCGGATGTCTGATCGTGGTCTCTTTGCAAGATCGCAGTGTTGGGCCAACATTAACGGCGTAGCGGCGGCTGAGCCATTCTCGTATCTGCCCTCGTATTGGCTTACTTTAAACGGCTCCTACCTGAAAACGGCTTAGCAATCGACATTTTAGGATGTATAATTTTCGTCTTAGATTTTTACAAGGAATCCACCGGGGTAAGGAAAGTACCGCATTCTGGATCACCCTGTATACATATTGTTACAGGGGTTGATACACTCCTCTCATCTAGTTCAGTAGTCATCTCAAATAAAAGATGTAAACATAAAGCATTTGTTTGCCGTTGCCAACTACCATTCAATGTTTATAAACAACCAGTCTTGATCTAGACCTTAACTTGAACATTTATTTATATATTCATCATATACTATTTTATTATATATTATGCAAGCCTTTCAACCAATACTTATAAAAATGAAGTGCAGCCCACTCATAGTATACCATTTAACTACGTACATGAGCATGCATTTATGAAATATAGTGGAAAAGTTCTTATTTTGATGTTAAAATGTTACTATTAGCCAGTATTCCCGAAATTGTATCAGTTGCATTTTTACAGATGACAGACAAAGATTTTGAGCTGAGATTGGGGGCTAAATTTTCCACTTTTCAAGCTTTTGATCAAACATTACAAAAATACCAAGATACGGAAAATCAATCATTTTCAAGGAAGCGTAGCAGAAAAATAACAGCCGCAGGATTACAAAGAACGATGAAGGAAGATTTGATCTATTACGAAATGTCGTACATCTGTAAGCTTGGTGGCACTTTTAAAAGTAAAGGGAAGGGGCAAAGAAACACAAGGTAAGAAATCTCTCTAACGTATTTTTCGGTTATTATTCCACTTTCCGATATCCCATGAATTTAGGGTCTGCAAAGTTAATTCGACGTATTTGGTGACAAGCACAATCTCGTTTGACTGCCGCATGGCAGCTATGCCTGAGGGACAAGGTCAGGGCCCGAGAAGTTATTTTATACTACGCCATGTTTTGACAGCTGACTCTTTGGGGATTATGTTATGCCAGTATACATTAACAACGATTGCTACTCGGTGAACGGTGACTAGTTTTGGAGACTGCGTCGCTCTTAAGATCATCCACTGTAGGAGTTCTCAACGTTGAGTTGATCAATTTTGAAGGCGGAGAAATCGTTTAAATGATATCAGTGGTGGGAGTACTTGAAGTAGCGTTGAGAACTTAGTGACGGCTAGGAACTGAACACTGCTCTGTCATGAACTTCAACTGGTCTACAAGCCTCAGAATAATTCTCTGCACTCGTAAAATTGATCACTGTTCTTGGAGTAACACTGATTGTCAATCCAAAGCAAAGTACAATGTCCTCTGACTGGTGAACTGCCAAAGCCTTGCTACATCGACGCTTCTCTTTACAGCTCTATAGCCTTGATAATATAACCTTGAGCTTACGCAGCTTACAGTATTCTTTAGTGCATTCCTCTATCTACCGGGAATATTCGGTGAAAGTTAACGATCCCCTTCCTACGGCCTAACCAACACAGGCGCGCACCGCGTGCGTGAGGCTCGGCGGGCGGGGCTGAGCGACCAGTGGTGCTTCTACCAAATCTTCCGCGCTAGGCCGAGTCCGCATAGCCCACCTCGATACTTAACCTAAAAAGCAATCATCGCACTGAACACGGAAAAGAATGAACGCGAATAAAATGGATTTGCCTGATGTGAACATTTATTTTCGAAATTTATGAACGAATTTAAAATCAAATATCAATCAATTGGATTTAAGTATTGATTATCAGTGTTTAGGATCGATATTTGAGACGAAGAGGAACAGGTAAGTGAAGGGTAAATCATTGAAGACAACATGGTCAAAAATTGTTTTATTTATTGATTTATTTATTTATTAACAGAAAAATGAAATTTATCAACGATTATTGGTTAATCGAGGGATCCATTGCTGTTGAATTATGGCGTACGTCCAAACTTATCGGAGATTGAATGCTTGGGAATCGAAGAGAGGCTACCGATGAGCCACTGTCGAACGTAGTAGCCTTCTACTCGAACCATTTTTATTTCTCAACGACTACCTCTATCGGAGACCGAGTGCTGACATGTACCTCAGCGAGGCTTCATAACGTGCAGAGGGGCTTTTGTCGCAGGAGTTTGTAGTGCGATGAGGTAGCGTACGAGGAGCTTCGTTGCAAGCGTTTGTAGCACGTCGACGATATGCAGTCCTTCTCTGGACTCTGGCGAAGCCTTGCCGCATAAAAATTTGATATAAAATGCTCACCGACGCACTGCGAACTCTGGCAACGAAGCTCCTCGTACGCTGTCTCGTCGCACTGGGAACATCTGCGACGAAGCTCCTCTGCCTGCGACAAGACATGAACGTTGAATGGTCGCCAGACGAGTAAGAAATGTTTGATGAATATCGTCGACGGGCTACGAACCCTGGCAACGAAGCTCCTCGTACGCTGCCTCGTCGCACTAGGAACATCTGCGACGAAGCTCCTCTGCCTGCGACAAGACATGAACGTTGAATGCTTGTCTGACAAGTAAGAAATGTTCGATGAATATCGTCGATGGGCTACGAACCCTGGCAACGAAGCTCCTCGTACGCTGCCTCGTCGCACTGGGAAAATCTGCGACGAGGTTTCTTCGCCTGCTATGAGACATGAACGTTGAATGGTCGTCAGACGAGTAAGAAATGTTCGATGAATATCGTCGACGGGCTACGAACCCTTGCAACGAAGCTACTCCGTACGCTGCCAAGCCTCGCTGACGCTGTTGCTAGCTCTCGCTTCTTCGATCCCTGCTTGGTTCTCGATCACTCTTCGCAGTCTGTTGCCTGAGGTCAGCTTGGACAACGACGCCGGCGATATTTCTCCTCAAGAGTTAGCGGGCGATCAGTCATTGGGTACGTAGGATACAAAGTTAACGGACATCAAAAGACTTACAAGACTTATAAATTCTCATGATAGTCAGTTATACTCTCGCCTTGCTGTTTCAGAGGAAGTAACGATGTCCTGGGATGGCAACATCTTCTTCAACGAGTATGAGTTTATTCTTCTCAGACACGTGATTTACGACGAACTACAAACTCCTGCGACAAAGCCCCTCCGTACGCTATGAAGCCTCGCTGAGGTGCATGTCAGCACTCAGGTCTCCGATAGAAGTAGTCGTTGAGAGACGAAAATGGTTTCAGTGAAAGTATACTACGTTCGACAGTGGCTCATCAGTAGCCTTTCTTCGATTCCCAAGCAATCAATCTCTGATAAGTTTGTGCGTACACCATAATTCAACAGCAATGGATCCCTCGATTAACCAATAATCATTGATAAATTTCGTTTTTCTGTTTCAGACCTGAGGACGTGGCCTGTGGGTGGCAGCCTTATCCGCGATGACTTCATTCTCCGCATCGTACTCTGATCAAATGATTCATTATGTTATTATTAAACTAAAGTTAACACAAACACCGAAAATTTTCTCACGAATTCTTAATTTTCATTAGATTGAATACTAGTATTCCGAACAGATGTTTTGAATAAAATCTAGGTCTGAAAATAAATGAATCAATAAATAAATCAATAGATAAACCAATTTTTGACCATGTTGTCTTCAATGATTCACCCTCCACTTACCTGTTCCACTTTGTCTCAAATATCGCTCCTAAACACTGATAATCAATACTTAAATTCAATTAATTGATATTTAGTTGATTAATCTTAAAATAAATGTTCACGTCAGGCGAATCCATTTTATTCGCGCTCATTCTTTGCCGTGTTCAGTGTGATGATTGCTTTTTAAGTTAAGTATTTATCGAGTTAGCGTGGATGGGCTATAGTATTTATCGAGTTAGCGCGGATGGGCTATGCGGACTCGGCCGAACGCGGAAGATTCGGTAGAAGCACCACTGGCTGCCTAGCCCCGCCCGTCGAGTCTCACGTACGCGGTGCGCGCCTGTGTTGGTTAGGCCGTAGGAAGGGGATCGTTAACTTTCACCGAATATTCCCGGTATGTGTTTCATGAGAAATACCACTTTATATACTTACTTTCCGTACATTTTGGGAACCTCTATAAATACCGTTATATTTGATCATTTCATATTTCCACACAGCTCTGGTAAAATTGATTGTCCAGCGTACATGAATGTCAAGGTATCTAAAGATGGACAGTATCTTGAAATTCGTGGCATAAATTTAGAACACAATCATCCGGCATTGAAAGAATATTCCAAGTGAGTATTGTATACAAAGATCATTATTATTATTATTATTATTATCAAATTAATCGTACTTTGTCATAACTTCTAATGCTTGCCGTGTTTCATAGCATACTGCGCAATATGGCAAGAACAGATTTGACTATCAATGACAATAATCGAGTTGGATTTAAAATATTATCATCTGCATTTATTTTTATTTCTTTGCAACGTTCCGTTTCGTTGTTTATATTTCAAAACTCACACATTTGTTTTTCCATTCATTGCATTCAATATAGCCTAACTGAAGGGATGGATCTTCACACCAAGAATCAGCAGGCGGAGCCAGATGTACATACTGACATCGAAGAAATGCCTGCAACTGTTGACCACCAGGCCACACAATCGTCTGCTGCAATCTCCAAAGAAGATATATCTGATGATACTTTGCTGGAAATCGCTGCGTCAATTGAAGTGATGATGTGTGAGCAGCCTCATTAGGAGGCATGTTTCAGTGAAGACGCTGAATTAATCAGCTCCCATGAAATGTTGGATGAGTTGGCGCCCACAACATGCAAGACTCAGACTCAGACTGAGGCTAATTATACATCAGCTGCGTCAGAAATTAAGAACGATAGCAAAAAAGCCATTACAATGACTTTGAGTGAGATCTTCATGCCATATCAGTTGCCAACAGCAACATGCAAAACTCAAACTAAGGCAATCGTTACATCGTCTACTTCAGAAACTGAATTCGAAAGTGAAAAGGATACCACTCAGAAGTTGGCCGAGATCTTCATACCAGACCATGCATCTAAAGGACGGCCGAAAGGAACGACGTTAACCGCGATTGGTCTCCCAAAACGTAGGAAGGGTCCAGTATCGTTTACCGCCCTCTCAGACGAAGACAAAGCGTATCAAATATTGAGCTGGATCACACCTGATGAAAGCATGCCTTCAAGAGCATTGAGTGGCGAATACCAGCTGAAACCAGAGGATGTCGAAACAAGACCGGAGATGATACCAGACTCACTTGGAGCTGACGACGTGAGTTTGGAAATCGTCCAACCATATTTGGAAAAAGAAGCTTTTCGCAGCTTGTGCGGAGCCGTCCGGAGTAAGAAAAATATGAACATTTGGACCTGCAGAACATGCGGCAGCGAAGCTGAGGAAGATTGCGCACTGTGCGAGAGTTGTCTGGCATGGTATCACTTTAAATGCGTCGGCTTCAAACTCACCAAAAAAAATCAGAGATCGGCATGGTTCTGTCCGACTTGCAAAATAGTAAAGTGATTAGTGAATGGTTCAGTAGAAAAGTAGCTCGGTCCGCACTGTTGATAAAGCTCATTTTACCAATTTGAGCGATATAAAATGAGCCTTATCAACACTGTAGATTGGACTACTCTGACACTGAACGCATCAAATACATGGTCGATCCTGAAATATAGTTTAACGGCTGAAGTGCAATTATAAAGATTCCTTTATAGATCTGAGATCTAGTTCCGAGTGAACGTACTTACCTTTGTTTTAATATTAATGTTTATTTCTTGTCACTTGCTGGAGTTATAGTGTATTATATTAAACTGTACTTGAAGACTGCCAGGTCATTTGCTTTATAGATCTGAGATCTAGTTCCGAGTGAACGTACTTACCTTTGTTTGAATATTAATGTTTATTTCTTGTCACTTGCTGGAGTTATAGTGTATTATATTAAACTGTACTTGAAGACTGCCAGGTCATTTGCTTTATAGATCTGAGATCTAGTTCCGAGTGAACGTACTTACCTTTGTTTGAATATTAATGTTTATTTCTTGTCACTTGCTGGAGTTATAGTTTATTATATTATACTGAGCTTTAATAGGCTCGGTGATGGAGTCGGCGCTTACCCTCCATGATCTGACACTCCAGCCGTATGTTTGTTTTACATATTACGGTACTTAATCTGCTGAATTTAACTTAATAAAACTTTATCAGAGCTAAAAAATGTGTATCTGTTTTCAATGTCCTTAACGACAAAATAACTGTGACAGTGATTTCGAATTGTTTGAAGGATGAATATTTGCATTGTGTTCAGATAATGAAACGTTAATTCCCATCTCAAATGAAGATTTAATGAACTTTACGCTAATTTGAGCTAGAGCCTTTTGAAATATTCCCGCCATTTAATTTCCTGTTGAGCAAACGCGAAATTTTGAACGTGCCGCGAATTGGTGAAAGTTGGAGTCACGCGAAATTTTGAACATGCCGCGAATGGGTGAAAGTTGGAAACACGCGAAATTTTGACGTGACCCTAGCGCTGACAGCTAGAGTTACGCGAAGTTTTGACGTGACCCTAGCGCTGACAGCTAGAGTCACGCGAATTTATAGAACATATATCTAGTCATAGAACATGCATAAATTAGTGTTTTTCTGTCAGTTTCTCCAATGGAGAGCGACTCGACTAATTGTCGATAGAATCCCAACGGATTAAGTATATTATAGTGGATTAGTCTCACTCGTATCAACCGCTCTGCACAAGAGCGAGGGGAACAAAGGTTGCTTGTAAAACCAATAGGGATTCTGAACAGGGATTTTCTCTGTATTTATTATTTATTCTTGACTTTATGTTTTAGAAATATCATTGTGAACTCATTTCATTTATATCAACCGCTCTGCACAAGAGCGAGGGGAACAACTGAGGTTGCTTATCAAATCGATGGGGATTCTGAACAGGGATTTGCTCTGTATCTATTAATCATGTCTAATTATAAGTTAGAAATATCATTGTGAACTAGTTTCACTGTTATGAACCGCTCTGCACAAGAGCGAGAATAAGTCTCTCCAGCGGAGAGCCACTCGACTGATGGTCGATAGAATCCAAACGGATTTGGATTATTGATTTATAGAACATATATCTAGTCATAGAACCTGCATAAATTAATGTTTTTCTATCAGTTTCTGCAATGGAGAGCGACTCGACTAATTGTCGATAGAATCCTAACGGATTAAGTACATTATAGTGAATTAGTCTCACTCATATCAACCGCTCTGCATAAGAGCGAGGGATACAAAGGTTGGTTGTAAAACCAATGGGGATTCTGAACAGGGATTTTCTCTGTGTTTATTAATCATGTCTAATTATAAGTTAGAAATATCATTGTGAAATAATTTCACTTATATCAACCGCTCTGCACAAGAGCGAGGGGAACAACCAAGGTTTGCTTGTCATACCGATGGGGTTTCCAAACAGGGATCTTCTTTGTGTTTATTAATCATGTCTAATTATAAGTTTGAAATATCATTGTGAACTAGTTTCACTCTTATGAACCGCTCTGCACAAGAGCGAGAATAAGTCTCTCCAACGGAGAGCCACTCGACTGATTGTCGAAGGAATCCTAACGGATTAGATACATTATAGTGAATTAGTTTTCACGCATATCTATCGCTCTGCACAAGAGCGAGGGAGAAAACCAAGGTTTGCTCGTCATACCGATGTGGTTTTCAAACAGGGATTTTCTCTGAATTTATCATGTCTAACCTCTACGTTGGAAATATCATAGTTGATTAGTTTCAACTTTCATCAATCGCTCTGCACCAGAGCGAGAATATAAGCCACTTTTGTTGCTTGACACTGTGACGTTTGTCCAACACAGTGTTGGTACACGTGATGTACCTAAATAATTCTCGATTTGTTCGGGTTGTTATTCAGTGCAATCATTTGCAATATGCCTTGCTGTGTTTATAGACACTGCCGCGAAATAATCGCGATCATTAGTGTACGTATAAATATACTGACGTAGTGCGCATCGGAAGATGCGCGCTGCGCCATCTAGCGGTAGGCAGAGGTACTAAACGTTCCGGTGTCTGCACCATCTAGCGGTGGGCAAAGATACTAACGTTTGGTAATCTGCCTTACCGCGGTGAAAGGCACCCGGCCGTGGCCTTGAAACGTTTCACTTCACCTTAAGGGGTTCAGTACTGAAAATTTGTAAGAGACCATTTTTTTTTGTTCCACTACTCAAAATGGTTCAATCAAAAATCGCCTCTAGCAGTTTCTAGATATTAGTAGTATGTGTATTGGAACAAAATATAAACCTTCTGCCATGAAAGTGTATGCGCAGGAGACCTTTCGCAGAAGATTTCCTTCGAACCACTGCGAAAGGTCTCCCGCGCATACACTTTCATCGCAGAAGGTTTATATTTTTTTCTAATACACATACTTCTAATATCTAAAGACTGCTGGAGGCGATTTTTGATTGAACCATTTTGATTAGTGGAACGAAAAATAATGGTTTTCTACAAATTTTCAGTACTGTCCCCCCTTAACTGTTCATGCTAAATGTTCAAGTGTAATTTCATCAAGACGTGATCTGCATCGTTGTTTACACTCTGTTTTGTATTTTCACTAGAAAGGAAGCACCACAAAAATTACAAGCACTGGTTGTATGGGTAACAGGCGAGGATGCAGGAACCTACACCACAGGAATCTCTATTGAATGGATCAAAAATTTTTATTATCAAGAGTGTTTGAGTACTGATCTTGAGGACCAAAATGACGTCTTGTATGTTGTTGAATGGAGAGGTGGACCTAAACCACCGGAAGGGTGGCCAGCTTACGATGCAAAAGTGATTGAGGTATCGGGTAAATCCAGCTGCCATTACTATAAATTAATTATGTGCCCTCGAACTGAATTATTTCCAATTTAATAAGAGGCATTCCCGTTTGCAGCAATAACTTTCATTTAGTGCGAAGGAAGCTGAAGCTCGATTTTTTTGAGCAAGTAAAATGAATAGAACATGAAAATATGTTTTGTTTCAATGATTTTACACTAAAATACAAATGGTTGGTTGGGTAGTTGGTTTGAATTGCATTATTTTGCAAGGAATTTCTCTTCACAAGCAAAGTTTAGTAATTTTTCGTTCTTGTTCTTAACGTTCGAATTTCCTACTGAAAATTGTGGCATGAGATCTGATGTGAGGTCTCATATAAGACGTGATGTGAGCTTATATGAGATCTGATATCAGCTCAAGCGAGAACTGATAAGCACTCACCTCAGATTGTCGTAACAAAATTGAACGAGGTTTTCATACTAGATCTTAGATGAGTCTCATGTCAGATCTCCTGTCAGACTCGAAAAGTTTGTAGAGAACAACAAATCTCATGCTGCAGGACTTGAACTCAGAATCTTTGACTGCGTAGGCTATTAACTTACCACTGCGCCACGACATTGCCTATAAAACAAACAATTTTCTTTATAAGCAATGTCGTGGTGCAGTGGTAAGGTAAGAGCCTACGCAGTCGAAGATGCTGAGTTCAAGTTCTGCAGCACAATAATTTTTTTTATCTATAAACTTATTCAGTCTGACAGGAGATCTGACAGGAGATCTGACATGAGACTCATATACGATCTAGTATGAAAACCTTTGTTCAATTTCGTTACGACAATCTGAGGTGAGTGCTTATTAGTTCTCGCTTGAGCTGATATCGGATCACATATAAGCTCACATCACATCTTATATGAGATCTCACATCAGATCTGTTGCCAAAATTTTCAGTGGGGTAATTGGCACTCATTCACTTCTGAGCAGCACGTATTGCTCATTCACTAAGGAATAATGGGGCATGATTTTCCTCCGTTCATCAATAATGTGATTTTTTCATTTGTCTGTGACCCTTGACTCGTGTGAATTTTTAGTTTTTTCCTTTGAAATGCATGCACTGACAGTGATGATGAGAAGCATGGTCGTTTTTTTTAGAACTTAATGCAAAAAACGTTATAATCATCTTTGAAAATTGATTAACAGCTGATATAATACCTTTATTTTCAATTATCAGCTAATAAAGCGGTATTGGCACGTGCACAGAAAAGACTCACTGAAATTAAGGGAGCTTTCCAGTGTGACAGCCCGAAAAATCGCTGTTTTTCGCGATTTTTTTTTTTAAAGAAAAAATAATCTAATCGGTCTGGTTTTTTTTTTGTATATTAATTCGGTATTGAAGAATACAAAACAATTTTTCAAAGATCGATTCATTTATTAATTAATATCTATAAAAATGATGAAACAATTGTTGCAGAAAATGCACTTGGATGTGGTGTCCACGTTGGGGGTCACAGTTTTGATCTGAAACAAAAAACACAAAAAGATTATTGATCGGTATATAATTGGCTTTCGTGCTATGAAGGCTTTTTTTTTTTTTTTTGCAAAAATGGCACCGGTTTGAACAAAAAGTATCGATTTTAGCATTTTTTTTTGGCAGTTTTTCTTACAAAAAAATAGGAAGATGTCAAAGAAAAAGAAAAAGCTTCCATAGCACGATAAACAATGACGTTAAGAATATTGTGTAAAAAATTCAACTCGATAGCTTTGAAACTCTGCCCTCCAAGTTGGACACCGTTTTGAAAAATGCTGTTTCGAGAAAAACGCGTTCAAAGTTTCAAGTGAGGAAATTTTAAGTCAATCGCTTACTTACGATCAATCAGCGATGCCAGGTCCATACAATATCCCTTCTGCTTCTTCGAAAAGATCGTGCTCAATGGATTGTTCAGCAAAAACAAAAAAATCGATTTTTTGAAAATTTCACACTGGAAAGCTCCCTTAAATCACCACGATTGAAAACTCCACAAAACAAGTCGACAGATACAGAATCATTGATGCTTCGGGTACCTCATCAGCCTTTGATGGGTCTATATTATATGACAGCGATAAAGAAAATCAAGAGGAAGAGTATGAAGATTCTGAGCCCATCGATAAGGTAAGAAATACTGAAATGATACATCCGTGGAGGCAAATCTCTGAGGTGAATTCAATAAATTGATGGACAGAATTCTCATTATGTAGCCGCTCAATGAGGTTGTCGCATGACATTTTATTCTTCACAGCGAATTAAATACTCTAGTAGCAATACCTGCATTAGCAGATTACTGCAGATTCTGCTTCACTCTCTAAATTTGAATAATTGAAAATCACTCACTTTCACTGCAAATCAGTGCATATACACTGGTTTGCAGTCATAAGTATACCACTAATTCAATCAGTGGTATACTTATCACTGCAATCAGTGACTATCCACTGATTCAAATTTAGAGAGCAAGAATCTTATTGCAGTATTCTCGCAGACCTGTTGCAGGTCCATCGGAGTATTTTACTGAGTACAGTATACAACCAGAACAATTGAAGAATCTGTATCAGCTATATATAGGTATATTAGGGTGTGTTAAAAAAAAAAAAAAATTCTACGAGCTACCTTTCGAACCGGCAGCGTATATCGCCTAGAAAATCCTCTTAAAATTTCAGCCCAATAGATAAAGATTTAGAGGTGGCTCCAACAGGTTTTATATTTTCAATTCAAATGACACGTTCAAACTTATTTTCGCATAATCTGGCTGCAAGACTCCAATTTTAGTGACTCTGATGAGGAGTTGGGGTTTCAGAGGAGTCATAAGAAATTGAGAATGAGATGTTACTGTTTTAATTCTCAGTATTTTTCTCGAATTATTAGGAATCGCGAATAAAATTGCCTCTTTTCCAGTTTCGATTATTCATTGAAAGTATTGAATCCCGGTAATAGATGTTCTCATGTAGTTGTACCTTCCATGTTTCTGTATTGACATTTTGTATACCATTACATCGGATATCGCTATCAAAACGTTGCATGTCAATGAAAAACGATATGGAAAATTTTGCATGATTTTCAATATTCTGTAGAATCCCTATTTCCGAAATATCACTATTGCATTGATGATTCTGCTTATCTAAATAGGGAAAGATGGCCCAAAGTAGATACCCCGGGCAAAGCGAATTCGGTGTATATCTCGATGTCTGAAGTCGCCTGCGTACTGTCATATATAGATTGCAATATCTTACGGCAGAATATCAGTCAAAAACAGCTCCGATAAGATTCTGCACTAAAGAAAATTATAAGATTCTGCACTGAAGAATCTAATAATATTCTGTACTGAAGTATCTGATGTCAGCCCCGGACTCAAGGGGGGATCCTGAATTGGACGGTTCGAAAAATCGATGTTTTGGGGAATTTTTTTAGGGTAAAAAAAAAAAAGCAGGTCCAGCGAAATTTTTACATTATTTTATTACATGTCTGAACATGAGAAAACAATTTTTTTTGAAAGAAAAATATTCACAGGCAACCGATTTTTATGCACATTCGTGCAACTGCTGTTTCCAATCGGCGGGACAGATGTAGCTCGTAATTTTCATCTGAAACAAAAAAACCAAAAACCATTTCAATTGTAATATATTTTTCTTCTATATGAACTAAAAACATTGTCGACAAAAAAATTCTTAACAACTTTTTTAGCAACTTGAAATTATTTTTTTTTTCACAAAAAGCACATTTTCTGTTTCAAACCCGAGAAAACATTCGAATTTCATAATTTTTCTAATTTTTCTTAGTTCATATAGAAGAAAAATATATTACAATTGAAATGGTTTTTGGTTTTTTTGTTTCAGATGAAAATTACGAGCTACATCTGTCCCGCCGATTGGAAACAGCAGTTGCACGAATGTGCATAAAAATCGGTTGCCTGTGAATATTTTTCTTTCAAAAAAAATTGTTTTCTCATGTTCAGACATGTAATAAAATAATGTAAAAATTTCGCTGGACCTGCTTTTTTTTTTTACCCTAAAAAAATTCCCCAAAACATCGATTTTTCGAACCGTCCAATTCAGGATCCCCCCTCAAATGTGGAAGTAGTCCACTACTGTCGGCGCGTAAAGGTTTGGCCCCTCCGTTTGAGTGATCATAACTTCTACAGGAAAATTGGTAGAGCATCGAGTCTGGTAAGATCGGAAAGCGCCAAGTTTTCTGCGTCCAATGGTTGTTTGCAAATTTCCGTGTAAAAATCGTGAAAGCCGTTATGATCTCCGAAAAGTTAAGAAACGTAGTTTTTCGGAGTCCATCGCCGTACGTCAACTTAAACTCGTCACCGTTTGTCTGAAATAAGTGTGAAAAATCTGGAAAAGTTTAGAAATATTCCCTGAACCTTAACGAACATGATAGAGTTTGGAAATTCCAAAAATATTCACAAACCTGGACGCCAGGTGCAAAAAGGTCCAATGGTGCGATTTGGTGAACGGATCGGTACGGGCGAACCTGAGCCGGCTCAAAATTTTCGTCAGGATATACACTTTTTGATTCCATAATCAGTTTTTGGTTCGCAATAGTGTACTTCCAGTAATCGACGTCAACATTTTTTCAAATTTGCACGGGGCCGCGTGTGTCCCAGCCGCGATATTCGTCGCTGCATTTCCCCCCACGCCCCACCCGTCGCAAACTCTATTGTTACTTCAGCTTATGCGGCTACTGATATACAATGTGTATGCAGTCGTGAATATCGATTTTAATACCAAAAGAATCTCTTGGAGATTGAAATGAATTAAATTAAATCGATGTAAATTATAATTTTTTAATGATGGAACGTATTTTTGGCGAGCGCTTGGTGTAGGTATCAAAGTGTACAGGAATTGAGGAACATTTTATACGACCATGGAAAAAAAATTATATTCCATACAATTTCCAGAATGTATATATATTTTTTCAATACGATTCATTGAAATATTTTTTCTCAAAGGATTAGTCAAATAACTCAATGAACTATAGCAAATGTTATTATACGACTTTTCCACTTCACAAGTTATCTATTAGTTTTTCCATAGTCGAAATTGACGAAATTCAATTTTAAATAAATAATGAGGATACCTGTAACAAATAATCGGCACATAATGATGGTTGGCTTAAGTCAATGCTTATGTTATGTGTGTATAATGATCATTTTTCCGGGTTGTTCTTTAAAATAATAAAACACGATGGTTATCTATAAAATAATTTATTTTGCTGAGAGCATAAAAAAGGGTTCAATTACGTTAAATTAATACTTCACTCTTCAGCACATTGATATAAAAATCTAAAGATAAAAAAAAAAAATCTCGAACCCTTCCTTCACCAGAAAGTACAATCAGATTTCACTCGAAGTGGTATATATTTTGTATATGGGGCATTCCAGCTCAACTCAACCGGCCAACGGAAGTGACCTCTTCGATTTTGTTCTCGAAATAATATATGATAGTTCTATATTAAACATAACATGTCTGTGAAGATCGAGCCTTAAATCAAAAATGTGCCCAAGTTATGATTTTATGAAGATTTGAATCGCCTTACATTCAAATATTCAGTGCTACTAAACGATGAGTCAACTCAAAAAGGTGTCTCATGGATTATGTCCGGTACGAAGTGTACTTTGGATGGAAATTCAATGAAAAATTTCAAGCACTCTTTTTCTCTAAAATTTCTCGAAAATCTCAAATTTCTCGGGAGTGCCCTAATCGATTGAGATGAATTTTGCACACAAAATTTTTAGTGAAAAACTCCAAATTTTGGTCCCCGAAACAATATGCCCGGACGTCAACTTCCGGAGTTGTGCAGTTTTTAAATAATTATATAATTACCATTTCCGAGGAAATTTTGGTTCGCACGAATAAATAACATTGGGTATGATGCAAAGCATAGAAAGCTTGGATACAAATATTTAGGAAGTTGCTATTAGACATCAATAAATCAATTTAGTAATTGATAATCTTTTTAATTATCACAAACATGATTTATCCGTCAATCGTGTCCAATAGCACTTTCTGTTTTTATGAATCACTGATTATATTTAACTGGATACGAGTTCACATGGAAGGCAGGGGCCAATTCTTGCACCTGAGTGTACAGTAATGTTCATGAATGGGTTTGCCGCTGGCTAACTATTTTTTTCAGACTTTTTCGGATACCATCAATAAAATAATGTTATATTATTTTTACAAGGGGTCACAATTATTATTATTACAATTTCGGCCATCAGCACATCAAATACGACTAGGATGGAGTCTTGTTTCCGAAAAAGTCCGAAAAAAACAGTTAGCCACCGCCAACCCATGAACGAACATTACTGTACACTCGGGTGCAAGCATTGGCCCCTGCCTTCCATGTGAACTCGTATCCAGTTGAATGTAATCAGTGATTCATAAAAACAGAAAGTGCTTTTCGACACGATTGACGAATAAATTATGTTTGTGATAACTAAG
The DNA here is from genome assembly GCA_963992785.1 of Tenthredo livida. Classification (NCBI taxonomy): domain Eukaryota; kingdom Metazoa; phylum Arthropoda; class Insecta; order Hymenoptera; family Tenthredinidae; genus Tenthredo; species Tenthredo livida. The sequence continues at coordinate 13,741,316 of OZ023068.1, read as the reverse complement.
AAGATTATCAATTACTAAATTGATTTATTGATGTCTAATAGCAGCTTCCTAAATATTTATATCCAAGCTTTCTATGCTTTGCATCATACGCACATTGAAAAAAATTTGAGCGACCTAACAATATAGGCCTAGTGGCGCTGCACTCGCTTGCCTTGAGACGCTACTTACTCAGATTTCGGGATCATAGGTACACTTCGTCGGGTGACTTTCTCACCCACGAACGCGGTGAGCTATCACTGGGATTGTAGCTCGCCCGGCTTGGTGTACTGAGTCACCCTAGTAGAGCGTGTAGCAGATTCAAAACCAGGTACGCAGCGCATATTTGTTTAACACTGCTGCGTCACTCCATGGTAACGCTAGTCGCCCAAATTTCTTTCAGTGCAATTTATTTATGCAAATTATTTATTCGTGCGAACAAAAATTTCCTCGGAAATGGTAATTATATGATTATTTAAGAACTGCACAACTCCGGAAGTTGACGTCCGGGCATATTGTTTCGGCTGTCGAAATTCGTAGTTTTTCACTGAAAATTTTGTGTGCAAAATTCATCCCAATCGATTAGAGCACTCCCGAGAAAATTGAGATTTACGAGAAATTTTAGAGAAAAAGAGTGCTTGAAATTTTTCATTGAATTTCCATCCAAACTACACTTTGTACCGGACATAATTCATTAGACACCTTTTTGAGTCGACTCATCGTTTAGTGGCAGTGAATATTTGAATGTGAGGCGACTCGAATCTTCATAAAATCATAACTTGGGCAGATTTTTGATTTAAGGCTTGATCTTCACAGACATGTTATGTTTAATGTAGAACTACCATATATTATTTCGAGAACAAAATCGAAGAGGTCACTTCCGTTGGCCGGTTGAGTTGAGCTGGAATGCCCCATATATTGAAACGTTTTGTTTTCTACTCACTCTTTCTGGAAGAGAAAGAGTGATGCTTTTCGCAGGGATGAGGTTCAAAGTTCAGTTCTAAGCCTTCGATGTTTTAGAATTCCTCAGATGACAATTTTCTCGTATTTGAAGAAATAGAGGTCTATCATCACTGGAATTAGCGTTGTTGTAATCGGGAGTCTGGTGTCATCGGAGGGCTAATAATAATGAAATAATAATAATAATAATAATAATAGTTTTTTAAAAGATCTTTGCAAAAGAACTTGATACCAGTTTTTTTCCAACCGCGCACAGATTTCCGGGAAGTCATTGGGCAAAAAAAATCTCCGAAGTATTTTTAAGTCATGAAAGCAAAAAAAACTACGATTCGGCTACTCAAGAATTGTTTCACGTTGGTTTTTCGCACAGTTATTCAATACTATTAGTATAAAATATTATTCATTATCTGAATATATATATTTTGATATTTTTATTCGTATCCTATCCATTCATATTTTTTAAGAATTAAAATATTTTTTTAAAAGTATTATTCAAATAGGTCAATGAACTATAGCATATTATACGACTTTTCCACTTCACAAGTTATCTATTAGTTTTTCCGTGTCCGAAATTGACGAGATTCAATTTTGAATGAATAATGAGGATACCTGTCACAAATAATCGGCACATAAAGATGGTTGGCTTAATTCAATGCTCATGTTATGTATGTATAATGAACATTTTTCAGGGTTGTTCTTGAAAATCATAAAACGGATGTTTATCTATATAAAATAATTTGTGTATATTGAAACGTTTTGTTTTCTACTCACTCTTTCTGGAAGAGAAAGAGTGATGCTTTCCGCAGGGATGAGGTTCAGAGTTCAGTTCTAAGCCTTTGATGTTTTAGAATTCCTCAGATGACAATTTTCTCGTATTTGACGAGATAGAGGTCTTTCATCACTGGAATTAGCGCTGTTGTAATCGGGAGTCTGGTGTTATCGGAGGACTAACTTTATTTTTTGTGGATGTGAGTATGTCGAGTGTAAATATTGCGTGTGTCTGAATACGTGGAGTATAAATATTGTATGAATGTCTAACTATTCTGTGGCCAGGTAAACCCACTACTTAAGACTTATCTAACTGACAGCTGAACGGACATTCTCCAGAATTCTATGTGAATTTAGTTTCATATTTTTACTGACTCTAATGAAGTTGAATTTCGTGATAAATTATTCTAAGAGGTAATTTCCTAAACGGTTATGCAATGGGTAGGATACTCGCTATGGAATACGATTATTGAGCCTGACCTATACTCAGAGGATGAACTGTATGTCCTCATTCTTAAGATGCTTCATTCAATCGTAGTCTCATCGTCAGGTTCGAAGTCACTATCTGTTTCTGATTTAGTATCTTCATTGACGTCTATTATCATTGGCTCGACAGCCATTGCCATCGCCGACTCGCTATTGATGTACTGTTGTTGAATGTTCTCTGCATGCCTGACACAGTTTGGCCATAGATCTGAGGGAATATTGTTCATAATATCTACACATAATCGATGAACGTCATTTATTTTAAACGTTTTGTTCTGTGTAGCGACTTTATTTTTCACGTATGCCCATATCAGTTCAATAGCATTAAACTCGCAATGAGCAACAGGAAGCCACAACAATTTCACGCTGTCACCCCTCAGTTCTTGAATAATTTTTTCCAGGAGATATTTCTTAGGATAGTGATAGGAACGAGACTGGAGGAGCAACTTCGCTTTCGTCAAATCATTGAATGATGCTGCATATTCTGGCAATGGTACGTTCCTGTTATGCATCCATTCAATTATTTTCGCCTTCTTCCATGCTGTCGTGGGATTCCGATAGTGCGGATCCAGCATGGTGTGGTATGGAGCTTGATCTATCACGATAACTGATTTCTCCGGTATGACTGACAATACATGGCGGAACCATTCTTCGTAATGCTCAGCATTCATTTTGTCGTGATAGTCCATACTTCCCTCCTTTCCAACGAAGCACTTCATGCAGTCATCCGCTAGGAATCCCTCTTTGCTCCCAATATGCAAAATAATCACTCTCCTGCCAGAACCAGAAGGTGTTACGAAACCCCCACGAAATCCCATAACCAGCTGAACTCCGCTGCGATATTCATCAAAATTATCACGATGATTATTGTCAGGTTGGACGTATTCAACCCATCCATGGGTACGAGACTGATTAGCATCGCTCCATGTCTCATCGGTATAGTAAATTTTCCAATCGTTATTTCTGTAATGTTGTATCAATCTCGAAAATTCCGACCTCTTCCCAGCAATAACTTGACTTTCCATCAAAACCGGCCTTTTGTTTAGTCTTTTATATTTAAATTTCATTTTTTTAAGTTGCTTCCTTAGTGTGGTTTCGCTAAAATCCGGCAAATCTTCAACATCCTGTCTCAACTGCTTCAGTAAATTTTTAACGGTGGGATACTCTTTCCTCATGTAGAAGTCCATAATTTTTCTCCGAATAACACCTTGAAAAAATTCATCAAATTCAACTGATGGTCTCCCTGGTGCGCCCTCATATGGTTTTTTGAACACACCGCTATTCCCCTCATGTGTTACTCGTTTTACTGTCCTTTTGGATATACCGAGACAAGATGCGGTCCTCTCTATCACTTTTTTAACATTCAGAACATGTCCTACAATTTTCTCCATTTCAAAATATGAACGCACCCTGTGAACCATTTGCTTCATACGCACGCTCAAGGCCTCTGTGCGGGATGTTTTCAGTCGCTTCACTCGATCAGATCCTCCAACTTTGTTTTTCACGCTAATAAAATCATTGTCGGCTGTAGTATCAGAACTTTCTTCTGACATCGACATTTCGAATAGATTTCCCATGGTTTCGCCCGATTGGTCTGAGGCAGTATTTTTTACAGACATCTCATCGTATTCATGCACTGCAGCTTCGTTTGGTTCGTCAAAATTCGCAATACTGTTCAGGTTTTTCGTACAATCAGTTTCACATAATTCCACTTCCATTGTATCCGTCGTATTACAGTCGATAACAGTATTATCGGCTGTACTTTCGTGAGAAATATTATTAACCTTCAGTTTGATTATTAATTGAAAGTGTCCATCTCGGTGCGATTCATTTTTCTGTCCAGTGAACAAGAGATAAATGTCAGATTTCCGTTCTCCACCAAATTCTCATCCTTAAAATAGGTTCCATCAGGTAACATTCTAACGATGATAACATTCGCTTTGTAATATTCCGACGCTGCACGGCACTCGACCAATGAGCCAAACTCTCCGGATCTCCCCATTTGTGAACGGTATTTGTGCTTCGTATTTATGTTCAATCCATATTTCACCCAAAATTCATATTGCGACCATCGTTGAACTACATGTGCGACGACTTCTTGGCGTACAACATGGTGACTTCTCTTGTTCAAAGCTGAAGCAAGTGATTTGAATAAGCAATCCCCGCCACCCCCCGCGTCGGTGATTTCGAAATTTCCCCCGTCAACATTGATAACAGCCGGCGCCATTTTTCAAAGCGTTAGATCAAAAACAGTGAGTGCAAGAATTGGTTGGCTATCATTATAATTTATGGAAAGCACGATCAAAAAAAAATATATATTTATGCGTCAATGAGAATGGAAATTTAATACAAGGCTTATGATTTACGGAAACAGCAATGAAAATGAAAATGTCGTTAAGATAATATTGGATGATCAAATTCGCGGAAACCACGATTTGAAAAATATATCTACGCGTACAGAAAAAAAATAATTTAATACAAGGCATATGATTTACGGAAACAGCAATGAAAACGAAAATGTTGGTAAGATAATATTGGATGATAAAATTCGCGGAAACCACGATTTGAAAAATATATCTACGCGTGAGGAAAAAAAAATTTAATATCAGGCTTATGATTTCCGGAAACAGCAATGAAAATAATCGTAGGATAATATTGAATGATAAAATTCGTGGAAACCACGATTTGAAAAATATATCTATGCGTAAGGAAAAAAAAAATTTAGTACAAGACTTATGATTTACGGAAACAGCAATGAAAATGGAAAAATTCGTACGATAATATTGGAAACCACGATTGCAAAAATATATCTATGCGTACAGAAAAAAAATTTAATGCAAGGCTTATGATTTAGGGAAACAGCAATGAAAATAATCGTAGGATGATATTGAATGATAAAATTCGCGGAAACCACTAGTTGAAAAATATATCTACGCGCAAGGAAAAAAAAATTTAATACAAGGCTTGCGATTTATGGAAACAGCAAAAATTGAAAATGGAAAAGTTCGTGAGGTAATATGAATGATAAGGAACGTACGTGACTGTCCTGAAAAGGGCAAGAAGAGGAGTTTGTGAGTAGGAAGTGATGATTTCGCTGAATTGTTGGAATTGCAGGAGTATCGTTTAATTCGTATCGTGTTGTCAGTTTGGATGCTAGTTAAACAATGAATTCCGCTAAGAAAATCAGTGAAACAATTGCCATCCTGTAGAGGATGAGGAAGAGCGAGGGCGAATACACGACGTTTGCTTTTTTTTTCAAATAATGATCCGTTCGCCTACAATGTTGCGGATTGTGAACAAAGAAAAAAAAAATTCATCGTTTCGAGCAGAAGATTTCTTTTTTTGAGAAACTGTAGTTTCTTGAATGTTTTTTGATTAAATCAAGGAAATATGTTCCTATTTCGAATAAATATCGACAGCTTAATAACATAGTTGCGTAAGCGCCAAAAATGGCCTTTTTCAAGGTCAGACAGACGTATCTCCAAACAAATTGTTCTCTGCGTTGGAAATTCTGTGATGAATGAAAAGAGCCATTATCTATAATCGGTATGATAGTCACGTATCTCCACGCATTTTACATGACACAGTCGTAACTCCACACTTACGTGGTCTTGTTATAAATCATTTCTCAACTACATAATTCCATAAATTGATAGGAATCTACTCATTTTGGAGATACGCATGTATTTTTGAACTTTTCCGAGTGTCAAATGATTTGTAACATAGAAACGTATCTCCATACCTAATTGTGGAGATATGTTCTCCTGTTACCGAACCGGACTATACATAGGGGAAGGTAGGGCAAAACGGACCACCTGAAAAATTCCTTTTGAATTATTATAAAAAATTCAGTGATGCATCGGGAAGGTAACCCTTAAACTTAGTAATATTTTGAGGAAGGTCTCAGTCAATCAAGTCGAGTCAATTATTCTTTTTTAGTCGTTTGCGATGACTTGACTGAGTCTGACTCGACGTGATTGACTAGAACGTACCTCAAAATATTACTGAGTTGAAGGGATAACTTGACCATGCATCATTGAATTTTTGATGATAATTCAAAAGGAATTTTTCAGGCGGTCCGTTTTGCCCTACGGTCCGTTTTGCCCTCCCGGTCCGTTTTGCCCTACCTTTCCCTACGTCTGTTTCATACATACCCGGGTAACAATTTACATGGCCAGCCCACCAGCCACATTAATGCCATGTGGCATTAGCACGGCAATGCCGTCAGCCGGCCGCATAGCAGGTCGATGTTCGATAACCATGCGGCGGCTATATGGTTTCAACGTGGCCTTTTCATATGGCGATAGTATGGCTAATTCAGCTGGGCTACCAATGTTGCGCCATCCTGGCAGCTACAAGGCTAGTTCGTGTAGCTTTTGACTATCTATCCAATGTACACTGGCTACCTAGCATTGACCTGGCCGCCACCTTGCCCCACGACATTGATTTTATGTGAGCCCAGCTGGTACTGCCATGTCCCGTCACTACCTAGCATTGACCTGGCCGCCACCTCGCAATGCCATATAGCTTTCATGCGGGCTAAGCTGGCACTGCCATGTCCTGAAGTTAACTGGCAACTACCTGGCCGCCACCTCGCGATGCCATATGGCTTTTATGTGGGCCGAACTGGCACTGCCGTGTCTTAACGGTAACTGGCAACTACCTGGCCGCCACCTCGCGATGCCATATGACTTTCATGTCAGCCAACTTGGGACTGTCATGTCTTAACGTTAACTGGCAACTACCTGGCCGCCACTTCGCGATGCCATATGACTTTCATGTGGGCCAACCTGGGACTGTCATGTCTTAACGTTACCTGGCGACTACCTGGCCGCCACCTCGCGATGCCATATGACTTCCATGTGGGCCAACCTGGGACTGTCATGTCTTAACGTTACCTGGCGACTACCTGGCCGCCACCTCGCGATGCCATATGGCTTATATGTGGGCCGAACTGGCGCTGCCTTGTCTTAACATTAACTGGCCACTACCTAGCCGCCACCTCGCGATACCAGATGGATTTTATGCTACAAGGCTAGTTCATGTAGCTTTCGACTATCTATCCAATGTACACTGGCTACCTAGCATTGACCTGGCCGCCACCTCGCAATGCCATATGGTTTTCATGCGGGCCAACCTGGCACTGCCGGGTCTTAACGTTAACTGGCGACTACCTGGCCGCCACCTCGCGATGCCATATGGCTTTTATGTGGATCAACCTGGCACTGCCATGTCCTGAAGTAGCCTGACATCAACCTGGTTCGTACATTGTGTTGCCACCTATTTAGTACCTCGCTATGCCGGTAGATGAGCGGCCACGCTTGCAAGCAAAGTAACACTGGGTTCGCTACATCTACCCGTTGCTGGCTGGCGGTAATTATAACCAACTTGCGAGTCAAGCGACTCATACCGCCTACCCGGCAGTATGTATCGCAAGAGTCTTTTGTGATTAAGACTGTGTGGTATAAATTCGAATACTTTTCATTACTACTTTTTTCTTTTTGTTTTTCGATGCATACTTTTTTTTTCATATCGCAATCATTCACAAATCAGGTAAGCTAGTGCAACTTCATGGTTTCTTGATGGTTTCTTCATTGCATCTATATAGCAGCAAGTGATCTCCGCCATGTCGCTGCCAGGTCGCAACCACAAGTAAGTTATGCTGTCTAACCAGTTAGCTGCCATGAAGGAGCGTCATAGTTTGGTCGTCGTTGCCAGGTACAAGCCAATATGAAACCGACTACGGCCCACATAAGCTGCTACATTTATCAATGGTTAGGTAGGCTGGCCACATAGCGGCCATATGGTTGCCATATCGGATTGTTACCTGGCAACTAGTTAGCATCCACATGGCAGCAAGGAAGCCCCGCGATGTCGCTGCCAGGTCGTGACCATAAGTAAGCTATGCTGTCTAACCAGCTAGCTGCCATGTAGGAGCGACATGGTTTGGTCGTCGTTGCCAGGTACTAGCCAGGTACTAGCCATGATAAAGCCCACATGGCGGCCTTATTGGCAGGTCAGTTGGCTATAAAGCGGCCGTATGGCTGCCACTTAAAATTGTTACCCGGATATTGATGGAACTTACGCTTATGTGTTCCAAATTTTTATCACACCACGAAAATGTTTCAAGTAGATTCACGATTGCAAAAATGAAGAAAAAATGGAGATACGTTTCTGTCATATAAATCTCACAAATCACCAAAATCCCGGCGATTACGTAATTATGTTATTGAGTTGTCGATATGTTCTTAATTGAAATTGACAACATATTTCCTTGATTTAATCGAAAAACATTCAAGGAACTAGAGTTTCTTGAAACAAGAAATCTTTTTCTTGAAACGAGGATTTTTTTTTCTCTCTGTAGTACCGTCCCTAAGTACGAGACCATATTTGCGTATTTTACGATAGACCATAAAGTGTGATATCTCGGTAAGAAGACATCGCGAGAAAAAAATTAAGAAATCATTTCCAAGTCAAAAAAACATTATTAATTAACATGATTTATTCAAAATTGAATCTCGTCAATTTCGGACACGGAAAAACTAATAGATAACTTGTGAAGTGGAAAAGTCGTATAATATGCTATAGTTCATTGAGCTATTTGAATAATACTTTTAAAAAAATATTTTAATTCCTCAAAAATATGAATGGATAGGATACGAATAAAAATATCAAAATATATATATTCAGATAATGAATAATATTTTATACTAATAGTATTGAATAACTGTGCAAAAAACCAACGTAAAACAATTCTTGAGTAGCCGAATCGTAGTTTTGTTTGCTTTCATGACTTAAAAATACTTCGGAGATTTTTTTTGCCCAATGACTTCCCGGAAATCTGTGCGCGGTTGGAAAAAAACTGGTATCAAGTTCTTTTGCAAAGATCTTTTAAAAAACTATTATTATTATTATTATTATTATTATTTCATTATTATTAGCCCTCCGATGACACCAGACTCCCGATTACAACAACGCTTATTCCAGTGATAATAGAACTCTATTTCTTCAAATACGAGAAAATTGTCATCTGAGGAATTCTAAAACATCGAAGGCTTAGAACTGAACTTTGAACCTCATACCTGCGAAAAGCATCACTCTTTCTCTTCCAGAAAGAGTGAGTAGAAAACAAAACATTTCAATATATACAAAATATATACCACTTCGAGTGAAATCTGATTGTACTTTCTGGTGAAGGAAGGGTTCGAGATTTTTTTTTTTTATCTTCAGATTTTTATATCAATGTGCTGAAGAGTGAAGTATTAATTTAACGTAATTGAACCCTTTTTTATGCTCTCAGCAAAATAAATTATTTTATAGATAACCATCGTGTTTTATTATTTTAAAGAACAACCCGGAAAAATGATCATTATACACACATAACATAAGCATTGACTTAAGCCAACCATCATTATGTGCCGATTATTTGTTACAGGTATCCTCATTATTTATTTAAAATTGAATTTCGTCAATTTCGACTATGGAAAAACTAATAGATAACTTGTGAAGTGGAAAAGTCGTATAATAACATTTGCTATAGTTCATTGAGTTATTTGACTAATCCTTTGAGAAAAAATATTTCAATGAATCGTATTGAAAAAATATATATACATTCTGGAAATTGTATGGAATATAATTTTTTTTCCATGGTCGTATAAAATGTTCCTCAATTCCTGTACACTTTGATACCTACACCAAGCGCTCGCCAAAAATACGTTACATCATTAAAAAATTATAATTTACATCGATTTAATTTAATTCATTTCAATCTCCAAGAGATTCTTTCGGTATTAAAATCGATATTCACGACTGCATACACATTGTATATCAGTAGCCGCATAAGCTGAAGTAACAATAGAGTTTGCGACGGGTGGGGCGTGGGGGGAAATGCAGCGACGAATATCGCGGCTGGGACACACGCGGCCCCGTGCAAATTTGAAAAAATGTTGACGTCGATTACTGGAAGTACACTATTGCGAACCAAAAACTGATTATGGAATCAAAAAGTGTATATCCTGACGAAAATTTTGAGCCGGCTCAGGTTCGCCCGTACCGATCCGTTCACCAAATCGCACCATTGGACCTTTTTGCACCTGGCGTCCAGGTTTGTGAATATTTTTGGAATTTCCAAACTCTATCATGTTCGTTAAGGTTCAGGGAATATTTCTAAACTTTTCCAGATTTTTCACACTTATTTCAGACAAACGGTGACGAGTTTAAGTTGATGTACGGCGATGGACTCCGAAAAACTACGTTTCTTAACTTTTCGGAGATCATAACGGCTTTCACGATTTTTACACGGAAATTTGCAAACAACCATTGGACGCAGAAAACTTGGCGCTTTCCGATCTTACCAGACTCGATGCTCTACCAATTTTCCTGTAGAAATTATGATCACTCAAACGGAGGGGCCAAACCTTTACGCGCCGACAGTAGTGGTCTGCAGTAATATCTGCAGAAAACCTGCAGTAAGACTGCAAGCAGACTTGACTCATTTTACTACTAGGGTACCTAAAGTGCACAAAAACATTAAATTGTAAATATTGTAACGTTTCGGCAATTTCGCGTCTAGCGAAACTACCTGTTATTGTGAGTCTTTTGCTCTGGAATGATTTTAGGACCTCTCTATCTAGTTCTGTCTAATTACGGACTTTGAACGCCGTGCGTTCGCAGCCGTCTCCCCTGGTTCACGGACCTTGTGCACGTAGTGCACGCAGCCGTATACTATCCCTAGCACCGGACCTTGTGCACTCAGTGCACGCAGCCGTATCCCGTCTATCCACGGACCTTGAACGCAAGGCGTTCGCAGCCGTATTCCTAACTAATGAATTTAATAGGACCGTGAAATGGCGGAGAAGGGAACCAGCACTAAATCCGAGCAGTTTTATTAAACATAAAAAAACATTTATTCAAATTAAATTAATATCGAAAGCGGTTGCAACCAGACTAGCTAATATTTACAATGTAGCTTATATTACTAACTCGAGGTTATAATTTGGCTGCGTGAGAATTTTAGTCTCACGACTTTTATGCAATGAATCAATTATAATTTTCCGAATAATAATGGTCAAAGAATCGAAAATTATTCATGACAAAATTTATAGATAAGTAAGCGAAGTTATATGAGTTCCGAATTTTCTATAATATGAAAGCTAAATGGCTAGGCAGATCACCAGGCGCTTTGCCTATGGTGTCTGATACAAAGTGTTCGAGTGAGTCAACTCAGCGCTATGCTCGAGATTGCTGCTGAGCTGAGTGCCGCCACGACTTATATACAAGTCGTGACGTCACCCAAACTCATGCTGTTGTGTCGAACGTCCTAGACTATCATCGAACTACCTGCCGTTGATTGGCCAAGCCTTAACAGCTGGCCGTTTGAATGTAAACGATCAGGCCTATCTGCCTGTTACGTTACAATATATACTCAATCATAACATGAATTTATTGCCAAAGGATTAATGGTTCCGAGTAATTTTATAAATCCTGAGTAATGTCTTACGTAGTCTTGAGAGAATTGTTCAATAATTTCCCTTTCTTTTTTCACAATTTCTGTTCTTTTTGTTTGCCATCATTCGTAATTGAGTCATTAGTGATTGTAATTCAATGCGATTTGTTTCACGTTTATCACAGTTTGCTGGCTGATTCCTTTGCTTTTGTACAGGACTGAAATCCACTCCAAGACTGAGATAGTCTCTCAGGATCTATTATATCTGCTATGCTTTTAATTATCCTCTACTCAATATTCTTCACTGATAGACTGAGAATTGGACGCACATAAAATTGAGCAATTATTCACGAATTGATTGAAAATTCTCATGTACTATTTTATGTAATCTACTCAAAAGTTGATTGAATTCCTTAGCATGGCTGTAAAAAATTTGCTCCAATTTGAAATGGTTCACGATCAGAAAAATCAATTTATCTGCTCAATAATAATCTCCTCTGAATAATCCATGTAGCATTAACTCTTCAAAAATCCTCTGAGCAAAAAAAAATTTCTGAAGAGAGGATAGAACTTCCGTAAACTGTACCAGTTCTATGAACGTGAGAAGCCGAGTTAGGGGCTCAGGCAGGAAATTTATTACGTTATAATTATCCTGAATACCACTAACTAGGAGACAACCATAACTCCGGGTCACAGATCTTGACCAAACTTAGAGGGGTGTTCTCTCGTACCAAAATATGGAGAACCTGATAGATAACTCTCTGGAATGGGCCTTTGTTGCATCAATTTATTTAAATATATAATAAAAATCAGCGTTACATGGGTTTTTCAAATTGTCCTGAAATAATCTGTTTTTGCTCGACGTCTGGACTCTCTATATTGCGGTAAATATTTATACATAGTATCCAGTCGTTATCGTACAGCGAATCCCTGAAATGTATCATCCCAGGTATAGAAATTCACTTTATTCTGCATCTATTAACACATTGCTTCTTGTTGTTCTTCACTCGTATAGCATTCATTTGGTGAATCTGAAGACTTCTTTCGACTAGAACAATGTTGAATATAAACAGTCCAGACGTCGAGCAAAAACACATTATTTCAGGTCAATTTGAAAACCCCATTTAACGCTGATTTTTATTATATATTTAAATAAATTGATGGAACAAAGGCCCATTCCGGAGAGTTATCTATCAGGTTCTCCATATTTTGGTACGAGAGAACACCCCTATAAGTTTGGTCGAGATCTGTGACCCGGAGTTATGGTTGTCTCCTAAAGTAAAGTAAGTACCGCTTTTATCAATAATTTCCTTTGAAAACGTTTTGTATACATTTGAATGACGATTTTTATACTGAATAGAGCTGGGAGCTTGTGAATAATCGTCTGTATTGTGTCACACGCGGACACCGTCTTTATGTGACTATTTCTGGATAATAAGTATAGGTTGGTTGATGGAAATAAGTTGTAACTAATGTTTGATATTAACAGCAATTTGATATATATTTTAATGAAAAAAAACTTGGAATGAATTGTGACAAATTGAGAAAAGACTTGATTATTAGATTGAAATGAAGTTTAACGGATCTACGACAGAGTTGGAATGTATGAGTATATGTTTGAGTTGAGATTCTATGCTAGACTTAATTCTAAGTTGAAGTATGATTGAGAGTTGGGACGAGACTGATTTGTGTTTTTGAGTAAAAAAGAGTCTTGGATTGGTGGGTGGAGGAAAAGGATCTCTAGTTAGGGTAGATAGATAGATAGATAGATAGAATATTTATTGAGCGCTCTGGGACGGATCCCCTCAAGCGCTGGCACTTTGGATTACAGTTTCGCAAAAATTTCACATTTGCCTGTGATACATTGTACTTGAGGTATCATAATCTTGCTAGTTCTTATACAACTAAATGATTAATCTAATATATTATACTATAAATTTGATATATACTATGATATGGTAATTATATAATTTTGGTTTTGACTAGTCCTACTCATAACGTTAAATCTAAGACTAGTTCGCCCTTATTTATTTATTTGTGTGTTTTCGTGTGTGTAGGTACAAGAGTGTATGTGTGTCGTGTCTGTCGGCCTATATAAGTATGTGTCTGTTCGAGGCTGAGTGGGGTGGGTTAGATATGCCATGGAGGCCCACTCCGCGAGTCCCGGCATTTGCCCTTCGTCCACAGGGAAAACCATGGCCCAAATAACCTAAGGAAGGACTCAGTCTAGGTGACTAGATTAAAGGACACTAGCTTGTGTCTGACTAGATAGTAAGTGATTGAACAGGTGATATTTGAAAGTGACTAGAGTTTTACAGTTACGGATGCCAAGCGGTATGTTGTTCCAGTATGCAGCGCCTCCATGTGTGAATGAGTTTTTGAAATATTGAGTCCTACACGGTTTGATAGCTAGATTTTCGGATGGTGCTCTCGTGCTTCTAATCCCTACTTCTGTTTTATGCTTGAATTTACTTTTCAGGTACAGTGGTTGCTGAGTCTTCAATACATTGTACATCATACAGCCTAGTAGATATTCTTTTCTAGCGTTGACTTTCAACCACCCCATCATTGTAAAGTAGGGGGTGATATGTTCGTCCCTACGGATATTATAGATAAATCTAACGCATGAATTCAGGGCTCTTTGCTGCGAGAGCGTCAGTTCGTCAGTCAGGTCGAGGTGTATGATGCAGCAGTAATCGATCAGAGGAAAAACCAGAGTTGATATTAGCTGTATGCGTAACTGTTCGGGCAATAGTTTGCGGCAAAGGCGTAGTTGACACGCGGTGCTGTATATTCTTTTAGTAACGTTATTTATGTGAGGCCTCCAGGTGAGGTCGCTCGTCAGCGTGACTCCCAGTATGTATAGATTGGATGAATATTCAATCCCTGTTTCCCGTACTTGAATACGCGGCATCGTTCTGAGATTGAGAGAATTTATGTACCTGGTGGTCCCAACCAATATCACTCTAGTTTTACCGCTGTTCAATTGTAGCCCATTGTCGTCTGCCCATCCGCAGACCGCATCGACGTCTCTGTTGGCCCTCTCAATTCCACTGAGGATGTTGGCTGGTTCACACTCGATCATCAGCTGGAGGTCATCGGCGTAGAAGTTGTAGCTACAGTTACATAAGATATTGCGAAGATCTGAAACATAAATGATAAAGAGCAAGGGTCCCAGAACCGATCCCTGGGGCACGCCCAGCGTCTTATTGACCCATTCAGATAATGCCCCGTTTGTTCCCCTGACAGCCTGCCGTCTCTTGGTGAGATACGAATGAAGAAATTTTAGGACCAGTGGTGAGAAGTTCAATTTCCTCAACTTTGTGAGAAGTATGGAATGATTGACCTTGTCGAAAGCTTTGGAAAAATCAAATGAGACCATAATGACAACCTTTCTTCTGTCTATCGCCTGGCGGCAGTAGTCTACGACCCTAATAAGCGCGGTATGAGTACTGTGTCCCTTCCTGTAGGCCGATTGGAATGGGTCATACAGGTTTCGTTCCTCAAGGTAGTCAGAGATTTGGTCTGCTACCAGCCTCTCGAGACACTTAGAGAGTGCGCATAGAATAGAGATAGGTCTGTAGTCGTTGCATGACATTGGAGACTTTTTTTTGGGAAGAGGCACAATGACAGAATCTTTCCATAAAGAAGGGAACACCCCGTGTGATAGCGAGAAATGGAACAGGTGCTCTATGATGGGTAGGAGAACCGGAAGACTTTTCCTAAACACATCAATTGGAATACCGTCTATCCCAATCGCGTTCGATTTGGAGTGGAAGACGGCTTTGAGGACCTTTTCGGTTACGAAGTTACAGAAATGGAACTTATTATCATCGAATGGTTCCTCTAATGCTTGACTGAGGGTTTCAGGCGCCAGTTGTCGACTGTAGCCCACCTGTATAGAATCGGAAGACGCGAAGTGTTTGTTCAATTCAGAGATCGAGAAATGTAAGTTACGCGCCGAAGATTTCGATTTGACGAGTCCTAGCCTCCTGAGCTGTGACCATACCTCTGATGAAGATTTCGAGGTGCTGAGAGTCATGGTGTAAAATTCATTTCTAGCACTATCGATTTTGGTCCTGACCAGGTTCCAAAGACGTTTGAACCTGTCGTGCAGTGTCAGGCATCTCTTTCTTCTCCAGGCTCTACGTGCCTGGTTGCGCTCGTTCATGAGAGCTCTAATTTCTGCTGTCAGCCAAGGCGCAGGAGCCCTATTTGGTTTAGTCTTGGCACTAACTAGGGGTGCGTGCCTATCCAGGCAGGCAGTCACGGTGGTGTTCATGTACTCAACTTTCGAGTCAATGTCATCGCTACAGAAGAAAGGTTTCCAATCAACTCTACACAGATCTCCTAGGAAGTTGTCTATTGAGAAGTTTTTGAAATCTCTGTATGAGATTTCTCTTGCTTCCTTTTCTACTCCTATATCCAGTACGATATAGATGAGATCATGCGCTGAAAGAAATGATACGTCCAATTGCCCTGCTGTTACTAATTCGTCAGGATCGTCAATAATACAGTGGTCTATCCACGTCGCACTATTCTTGAGATTGTGCGTCGACTCGAACGGGACTAGATGAAGATTAGAACTATTTACAAAATTCCATAACCGGTCACGCATTTTATCGCTGTCATATGCCTCTGGCCTGAGGTCGAGGTTGAGATCACCAATTACAACATGTTTGGAGTAATGCACGAAGAGTTGCAGAAAGGAGTTCTCGAAATCACTCAAATAAGCCGTGTCCGGGGGGCGGTACACTACGCTTAGCATTAGCTCCTCTGTCCGAGAGACCGCGATCTCCGCGGTGATGAACTCTGGTTTACGACAGTATTCTCCCCCTGAGTCCTGAAGTATTCGCGTCCGAAGATTACACTTTATATAGAAGCCTACGCCTCCACCCTTCTTGCCTGTTCTGTCACATCTGTATAGATTGTATCCCTCCAGATCAATGAAACTATCTGTTATGTTAGGAGTGAGCCAGGTCTCGGACATGCAGATTATGTGATAATCAGAGCCGGAAAAGTATTGTCTAAATTCAACGAAGTGATTAGCAGCTAAAAGGTTTTGGCAGTTGACATGACAGATTTTAAGATGTTCGACATTAGAACCAGATTCAGTATTACTAGCCATAGTGTGTTCTACTGATCTTGTCCTTAAGTTTGTTTATTAATAATGGGCACTTCTTGCCGTCCAGAGCAGAGTGCTTGTCATCTGCATGTTTTGCCCTATAGCAGTTGTAGCATTTTGGGCACCCATTGTCACTATTTTTAACAGGGCAGGTTCTCGTTTCGTGATCTCCTGCGCAATGGCCACAGCGAGCCTGTGCCTTACAGTCTTTCGCGATGTGCCCAAAAGCTAGGCATTTGAAGCACTGGAGTATCTTGACATGATTATCAAATCTGCACGCCGAGTGACCTATATAGATACGGCTCTCATCCTTGAGAGAAGACCAAGTACCGTGAGATACCTCTACTACGCAGCTGGTGTAGGCCTTATTTTCTTTAGGAGGATAGACGTACACGACTCTAAGTGCCTCATCATTTTCGTCATTTAAGTTCAGTGCAATGAAATCTGACCTAATATCGTCCCTGCTCAAGGCGACTGGAACGCCATGAAGAATTAGCCTAGGATTGTACTTGGCATCTTCTTTTAACTCCAACCCGGCTTCAGCAAGGGCCGGAAGGGCCTTCACCTTATCCAGGTCTACCGACCTCGTCTCTATCCTGACGCAAGATTTCCCTGCACTTCTGATATTTTCTATTCTTAGCCGCATTTGTGATGCTCTTAGAGCTCCTATTGCCGCATCTCGAGCCTTTTCGTAATTAGGATATTTATCTACCGACCCGGCGTTGAGGGCTAACACAAATGTTTGAGTGTTCTGAACTCTGACTGTAGGCCCTTTCGGCACTTGGATTTTAGAGCCAGATGATTTAGCGGCCTCTGCATATGTCCCGGTTCCTCCCGACTTGCCAGCAGTCGCCTCAGGTAAATGTCCCTTCACGATAGCTGTCAGATCAGGAAGACTCTTCTCAATCATCGCCGGCATGTTTCGCTTGATGCTAGTACTGACCGATTCCACACAAGACTTTGTGACAGCTTCGCATGCTTTGAGGACAGCACGCTTAACCTCGTCTGCTGTCCCTGACGCCGCGGCTAGTTTGGCATTGGCCGAAGATACAATACTAAAGGCAGTTTAATAGTCCGTCGCTACCTGACTGAGAGCCTGCTTGTCATCTGATGATAATTTCGCTGTTTTAATCAGCCGTGCGAGAGTACCGTCATGTATGCTGAGTTGTGCGCGTAGCTCTCTAAACTTATTGTACGTGAGATGCTGTTCGCCATCTGATTTCAGAGGACTAGAAAAACGGGAATCATCAAAATCAAGCTCTGATCCTGTTCCGCCTTGCCGAGGTGAACCCCTAAAAGTCGAGCAACCCGCGTTGCTGGCATTAATGGCAGTGTTTGAGCGCGTCGCTCGTTTATCCGACATCTTTCTATCGCCTTATCGACCCCGAAGGGTATGCTCATACCGAGCTGTCAACAGATGACAACAGCTCATAAACACGTCGATATAACAGAAGACTTATCGATCAATTGATCGATAATTGGAGGAAAGCGGCAGATGTCGCCAGCAGGCGCCAAACTGCGAAGACACTGACGTTATGTGATTACTGACCAGTCACCGTATTTTGAGGTTAGGCACGAGAGACGAAAGAGAAACCAAGAATAATGAGAAAATTGAGGCAGGAAGGCACTTACCTTCATATCTGCGAAGAGCTGCAGCTTAGTAGATGCTGATTTGATAGTTCGTTGAAGATTTTCGATTCTTTTACACCAGAAAACACACCAAAAAGGACCCCTCTCTCTGAAGACACCTCAATCCCGGAAAGAGAGAGAGAAAAGAGAGTAGGAGATTGTTAGTTAGTTATGATTGGTTCTATTAGTAGAGTAGGGATTTGTTTAATTTCTCGGATTGGTTGAGATTTTAAGGGTAGGGATGCAGTTTTTCAGGAGTAGGAGTCTAGGGGTTGGCCTAGGATTGTTTAAACATTGAGGATTCTTCGAAAGATATAGGTATGAGTAGGTAGAGGGTAGTTTTTATGATAGAAAGTCGGACGTGAGAAAACAATGGATTGAAATGCTTAAAAAGTTATAAACGGACTGTCTAGTTGAGTGTTTACGATGACACATTTGGTCGCCAAATGTTGGCTTCAAAACTGGAGAAATTTTATAGAAAAATGTTTCCCTTTGTAATCATATTCGACCGTTAGTTTCGAGGGTTTTATGACCTTATGCTTGTGAAGTTGAATCTAGAGACTACAAGCTAATGGTAAAGGCTAAATACTATATATGATTGATTGACGAATGGTTAAAATAAAAAAGTAAGAAGAAAATAGTCTAAACTATATTAAGCGTGGTATGGCACGCAACATGCTCCCCTGTTGAGAAGGTTACTTCTCAAGGTGAATCATGCTCGAGTCCTAATTGGTTACGTTGATTGTCTTATAAAGTACACTTGACTAATGCTTATGAATTAATTCGATATATGTCCTTACATTCTATGGTTATATGCACATGATTGTTATAGTCTTTACGATTTCTTATTCTAATCATTGTTTTTTGGTAGCGGGGCTAGTTTTTTGACACTGCGCACAAATGCACTCTCAGCTGTTTTGATTTTCACAGTTCGGACAATACCGTCTGAACCTGGGTATGTCTCGATTACTCGCCCTAGGATCCACTGTAATGGCGGCAAATTGTCCTCTTTTACGACCACTACTGATCCTTCTTGAATGGTGTGAGCTCCCTTTGCCCACCGATGGCGAATATTTAATTCGTTTAAATACTTCTTTCGCCATCGCTCCCAGAAGTGTTGTTTGACCTTCTGCAGGTGTTTCCAGGCTGACAACCGATTGGATGGGGTCTCTCTGAAGTCTGGTTGAGGTGTGCTTGTTAATGTTTCACCAATAAAAAAATGCGCAGGAGTAAGGACCAGGAAATCATTAGGATCGGATGATATAGGAGTAAGAAGTCTTGAATTTAAAATGGCCTCGATTTCGATGACGAATGTATCGAATTGCTCAAATGTGAATAGTTCATTGCCCACGACACGTTTCAAGTGATGCCTTAATGATTTTACTGCCGATTCCCAAATTCCTCCGAAATGTGGTGCCAGAGGTGGTATAAATTTCCATTCAATGCCCTTTTCTGAAAGGCTCTTGCTGATTTTGTTGTCGAATTCCCTTGTCTGGAATAAAGAGTATAATTCATTCAACTCGTTCTTAGCACCCTTGAAGTTAGATCCATTTTCTGAATAAATAGAGGCGCACCGGCCTCGTCTGCTGATGAATCTGTTTAACCCATTGAACAGGCAAAGTCTTTCCCCACTCTGCGGCCGAGCGAGCGGTATCAGGAGTGGGGATGGCACGCCCAGGAGCGTATATCATCGCACAGTTTGAACTGAGGAATGTAACAGACGAATATTATCTACTTTCTCACGAGACGTCCCTGACGCTCCGCGCGGTGTGGGTTTCACCGACACACTAATACATACAGAATTCACTACTACACTACATGATAGCACTCTCATTGGCTGTCCCCCCACCAGCTTTACACCGATACTCGAGGTGCGTTTGCCTGTCCAATGGGTTAATGCCGCAAGGAAACCTTCTGTGGTCATGTCGCTGACCACTTCCAAATGTACAGCCTTGACTGATAAACAAGTGAAAACGGCTACATAAATCTTGACTCGACTTCTGTTTCTTAATTTCTTCTCCTTGATATGAATGGGCCGCAATAATCGACTCCAGTATTTAAAAAGGGTCGGGCCGCGGTTACTCGAACCCTGGGCAGGTTGCCCATCAGGTAGTCCGGAAAGGTCGGATTGACTCGGAAGCAGGTAGTGCATCGCCGGATGATCTTCCTGACCTGGTTGCGCCCGTCAATGGGCCAGTAATTAATCCTTAGATTGTATAAGGTAGCATGCACGCCTGTGTGTCGCTTAGTTTCGTGTTCACTTCGAATGATTAAGTTCGTGATGTGATGACCCTTTGGAAGAATCATAGGATGCTGTTTATTGTAAGTGATGTCAGCTTGTTGAATACGTCCACCGACTCGAAGAATGCCGTTTGCATCGAGAAATGGGTTTGATAATAGAAGACGACTCTTAGTGGGCAAGGGTTTGCCCGTGAGACATGCGTGGATTTCCTCGGAAAAGGCGGTAGCTTGCGTCAGTTTGATTATGCGTTGATTTGCCACGTTTAGTTCTGAGACAGTTAGGTTGTATTCGTGTGAACGATGTTTGAAGCGTAAGCAGTATGCTATTATTCGACGTAATTTGTCGATTGATGAATATCGTTCTAGAAGGTTGAAGTCATCCCTTCTGTAAGTTATTAAACAAGTGGTTTGCCGAATTTCTATGTCGTCCTTGGGTGCTGTAATGACAAAGTTCGGCCAGGCGTCTTCTTCTTTTTTGAGCCACCTGGGACCCTGTTTCCAGATTTGATTTTCCAAGAATTTTTGAGGTAACTCACCTCGTGTCAAGAGGTCAGCTGGATTGTCGTGTGTGGGAACATACTTCCAGTTCTTCACCTCGGTTTTGCCTTGGATTTGCATCACTCGGTTGGCTGCGAAAATTTTCAGAGTCTGCGAGTTTGGCTTGTTTATCCAGTGTAGTACGATGCGAGAATCGCACCACAAGATGGCCCTTCCAATAGGAATTTTGATGGCGTTGAGTATGGTTTGATAGAGCGTTGAAAGTAAAACTGCTCCGCATAATTCCAACCGATCAATGGTCAATGTCGGGCTTCCCAGTTTCTTTATTGAATCTCGTTTACTGATTGGTGCTACTCGTGATTTTGAGCACAGCAGTTGTGTCTGAATGGTTCCGTCTTCGTCCGTGGACCTGATGTAAATACAGGCTCCGTATGCCCTTAAACTAGCGTCGCAAAATCGATGAAGTTGTATTCCTTTATTTGGATGCAGTATGACCTTTCTATCGATCTTCATCTCGTTCAGTAGTGGGAGCTGTGATACGTATTTGCATCGCTCCGTGTAAATAGATTGCGGAACAGATTCGTCCCAATTTGAATTGGCTCTTCAGAGCTCCTGAATTAATAGTTTTTCGGTGACAATGATTGGTTGTAGAAGACCCAATGGGTCAAAGATTCTGGCGATTTCGGAAAACATCTTGCGTTTAGTGGTACTGCTGCCAGCGTTTATTGGCTTTACCGTACCCTGCTAACACAGAACGTTATAAAAACGTTATTTAGACGTTTCAAAAAACACGGCAAAACGTCTCTTTTGAATGGTGAAAAATTCGTTTTGAAAACGTCTTCTAAACGTGATTTTGGCCGCAATTTCACTTTCAAGAAAGTTTACAGAAGCTGACAGAAACGTATTACCGACGTTTTTCACACGTCTGTGAATCAATTATCTAACGTTATTTAGACTTCTTGAAAACGTTTTTATATCTCAGTACAGACGAAATATGAACGTCTTGTTAAGGTGTATTATAAGTATTTTATTCACATAAATGCCCTCCGAACCGATGAATCAGAAACGTTATGAAAACGTCACAAAATCGTTTTACTCACATCAGATGTACGTTAGAAAACCGTCAGTCTAACGTTTCTAAAACGTCTTTTCGTATACAGTATACAAAGAAAATTTATCAATCACATTATTTTTATTCGTAACATGACTTAGTACTCAAGATAAATGATAATTTTTGTTCAAGAAAGGGAGAAATTATTTATTAAATAATAGCTTTGGAATAATACAATACTGATTCACAATACAATTAGTACTGATTTTATCCAGAGTTTAATTGATTTGAACATCGCGCCAAGACAAATGAAATGATCGTTCACTTTTAGTAAAATCTAACTTCGGTAAAATCGATGGAAATTATCATATTTTCCACATGTAAGATTGAAAATAATCAACCCGAATCATCTGCATCTCCGCTGTCGGCTGATTGATTCATTAAAGATAGGGCAATACGTTCTTTTTCTTTTTTTACTCATTAGAGATTTTCCTTTTCTTGCATTACATTTCGATCCTTTTTTTTTTTCTTTTTCATTCTCTTTACCTGCAATGAATATAGATTGCATATTATCTGTCAAATATGAATTGGTTAAACAATAAACTTGATAACTAACTAGCGGAAGCGCCTAATATACGGGTTTTGGCGTGTTTTAAATACTCGCTAATATACGACAGTACCTGTTTTACCTCGGCTCGGTACTTTTTGTCGGGTCGTTTGGTGGTGGCAGCTAAAAAAATTATAAACATTTTCGAAAACTTTGATTATAATAATATACTGTAATATATAATAATTAATAAATTTAACTATTACGCATGTTATATAACTATTATGAATAGAAATTACCTTCAATCAGCTCGTAGAAAAATGTTTGATTGAACGGAATTTTCCCCTTCTGGCCACGGCAACTATAAAGAGTTTGCACTTCATTGCACATAACTTTTGTAATCATTTTACGAACCGTTTCTTTTCAATTCGTTTTACTCATATAAGGTTCGAGAAATTGCCACTAAAATAAAATTTGTACGATAACATAATAAATAATGTGAAGTGAGACTAGTATATGTAATACTTTTTTTTGAAGGAAACTTGAATTATTTTGCAGAAGTAAATTACTTAGTAATCATATCTGCGTTTTTTCTATTGATTATATTATTATGAAGAAATAACTCAAATCAAAGTGAATGCAAAAACTTACTGCTTTGGCACTGAAGGTTACATCATCACGTAAATTCTCGTCGAAAGCTTCAAACGTATCAGGGTCTTCTATCGGCAAAAACCCTTTCATAGATATAGTCTCATCTAAAGACAAACTACTTTTTTGAGTAGATGTCACAGATCTTTTTACATCTATTGCTACAGCTAACTTAGCCTGGTTTGCAATAATTTGTTGCTGTTGCACTAAAATTTGTATACAAAGTTTTATTGTATGTTATTGATCGTAATTCAAATTGATACTCCCAATTTACTTACGACCAACACCATTTAGTTTTTCGTTTATTGGTAACTCGACGAATTTTTCGTGTTTGAACTTATTCCGATCTGAAAAAAACATTACAGTATTTCTAGTGTATTCATCACTTGATTTCCACTCAACATTTTAGGATACGCATTTTGCTACGTACCTACTGATGCGTAACTTAGGTTTAACAAAATGACACAAAATTATATCTGAAAAACTTGAACAAATTATGTTACTTACCATCAATTTTTAAAGCACTATACTCATTTGCTTCCGAAGATGCTGGGCGTGCATAATCCGTAATATCATTTTGAACTGAAAAAACATTTCATCATTTAAGTTTGTAGAGTAATTTTTTATAACGTAAAGTATAATAAAATCACACATTCATAATAAAATGTACCTAGATCACTTGCTTTTGAAGTTCCTGGGCGTTCATTATCCTTTAAGGGCGTTGACTAGCTGAAAAGCGCGGGCTACTCCGCTTCCCGCGTGAACTGGGTCGAGCGAGACAGCAGACGAACAAGAAAGACAGAGCACCATAGCTGCTACTGTGGTGGGGGTAGGCTGAGGACGCTCGGCTCCCCACTCCTCGCCAGCCGTAGGTTTAAAATACATTGTCGAGCTGTATATTCATCGCCGGTTGAAAATCATACGAATGGTCGTATAATGTGATTATGAGTACTGTCAAAATTTTGATAATTCGTGGTCGCCAATATATAGACAATAGAGTGGTAATTAAAAAATAATTTTTGACTTTTTTTCAAAAGTTTGAAATTTTTCATTATTTTTTTCCCTAATTTCTTTTTAGTCAAATCTGCATAATATTTCGTGAGACATTCCCAAAAACTGCAGATTTGTTACAACAAAAATTGATCGTCTTGCGGCGCCGTGAAATCAAAATCGAAATAAGCAGCTGTCAGCAAATCAATGATATATAACATAACTGAAATATCATCAATTCCCCAGGTTTCACCACGTGGAGGTCGCTACTAAATAGAAACCCACCTAACCCACCTAACCCACCTAACCCGTCCGAACCTCCCAACCATTATCGGGTCTAAAAGAAACGATTATAAAATGACGGAAAATAGAAAATTCGAAAATAAAAGTGATATTTTCGAACAAATCATCATCATACAATTTCGCTATTTCTATGAGAATTACCTTATATGAATCTGATCTCACAAGAACTAACGAAATAATAATTTGCAAGAAAAATTGGTATTATACATATTACGCATTAATCAATATATATATATATATATATATATATATATATATATATATATATATATATATTGTAACTTTCTGCATATGTTTCACCAGCTGAAGGCTGGTGAAATTATGCTAGTTCGCGTGAGTTCTTTGTCACGGGTTATGATATTTGGAGCTCCTCTGGGAAAAGTTGAAAAAACCCTTAATTTACCCTAATGCAGACTCGGATAGATTTTTCACTACCAGAGCTGCTTCCCTCGGATCTGGGATATGTCAAATTCCCCAGACAGCGATAGGTGCTATAGAGCTACCGTGCTGTTGAATTTGACTCACCGATACCGTTTTAATCAGATCTGGGATATGCTTCACTCACCAGACGAAGGTAGGTGCTATAGAGCTACCGTTGCTGGTGAGATCAACGCACCGATACTGATATCTAACTAATGATTTTAAGTTGACTGAAAATTTAAAGAAATTATTTAACAAAATCAGTTAATAAGAAAATAGAACAAGAATCAGATTCCTGATTAACTAAATGATTATTAAATCATTTCTATTTTATTTCAAACAAAAATTAATGTTCTAAACAACCTAGGTTTTAACAAAAATAATATAAACAAAAAATAATATAATGAAAATGTTAAACATAAAATAATATTTGAATTTGAGCGATTTTTGGAATCCTAACCTATGTTATAATTATAGCGCGCTAGCACCATGTGCCGGATTTTGTGGTTTGTTTGCTTTTTTGCTGAATTATTGAGTTTTAATAGTGCCGCTTTGGCTAAACTATTTAATTGATTGATTCTACTCGAAGGTATAATTCCCGCTTTGGGAATTATCCAAAAAAAAAAATTATTAAATTTTTACTTGTGGCCGCTTTGGCTCTTGCTATGATAATTGAGTGTATGAGAAGCTAAATGGATAGGTGAGACGGTACGCCGCTATGGCACGAGTCCGCTGCCGAGCAGTGTGACGGTCGCCTTTTATATTTGTGATGACGTCACATACTCTGCGTGAGTTAGCTTACTTGCTACTGCGCCGCTCTATACAGTGACATGTCGGCGTATGCGTGTATTGCCTATGGCTTATACTAAGGATACGTTACAATATATATATTGTGACGTGGATTTTATTTAGTCCTCGAAACTAGACCGGATACTAGCCTCCGAGAACCATCCACTCGACAATTGGCCAAAAGAAACCAAAGAAATAGCAAAAGTTGGGCGCCAGGCGGATAACCGCCGATTTCAAAAATCTAAACAAAATAATAACCGTCGGCTAGCTACAGTACCGCGGAGAGGGGTCGGGATTGAGTGAAGGATTAGCAGGGCGTTGACTAACGACTCGTAACTTTAAATTTAACAAAGAAAAATAGAATTTATTCAATAAAAATAGTATAAGAAAAAAAAAATAATAGAAATAATAAATTGAGCAATCGGGGATACTTCCCCTCGAATATAGGACGGCCACAGGTCGTGTACAGGCGACCTGGCCACGTTT
The DNA here is from genome assembly GCA_963992785.1 of Tenthredo livida. Taxonomy (NCBI): domain Eukaryota; kingdom Metazoa; phylum Arthropoda; class Insecta; order Hymenoptera; family Tenthredinidae; genus Tenthredo; species Tenthredo livida. Next base: position 13,714,954 of record OZ023068.1, on the reverse strand, counting down.
GACGAGTTTTACACTGAATAATAAACTACTAGCTTCCACGTAGGAGAGCGATAACAAAACCAAAATAATGCAAAAATAAATAACTCGACAAACTCGGTCCTCGTGGAACAAAAATTTCAAATTAAAGACTGGAATAGGCCCGCAAGGCACAATAACTAATCCACAAAATTATTACTTAAAATTAACTTAAACTAACTCTGCCTTCGTAGGCGAAACGAAAATGCTGAACGAAATTCAAAATATAATAGCGATTTGAATCTCTCCGTAAGAGAAAGAGAGCGCGACCGTAACGGGTTAAGACTATCTTTCTCGCACTCACGTGAGAGAACCTGCGGCTCTAAAAAGCATTATTACGCGATACAAAACTCAAAAATCTTACTCAAAAATCAAAACTCGAAACTCTATTATTGCGCGAGACACTGGTGACGGCCTACCGACTCGGAGGTCGTCTTAATTTGATTTCCAAAAATCTCTAAAAGCCTCGTGGCTCGGAAAATACGGCAAGATGGCTGATGGCCGTTTGCCGAATTCAAATTAGTATGGGTCAAATTGGCTAACGCTTACCGTTTTCCAGCCAAAATGCAAGGCCTCGTGGCGGCTCGACTACGAGCCCTCGGATGCACCAACTCGAACTCAACAGACTCAAACGCTTTCCCGCAGGAAATTCACACCAAAAAAAATCAGCCTCGTGGCCACTACAAAAGGTAATTTCTACAATTAGGGCGAGCACTAGAGCTCGGGGCTCTACCTGCGAGGCAGGCCTACGGCAGAGTGATCAGGCGGCATGGTGCCGGTACTTAGCGCTCTCAATAGGCGATCGATTATCGATTTTGCAAATCTACTGCGAGATCCTTAAATATGGCGACTTATCGTCACGGCGCGCAAAATTCGGAGTTCACCACGATGTTTGTAGCTCGATAAATTGGAGGATCACGGGTTGCAGATTCTTCTTGGTGGCGGGAATCTCTTCCACCACCGATATCCCACGTTGCAGAATGCCCTTGGCACTCCCCCCTGTCCTCTCGTTCAATCGTTAGAGGTAGTCTGGCCAGTACTATCCTCCGGAGCTTTTAGGTGGCGTTCGTCGAAAAGGATCCCAACAGTCGATATTTGGCGTCGTATGTTCGTCTGATCGGGTCTCCGTTGCAATTTTCAGCCGTCGTTTGGGCCTCGTCTCCCACATAATAGAGAAAAGGTAAAAAAAAACAAAAAGAATAAGAACTAAATCCTACAGTCTTAGATCGGTCACGGTCGCCTCTCGGAGAGTTATAGCCTCGGGGCTAACCTAAACGCATTCATGCTTCTGTCATGCATCTACCCTTCGTAACTATGGTCGTCTAAGGGTTCGGGAGTCACTTGTAACACGCGTTGCAAAATGCAATGTTACAATATATATATATATATATATACACACTACACTACGCTATACTATACTATTAGCATTATAGCATTATATGCACTTATATTGCACCGCGAATAGATATTACATCTGAAATAAAAGTAATAAAAAGTACGTAACGGCTCATCACAGAAGGTTTAAAACTTGAGGCTATAGCTCAAGTATGCTACATCTTATATACAACATATTATACAGTCTTGGGAGCGTCAGTCGGATTTTGTCCATAACTGAAATATTTTTGAAATTACGAAACAGACAGATATTGCAAAAACAATAAATATAACGTGATCACAGAACCTTTCGCACAGTAATACAGCTAGATCTAAATCACAGAAAAGTATGGCACGATGGTTATTTACATATATATATATATGGGGAATTCCAGGATATTTCGAACGGTCGCGAACCCTCACCCCTCTCGATTTTCGTATCAATTTTTTCTCTTGTAGTCCTAGACTCAAGAGAGATTGGTGATTTATTTTAGATTTTTTAAAGGTACGATTTGGAAGATAGGATTTTTCGAAAATCTCCAATTACTAAAATCACTACTTTTTCATACGGTTTCGATTCAGTACCAAGATGTCCTACGAAAAAATGTTTCCCACAAAATCTGTCAGTATCTGTGCCTACTTTCGGACAAAAATATTTGCTGATCTTTCCGCATGCTGAAAACATGGAATATGTGCTTGACAAAGTTTAAATCTTGATTTGCAAAAATATGCCGGTCTCGATTTCGTTCAATTTTGGACGAAAAATTCTGCATCAAAAGACGAAAGTTTTGAAACCATGCGGAAGTTGGGACGAGACCTGGTTCAGAAGTTACAACCATTTCAATTCCGTGAAAACTCCCAATTCAGCACGCACGCGGTCTATGGGCAGCGACTGCGGTATCGTAGCATCATAATCGGCTCTTTTCGGAATTGTTACTTCCTAATCATGAAATTATACCATCGCATCGAGATTTATAACTCGAATCTAATCGTAGATGAAATTCAGCTGTATAGGGATTAAGTCTTAACGGATATTATAGGACTCATAAGCGTATACGTATTCTCTTCGATTCATCATTTTTCGCCACACACTGTAAAAAATGATTGTAAATTTACAACACATTCACTTTACAAAAATTTTACAAAATTAGAAATGTGCGTCACCTATAAATTCGAGATGCTCATCACTTATTATTATTATCGATTATATATAAAAAAATCGACATTGTTATTATAATAATAATAATATAATATAATATAATATAATAATAATAATAATAATAATAATAATAATATAATATAATATAATAATAATAATGATAATATAATATTATTATAATAATAATATGTGAGGAGCATCTCGAATTTATAGGTGACGCACATTTGTAATTTTGCAGAATTTTAGTGAAGTGAAAGTGTTGTGAATTCACAATCATTTTTTACAGTATGTGGCGAAAAATGATGAATCGAGAAAAATACGTATACGCTTATAAGTCCTAAAATATCCGTCAAGACTTAATCCCTATACAGCTGAATTTCATCTACGATTAGATTCGAGTTGTGAATCTCGATGCGATGGTATAATTCCAGGATTAGGAAGTAACGATTCCGAAAAGAGGCGATTATGATGCTACGATACCGCAGTCGCTGCCCATAGACCGCGTGCGTGCTGAATTGGGAGTTTTCACGGAATTGAAATGGCTGTAACTTCTGAACTAGGTCTCGTCCCAACTTCTGCATGGTCTCAAAACTTTCGTCTTTTGATGCAGAATTTTGTGTCTAAAATTGAACGAAATCGAGACCGGCGTATTCTCGCAAATGAAGATTTGAACTTTTTCAAGCACATATTCCATGTTTTCAGCATCCGGAAAAATCAGCAAATATTTTTGTCCGAAAGTAGGCACAGATACTGACAGATTATGTGGGAAACATTTTTTCGTAGGACATTTTGGTACTGAATCGAAACCGTATGAAAAAGTAGTGATTTCAGTAATTGGAGATTTTCGAAAAATCCTATCTTTCAAATCGTAGCTTTGAAAAATCTAAAATAAATCACCAATCTCTCTTGAGTCTAGGACTACAAGAGAAAAAATTGATACGAAAATCGAGAGGGGTGAGGGTTCGCGACCGTTCGAAATATCCTGGAATTCCCCATATACAGATATTTACAGTCAGGCTTTTCGTCATTCGTAAGTCATGAGTTTACTGTCTCTTGCTCATGGCCTTTTGGGCTTCGACGATATGAGGGGGTTCGCGAATTTTCAGATGTCGGGCACGTCTAGAATCTACGATCTCCGGTAACAAACAAAAGTGAAAGAAATCTGCTAATTTATTTTCCATTTTTTCGGTCCAAAACTTATCGTCACGTTTTATTTTGTCGTAAACTAGACCTACCGGTGTCCAAACTATAAAATAGCACCACGTTCTATTCGTGATGTGTAGAAGACCTTGTACCTGATACATGTAATTGTGGGAAGCATTTAAGATGGCTTTCCCACCAATAATCTTCATGAATTTTATTTTTTTAGACTCTATGGCCTCCATTGGGGTTAACTTTTTTGCCGATGCTGGGCACTCACTTCTATGACCGCGTTTTTACCTACAAGCCCGTCCGGCGACGCCGCAAGGAAGGGTAACGCCTTGTCCACCACTAGACCACTGCTGTCCACGGCAAGAGACCGTTTGGCAGCAAACTGTGCGATCGCCAAAGGCTCCTTTTCTATGCCCCACCTCGTATTCGAATTTCCATGAAAATCGCTATAGCAGATGCGTTCGACTAATTTGGCACAAGATGTTTGTGGCCTTCTTTTACAAATCTCACCAAAAACTGAGGCAGTCAATCTCTTTCAACGTTGTTCGTACCACTCAGTGGACGAACTCTGCCCCATTGTTTTCCGTTGGATTTCAAATAGGTCCTCCGAATACAAGGCCTGCACGAATATCCTTTGAGCCGCTGCCAAGTCCTCAGCCGACAAGTCTGATTCCCCCCGGACATGCAGCATCCGGGCCATAGTCGGTGTCAGCAATCTCAGCCGCGAAGATCTTCTTCTTTCCCTTGAAATACTTTTTCCTACTTTTGAGAGACCCTGATTTCCTACTGCAGAATATTTGAGTGAATTTACCTACTCTACCTGCCAGTTTTTCCTGTAGTCATTTATGGAATTGTCCACCGGAGTTCATTCTTACGACAGCGGAGTCGCATATAGCTTCATATGACTCGCGGAGGGCAAAGTTGACTCTTTTGCCACCTATAGCCTTGGCAACGTGAGAGTTGTATAGCTCAGCTACGTTATTATCCACGTCCCATATGAGGCTAGATGCATGCTCAATGAGTCGATGCATTGCCGACTGAATCTCTTGGAAGACACCAGTCAACTTCATGTCTTCCACCAGGTTTATTTCACCTGGCTTGGGGTTACCGTCGCAAAAGTAACCCCTCTCAGTACACGATCCGTGTTCTCCAAAGACATGACTTGGGCCGTTTTTAATATCTTTGCGCAAATCCTCGACTCGGACGTATAATAGCTGACCAACTTGCACTTTTCTATGACGAATCGCAGAAGTCACAGCATAACGTAGCCGTTTCAAGTTTTTGCGCGAATTATTACGCAAAATAACTGTACCAACCTTACGATTGGTACGAAGATCACGAAGCCTATTGCCATAGTTACGGAGAACATAGTTGCGGCATTCTATTTTTTTGACTAGTGCTTCCCGTCCATACGGAAGCGCATCGCCGAGCTTTCGGTGAACGCTACTATCTCCATCCCCAATTAATTTATTATATTTGATACCGTGCATCTCCACGCTACACTTGAAACCCTCAACTATTATATCTGCCTCCATCGCGGTACTAGAACCTGTCCAATTTTTTAAGCATTTATGCTTCCCTACAGATGCCTCGGTATCGCCTCGCCTTCTATCACACATCGAACAATATTTATTCCTTACCCCAATGAATAGAACTTTTTTGGTTTTGAATCCCACTATCGCTGCTACACCCGAAAGTGAATCATATTTGGTCCTCTACGATCTTTTTGCCCAAGACCCATCTGCAACAACCGCTATGCAAGGGTACCCATCCTCGTCAACGTCACCCACCTCACGGGCCAACCTAGCTTCTTCTCTTCCTGACTCTAGCATCTGTTCCCTTGAAATATCGTGATATGCGTCGATAACTATTTTATGATATTTTCTCCACGTATCTGTGGCCATACAGGGCATATCTATTGAGGCACTGATTTCCGCGAGCTGAGAAAAACCACCACCTGTGGACATAATTCCGGAAACTAAAGCTGCATTGACGCTAGAGGGTCCTAAAGTAGATTTTTCGGAAGTTATTGATTTGACTAAATTACACATTTTACATTTGAAGGTGATGGTGGTAATGAATTCTGTCCGGCTCTCGGATATAGGGTACATGTCGGCAAAACTACAAGAAAAAGGGGCGTGGTAACCTATACCCACGATACTATTTAGAAAATGACTGATGTCTATTATCCTTCTACCAGTCAACTCCAATGGAGAATTGGGCTCGGCTTCAGTTCCGACATCTTTTTCAAAATGCAAAATACGGTCTTCGACAACATCACTTTCGATCGCGGGCTGGATACTCACGAATTCCCCGTCATCGACTTCGAAGTGAATTTCACGATCGTCACTGGTAGATTGTATCGGAGAATCAGGAATTGTTTCTGAGCAGAACAAATCGGTATCTTGAAATTCATCGGGAAGTACTACAACCTCATTGAACTCAGTAACGTCATCAGTTACCGGGTCTTCTGAAGTTAATACTCCTCGAATAATTTCTCCATCGTTTTGTTGGCTCACAACAATTCTATACAGGATACGGAATAGGAAGGAAATTATTCACAGAAATAATTGGTGAACAATATGATCACGCTACGGAAGACCGCAGATTGATAGATGCGGAATAATGCAAAAAATAACATACGACACAGTAGGTCAGCGATAGATACTTTTGAAGATTTTCGGAATAATGTTCATCATAGTAGATTTAGAGTATAAATTGACAATTCATATCGAGGGGCTATTCACTCAGGAAATCATTTGACAATCTTGTGAGAAATCCACAATGAAAGCAATCAAATTGAGAATAAGATCCATGTTGTGTGAAATCATCTGACTTCGGTATTCTAAAATCACACTCTAAAATCACGTGTCTAATGGCATAGGGTCGTAAGCACTAAAAACGCGATTTTAGTGGCAAATAGTCTGACAATTTTTTTTTGTTAACGCCAGTCGCTCCAAAAATGATTAAAACGTATAGAAAACGTATAGATTACGAGATGCAATTAGTGTAAACCAGTTTTTTTCTCAGAAGTCAAGACTGAAAGGTCGTATTCACCAGTACATAAGACCTTCTGCTTTTGACTGACCCAATATTAACCCTAGAACTACAAACCGGGGTATGTATCTACCCCAGGCAAACTTCGAAAAATGACGTTTTGGCTGTTTCCTTAGCGCTTTCAGGTATTTAAATCGATTTTTCACCGACTAAGCCTTGATGAAATTGAATTTACTTTTCACCATTCTCTTCAGCATGAAAAAACGAAGAGATTCATGTACTTACGAGTCTCATTACTGCTTTCCAGAACGATTTTACGAACAAGAAAATCGTGGGGTAAATATTTACCCCGGCTTGTAGTTTAAAGGTAGAAAAAATGGGTTAGTAGTTCTAGGGTTAAATTTCAACGTTTATGAACGAATCTTTGTTTTTCGCCTAAAAAAAAAAATATACGACATTTTGCCGTTACGAAAAGCAGAAAATAATGACGCTTATGTCCTCATGCCATTAGACACGCGAAATAATAGGAAATCATTTGAATTCAGAAATCACGTGAAATCACTACCTTTGCGATGCATTTATAAAATCATTTCGTGATATTACACGAAATCAATGATATCATTCAATGACTGAAGTCATGATAATCATTCTAAAATCAGTCAAGGAATCGATTTTGATTGCAATCATTCATACACTAATAGTAAGAGTGAATAGCACCAAGATTCATATTCTCTTCGCGCCGCGTTGCAAGTTTGTATGTAACCGTTGTCGAATAATAATATCCTGAGATATGTGAGTGCTGACAAGTTTCAATCTCGACATGCATATTCGTGGTCATTCAAATGTACCAAGGTATAGCTATACACTATACACACGATTTCCTATTTCTAGCAGCGGTGAGAGTGGCAGCTATACTCTATTTGACTGATCATGCCTTTGTATTTGACGGTTAAATGAACAAACACAATAATATCCACGCAAACAAAATAATATGTAAATATTGTGACGTTGCATTTAGTAATGCCGTCACAAGGTCGGATAATGCGAGACGTCTAGTCGGTTCAGCTCTAGGAAATTGGCAGACAGTTAGGGAAAACTTTAGGCTTAACTAATATTTTCATTTTTATAATTTAATTTATGTAAAACGATGGAAGATCTACCGCCGTGGGAAAACCACGGGAGGAAATGACGAGTTTCTTACAATACCGCACGAAGTGCAGTCTTTGATTCGCCAAGAAAGCGTCAGAGAAGGCGAATCTTACCGGTACTGAGGGTCACCTTGGTTCTCCAGCGGATAGACAGTGTACAGGGACGTGCGTGAAGCACTTCATCGTCCTCCTGTCATCCGACAAACCTACCGTTACCGAAGCTGGATGTCTGAGGGTGGAGTATAAGGCCGCGTGAAAACGCATTCACAGCCTCCCATCCTCAGATCATTGGATCAGCACTGGACCACCTACCGTCTCGACTACTGTTACCGCGGCCGGGTTGGCCATGAAAACCCCCGGTGCAGACGTTCCGTAAGAAGAATTCCTTCCGTGATCGAAGCTCTCTTTGCTCAGCACGGCAACTCTGGTGGAGGTCCAGGCGAATTGACATCAACTGTAAGGTCGTCACCCTCCACCAGAATCATTGGACGAGCGATATACCACGTGTATCCAGCGTCGAGGAACTACCGAAGACGGCAGTAAGGAGAGGGGTATCGAAACAACGGCAGAGCCAAGGGAGAGCCCTCATACCCCGCACTACCGCCAAACGACGGCGAAAAACCGTCGTAAAGTCAAAACCAATTAGGACGTAAGGAAGTCACCTGACCTATATCGCCAATAAGGATCGTCTAATTCCCGTACCGAGGCTAGCTGGTCGAGCTAGACACAGCACTCGATCTACTCTATACTCGTCTTTAGTCGTGATTAGACGCCTCGCACATTCTTCCCGTACCGAACTAGTGATATTAAAATTCTCCCAAAATTACCTACAATATCGTTAAAGTTAAAATCTGTGTCAATTGTGTAAGTGCTATTCCAGCCATCGAGAAATAAGGTAAGGCCAATATTGTTTATTGTAAAGACACGAGGAAGTTTCTTTCATATTATCTGATATTTTGTTGGGACATCGTTGGATCAAGAGATCTCGTGTCCCGTAGAATCATTTTGCTTAGGCATTGTTGGACTAAGAAGTCCCGTGCCTAGTAGAATTATTTGTTGAGATATTGTTAAACCAAGCGGTCTCGTATCTCGTAATTATCGTTCTCGAAACAACCTCGTGGCCGGCCATTTATTTCAGTAGTTCAATTTTCTCGCATGTGTGAACTTTCTCTCGTTACTTAGTAACGCCTATCTTTATCTTGCTTTGATTCTTTATCTAATTGCATTTCTATTTCTTTAATATTACTTATATCTTGTATATTGCTTGTATTGTATCATATCCTGTCTGCCAAACCTTCCTGGGGTAAAACCCGAGCGTAGATAGGCGCGGAGACCGCATGGCTCCGCGCCTATGGTATTCAGTATAGTCTATCTTTTAGTATAGTACTCTTTCGCTTATTATTTTTCTGCGCTGTAGCTGCGTATCGTTTCTCTCTTTATTTCCGTAACTTCTATTCATCCTTCTGGGTCATTGTGTCGTCAGGTATAAAATCTTTTCTTTTGTTGAGTACGAGTATCGCTTTGTGATACGAGTAGAGTATCCTTAATTATTTAATTATTATATCGAAGCCGTCTGACGCACAATTGTTCCCGTAATAATTTATTACGACCTTTCGCTTTTAATTAAAATTACTATTCGTAGTGTTTCTGTCTAGTTGTCTGTTAAATTGTTTGATCAGTTACCTATCGGGACTATCTTTAACTTATTACTAATTGTATCGTTTCTCGTCTCGGACGAACCTATCTTTCTATGTAAAATAATTTATTTATTTATTGAATATATGGCCGTAAGGCTCATTGAAAGTTAAATACTGTCTGATAACTGGTGTACCCTGCCCCTCTACCTTAAAGCATAGCAGCTGAGCTGGCTGGATTGTCGTCCGTCGATTTTCTATTTCTCTTTGTTTATCGTATCGCAAAAATTTCTCAAAACTGATATCAAGAGGTATCTGGCGCCCAACAGAAAATTTAGAGTTTTATCGTACCGTCCCGTACCGTACCGGAAATCGCCGGAGAGTGACGTAGCTAGGGGAGTTCCTCCCCCTAATCAAAAACTACGCTCACAATATATAATTTATTGAAAGCTCCTCTTAGTAGACAAATGGGAATTTCGATTATCTTTATCAACTTTATCGACGATCTATGCAAGTTGGCAGCGTAATAGACGTCGCAATATATTTAAATTATTATTTATGACCTACATCGGATACCTAAAAATTATATTACTCTGTCATTCTGAACAGAAACCTCTGCTCTTTAAAGTACTCTTTAGATCAGCCTTCTCCGATGCTTCGTACTGAAGCTATTTAATTTTAAACTCTGAGGACTCTACTCCAATCGTACGTAATTCGATTAATTTACCTCATTTTTTCTCGATATTTAGCCAAATTATGAGGGCCGGGTCTTTTCTTCTTCTTCGCCAACAATGAAAGACACTTTCTCGCCTTAACCATATTGGCACTAAAAAACTAGAACTTTATAATTGAAAAACACGAAGTAAATCGAAAAACTGTAGCACCCACATGCGAGTGAAAAGATTCGATTCCGCGAAAGGAGAAGAGCAGTGAGAGGTTTGTATTTACCCCTATAACGCCTGTAGTTCGTGTTGCTACCACCCAACGCGGCTGCGCTAGAAATTGCCCACTATTTGCGCCAAAAATCGGCATTTCAATGCTTCAGGTCTTTCCTGATCACGCCTTAGTCATTGATCCGATAGTATCGATCATGATCTTGATTAGAAGGTAAAGGATGTAGCTATGTTATGGCTTTCGCCGAATATTTGAAAAAAAATCGCTCCTCGTTGTACATCATCGCAAAGATGGCTTACTTTCAAGATTATTTTTTGCAACGCTTAAAGTGAAATCGCAAATTCGGCCAGAGCCATGACACGGAGACATCATTTATCTGTAAGAATTTTCATCGAAGACTCCGGTATCTTGAAAAATGAGGAAATGAGAAGGTAAATGCCGAGAGTCTATTTACGCGCACTCGGCGAGGCTTAGTCAACGCCCTTAATGCCGTTTCATTGTGGACATTTTGATTCAATGAAGCTAAAACCAAACGATACCAAAATTCATAAACAATAAAAGAAGTTATCAAATAAGATGTAATTGTATGTTTTGAATACGTTACTTTTCAAGAAATCGAGACCATCATTTCTTTTCATGGACGAGAACTTCTTCAGAAATTCCTTTGACGGATTGTTATCATTTGATTCAAGATCTATTTTTTGTGAATCATTAAAATTGATTAACAATGTATATATTTTCCAATTTTCAATCAATGTGTTGTCAGGTTTTGCAACCACGAGAGGGTTTTGAATTCGGGTCTCCAATTTTTTTAATTTTTATATTATATTAAACTTTAGAAAGAATAAAAATAGCTTTTATACATGCTTCATTAAAATAAAACATTTATTGAACATTTATTTTAATAAAGCATGAATATGCCTCAGAGGGATTGAGTATTTTTATTCTAACTGAAGTGTATTCAAACCCGAGCAAGCAAAATTCGGATATTTCAATTATTGTTAAGGCGCCACAGAACTGAAATCGAAGAGCTGAATCGATCGGAGCGCCCTGTGCGTAATTTAGCTGGGTTCTAAAGGTACTAAGGGGCCATCAAAGACGCATGAGTCGACATAAGTGCGGGATAAAATACATTCTTAGCTTTGATATTCATAACTAAACTCAATAATTAAAGTAAACTATGAATATTTTTACGGCAGTTCCAATCGACGCATGCGCAATAATGCTAACTTACAAACTTATGATTTTCGTGCTTTTTCATACATATACCGTAAAAAATATTACGTATGTGGCATGCTTGTAAACTGTTTCTCGGCTTGAATGATTTTTCAGTACTCGTCTTTGGCTCGCCTTCGGCTCGTACTGGAAATATCATCCTCGCTTATAAACAATTTGTTCACAAGCATGCCACATAAACTACTATTTACCTTTAACTTCAATCTCTAACTTGGTCGTGTTATGCACTTTGTTTTCCAACATCTTATTATAAGGTAGTACTCTGATTCTCTTATTGAGTAAGATTTCATTTGAAATAACTATTGGTTTTCTTTTCTTAGTTTTTGGTTCACATTCGGGTACAGTTTTCGATCCTTTGAACAATAATCATTATTTTCGTTATTTCCGTTTTATATAATATGTTGCGATATTCAAATTATACATAGAAGTTTATTTCTCTATCGCGTAATTTCAATTGATTATCACCTGTTTTATCGTCTTCGTTGACAAGTGAATCGTTAATTTTAAACGAAGCCGTAGACTCTTGTATCCGTAACAAAAAAATGAATTTCAATTTGCTAGCTCACATCAATAAACTGTAAAATAGCATAAATTAATTTTCAATTACCTATGCTATCGACTTGATCACACTTATCCTCCGTAATTATGCCATTATGCTGAAAAAAATGTTTAATGGTATTATTTGATCGTTCTGGCTCTGATAACACTGTTGTTGTATCATTTTGTTTTCCCGAGTTTTGGTTTGTCAAAATTTCTGGCAGTAGTTTTGCCAATTCAAATGGATTTGCTAAGTCCTTTGTTCCGCTAACCGAGCCCTGTATAACACTTTCTGATTCGACCTTTTTGATAATTTTAGGAGCCTGTATTGTAACGTGTTCGAACTATACCACCCGGTAGATCGACCGAACAAGCTACATACAACCGCGCAAATAGCCTCGCGCCGATCCGATCAGAAGACCCTGACGTGACGTCACGAGAACTACTATATAAGCTGGCACGCTGAGGCAGCAGCCAGCGATTAGTACTAAAGCAGTCAATCGACTCACATCTGTCAAATAGATGAACTCACATAACCTCAAATAGGTAGTCACTCAAAGCGAGGTCTTACCATAGAAAAGAATAAAATTGAAATAGGAAGTTACTCAAAGCGAGATCTTACCTCACATAGAATCAAAAATCGAGAAAATATAAATTGGCTAAAGCAGCAATTTAGATTAAACTCAAAACAAAAGAAAAAGTATAATTAGCAAAAGCAGTAATTATAACTTCAAAATAGAACAAACAAACAAAGAAAGAAAAACAGAACAGAAACAGAAACAAAGCCAACTAGAATTAGAAATTATTATTTGATTATATCGAGCCACATTTTTAGTTTATTTCATTTTTGTAAAGATTAGATTAAGTAAAATAGACTATAAGAAGTCTAAACAATAAAATAATCACACAGATATAATAATCAATCCGAATCTAATTGTCTTTCATTTCGTGTGTTAATTCATTTCTTTAATTAACATAAATTCCTCTCAGCTAAAATCACTTGGAAATAAAATCGTGTTTAGCTAGCTCAAAAGAAGGCAGCTTCGGTAGTCTAACACTCGGGCAGCGACGGTACAGCTTTAATTGGTACCCGAGTCTGAGAGTGTAAGATTATCCAAGTCTGTATTAGGGAGGCAGCTTCGGTGCGTAACACTCAGGCAGCAACGGTATAGCTTTAATCGGTACCCGAGTCTGAGAGTGTGCAATCCCAAGTCTGTATTAGGGTAACAATAGGTTTTTCACATTTTTCCTTGGAGGGGCTCCAAATCATACCCGTGACAAAGAATTCACGCGATCTAGCGTAATTTCGCGGCCTTCTGCCATGAGACATACGCAGAGAAAGTTACAGTATACTGCAGTCATTATCATTATTCAAATACTTTTGGTGTCTGTATTTTCTTTTTTTAGGATCCTGCATTTCTGCGAATTTCTGTTTAATACTTTCTTCGATCGAAGTTTCTTCTGCTATTTCCAAATATTGACTAGCTTCTTGATAATTATCCGTTGCTATGTAATAAAAATTATAGAGGATTTATCCGAAATTTAATAGGTATTGCTTGCACTAGAACTGGATTTCGATGATTTTTTTAAGAATATTACTAAGCAATATCATCATGACAACGTTAAATATAATAATTTTACAGATAGTATCCGTGAAATGGACAATGTGTTATTTGACCCTTGAGACACATTAACATAATAAGAAAGAGATAGGCCGTTTAAGTGCCATTCTTTTTGATCCAGCAATTAGATTACCGTTTTTCTAGCGATAATTTAACCTTAAATTATGAAGCACAGCTAAAATTGAAAAATTTGATTCACCTCATTTGCCTATTCAATTACAGTCCGATCTCTCTATAAGTCCGTTCCCAATAGGTCTGCTTCCCCAGTTTCTCGCTCGCTGCGTTCCCCCACCACACCTATTGCGTCATAGCGTAGCGAGAAAAGAGAGAGACGGAAAACAATTGGTGCGACTAGCGAAGAGTGCAATGTTGGGGGTACCTCATTTGGTGAAAAAACTCTTTCCCTTGGGGGCTTGGGAGGACTTATAGAGAGATCGGACTGTACATTTACCGAAATATCCAAATAAATGATAACAAAACAGTCAAATATCTCTAATTATTACACGCGCAAACTCAGCCAATTAGCTGATCAATTCACTCTCACTGCAACTTGGCGCAAGTAATGAATACCAAGAAGTAATTAATTGATTTATAATTTTTTGCATATTTCAATAAAAGTAATCAAATAGACAAATTAGGTAAATTAAAACTTTCAATTCGAGCTGTATGTTTCATATATTTAGGTTGAGCTATCACTGTGAAAACAGAAATTGCTTTCGAAGGCGGCAACATCTGAATTCTCAAACTGTAGTGTTAAATAACTTTTCATGACAATGGAGGTAATTATAGAGGGTACTCTACCCTCCATAAAGGTAATATTGAACAAATTACCCAGCCAATCAAAACAAATGCGTAACTACTCAAATCGATAATCAAATTAAATTCCGGGGTCAGCTTCACACTATTTACATAGTTGGCTGAAGGGACGAATCATCAGTACATTAGTAAAGTCCAACCTCTCAATAAGACCGCAAAAGCCCCGAAGGGGGAAAGTTTTTCCGAGAATTCGTGTACCCCCACCGGGCGCTCTTCTAAGCTCTCCTAGGCTCTGCATTCTAATTCAGAGGATCGCACGCGAATAACTCGAGCACGGAGTTCGAGTCGGAGTGAGGGAAGTGCTCGAGCGAGAAACTGGGGAAGCGTTCTTATTGCGGGCGGTCTTATTGGGGGGTCGGACTGTATGAGTTTTGTTATTTACTTATATCATTATGAAAGTGTATTTTAAAGCAATGAATTTTTTTACATAACAGTTTTCCTATAAAATTATGAAATTCAAAATCACTGTATGTTGAAGTCAGCTTTAAATAGCTCTGTACATTTTTACAATCGTTTAAGATTTGGATTCTAAGAAATAGCTTATCCACAACATTTTTTTGAAAATAAATCATACAATATTGTTTTTGTAACACATGCACGATTTTTGCGTTTTTTTGACCCATTAAGCGGGCCTAAAGTGGCAGTTTTCAGACGAGCGGGCAAATAAAAACTGAAAACGCCCGCTGCTCGATTTAGCGGGCGTTTTCAGGTTTTATTTGCCCGCTTATGCTCGAGCAGCGGGCGTTTTCATTTTTTATTTGCCCGCTAAATCGAGCAGCGGGCGTTTTCAGTTTTTATTTGCCCGCTTATTTGAAATCGCTCAAAAACGCGAAAATCGCTCGTGTCACAAAAAATATGGTGTGCACCAAGGGCTAAGTGGGTTTTTTGACCTTGTGTGGTTGCAGTACTCGTCCTCGGCTCGCAAATGCACTCGTCTTCGACTCGTGCTAGCTCGCCTCCGACTCGTACTGCAAACTCCACACTCGGTCTGAAAAATCCCACTTTACGCCCTTGGTACACAATATACTATTAACTAACCAGTTTTCCAATAGACTCGCAGTACCTGATACTTCAACCAGTGAACTCCAGGTGTCACCTTTTTACAAATCGTATTTTTTGAAGCGACACTTGGAGGCCACATAACAAAAGAATTATCATCGCATAACCAGGATTGTGGTACAATAGTGGGTTCTTCTTTGGTGATCCCTTGTAGAACAACTACCAAAAATGGATCTACACGGAGAGACTTTTCCTAGTAATATTTCTTAAAATTCCTACCAGAATTCACTATTTTCGATGCAATTTGGGGATATATCAGCATTTTAGCACTTATTACTAGTTTGCCTAGTAATTCTGTAAGTTACTATCATCATTGGAATATAACCTAAGATGTTTGTACAAACTCTTATACAAATGAGAAAGTTTACTAGTCAGGATGGTGATAAGTCTAGCAAATCTTATACTTATACCTAAAGCGAGCAGTACCTCTTCCAAGTCAGTATGGTAAAGTCGTGATCGCGGCGCAATGGGAATTTACCATACTGGCTTGGAAATTTTACTAGTCATCTTAGGAAAAATTCCACGTCAAAAATTAAAAAGCTGGAAGGAGGTGATAGGCTATTTGGCAGTTTCTGGATCTTAGATTGTGTGGCTTCACTGGTGTGGTCTTTGTTGTACAGAGTTTATTACATGTGTGTATTGTAACTTTTCACAGGTTTGCGATATAGAAGATATCACAAACCGTGCCGTTAGTGTGAGTTCTATTGCTCGGTTAATGTTTTTCGGGACCACTCTTAACAATTAGACTACTGACGCTAATCTTACGGACCTCAAACGCACTGCGTTATCAGCCGTCTCCCTGACGAATAGGTACACGCAGACGTGCAACTACCGTCTTCTTCCCAGTTAGTAAACAAACCTACGCTCAGAACTGTGCCTGCAAGTGCAGACAAAGCCTGTCTCAGACTTGGACAAGGTTATACCTTGCCGAAGCTGTCCCTATGCTATAGTTAGTAAGTTGAATTTACAAGACCTGGAAATTGGCGAAGAAAGGAGGCTGCGACAAATTATGCTTTTTCTTAATCAAACAAAAATATCATTTATTTAATAAACTTAAGCTAAGGTTGCAACCAACTAAAATTATATTTACAAAGTTGCTTTTGCTCTCTCGATTTGAAATATTGTTTCTAGAAGTTTGCACAATAATAAGTTTTCTATTCTGTGACTTTTATATGATTTCTAATTTTCTATAATAATGATTTTCTGATTTTAATGTGAAGCTAAAGGTATATTGCTGTTATAGCCAATATCCAAACGAAATAAAGATTTGAATCTAGTGATCACTCGAGCTCTTTGCTACGAGTGTCAGACAACAAAGTATGAGAAGTGATATTACAGTGAGTCAATCAGGCGATCAGCCGTGTATTGCTGCTCTGCTTTGCGTTGTCGCGACTTATATACAATTCGTGACGTCACGCCGAAGACGCTTGTTCTCGAACGTTCTAGAATATATTTTAGTTCGCAACGGTTGACGTTTGAAATGCTAACGGTCAGGCCTAGGTCGCCTGATACGTTACATTAGCCCCCTTCGATCATCTGGTGTTCGGATGATCTGGCAGATCTTCGGCCGGCTGATGATCGATGTTTTTTTTCCCTTTTTTTTTTTTTTTAGCAGAGACTAGGGAGTTTCCTACCCTCTCTTCAATCCCAATGGATCCGTCGGATCGATGAGCCTAGGGATCTCGATTATCTCTCTATCGACTGGGTTAGTTGATGCTTCTACCCTTTCCTTCGGCCTAGTCGCTGGAACAGCTGTTTGTCCTCGCTTAATGGCGACTGCCGGTTCCTCTTCCTCGTCAGATAGATCCAATGTACCAAAAATTCGCAACATCGTTATCAGTTCTTCTGGTTTTCGGTTTTTCCGTTTATTGAAGTCAGCTATCCTTGGCCGTTTGGTGCCGGTTGTTGTGGCATTGGCATCAAGTGCAGTGTTTTTTAATGAAGCCACGTTTAATTTTGGTATTCTGAACCTTCGGAGGCTGTGCTCGTTTAACTCAAGCTTCTTGACAGATACTACGGTAAGTTTCCTTTTATTCGACTGTACCTTGGTATCGTCTTTTTCTGTTTTAATGTCTTCTTTTCTTTTAGGTACCTTCGATAGCTTCTCCAACGGGATGCTCACCTTTATCACTGGACGGATGTTATTGTTGACGTCTGCACTGGCTTGCAGGGCTGTGCAGTCCTCAGTGACATCCTCCAGCTTCTTGATGTTGGTGATCGTCTCGGCAGTAGCAGGTGTTTGATGCTTTGGAATTTCCATTTCAACGGTGGATTTCTCTATCTTTTTCTTCCTGATGGCCTTTGACGGGTCCATGAGGTAAGCTGCCGTCTGATATCCTCTCCCGTTAGCATATCTTCCTTTCGCTGATTTAAATTTCTTTAGCGGCCTAATCACTTTGTCGCCTTCTTTAGGTTGATCATCCCCGTCAAGGGTTTGTGTGCCCTTGTCTTGCACGCTGATGTAACCGTAATGAAACATGATGCTTGACTATGATGATCGTGCTTGACAGGGGGCTTTTATAACGTCGGCTATGACCTATCTACCCGTGGTATGTTAGCATTTTCAAAAATCAACCGCCGCGAATAGTGATTGTCACTGGCTTAGTTTACAGTTTTTCTATGTTATCAAATTTCTGGTAATATATAATGCTTTAGCATGTGCGTGTGAAAACGCCCGCGTTCCTTCCTAGTGTTTATGTCTTCTAACACAAACGTTGCTTCACCGACACGATGACAGATTCTGTACGGACCTTCGTACAGTGCTAGAAATTTAGACATTATTTTGTTTTTTGAATCGGACACATTTAGTGCCCTTACTAGAACTAAATCGTTTACTTTAAAATCTGTCATCTTATGGCTAGAATTGAATCTGTCGGCTCTGCTACGCCCATGTTTTTTAATATTATTTCTAACTAACGTTAATTTATATTCTTGTGTCATGTCTAAGTGATTAACTAAGAACCATTTTTTCCAGAATCTGGTCGGGGATTCGCCGAGTTGGATCTCGCACGGACAAAATCCAGTCGAGTCATGGTGCACTTCGTTCACACAGCACTCTATGACTTTTAACCATTTTATCCAACCGGTATGTTTGTCTGTTAGGAAAGTTCTGAAAAATCTTCCTAGCTCTCGATTGACTCTTTCGACTATGTTTCCTTGTGGATGTCTAATCGAGGAAAATATTGGAATTATGTTTTACTCTTCTAGTTTACCTAACCATTTTGCTGATGTGAATTGTGTACCATGGTCGAACTGGATTTTCTCCGGCTTCCCCAACTCGGGAATATATTTGTCGAAGATGCTGTGGATGGTGGATCGCGCGTCCGCAGTTTTTAGCGGGTATAACCGTACGAACTTGCTGAAGGCATCGATCGTTACCAAAATCCATCGGTAATTTCCCTTACTCGAAGGTAACGGGCCCAAAAAATCGATTGATACTAATTCACCTACTTTGCTTGGTGTTATGTTCTGCATTCGTGCATAACTGTATTGATTAGGTACTTTGCATCTCTGACATCGATCACAACTAGCTAAGATTTTCCTGACGAGACGCGCGAATTTCGGGTAATAAAAAGTTTCTTTAAGCATTTTGTAACATTTTCCAGCCCCGATGTGACCGTAAATTTCGTGTGTTTCTTTAACCAGGTTGTTAATCAAGTTTCCCGGAAGGTAGGCTCTCTGAGAGCCCCCTGGTTCCACGTGGTACCAAATGTCGTTAATTCTTTTTAATTTCTTTTTAACCCTAGTTAAATCCTGATTCACCAAATCTACAATCTTCTGGTCACGCGCCTGATGCATTCCGAAATCTCTTAAATCATTTTTTAATTCGTCTGGAATTTCTTTAGCTAATGTTGCAATTATTTGCATGTTATTTCTCTGAGATATTTTCTTTTTGTCTTCAGGTGGATACCTACTTAGCGTGTCTGCGACTACGTTATCCTTGCCTTTTATATATTCGATGTCGAAATTATATGTCTGAACAAACAAAATCCAACGCGCCAGCCGCGAACTAACTAATTTACAGGTCGACATGTACGTTAATGCACGATGATCAGTTCTTATTGTCAACTGCGCTCCGATTACGAATGTCCGGAACTTCTCCAATGCGAAGACGATAGCCAAAAGCTCTTTCTCTGACGTGAAATAGTTTAGTTCAGCACCTTTTAATGTGCGACTCGCGAATCCTATGATTAATTCATCGTTTGTGTCGGATAATTGGTATAATACGGCACCTATCGCAAAGTTGCTTGCGTCGCATTGTAAGTAGTAACGTTTTTTTGGGTTTGGATGATGTATAATCATCTCTTTACAAAATAAATTTTTTACTTGATTGAAATGTGCTATCATTTCGTCGTTCCAATCCCATTTAGCGTCTTTTTTTATTAACTTAAGTAATGGTGAGGTTGCACTAGAGTAATTTCTAGTAAATTTGCTATAATAGTTTGTTAAACCTAAAAATCCTTTAAGCTGCTTAACGTTTTTAGGTTCAGGAAAATATTGTATTGCATCTATTTTCTCAGGTTGGGGCAAAACCCCAGCCTTCGTAATCCTATGACCTAGAAAATCTATTTCCTCTCGGAAGAATTTTGATTTGCTAAAGTTTATTGTCATATTATGCTTCCTAAATACCTCAAATAATTTCTCAAGGTGTACTAAATGGGACTGGAACGAGTCCGATAGACACAAAATGTCGTCCACAAAATTTATCGTGAACTTATCTGTTTCTTTTAAGACTAGATCCAGTGTACGAATGAGACTAGCCAAGCTCGTATTAAGACCGTAGGGTGTTACCGCGAATTGGTAGGTCCTCCCCTCGTACATGAACGCTGTGTACTTTCTCGAATCTTTATGTAATGGCACCTGCCAAAAACTGGCCGTTAAATCAAGACTAGACATGAATGCTGCATCCCCGCATTTCTGAAATAAAACTTCAGTAGATTGCGCGCAATCGCGATCAGGTACTATCAGCTTATTTATATACCTCGCGTCTAATACCAGTCTAACATCTCCGGATTTTTTTGCTACCACTACTAACGGATTTATATATTCGCTATAAGAGCGCTCGATTATTCCAAGGCTTAGCATTTTTTCGATTTCTTGTCTTACTTTTTCCCGGTGCATTATTGGCACAGGATATGAACGTCGTACAAACGGTATATCCTCGTATATTTTAATTTTGTGTTCATAAATAGTGACTCTACCAGGTATTTTTGAAAATATGTTGCGATACTTTTTTAGTAGACTAGAAAATGCATCTCTTTCATAAGCTTCAAGTACCTGACATTCTGATAACTTGCTATTAATCTCATCATTAGTTAATTCAGAATTTTGGGTTAATCCGATTAACGGATTAATATGATTATCTTTAATCCGATAATTATTAATTGAGTTTATACTGGAGATAATTTTACGAGTTTCGCTGTTATCGATATCATCTGAATTATGAACTTCTATTTGATCTTTTGTTAGTTTCATTTGAATTGTCAGTTTATTTATTTTGAAATCTAGATCAGCTTCCCATCTACGTAATGTGTCGATACCGAGAATTACATCATGTTTTAAGCCATGTACGATGAGAAAACCCACCTCATCGGACAACAACCCCACTTCAATTCTAGCTAGGAATTGCTCCCTAACACGAGTGGCTTTGCCCCCTAGTACTCCTAATACCTGTAAATTCGTAACTGGTAATTTCGCGCAACTGATTAACGATGATTTATGACGACCATACCAATCATCCGACACGCACGTAATCTGGCTACCTGTATCTATTAACGCTTTAGCTTCGACTCCTTCAATGCGCAGGAGAACCTCCGGACACCGCATCAAAGATTTATCAGTTTCTGTATTCTCGTTAAATAAATAATTATCTGGACTTTCAAATGAATCGTTATTCTCTATGTTTTGAATTTTGTATTTTGCCGCGGATATAACTACCTTGTGCTGTACTGGCGTCGGCATAGCTTTGTCCAGTACAGCGTCTATTAGTTTTCCGTAGGTAATCGATCTGTTACCGGCGTATCATCCGTATTTACAACGGTCGCGCTTATTTTCGAGTTTGTCCAATTCGACCTATTGTGTGTGTTGTCAGTTTGACCATGTTTATTTCTTGGATCATGCTCATCCGTTACCGGTTTGAAATTTTGATTAGAGTTGTCACTCCGCCATGACACCTGTTTTTCTGTAACGCGACCGACAGTTGGATTCTGTTTGTTCGCGTACGTTACCCGTTGCCTCGGTGCATTCGACCTACCCCCGAATTGCATCTCGTCAAGAAAACTCAACAGTGCATCGATGTCGCGGATATCTCGGCACTTTGCTGCCTCAACAATAGGTTCGTCGAAATGACGTACTAGGTTTCGGACGATTTCCGACTCAGTCATGCACGGATCTAAACCTGCAGCTGACGCGTATTTTCGGTTTGCATATTCGGACCATGTTACCCTCGAGTCAGGCAAATAATATCCGAATTCGATATCTTTACGTAATTCTCTTTGAATTTCGACACCCCAATACCTATTTAAAAATCGAGTTTTAAATTCTCCCCAGGATTTTACAACATCGCGGCGCGCGATCCACCAATCTGTGGCATCGTACATGAGACTTTGCCCGATTAATTTCAAACAAATATCGTCTGCACGTACATCTATGAAGGTAAAGTATTCCTCTATTTCTTTAATATAATTGGCTGGTCTTTCCCAACTCTTGCCGGAATAAGTCGGTAGTTTGACATGCCTGGATAGTAAATGATTATACTCGCAATTGAGGTTAGGGTTTGCAGATTTTATTTTTCTAAATTCAGCATTTGTGCTGACTTTGAAACTATCCTGTTTTTTCTCAACTTCAAGGATTTTATCGAGACTAGCTTTATTGTTCTTGTCTATTTTATTTTCCAAGCATATCAGACTATCCCCAAATTTTTCTCTCAAATTTTTATGTGTTTCACTAAATTCTTCTACGCATCGATCTAATCTGTCTTCGAGCTGCTCATTAGAGTTCTCGAGCTTCTTGTCAAGTAATTCCAACTGTTTTTTATATTTTATTGATTGTTCTTCGAGTCTTTCAAGGAAACTTTTCTGACTATTTACTACGTTTTCTACATTCTCTGATTTTGATTGAATCAAATCTCTAGATAGAGAAGCTAAACTGTCATCTAACTTTTTGTTTAATTTTTCTAGCGCCGCCACCCAGGGTGATGGATCGACCCTCTGCTGTCTCTGACTCGAAGCATCTTTTTCTTTATCAATAAACGTTTTATATATACTTTGTGGATCTTTTTCTTTGTGATGTCTACCTGTTGACCTATCCTCTAACCCTAATTCTAAGGCTGGATTGCCGCAGGCTCCCTTGTCCGCCATTTTCCTGGTCACGACGCCGGATTTTGACATTCCCCCAAAAGATTCTAATTTTTATAGCAATGAATTTAAATTAGTTGACGCAAAAGAATTTAAGTTAATGAAACAAATGACTCTAAGTTTTTAAGCAAAAATTTAATAGAATTTTAATTAGAGTGGCCCCACGTTGGGCGCCAAATGTAACTTTTCACAGGTTTGCGATATAGAAGATATCACAAACCGTGCCGTTAGTGTGAGTTCTATTGCTCGGTTAATGTTTTTCGGGACCACTCTTAACAATTAGACTACTGACGCTAATCTTACGGACCTCAAACGCACTGCGTTATCAGCCGTCTCCCTGACGAATAGGTACACGCAGACGTGCAACTACCGTCTTCTTCCCAGTTAGTAAACAAACCTACGCTCAGAACTGTGCCTGCAAGTGCAGACAAAGCCTGTCTCAGACTTGGACAAGGTTATACCTTGCCGAAGCTGTCCCTATGCTATAGTTAGTAAGTTGAATTTACAAGACCTGGAAATTGGCGAAGAAAGGAGGCTGCGACAAATTATGCTTTTTCTTAATCAAACAAAAATATCATTTATTTAATAAACTTAAGCTAAGGTTGCAACCAACTAAAATTATATTTACAAAGTTGCTTTTGCTCTCTCGATTTGAAATATTGTTTCTAGAAGTTTGCACAATAATAAGTTTTCTATTCTGTGACTTTTATATGATTTCTAATTTTCTATAATAATGATTTTCTGATTTTAATGTGAAGCTAAAGGTATATTGCTGTTATAGCCAATATCCAAACGAAATAAAGATTTGAATCTAGTGATCACTCGAGCTCTTTGCTACGAGTGTCAGACAACAAAGTATGAGAAGTGATATTACAGTGAGTCAATCAGGCGATCAGCCGTGTATTGCTGCTCTGCTTTGCGTTGTCGCGACTTATATACAATTCGTGACATCACGCCGAAGACGCTTGTTCTCGAACGTTCTAGAATATATTTTAGTTCGCAACGGTTGACGTTTGAAATGCTAACGGTCAGGCCTAGGTCGCCTGATACGTTACAGTATTCGTCCGCACTCTAGGGGCTGGCGCAATTGTTCCGGAAGTCTAGTCGTCGTCTTAAACCACTAGCCTAACTTCACCTACTCAACATAACCTCAACTCAACGCTCGCAATTTCGCACGCATCGCAGATATATGTTATAGTGTAGTTTTCAGCTTTCCTTATATACGAACGGATATAACTATTCGGCACTAGTGAGAGAAATATTCTGATGTTTCGCCATCTATCGACGAAGTGAGACCCGCCGAACTTGTTCGTCAATTCGCAGCGACGAAATTTACCATACTCGCTGGTAATCATTCTCACGTGTGTAGCAAAACGTCTTATTCGACTAGTCCATTATTCCAATCCCTCTAGGAATACCTACTAGTATCTATGCCATCTTTTACTACTCTCCGTTCTCCTATACGCGGACAGTAATTTTTGCTATTCGCTTATTATTTGTTACTCTCACAGAATATCAGAATGCATTATCCGAATAATAGATTTTTCCGATACCGTAAGAAATATTGCCAAATCAGCTGATATATCCCAGATTTACTCGCAGTTATTGGAATCTTTACCAGGAAAAGTTTCTCCGTGTAGGCTATTCGCTGTTTCACTCATTTTAAATGATTCTGAAAATAAAACGTTATGATGACAAAAATTTTAATGAAAAGTCTTCTATAAAATACGCATTAGAAGAGGAGATTTCCGAAATAAGTTTACTCATCACTTAATGTTTGCAAATAATGACAAATATGCGTAATTTTGAAACGACTAGATGAACTTCCTATTCTACTCTTCGATCGTAAGCTCTGTTTAGCACCACAAAAGAGCGGAGAGCAGAGAGCCCAAGAACAAAGAGGTTATTTGAAAGACAAAGAAGAGAGTAGAAAAAGGTCGGAAAAGGAGTCAGCGTATTATCCTGCCTATTATCGTATAAAATAATCGCGTATTTGTTCAACGAATTGCATCAACATTAAGCAAACACGTTAGCATTGCCAATTCACCAATTGTATATGAACATTTGACGAATACCAAAAGCGTGCTCGTGTCAATAATATTCGCGAAAATATCAGAGATGTAAGGCTTAGTTATATACGTAGGTAAACAAGGAAACGTAAGAGTGCGAAACCAACACAGGCGCACGCTTCAGTCGTGCCGAACACACCCGACACACGGACGCTCGCACGGACGCGAAGCATGCGCCTGTGTTGGTTTCGGCCCTAACGTTTCCTTGTTAACTCACAGTATAACAGCCGCGAAACGAGCTATCAAAATATCATCCACGTCAAAAAACTGCACTGCTACCGTGGCGCGTTCAAGCGGGGCCTATACTGAATTTTGGACAAAAAATAGTTCCTCCGCTGTGCTGCAAGGTTCTGCGAAAGGTTCCTTACGTCTACACTTTCATGGCAGAAGATTACATTTTTTTCTATATAGATACTAGGATCATTTATAACGTAACTCGCTACCGGCTCGCCTTCAGCTCGTCCTGAAATCATTATTCTCGCCGAAAAACACTTGGTTTACGGGCATGCCGGATAATATACTATGTTTCGACAATTATTATGCCCAATTCTAATAATAAACTTTCACAACAGATATTATGAAAAATCAAGTGAATGGCGATTTCTCGATTTCGTAAAAATATTAATCAAAAAGACCTACCTTGACTGAAAGCACCAACTTAACAAAAGTCTCACTTCTGCACGTGTTCCGGCTTGCACAACGCACTGACATGCGGATGCGACTCAATGTGTGCGGCTCACACAGTAGACACACCGCTCGGGCTCCTTCGGACCCAGCCGGACTCTCCCGAGCGCCGGAAGAGCTCATTCACGCTGAGGCTCTGGCCGGAGACACTCGTTTTCTCGTTCTTGAGAGATAGAGAGTAGCGGTAGTAACAAAGCGTTAAGACAGTGACTTGAGAAGGCGTATTGGCGCAGCGCAGAGAGGCGAACGTTGAGAGGAGACCCTTATACACACACACACACACACACCGTCGGACGGAAACACACAGAAAACGGGCATTCGCTGACGGACGGTCAGGAAGGTCGGTGAACTCACGTTAAGGGGGTATAGGACTGCTGGAGCCTTCAAAACAATTATATTTTTCTGGGTGTGATTACAATGAGCTTGCTTGAGATGGGCGATTTATATTTTAGCACATGTTTATTGGACTTGAAATGAACCCTGAAGAAAATATAGATGAACAAAATCTTGATAAATATAGAAATCCGAAGCTATTCAAGTGGCACAGGTTTTTTCCGGATTCGTAGCTGGCCCGCATGATAACTCAAGAGCCAAGGCACTTAGAGAGCTGAAATTTTCACGAATTTTTTATGATACCTTTGTGCATGGTGTGAACTAGTCTAATTGATTTACAAAAAAAAATGTCAAAAATATTCGAAAAAAAAGAAAATTTTTCGAATTTATTTTAAAAAAATCCTGTTTTTCGTTTATAAAATTCCTCACGGAATTTTGCCGTTGATGCGACTGGTTCACACTATTCACAAAGGTATTATGAAGATCTCGTGAAAGATTCAGCTTTCTCAGTGCCTTGGTTCTTGAGTTATCATGCGGGCCAGCTACGAATCTGCAAAAAAAAACCTGTGCTGATTCAATTTCTATATTTATCAATATTTGTTTCATTGATATTTTTTTTTAAGATCATTTTGAGTCTAATAAACATGTACTTAAATATAATTTGCCTCCCTCGAATACGCTCATTGTAATCCCACCCAGAAAAACATGATTGTTCCAAAGGCTCCAGCAGTCCTATACCCCCTTAAAACATACTTATCCCGTTTGTTTAGTTTGTATTTGATCAATATAATATTATAGAACGATGGTTCGGTCCTTTGCTTGTTTTAGTTGATTAATTATTATCTGTGATAAAATAGTACATTTCGATGCTTCGCTCGGGTAAAAACGGACACACGAGGAGGAAATCACTTTCTTGCATAAGTCTCGAACCATATATTATTTGACTTGTGAAATGAGACGACACGGGCGCGCGACCTTGTTTAGTTAGTGAAATCGGGCTTAAAGTGAATTTTTTTTTACCTCGCTTTGACTTTGCTTCGAGCCTGAATTTAGCCTGAGGTTTTTGACTGACATGCAAAGTAACAATTAATGAACATTGATTGAACAGCTGATTACTTTCAAACAAAAACACCATAATATTTCTAAATTTGTAATCCACAATATTTCACCGTAAAAGCAACCATATAGCTTAATATTAAGATAGCGTATATTTGAGAAAAGAATTGTTTTGATAATAGTTTATATACAACGTTTCTTCGGATTTTTTTTTTTAATTCTTCAATCAATATTAACCGTCAAAAAAATTATTGAAATTTCAACGAAAACTAACATGTAATTTAATTTGTTTTATTATTCACATTGTATTGTTATTTTTTTTCCAAAATAACGCAACATTTTTTGTTGTAGGTTAAGTCTAATGAAAATTCAATCATGACCTCAGAGAGAACGGTACGACGCATAGTATCTGAACAAAAAAAGTTATTTTATGAAGAAATTACTAAATGTTTGAATGAGTTTCCAGACATTTGCCAAAATGTTACTCTAGATAATAGCGATGCATCAAAAGAAATAGAAAAAAGTGAATCGCATGATGAAATTCCTTCAGTTAATCCGGCTTTAAATTATATGTGTTTGATGAATACATTATGTACAGAAAAAAAGACATCACTTGATCAACTAATTGCGAACCAATTTAAACGTCGTGTAGATGAAGTAGTAGCGAATGAAGTACCAGTTACAAAAAAAATATTCGATATAAATCTTGCTAAACAGTATGAAACAGTATCAGACGATGCTTTTAGTATAAACGATGAAAATAAAAAAAAAAACAGACGAAAGTTTCAATTTAAAAGACTTTTTGCTAAATGAGAATGATGAAGAATCGGACGAAGCAGAAAATGGTCGAGGGGAAGATTTAGAATATTTACTTCTAGATAAAAATGACGACAAAGGTGAATTCATAAATGAAATTCGACAACTTTGCCTAAAATACGTTCACAAGATTTCACACGAATTTATTGAAGAACTTATAAAAAAGTTGATAAACGAAACTGGTGCACCCTTTCCAGAAACTGCTCGAACTTTCTTGAGAACTCCTAGAAATGTTAACACTCGTAAAATGGGATCAGGCGAATATTGTCATTATGGACTTGAGAGTGCATTAAAATTGTTCATTGATCAAGAGACTCGGTAGAGTCTCGCGCCGAGTGCGATAAAAAAAAAATATTATATAAGGTATATATATCTATATACGCCGCGCGAGACTCGACGAGTCTATATACCCGCACGGGAGCTAACCGGCGTGGTGGGGAGACAGTATTTTCCTAATATCTTTCGTTTCGCGATATCCCGGGGATTGAAATAATTATCTCAGAATGTAGGGACGAAGAGCCCTTCATTTGAGACCAGCTTCAATTGAATCAGTGCCCGAAAAGCTGAGATATGATTAGCTTAAGTTTATGAGTACCCGTTTCGTCTGAAAATTTTTCGTCTCCTTCTCTTTCAGACCAAGTAGTCCTTAAATCTATGTGTCTGAGAATTAGGAAAGAGCGGTTCAGACCAAGTGGTCCTTAAACCTATGTGTCTGAGAATTAGGAAAGAGCGGCCACCACTGAATAGCAGTGCCAGGTGGCGCTCTTGTCGACGCTGTTGACGTATGATCGCGAATCGATGCCACTATACCACGGAGTACGGACAGACGGGCTTACGAGACAGAGCTGTGAGTTCTGTTCATATTCGTATATCTGGACATTTTGCAAATTTCATTCCTCTCAATTCTCTTTTATGCTTCATATACTTACTTATTATGATAAAATTGACATTTAAAGTGAAGGCCGAAATTATAACAATCTCTCATGAAATGACGAAGTGTGCAATTTTGAGGTTAGGTTATAGGTATACGGTTATTGAATCGCATAAAGTTTAGTCTACAACATGAGTTAATAAGTGACACAGCTTCCAATCAACCTGGCAGGTGTTCAATATAATATTATTCATTTCCAAATATTTTCGTATATATCCAATGGGTCAAATATATCATATTTAATACATGCACACAAGAACATATCTTTACAGGGCTCGGAAAGCAACGAATGATAGCGTATGTCATTATTTCAGGCCTTTGTGCTTTCAACATATTTATATTATACTACCACATCTAACATTACTGCTCATCGACGGATTCAGATGATATAAACTGCATCAGCGTACATATACATGCATTGAGATACTCATGGAAACAATTGGCAGAATGCTGAGTACGGAGCGACCCTAGCGAGCTAGGATATAGAAAAATCCGATCGAGCAAGCGTAGCGAGCGAGCATAATTATTAGGTAGTCAAGTAAAATTTTAGAAAAAGTATTTATATTATATTGCCACATTTAACATTACTGCTTATCAAGGGTGTAAGATGGTATGAAATGTATAGCGTACGTGCATTGAGCTACTCATAGACAGAATTGGCAGAACGTTGACAAGCGAGCGAGGATATAGGAATACCCAAACGTGCGAGCGTAGTGAGCGAGCACAATTATTAGGTGGTCAAGCAAAATTGTACAAAAAGTGGTGATATCAACCCCAAAAGCACATCTGGTGCAAAAACCTTTCGCCAAGTACAATAATGTGATCACTACCCCCAAAATAATCTACCAATGAAAATTCCTCCACAACGAAAGTGATACTATAAAAATGTCTACCTACAAAATGATTGAAATCAGATACAATTGCCAAGTACATGTCCGCCGTACAATTATAAAACAGAAGATATAAAAAAATAAAAATTTGGAGGTAGTGGTACTTGGCGGGCCTCTTAGAGATAAGTACGAGAAAACAGCCATTAAACTATGTCAATAATCCTGAAGTGATATGAAATATTGGCCCGCCAAGTACCACGTACTCCAAATTTTTATTTTTTTATATCTTCTGTTTTATAATTGTACGGCGGACATGTACTTGGCAATTGTATCTGATTTCAATCATTTTGTAGGTAGACATTTTTATAGTATCACTTTCGTTGTGGAGGAATTTTCATTGGTAGATTATTTTGGGGGTAGTGATCACATTATTGTACTTGGCGAAAGGATTTTGCACCAGAGGTGCTTTTGGGGTTATGTATATACAGAAAGGAATTGTTGTCGATTGCATAAAACTTCTTGTCGGTATCGATGGTGCTCCACTTGCTACTTCTTCAGAGAAAGGGATATGGATTATTGTTTGTTCCGAAAATATACTAAAGCTAGTTGAAGTGCCTGCAATTTATCATGGCGAAGATAAACCATCTGACGTCAATGAATTTTTAAAAGAATTTAAAGAAGAAATCACCTATTTTATTAATGATGGGATAAAGTATAAGGATAAACATTATTCCGTACTTTTTGAAGAGTTAGTGTGTGATGCACCTGCGAAATCATTTGTTTTATGCGTCAAGTATCACTCTGGATATTACAGCTGCACAAAGTGTACTATCGAAGGTGAATATCATGGTGCAGTACATTTTCCTAGAGGCATTTCCACTTTAAGGACAGATGACAACGTAAAAAATCGGCAGTACAATGATTCATTAGGTGATGATTATCAAAAAAATGGAGAAACAATCCTAAAAGATATTCCAAAATTTGGCTTAGTTACCAATGTTGTGCTTGATTATATGCATTTGATTTGTCTTGGTGTAATGTTGAAATTAATTGAACTATGGATAAAATCAATACTAAGTGATTCAGATATTGAAAAAATATCTGAGAGATTAAGTGATCTAAAAGATTTTGTACCATCAGACTTTTGTAGAAATCCTAGACAATTCAGAAAAATTAGACGCTTATGGAAAGCTACAGAGTTGAGGCAGTTTCTTTTATACACTGGTCCGGTTGTTTTATTGAATATTTTACCAACAGAATTATACATCCACTTTTTATATCTACACATCGCTGTCTCTATTTTAGTAAACCCAATTTTATGTCGGAATGAGGATTATTTAAATTTTGCCGATCAGCTGTTAAAACATTTTGTTAACGACTTTGAAGTTCACTACGGAAGGAAAAACGTCACATTTAACGTTCACAATGCATTACATATAGTTACAGACGCGAGACGCTTTGGACCATTAGATGATTTTAGTGCTTTTCGATTCGAAAATCTTATAAGAAAAATTAAACAGCTTGTAAGAAATGGCAATCAACCTCTTAAACAAATTTGGAAGAGACTTGCAGAAATTAGATCATGCAAAGTATATTCGAATAATAATGATGTCAAATTTGATGTATCAATGTATCGCCCAATGCAAGAAATTCACGTTTGTAAGAAAGATTCGATCATCATAGATTGTCGCAATAAAAGTAACAGCTGTGTTGTATTAAGTAATGGTAATTATATTCAGTGCCACTACTTTATGAAAACCGAAGACAGTAACGTTAAAGTTATAGGAACTGTGTTGAAAGTAGTCGATAACTTTTACAAAGAGCATTTGGAGGACGCATCCGATAAATTACACATAAAAATTGTTCGAGAAACTGAAACAA
This sequence comes from Tenthredo livida, assembly GCA_963992785.1. NCBI lineage: Eukaryota > Metazoa > Arthropoda > Insecta > Hymenoptera > Tenthredinidae > Tenthredo > Tenthredo livida. Next base: position 13,683,356 of record OZ023068.1, on the reverse strand, counting down.
AGCAGTCTAAAGCTTACCCGTTGAATTAATTTTAGCAAAAGTATGTAAATTTCCTTTAGAAGCCAAGAATTATTTTGTTCTTATACCGCTAAGCCACACTTATGTACAATAACTGTTCCAATTGAGATAGAAGATTAAATTGCGCTTGAAATAATTTTTTTCGATCATTGTAGGGGGCGCGTCTAGTCTGGTTCCGAGTTGGGTGTCGTAACGGACACCTTAAAGCCCATCCCTACTTGCCCACCTCCTTTTGATACAATGTGACACATTTCGATTATCATCCGAGCCCAAGCGTCAAAAACGCAAAAAAAGGCCAACGCTGCACGAATTCAAATTCAATACCGAATACATACGTCCGAAAAAATCTTCGTTTCGGGCGAAAATAGAATCTACAGATAGTTTTTACGTTTCTCGAATTCGATTTGCCCCGCGAATAATGTAGAAACCATCTGTAGTCTCTATTTTCGCATGAAACGAACATTTTTTTGGACGTATGTGTTCGGAATTAAATTTTAATTCGCGCAGCGTTGGCCTTTTTTGTGTTTTTGACGCCTGGGCTCGGATAATAATCGAAATGTGTCACATTGTATGAAAAGGAGGTGGGCGACTACGGATGGGCCTTAATCCGGATAAACATAAATGTTGTTGCGAGGCACACGCATCAATTATACATTACATCTAGATTTGCTATTAGCTCATAGTGTCTAGAATTAACTTCACAAGGACAAGGTCATAAAATCCTTCGAACAGACAGTCCAAATGTAGTGACAAAGTGAAACATTTCTCTGTATATTGTCTCCAGTTTTAACCCAACATTTGGTGCCCGGATGTGATCGATATATCAATATATGAATATTATTGGATACATCAGTTGGAGAACACTACCAAAATGATGCGATCTTCAGATTGAGCCAGACCGATTGTCTCAATTCACTTGGTAGTTGATTGTCATCAAAAAAATAAATGTTATATGTGACTAGCACTGAACTCTAATAGAGCTTTATACAGATCGAGTGATTTATAATTCGTAACGAATCTCTCGAGGGGTTAATCCTTGTCAAAATTGGTATCGAAAGTTCCTCAGCCATTTTACCATTAAATTATTTTTTTTACTCGGAACCAGAACACATTTTTTCAATATCTTCCGTCAAATAAGAAACTTTCAACGAGAAATCTCTCTAATATTGAAAGAAAAAAACTCATTGGCATCATTTGATATTCTTCAAAATTGACAAATGGTATAAAGACGAAAAAAAAAAAAATTGTCGAAAAAAATCGATTTTCGTAAAAAAAATTTACAGTCTTCGCATCCTGCAAGAGTCAAGTACATTAAAAATGATGGACACTTTCCTCACTTAGTTTATTTCGAATAGGGATTGGGATAATAGGGATAACGTTTCTGCCTTTCAGCACTTGTCAATTTTTTTTTCTGTGGTACGTCACTCATAGCGTTTCTTGTAGTACTGAATATATATTTGGAATTATACACCCTATATATACTGTAACGGGTATTTCCTTGGGTTCGGGTACCCAAGAAGTTAAGCCGAATACAAACCAAGGCCCAACGGATAGGTAGGGGGATTTTGTTGGGCGCCAGACTTCGTTCGAAGTCCTCTCTCTCTCTCTCTGGGACCCTCCGGCTAGCTACTAGTGGTAGAGGGATTTCGTAGGGGCGAAGAATAATGACACAAACCGAATATTGCTTACTATTATTTATTAAAAGAAAAAAAAAGAAAAGGTGGCGAATTGTTTACACGCCCGCTACCTGGCGTATCGTATAAACAAGATCAATTATATCTAATGACTCTACTCTACTCTACTTTAATATCAAACAAAACTATTTCAATCCTTAATGCTAGGCGACGGTCTTCTTAGACGGTCGCAGGCTCTCCCTCTCTGGCTACTTGGCAGTCAGCTGTCACTGTAGCGAGATTGCGTGCCTCTCTCGATGTCTTTCTGAGGACTAACGCGGCACGCTGTCCAGCGGCGGCGGAGAGGTAGTGGGGATGGCTAGGGAAGCGACGAAACTCTGACTCGCAGCAGCTGAGTGCCTCGCGATGACGTCAGCAGTCCGTGGCAATATGGCGTCGGCGCGATCTCGGCGAATATCGGCGCAGCGGTGACCAATCCTGGCACGGCTCTACGCACGACAAACAACACGTGACTCGGTTCTGGTTAATTTCAAATCCAACGGTTCCGAGGAACGATCAGACGTTAACACAGGAACGGCTCGAGGCTCGTAGGGTTTTAGGGATGTCCACGGGTCTTTGACTGGAGATCGGATGGCTCCTACCTTACTGTACGAGGTACCAGCGTGTCTCGGCTACGGCAGTCCGAATTAACGTGACGGCGGAGTTCCGGGTACAGGCGACGGTCGTAGGGTGCACGATAGTCCAATCAGTCGAAGTCCTAGTCAATATCCAGTGGGTCGTCACTCACACAAAACACTCACTTAAAACTATTCTCTTAAAATTAGGCTCACTTTCACTCTCTCTCTCTCTCTCTCTCTCTCTCTCTCTCTCTCTCTCACTCTTACGTCACGACGTTATTGAGCACGCGGTGTGCTCGTACCGTACGCCACGAGGAGTCTCTCTATTCTTCTTCCGCTTGGGGGTGGTTCACCTCATTACCACCTGTCCGGCGAGCGCTGACGGTCGCCGGTCGGCTGTTAGCAGACGCTTACAGTCAATATGGCTCCGCGGGATAAGGCGGCAAGGGTTTGAACCGCGGAATTGGGTTTTTGGGCCCTCGGTACGCTCGTAAGGCTGGGAAGGCGGAGGTCATAACGTTCTGCCACGTTACAATACTAACGATGTGTTATTTATTTTCACTCCCACTATATCATTTTTCCGAATACTACTAGTCGTTGCTTATCTTCCTCCCCTCCCTTGGCCTTTCTGATTCTCTTTTCTCTTTTCACTCTCTCTTGCGCTCCTATATCTGTTCTCTCCATCTCTCTGTTTTTGTAAATCCCGTTACGTGAAAGTTCGATAAAAATGAGTACATTCCGAAATTTACTGCCAGTACTGCAAGTTTGTACCAAGAAAAGATTACTGTAATCACGAACCCACACGAGCGAGAAAGAAACAATAAAAATTCGCAGTACCGCGAAATTCGGCAAATAACCGAATACACCCGAATACTTACGGGTATTACGTTACTCGTGCTATATCGCCCGCACAATCATTTTCAATATTCTTCGGCTTGAACCCGAATTCACCCGAATACTTCCGGAAATTTCGTAACGCTTGCAAAATCGTCCCTATAAACATTTTCAATGTTAAAAATTTCCAAGGAAAGAAATCATTTTTCGGAAAAATGGCTGAGCAACTTTCGATCCCAATTTTGAAAAGGATTAAGCCCTCAAGAGATTCGTCACGAATTCTGAATCACCCTGTATAAATCTTCAAGCCAATTTTATAGCGTGTATGAGTTTAAAATTCGTAACATTGAAACGCAATTTTCGTAATGAAAAACCAATTCGGATTTTCCTAGATATTTTATTGTTATTCGAAAATAATTAATTGAATAATTATTTTGATTTTTATTCAAATTATAATAGAGAAATATGAAAATTTGACAGAAATTTAAACGATCATACTCTGTAAATCGTGATCTCCGTAAATCGGCGATAGTGCGCGACATCTAACGTGGTTGTTATACACTTTTGAAATGTTTATTTGTAAGGCTTTTGTGGAACGATATGTGTTTTTTATCGTTCTCTCTCAACAAATTAGTTGATTCAAAAAATTGAAAAAAGTTGTTTATTCAAATTGAATCCCACGTTCGATCATTTGAAATTATTCGATTTTGATAATGAACAAAGCTGTCACTAATATATGTATATTACAGAGAACGATCACTTATGATAGTTATATGTTAATTAAGGTTAATGATAGTTATATGTTAATGTAAATCAGTATTGTATTATTCCAAAGCTATTATTTGATAAATAATTTCTACTTTTCTTGAACAAAAATTATCATACATCTTGAGTACTAAGTCATGTTACGAATAAAAATAATGTGATTGATAAATTTTTTTTGTATATTGTATACGAAGAGACGTTTTAGAAACGTTAGACTGACGGTTTCCTAACGTCCATCTGATGTGAGTAAAACGATTTTGTGACGTTTTCATAACGTTTCTGATTCATCGATTCGGAGGGCATTTATGTGAATAAAATACTTATAATACACCTTAACAAGACGTTCATATTTCGTCTGTACTGAGATATAAAAACGTTTTCAAGAAGTTTAAATAACGTTAGATAATTGATTCACAGACGTGTGAAGAACGTCGGTAATACGTTTCTGTCAGCTTCTGTAAACTTTTTTGGAAGAAAAATTGCGGCCAAAATCACGTTTAGAAGACGTTTTTGAAACGAATTTTTCACCATTCAAAAGAGACGTTTTGCCGTGTTTTTTGAAACGTCTAAATAACGTTTTTATAACGTTCTGTGTTAGCAGGGTATTGTACCACAATCCTGGTTATGCGATGATAATTCTTTTGTTATGTGGCCTCCAAGTGTCGCTTCAAAAAATACGATTTGTAAAAAGGTGACACCTGGAGATTACTGGTTGAAGTATCAGGTACTGCGAGTCTATTGGAAAACTGGTTAGTTGAACAATATTGTATGATTTATTTTCAAAAAAATGTTGTGGATAAGCTATTTCTTAGAATCCAAATCTTAAACGATTGTAAAAATGTACAGAGCTATTTAAAGCTGACTTCAACATACAGTGATTTTGAATTTCATAATTTTATAGGAAAACTGTTATGTAAAAAAATTCATTGCTTTAAAATACACTTTCATAATGATATAAGTAAATAACAAAACTCATACAGTCCGACCCCCCAATAAGACCGCCCGCAATAAGAACGCTTCCCCAGTTTCTCGCTCGAGCACTTCCCTCACTCCGACTCGAACTCCGTGCTCGAGTTATTCGCGTGCGATCCTCTGAATTAGAATGCAGAGCCTAGGAGAGCTTAGAAGAGCGCCCGGTGGGGGTACACGAATTCTCGGAAAAACTTTCCCCCTTCGGGGCTTTTGCGGTCTTATTGAGAGGTTGGACTTTACTAATGTACTGATGATTCGTCCCTTCAGCCAACTATGTAAATAGTGTGAAGCTGACCCCGGAATTTAATTTGATTATCGATTTGAGTAGTTACGCATTTGTTTTGATTGGCTGGGTAATTTGTTCAATATTACCTTTATGGAGGGTAGAGTACCCTCTATAATTACCTCCATTGTCATGAAAAGTTATTTAACACTACAGTTTGAGAATTCAGATGTTGCCGCCTTCGAAAGCAATTTCTGTTTTCACAGTGATAGCTCAACCTAAATATATGAAACATACAGCTCGAATTGAAAGTTTTAATTTACCTAATTTGTCTATTTGATTACTTTTATTGAAATATGCAAAAAATTATAAATCAATTAATTACTTCTTGGTATTCATTACTTGCGCCAAGTTGCAGTGAGAGTGAATTGATCAGCTAATTGGCTGAGTTTGCGCGTGTAATAATTAGAGATATTTGACTGTTTTGTTATCATTTATTTGGATATTTCGGTAAATGTACAGTCCGATCTCTCTATAAGTCCTCCCAAGCCCCCAAGGGAAAGAGTTTTTTCACCAAATGAGGTACCCCCAACATTGCACTCTTCGCTAGTCGCACCAATTGTTTTCCGTCTCTCTCTTTTCTCGCTACGCTATGACGCAATAGGTGTGGTGGGGGAACGCAGCGAGCGAGAAACTGGGGAAGCAGACCTATTGGGAACGGACTTATAGAGAGATCGGACTGTAATTGAATAGGCAAATGAGGTGAATCAAATTTTTCAATTTTAGCTGTGCTTCATAATTTAAGGTTAAATTATCGCTAGAAAAACGGTAATCTAATTGCTGGATCAAAAAGAATGGCACTTAAACGGCCTATCTCTTTCTTATTATGTTAATGTGTCTCAAGGGTCAAATAACACATTGTCCATTTCACGGATACTATCTGTAAAATTATTATATTTAACGTTGTCATGATGATATTGCTTAGTAATATTCTTAAAAAAATCATCGAAATCCAGTTCTAGTGCAAGCAATACCTATTAAATTTCGGATAAATCCTCTATAATTTTTATTACATAGCAACGGATAATTATCAAGAAGCTAGTCAATATTTGGAAATAGCAGAAGAAACTTCGATCGAAGAAAGTATTAAACAGAAATTCGCAGAAATGCAGGATCCTAAAAAAAGAAAATACAGACACCAAAAGTATTTGAATAATGATAATGACTGCAGTATACAGGCTCCTAAAATTATCAAAAAGGTCGAATCAGAAAGTGTTATACAGGGCTCGGTTAGCGGAACAAAGGACTTAGCAAATCCATTCGAATTGGCAAAACTACTGCCAGAAATTTTGACAAACCAAAATTCGGGAAAACAAAATGATACAACAACAGTGTTATCAGAGCCAGAACGATCAAATAATACCATTAAACATTTTTTTGAGCATAATGGCATAATTACGGAGGATAAGTGTGATCAAGTCGATAGCATAGGTAATTGAAAATCAATTTATGCTATTTTACAGTTTATTGATGTGAGCTAGCAAATTGAAATTCATTATTTTGTTACGGATACAAGAGTCTACGGCTTCGTTTAAAATTAACGATTTACTTGTCAACGAAGACGATAAAACAGGTGATAATCAATTGAAATTACATGATAAAGTAATAAACTTCTATGTATAATTTGAATATCGCAACATATTATATAAAACGGAAATCACGAAAATAATGATTATTGTTCAAAGGATCGAAAACTGTACCCGAATGTGAACCAAAAACTAAGAAAAGAAAACCAATAGTTATTTCAAATGAAATCTTACTCAATAAGAGAATCAGAGTACTACCTTATAATAAGATGTTGGAAAACAAAGTGCATACCACACGACCAAGTTAGAGATTGAAGTTAAAGGTAAATAGTAGTTTATGTGGCATGCTTGTAAACAAATTGTTTATAAGCGAGGATGATATTTCCAGTACGAGCCGAAGGCGAGCCAAAGACGAGTAAAAATCATTCAAGCCGAAAAACAGTTTACAAGCATGCCACATACGTAATATTTTTTACGGTATATGTATGAAAAAGCACGAAAATCATAAGTTTGTAAGTTAGCATTATTGCGCATGCGTCGATTGGAACTGCCGTAAAAATATTCATAGTTTACTTTAATTGTTGAGTTTAGTTATGAATATCAAAGCTAAGAATGTATTTTATCCCGCACTTATGTCGACTCATGCGTCTTTGATGGCCCCTTAGTACCTTTAGAACCCAGCTAAATTACGCACAGGGCGCTCCGATCGATTCAGCTCTTCGATTTCAGTTCTGTGGCGCCTTAACAATAATTGAAATATCCGAATTTTGCTTGCTCGGGTTTGAATACACTTCAGTTAGAATAAAAATACTCCATTCCTCCGAGGCATATTCATGCTTTATTAAGGGGGTATATACACCTTTAAATGGGTTGAATTTCTGAAAAACAATTTTCCTTTTTTTTTTCAACTTGAAGACTCTGATAAAATTTAAAAAAATCATCATGTTTGGGGAGGGTTTGACCTTCATTATCCATATCTTACATCATGTATTACTTCCAGTCTATGAGGGGCTGCGCTGAAGACAGGAAAATACAAAATCACTCGGTTGCCGTAAAGAATCAGACCCAGCGTTGGACCAATCTTGGAATTTTTGGTTCTCAATTGTTCAAAAGACATGCCTCTATCAGATGAACATAGAACTTTTTGATATTGCAAGAATTACTTGAGTTATTGAATTTTTTCGATTTTTTTTCTGGATTTGAAAAAAAATTTTGCTTATTTCTCTAATATTTCAACTAAAAATGGGTTCATCAAAAAGTTCTATGTTCATCTGATAGAGGTTTCAATTCTACAAATTTGAAGACCACAAACGCCAGAATCGGTCCAACGATGCTCCTGATTCTTTACGACAACCGGTCAAAATATTCATTCTCCAGAAATCAACTTTTAAACTTTTTGATTAAATTTTTTTTTTATTTCCTACTTTTCCCAGAGAGGAAAATGTAGTTACAGGAAATCAAGTTTTGAGATTTTGCTTATGACTAATATGCTGGATCCGCAGCTGCTCTCGTATCGATGAGTTATGAGTCGAGTCGAGTCTAGACACATGTGCCAGGCGGAGGTTTGTAGTGAGTTTTGACCTGTTCTGTACAACAACTGTGTCCGTTAGGTGTCTGGTGAGGCTGTTAGAAAAATAATGAATTGCTTTAGAAAAAATCTGATCAAAATTTTTCAAAACATGAAGTTCTCTAAAATTTTTGATCTTCAATATTTTTGAGATTCAGAAGATGCTAGCACAATTTTTGTCAATACTACGAAAATTCTTGCATCTTCCATCAATCATACCTTTTTTCTTATATCATTTATGAAACTCTTGCAATTAATATATGTATTATAGAAATACTCATCTGTTTAGAAATCCAAATGTGTAGTCTCCTGGCATCGATTTCAAACGCACTTTTTAATGGATCATCTTTTTTCGATTCCGAAGTCTCATCTCAGATATATATATACACTGTGTTTATCCGATAATGGCAATTACTATTGGTTTGAATTCGTAATAAAAGCACGATAATATTTACAAACAAGTGGACACCTAACCTCGAAAAAATGTAGATCGCAGCCATGTGTTCTGTCAATGATCACAATTCAAAAGAATATTGAAAATTAAATATGTGTAAGAATGATAATCACAAAGAATTAAAAGATCACAAAATCAAATTCAAAATCGAGGTATATAAAAACGTCATAAAAGTAAGCAGTGGTGTTGGCGGTATTTTACAATACTTATGGCACCAATCTGAGGGCTCGCGCGCCGCGCCGCGGCGCTTTTTCGCAATGTGGGACTGTCATGGCTGTAACTTTTCAAATCCTCTAGATATTTTGACACCGATTTATTTGCAGGTAGAGTAGGTCACTAGCATTCCAAATAAATTATAAAAAAAAAACGATTTTTTGAAAATTCAAAGGTGTATATACCCCCTTAAAATGAATGTTCAATAAATGTTTCATTTTAATAAAGCATGTATAAAAGCTATTTTTATTCTTTCTAAAGTTAAATATAATATAAAAATTAAAAAAATTGGAGACTTGAATTCAAAACCCTCTCGAGGTTGCAAAACCTGACAACACATTGATTGAAAATTGGAAAATATATACATTGTCAATCAATTTTAATGATTCACAAAAAATAGATCTTAAATCAAATGATAACAATCCGTCAAAGGAATTTCTGAAGAAGTTATCGTCTATGAAAAGAAATGATGGTCTTGATTTCTTGAAAAGTAACGTATTCAAAACATACAATTACATCTTATTTGATAACTTCTTTTATTGTTTATGAATTTTGGTATCGTTTGGTTTTAGCTTCATTGAATCAAAATGTCCACCATGAAACGGCATAAAAGGATAATGAACGCCCAGGAACTTCAAAAGCAAGTGATCTAGGTACATTTTATTTTGAATGTGTGATTTTATTATACTTTACGTTATAAAAAATTACTCTACAAACTTAAATGATGAAATGTTTTTTCAGTTCAAAATGATATTACGGATTATGCACGCCCAGCATCTTCGGAAGCAAATGAGTATAGTGCTTTAAAAATTGATGGTAAGTAACATAATTTGTTTAAGTTTTTCAGATATAATTTTGTGTCATTTTGTTAAACCTAAGTTACGCATCAGTAGGTACGTAGCAAAATGCGTATCCTAAAATGTTGAGTGGAAATCAAGTGATGAATACACTAGAAATACTGTAATGTTTTTTTCAGATCGGAATAAGTTCAAACACGAAAAATTCGTCGAGTTACCAATAAACGAAAAACTAAATGGTGTTGGTCGTAAGTAAATTGGGAGTATCAATTTGAATTACGATCAATAACATACAATAAAACTTTGTATACAAATTTCAGTGCAACAGCAACAAATTATTGCAAACCAGGCTAAGTTAGCTGTATCAATAGATGTAAAAAGATCTGTGACATCTACTCAAAAAAGTAGTTTGTCTTTAGATGAGACTATATCTATGAAAGGGTTTTTGCCGATAGAAGACCCTGATACGTTTGAAGCTTTCGACGAGAATTTACGTGATGATGTAACCTTCAGTGCCAAAGCAGTAAGTTTTTGCATTCACTTTGATTTGAGTTATTTCTTCATAATAATATAATCAATAGAAAAAACGCAGATATGATTACTAAGTAATTTACTTCTGCAAAATAATTCAAGTTTCCTTCAAAAAAAAGTATTACATATACTAGTCTCACTTCACATTATTTATTATGTTATCGTACAAATTTTATTTTAGTGGCAATTTCTCGAACCTTATATGAGTAAAACGAATTGAAAAGAAACGGTTCGTAAAATGATTACAAAAGTTATGTGCAATGAAGTGCAAACTCTTTATAGTTGCCGTGGCCAGAAGGGGAAAATTCCGTTCAATCAAACATTTTTCTACGAGCTGATTGAAGGTAATTTCTATTCATAATAGTTATATAACATGCATAATAGTTAAATTTATTAATTATTATATATTACAGTATATTATTATAATCAAAGTTTTCGAAAATGTTTATAATTTTTTTAGCTGCCACCACCAAACGACCCGACAAAAAGTACCGAGCCGAGGTAAAACAGGTACTGTCGTATATTAGCGAGTATTTAAAACACGCCAAAACCCGTATATTAGGCGCTTCCGCTAGTAAGTTATCAAGTTTATTGTTTAACCAATTCATATTTGACAGATAATATGCAATCTATATTTATTGCAGGTAAAGAGAATGAAAAAGCAAAAAAAAAAAAGGATCGAAATGTAATGCAAGAAAAGGAAAATCTCTGATGAGTAAAAAAAGAAAAAGAACGTATTGCCCTATCTTTAATGAATCAATCAGCCGACAGCGGAGATGCAGATGATTCGGGTTGATTATTTTCAATCTTACATGTGGAAAATATGATAATTTCCATCGATTTTACCGAAGTTAGATTTTACTAAAAGTGAACGATCATTTCATTTGTCTTGGCGCGATGTTCAAATCAATTAAACTCTGGATAAAATCAGTACTAATTGTATTGTGAATCAGTATTGTATTATTCCAAAGCTATTATTTAATAAATAATTTCTCCCTTTCTTGAACAAAAATTATCATTTATCTTGAGTACTAAGTCATGTTACGAATAAAAATAATGTGATTGATAAATTTTATTTGTATACTGTATACGAAGAGACGTTTTAGAAACGTTAGACTGACGGTTTCCTAACGTCCATCTGATGTGAGTAAAACGATTTTGTGACGTTTTCATAACGTTTCTGATTCATCGATTCGGAGGGCATTTATGTGAATAAAATACTTATAATACACCTTAACAAGACGTTCATATTTCGTCTGTACTGAGATATAAAAACGTTTTCAAGAAGTTTAAATAACGTTAGATAATTGATTCACAGACGTGTGAAGAACGTCGGTAATACGTTTCTGTCAGCTTCTGTAAACTTTTTTGGAAGAAAAATTGCGGCCAAAATCACGTTTAAAAGACGTTTTTGAAACGAATTGTTCAATATTCAAAAGATACGTTTTGCCGTGTTTTTTGAAACGTCTAAACAACGTTTTCATAACGTTCTGTGTTAGCAGGGGTATATACAATCACTCCACCAGAAAATAATCAAAGGTTGTGCTCGCTCACTCGATTGGTTGATGATTATCAACATACAAAAGCATTGAAATCGGATACAACTGCCAAGTACCTGTAGAATAATAAAAGTTTGCAATTGAAGAATTTGTTCAAACTACATGACGTTGTACTTGATCGCTCGCTGCGCTCGCTCACTCTATTGGCTTATGATTATTGGTTGAAAAAACAATTCGGATGAAGAAATTGAAGATGTCAACATTCATCTAAAAATATTCATAACGGAAAAATAATTTCAACAAAATTACAAAAAAAAATTTGGAGTCCGTGGTACGTTGGTGAGCCATTGTTTGAATATCTATCAGATGACATTGACATGGTTCGCGATCGACATTTCATATTCCTTTTTCTACAAAAGGCCCCCCAAGTACCACTACCTCCAAATTTTTTTTTTAAATTTTGTTTGAATAATTTTTTCGTTATGAATATTTTTAGATAAATGTTGACATCTTCAATTTCTTCAGCCGAATTGTTTTTTCAACCAATAATCATAAGCCAATAGAGTGAGCGAGCGCAGCGAGCGAACGAGTACGACGTCGTGTAGTTTGAACAAATTCTTCAATTGCAAACTTTTATTATTCTACAGGTACTTGGCAGTTGTATCTGATTTCAATGCTTTTGTATGTTGATAATCATCAACCAATCGAGTGAGCGAGCACAACCTTTGATTATTTTTTGGTGGAGTGATCTACACATTAATGGACTTGGCGGAAGGTTTTTGCACCGAAGGTGCCTTTTGCGGTTGATTTCACTACTTTTTGTAAAATTTTGCTTGACCACCTAATAATTGTACTCGCCCGCTACGCTCGCTCAGTTGTTTTGTACTATTTCATACCGCCCGAAGTCCCTCGATAAGCAGGAACGTCAACAGCAACGAGCACGCGTGTGCTCATAATTTTCCCCAAGTCTCAAATTTGTAGAGTGACGCGTAATGTACTTTCATAGCATTTACAAATTGATCCACTACAATAATTTTTTATACCTACAACATCTTACCCTGCGTGCAGCTCTCCTCCTGTCTCATCTGGGCCTGGGACCGGCAATGGCCGAGTTACTTGCACGCAGGGTTATAGTTGCTGCTCATGACTAAATATATATTAAGCATTACTCTACTCTCTCTTATGGATTTAAAAACATGAAATAATGACAATACGCGTCTGCTAGTGTTGCAGACGGATTCTGTCCTAGACTTAGAGCATATAGACATGGAGGGAGCCAGTCCTATCTTGTTCCATAAGTGGCAAGCGCAGGAAGGATAGACATAGCGGTGTGATATCCTCTCGTTCTCTCTGGCAAAATGTGATTGGTCGATTTAAACTAGTCACGTGATCACGTCAGAGCTATGCCAAGCGGTACGAGAGAGAGAGGTTATCACACCGCTGTTCCCGTCTTTGTCATCACGCTTTTCAGCCAGAAGGCTCCCTCCATGTCTATATGCTCTAAGGTCTTAGAGCATATATTTCTAAGGTTTCTGTCTGCGATACCAGCGCCATCTACCCCGTGAGTCTCGTACTTACGCCACTCTATACACTTTTTGTGTGGTTTTCCGTCTAGTGATTTCATATGGGACTGGTTTGAACTGCCTGAATCTTGGTCTGAAGAAGACTAAAGAGAAGGTGAAACATTGTACGTGGAGACGGATTATCAGAATTTGTAGTTAATCATATCTCAGCATCCCGGACACCGATTTAACCGATCTAGGGCTGAAATGAAGCTGTGCATGCCCACACCCTAGATTAAATTAGTTTCATTCGTGTATATGTTGTGAGGTGGAAAAAAACGAGGATACTAGTTCGCGTTATAGGTTAGGGTAGTTGCCTCTCGGGTATAAAGACTCGTTGAGTCTCGCGCTTGAAAAAAAATTTTTTTAATGTACTTGGCGCGAGACTCTACCGAGTCTCTTAATAGAGTCTAAGGAAGAGTTCCAATGTACTCCTAGAGTCTTGAGCGTTGGATCCTCGCTCCCCTGGAGCTGAAGATCAACATGTGTGTTGGGAAGTCCTTGTAAGATGCTCGGTGAATTCGACGCGCATTGTCGTAGATTAAATCCACCTGCCTTTAATATTGCAATGAGTTCCTCGCGTAAGTGAATCGCATCTTCTACTGTGTCGGCGCCGGTCAAGGCGTCGTCGACGTACAGGTCCCTTTTCAGGACTGCTGCGGCCGTGGGAAATCTATTTCCCTCGTCATCGGCTAGTTTATGAAGGCATCGTGTGGCCAGGTAAGGGGCAGGTGCTAATCCAAAGGTGACGGTGTTTAATTCGTAGGTTGTGGGTGTTGACGATTCATTGTCGTACCATAGAATCCTTTGGTATTTGCGATCCTCCTCCCAGACCAACACTTGTCGGTACATTTTCTCTATATCTCCTGTGAATACATATTTGTGTAGTCGAAACCGAAGTAAGAGTGAGAATATGTCCTCCTGGATAGTTGGGCCTACCATCAAAGCATTATTGAGTGATATGCCTGTGGTTGAATGAGCTGACCCATCGAACACTACCCCCCAGCAAACCAAAATATGTATCAAATACGTATATTGTAACGTTTCGGATTGTCTGAATCGCTAGATTTTTAAGACAAGCCGTCCGTCGGGTTCGAAAAAGATAAAGTTTTTTATTTTTAGTTAATTAATGAATGATTTTGGACTCCTCGGTACTGTGGGTGGGGAAAAGATAGGTAATGCCACACAAAAAGCCACCTAACACAGATTTTTTATTTGTTATTACAATGCCTACGCTAAACAATGCTAATCAGGTCTTTCAACCGCCAAAGCTTTTTATATCACAAAACCTAAGGTTTTGCCGACCTCCACTGAACCAGGTGGTATTCCGAGCCAGTGGTCCCTGCTATTGCGAATTTAACTCTATCTTGCAGAACCAGGATCCTAGATCCGAGCCTGCGGGTCAGATTCAGAATCACAACAACTGGCCCTCGGATACAGGTCGCTTAGACCGCAGCCGTACGCATCTGTTGATGTTTTTCCAATCTCTAATTTGGCCTTCGTGTAGTAGCAATTCTACAGGATGGAGATACAGAAATGTCAGGCAATACTCAATAAGCTTTGTGAGAAAATTATATTTAAATGCCTAACAGAGTATAAATACTAATACAATGAATCTTATCTTTCTAATTCCCTATTTATCAGGTATCTGAATATTCGTTGGTTTAGATAGCAGTACTGCTTTAGCCAATGCTTCTAATGTGTTTTAAAGTGTGTTCTATCCGCGATCTTAGCTGGTATAGGTTTTAAATTTTAATGCAACAAAGTTATGATATCATACTATCCGTTATTTTAACAGAGATAGATTTCTATGTGAGATAAGGTAATATTTCTAAGTTTTCAAATGATTCTACTTTATTATTCTGACTAGACGTCAGATATAATAGCAAATGAGTCGTTTGGGTGCTCTACCACAAATCGCTGCTGAGCTAGCTCCGCAGCCGTTTATATACTCTACAATCGCCGCTTATGACGTCATAAGCGACGCTGCTGGACAGACCGAATTTGTCCAGTTCTCGTGTTTTCGAACTACCAATCACAGCAGGCCTAGGGTCGGCCGGCTGGATACGTTACATTGCCCCCTTCCATTAACTGGATTTTCCGATATAAATACCCTTGTCTTTACGGAAAACTCCACATTAATGGACCAGCCCTTCATCTATCGTCTGGATTTCCGTTCCTGGTCTTCACAGCCTCTTCAGCCCAAGCGGATCCGTGACGTCGAAGTTTATTATGTACTCGGGTACCTCAGGTGCAACGAACGGTGTCAACTGTGGCCTTGTCTCTCTCTCTGGTGTTGTGCAACGGGATTTCAGTGCATCTGGTCTACGTGGTGGTGCACTGTGATCCGGTTCTCCGATAGGAATCCCACCCTTGGTCGACGGTATCCGCCTACGTTTGCTCGGTATATGCGGCCTGTGTTGATTTATCCAAGCCCATACCTTTTGTTTATATTCGGCCTTCTCTGTTGGTGTTCGCTCAGATACATCATGAGAACGGAGTTCCCACGGTAAGTCAACCCCAGTTGCTTGGATTTCCTCATCTTCCAACTTCCTTTTAATGAGTGTAATCTTCTCATTTTCTTTCAGGAGATGATCGTCAATTATCCTGACATTCTTCGTTGGTGCAGCTGTCGATGCACTCAGTTCCGCATAGATAATCTCCTTGATGTCTTCGAGGTCGTCTTCAGTGAGGTAAGTGCTTATGGTTTCATTGCACTCAGGCAATGGAATGATATTCAGATTTTCATCGCGTCTTTCTTTTTCAGGCTTTGGTGTCGACTTTTTCTCCCAGTTTTTTGCGTTCGGCGTCATGGTATCACGGCCCCGTGCATACCTTCCTCTTCCGCTGCGAAATGGACCAGAGGCATACTTAATCTTCAACCTTGGATCCCTTCCTTCCAGTTCCCAGGCAGTCAAATCGGCTGTCTGCACTCCTTTGTCCTGAACACTGATGTAGCCGTACATTTCGATATTCAAATGCCAACTGATTTACGGCTTAGCGATGCTCACTTATATAACATCGCTGTGGCCGGCACGCGCACGGATTATCCTCTTAATCCTATTTTCATAATACCACTTTGTCTAATTTTGTACACGTTTCTTATGACAATAAATCTCAGCTAAACCTAATTGCTTCTATATTAAGTAGTGTTTAAACATATTTACATGAAATCTCCCACGTAACTTATTTGTTGTCGGATGCACTAATTCATACGTTGCATCTCCAACCTTTCTTTCTAGCTTATATGGCCCTTCATACAACGTGAAGAATTTTGCCATTTTCTTCTTTTGTGTGTCTGAGACATTTAAAGCCCTCAACAGTACTAAGTCACCTTCATTAAACCTTGTCATTATATGTGTCGCGTTGTATCTAGCGGCTCGATTCTTTCCTTTCCTAACCATGTTTTGTCTAGCTAATTTTAGTTTGTATTCGTGTGCTAAATGAAATTGATCATGCATTATCCAAGGCCCCCAAAATCTTTTCGGTTTTTGATTCAATTGCAATTCACACGGGGTGAACTCAGTCGTGTCATGATAAACTTCGTTTATGCACGATTCGATTATGCTAATCCATTTGATCCAGGCTGCATGATGACTAGTAATGAATGTCCTGAAAAATCTACCAAGCTCGCGGTTCACTCTTTCTACTAAATTTCCTTGAGGGTGTCGAATCGACGAGAAAATTGGGATTACATTTTCCTCTTGTAACTTGTTTAACCATTTAATCGAAGTAAATTGCGTGCCATGATCAAATTGGATCTTCTTAGGTTTACCATATTCATTTACATATTTACCAAAAATGCATCGGATGGTGGATTGCGCGTCCGCGACCTTCATTGGGTATAACTTTACGTATTTACTGAACGTGTCTATTACTACCAACAACCATCTGTAATTCCCTTGGCTTGCGGGTAACGGCCCAAAAAAATCTATAGAAACTAAATCCCCAACCTTGTCTGGTATAATATTCTGCATTTCCGAGTAGCTGTATCGACTCGGTACTTTGCACCGCTGGCAACGATCGCACCGGGCTATTATTTTCCGTATCGTTTTCGCAAACTTTGGATAGTAAAAGTTCTCTCTTAACATACGATGACATTTTGTCGCTCCGATATGACCGTATACTTCGTGACATTCTGTGATTAGCTCTCTTACAATTGCCTCGGGTAGATACGCTCTGATCCTGCCCCCTGTTTCACGGTGGTAGATAATCTCATCGTTCATCTGGTATCGCAATTTATTATTTATAAATCCTTTCTCGATCAGATCCCTAATCCGCGGGTCGGCTACTTGCAACCTACTTAGATTTCCAAGATTAGCTTTCATACTTGCACTCGAGTCGCGAGCCAATTCAAAAACATCAACCTTTTTATTTAACGCTTGGCAACTTGTTTTCTCGTCAGGTGGGTACCGACTTAAGGTATCGGCCACTACGTTATCACTTCCCTTTACATATTCAATATTGAAATCATAATTCTGGAGGTACATCACCCATCTTGCCAACCTTGAACTGGTTAATCGGCAAGAATACATGAACGTCAGAGCCCTATGATCGGTTTGGATGGTTAGTTCCGCGCCCACCACGAACGTTCTGAATTTTTCTAATGAATAAACAATTGCCAATAATTCCTTCTCGGTTGTAAAGTAGTTCAATTCAGCCCCCTTTAACGTTCTGCTTGCGAAACCGACTATTCTATGAACCCCCAAATCATCGATTTGATATAAAACGCTCCCAATAGCATAATCACTTGCGTCACTCTGCAAATAATAAGCACGTTTAGGGTCTGGATGATGAACTATCATTTTCTCGCAAAATAGCGCTTTTAATCTTTCAAAGCTGTTATGAATCTCTTCGCTCCACAACCATTTTTTATCTTTTTTAAGCAATTGTAGCAACGGGTATGTCAAATCCGAATATCGTTCCGAAAATTTACTGTAGTAATTCGTCAGTCCTAAAAAACCTTTCAATTGTTTCTGGTTCTTTGGTGTTGGAAAATCTTTTATGGCTCGAATCTTTTCGACTTGTGGCCGGATGCCTTCGGCTGTGACCTTATGTCCCAAAAACTCAACCTCGGTTCTAAAGAAGCTGGACTTTTCAAAATTCAGAGTCATGTTATGACGTCTAAAAACCTCAAACAGTCTTTTCAAATGTTGTATATGCTCATCAATAGAGCTTGAAGTACATAAAATGTCATCTACAAAATTTATCGTGAAGTCATTAACTTCTCGTAATACCAGGTCCAATCCTCTAACGAGGCTTGCTAAACTAGTGTTTAACCCATAAGGGGTTACCTTAAATTGATACGTCTTTCCGTTATGCATAAATGCAGTGTATTTTCTTGATTCTACATGTAATGGTATTTGCCAAAAGCTTGCGGTCAAATCCACGCTAGACATAATTTTTGTGCTTCCACATTTCTGGAACAACACCTCAGTGGATTGGGCACAATCTCGATCCGGAATTATTAATTTGTTAATGAATCGAGCATCGAGTACTAACCGTATATCCCCTGATTTTTTAGCTACCACTACGACTGGATTAATATATTCACTGTTCGATCTTTCTATGATCCCATATTTTAACATTTTGTCAATTTCTTTATCTACTTTATCTCTATGCATTATAGGGATTGGATACGATCTGCGGACGAAAGGACGGTCCTCATAAATTTGGATTTTGTGTTCGTATACTGAAATCTTCCCTGGGAGTTTACTGAAAATATCGCGGTATTCAAATAATAATCTTCCAAACTTTCGTCGATGCTCAATGCTTAACATTTCACAACTCGCGAGTTTGTCCATGACCTCATCATCGGTGATGTCATAGTTCGATTTTTCGTTTAATTGACCTCCGCAGTTTTCTTGTGTACTGATTTCAGCTACTTCTAATATTTGACGTGAAGCGTCCGGACGTTCCGAGTCTCCCAACTCACAAGACTCATCGGACTCTTCTACCTGGATAGTCATTTTATTTGTTTTTAAATCTAAATCAATCTTCCATCGGGACATTGTGTCAATACCTATAATAGCATTATGTCGGAGGTTCGGAACCACCAAAACTGGTATTCTATCTGAAAAGTTTCCGATTTCAACTTTCATAAAAAGTTGAATTTTAACCTTAGACGGTTTTCCCCCAGTCACCCCATGGACATGTAAATTAACTACTGGCAATTTTTCACAATTCCCGAAATCATCAATGTTCTGATTATACCAATATTCAGAAATACACGTAATCTGACTACCCGTGTCTACAAGAGCTTTGACGTCTTTTGATTCAAATTTTATATTCAAAACCGGACAATGAATCGTTTCCTTACTTAATTTATTATCTTCGCTTAACAAATATTCCGCCATATCTTTGAATATTGTTTCAGCTCCCGGGTTTATTTTAGCCGCGCTGATTACTATATTGCGCTGTGCTGTGTGCAAGGTCGGCTCTATTAGCACAGCGCCTTCTCGTTTTCCGAGTTGTCGTCTTCTAATTCAACCCGGTCGGTATTACCGACTTCTCCTTCCAGACCGTTAACATGCCTATTATTTGCATAATTCGTACGCCTAACGGACTCTTGTGTTTCTGCCTTGAACTTGTTTTCAGGTATATGGTTGTTTTCGTCACGTGACGTACTAGGCATGATTGTGGCTTAGCGCGTTCGTCTGTGAACCGGTTGTTGCCTTGATATCGGCTTGCACTCGATTGCATCACGTGTGATTTAGGTGCATTCGACCGCCCCCCGGATTGTGTCTGATCGAGAAACCCTAGGAATTGGTCTATATCAGTGATGTTACGGCATTTCGCCGCTTCTACAACCGTGTCATTAAAGTGATGGATTAAATTCCCTACTATCTCGGCTTCGGATAACGGAGGATCAAGCCCGCGTGCGATCGCATATTTCCTGCTAGCGTACTCGGACCATGCTAACTTCGAATCCGGTAAGTAATATCCGAACACTAAGTCTCTTTTTATTTCCCTCTGAGTTTCCTCACTCCAATATCTAGCAAGGAATCGGGTTTTAAAATTTTCCCATGAGTGGATCACATCCCGACGCGCAACCCACCAGTCTTTCGCATCATTAGTTAAGCTCTGACCTATAAGTTTTAAGCCCATATTATCTCCTACATCTAGAATTTGCAAATATTCCTCTAACTCCCTGATAAAGTTTACGGGTCTTTCCCAACTTTTTCCGGAATAATTAGGCAATTTCAACTGTTTAGTGATTACATTATTATTGTTTTGAAATGTTTGACCATTTCTACTTTGTCTTAAACGTCTAATGTCCGCTTCAAACCCTATTCTTGTTCTATTATGTTGATGATTCAACTCTTGGATCATGTCTATGTTACTCTTTTGATTCTCATTGATTTGATCTTTTAATACTTCATAAGTCGCAATTTGCTCGTTTCTCAAATGATTTTCACAAGACTCGATTTTACTATCGTATTCGGACATTTCATGCGTCATTTTAGTCGTAAATTCTTTTAATTTACCGTCTATCTGACTTATTTGTTCTTCACTGGTATATTTAAAATCATCAAATTTTTTATCTAATTTTTCCTCCATCTTTACTCTATCAATCTCATTTTCAGCCTTAGTATTAAGCATTGCTTGTTCCATTCTTTCGAATTTTTTATCCATTTTTTGTTCTAGTCTTTCGATGGATTGAATTAACCTCGCTATCGGATCTAACTCTTGTGACTCTGAACTAGAACCTGGATTCATACTTGCTGAAAGTGAGGAACGATCTGGATCGCTTATACCTGAATCACGGCCTTGAGCTCCGCTTTCTTCGACAATTGGACTTAAAACCTTGTTATTTCTAATGGAGTTCTTGCCTGACATTTCTGTATCGCGTCTGTAATGTTGACGTGATTCTGAATCTGACAGGCAGAGCTACTTGGTCTATTTTGTCTACTGAATCTCTAGAACAATGACTCTACTGTATAAACTGACGCTGTAACAATTGAATTTAAATTAAAGTTGAAATGAAATCAATCTTATCAAGTGAATTTATTTTTCCCAAAAGAAAATGAATTTAACAACGAGGAGCCCCACGTTGGGCGCCAATTGTAACGTTTCGGATTGTCTGAATCGCTAGATTTTTAAGACAAGCCGTCCGTCGGGTTCGAAAAAGATAAAGTTTTTTATTTTTAGTTAATTAATGAATGATTTTGGACTCCTCGGTACTGTGGGTGGGGAAAAGATAGGTAATGCCACACAAAAAGCCACCTAACACAGATTTTTTATTTGTTATTACAATGCCTACGCTAAACAATGCTAATCAGGTCTTTCAACCGCCAAAGCTTTTTATATCACAAAACCTAAGGTTTTGCCGACCTCCACTGAACCAGGTGGTATTCCGAGCCAGTGGTCCCTGCTATTGCGAATTTAACTCTATCTTGCAGAACCAGGATCCTAGATCCGAGCCTGCGTGTCAGATTCAGAATCACAACAACTGGCCCTCGGATACAGGTCGCTTAGACCGCAGCCGTACGCATCTGTTGATGTTTTTCCAATCTCTAATTTGGCCTTCGTGTGGTAGCAATTCTACAGGATGGAGATACAGAAATGTCAGGCAATACTCAATAAGCTTTGTGAGAAAATTATATTTAAATGCCTAACAGAGTATAAATACTAATACAATGAATCTTATCTTTCTAATTCCCTATTTATCAGGTATCTGAATATTCGTTGGTTTAGATAGCAGTACTGCTTTAGCCAATGCTTCTAATGTGTTTTAAAGTGTGTTCTATCCGCGATCTTAGCTGGTATAGGTTTTAAATTTTAATGCAACAAAGTTATGATATCATACTATCCGTTATTTTAACAGAGATAGATTTCTATGTGAGATAAGGTAATATTTCTAAGTTTTCAAATGATTCTACTTTATTATTCTGACAAGACGTCAGATATAATAGCAAATGAGTCGTTTGGGTGCTCTACCACAAATCGCTGCTGAGCTAGCTCCGCAGCCGTTCATATACTCTACAATCGCCGCTTATGACGTCATAAGCGACGCTGCTGGACAGACCGAATTTGTCCAGTTCTCGTGTTTTCGAACTACCAATCACAGCAGGCCTAGGGTCGGCCGGCTGGATACGTTACAATATATTATGTAACGAATGTTACACGTTATGTATCAAACTCATAAGAAAGTATCTTACTGGTACAGCACGATATCAGCAACATTGGATGTATCATCAATGTATTAGATATGTGCTGGTGATATATATCATCGACGTCTCACCGATATATCATAGACATATCAAAGATATGTCAAAGCATTGTTGAAAGATGTATCAGATACATATTGGAGATGCATCTGATACAATTAACTATCACACTGGGAAAGCTAAATAAAAAGCCGTTATTATTACTAATTTCCATCATCTATGGTGTATATATGACATAGTAACATTTTGTAATCAACCACAGATAGATTAAAACGCATTTTTAGTTCATTCAAGACGACATCATTATTTTGACCTAACCCGGGCTCGAACCATGATCGCTCGGACTCGCTTGGATTAGTAGTCGCACGCTTTTGCCACTACACCACAGTATCATGTAGTGCAGGGGTCGGCACGGCCGGGCTCTCGGAGCCAACCTGGCTCTAAGTGTCAATTACTACGGCCGTAAGTTCCCTCGGTCTACCTGAGAACGGTCAGTTATCCTTACCGGAAAGTTCGATGGTAGGGGCAGCGTTCAGGAGAAATAAAAGGAACTAAGGGGTGTGCGGTCTATTTGGGACGGCAAGAACTGCGTATGACCGTCCAAGTCTGTTCATACCTGCATATTCCCACCCATACCTGCCAAATTCCCAGAAACGGCGTTAAAAGGATTAGTGCCGGTGAGTGGGTTGAGTGGATTTACGGCTTTGGCTCCTTGGCCTAATGAGTGTGCCGACCCCTGATGTAGTGAATACTGCCAGATTTTTCTATATTTTTGATCTCGCTATCTAACAGCTCTGAAGCGTTTATGCCTCGATTGATGCGTACTATCATGTTAGTCACTTACATACGTTTCAGAAATTATCGCCAACAGATACGGATATCCTATTTTGCGATGTTTTAATTGCAGAACTAAAGATATAGATAGATAGATAGATAGTGTAACATTGCATGTTACGACAGGCTCCTCACCCCTTAAACGACCTTAGCGGAGTGGATGAAAATGAGAGAATGAGTAGATAGACCCCGAGGTCCGATGGAAATTCCGAGAGGCGACCGTGACCGACTAAAGACTGTTGAGCATATTATTTATTCTTTTGTTTTGTTTTACGACTTTTCTCTAACATGTGGGAGACGAGGCCCAGCCGACGGCTAAGATACTGTGACAGAGACACACCACTACCGACGCAAGACGTCCCAGTATCGACTGTTTGGATCCTACTCGACGAACGCCACCCAAAAGCTTCGGAGGATAGTTAGTGGCCACGCTACCTCCTGCTAGTAATCTAGAGGACACGGGGGAGTGCCAAGGGCATTCTACAACGGGGGATATCGGTGGCGGAAGAGATTCCCGCCACGAGGAAGAGCCTGCATCCCGTGAGCCTCCGACGTAGCAAGCTAAAATCATCGTGGCGAACTTTGAATTACGCGCGTGGCGACCACCGGTCGCCATGCTTAAGGGATCCTTCGGTCGATACGAAAATCGATATTTGGCCGTAACACGAGGGCGCTGATTACCGGCGCCATGCGGTCTAGTCACTCTGCGTTAGACTAGCGTCATAAGCACTCGTGCCTTAGACCATCGGTTATTTTGTTCTTGAAAAATTTGCGTTTGAGCCCCGTGGGCAGTTTAGTTTCTTTTCTGTGGATTGTAACGAATTGTGTGGAGCGCGTGGGAATTTACCTTCGAGGGTATTTAAGTGTGTCGTCATGGATTCTGGTCGGGAGACGACTGATTTCCTCAGGTGGCTGGAAGACGGTAAGCGTTAGCCATTCTTACCCATGCTAATTTGGATTCGGCAACGGCCGTCAGCCATATTGCCTTGAGCAGCCACGAGGCTAATTATTATTTTTGGAATCGAATTAAGCCGATCTCCGAAGGGTAGGCCGTCACCAGTGTCCCCGTGTATTAGAGAATATCGTTCGAGTCATTATTTTGTAGAGAAACATCGAATATTGTATAGTTTATTGAGTTCGGGTGTGCTACCTGTCGCACACGAGTGCGACAGAGAGAGTCCTAGTCAGTCACTGTCGCTCTCTCTTCCTCCTGTAGGAAGAGACACAGCTAGTTAGTGTGTAGATTTCGAGTCTTTGTTTTTCGGGTTCGAGTCAACAAAGAATTCCAATTAAATAATTATCGCGTTATTCGCAGAGTGAGGTTAAGTTAGTTTTAGTAAGCTCTTGTAAATATTACTTCTTTGATCAATTTCTTGTTTTCTATTCTTTAATACGAGCCGAAGGCTCACCCATTGTAAATATTCGCCTGTTAATTAGTTGTAAGTCCTCCTCGTGGAGTCTATTTAGCGTTCTAGTTGAAATATTGTCTCACGAGGACCAAGTTTGTCGAGTTATTTAATTATTTTGCATGATTTTCCTTGTTATTGCTCTCCCACGTGGAAGCTAGTAGTTTATTAGATATTGTAAAGCTCGTCAAACGTGGCCGGGTCACTTTTACACGACCTGTGGCCGTTCTTTCTACGAGGGAATTTATTCCCGATTGTTAAAATTATTATTTCTATTTCTTTTCTATTTTGTTGAATAAATTCTATTTTTTTTATTGTCAAATTCAAACGCTCGAGTCGTTATTTAACGTCCCGCTAATCCTTCAATTAATCCTGACCCCTCTCCGCGGTACTGTAGCTAGCCGACGCTTTACGTACCCGTAGGTTATCTTTTGTTTATATTTTTGAACGTGGCGGTTATCCGCCTGGCGCCCAGCATATTTTTCAGGTAATTAACGTTGGCCAATTGTCGAGTGGACGGCTCTCGGAGGCTAGCATCCGGTCTATAGAGTTTTATTGGCCATAGCAATGTTGGGCAATATTACAAAGTAATCAAGATACAGGTAAGTAGAAAGATACAGAGGTGAATAAGGAGTACATAATAATTAAGCGCAGGAAATTAAATCGAATTAAATTAAGAGTAAGAAAACCTAAATAAGTAAGTAAAGAAGTAAATAAGTAAATAAAGTAAAGAAAGGAAAGCTACCATGAGGCAAATTAGGTTCATAACCTAATCACTTGAGCTAACAGTAATGAGAGTAGCATAAAGCAACCTACAGCCTACGGACAAAGCAAGAATGAGCGGGAGAGAGAGATAGAAGGACCTAGGGGACTCGGGGGACTCGCGCTCGCTCCGTGTCAAAGAGATGCTGACGTAGCCGGGACTTAAACGTTGAGTAAGTGCGGACCATGCGAAGGTCAGAGGGGAGCGACTCCCAAAAGTATATGGCAGAGACTGAAAAAGACTTGCGGTAGGCCTCAGTAGTAAAGCGGGGGATGAGGAACTCACCTCTTTCCCGCCGGGCCGGGCTAAGAGCTACTGCAGTGGGCCTCAAACGAGACACGAAGAGGTCCCTTAAATAAACGGGCCGGCCAGAGCGCACTACCATGAAAAACAGGGTTCCCATATAGAAAAGGCGACGATCCCGCGGACTAAGCCAGCCGAGTTCGCGACGGTAAGGAGTGACGTGTTCATCCCTAGCTATACCGTAGACAAAGCGGACGCAACAGTTAAGGAGTCGCTGCAGCCGAACGTCAAGAGTATCAGAAACGCCAACGAGCACAACGGAACAGTAATCCAGGAGCGGAAAAACAAGAGCCGTCACGAGGTGGCTGCGCAAGGAAAGAGAGAGGAGTCCACGTGAGGCTGATAGCTGGCGAAGGGCACAATGCACCCGACCAGAGACTGCTTCCACCTGAGGCACCCAAGATACCTTGCTATCTAAGAGGAGACCGAGATCACGGACTGTATCTGTGAACGGAATCGGAACACCGTCCAAAACTAGAGAAGGAAGAACAACATCACTAAGCCTGGTAATAAACGGCGAGCTACCGAGGATGATGGCCTGAGTCTTGGAAGGGTTAAGATACAGAGCGTTTTGGCAGGACCAGGCGTGAACGGCTGCAATGTCTTTGTTGAGTCGGCGTATGGCCCCAGGAAGCTCAGTGAAAGCGCACTGGAGGTAAATTTGAAGGTCGTCCGCATAGAGCAGATGCTCAGAGTGCTGCAAGACACCAGAGAGATATTGCACGTATCATAGATGTTATTATGTTATGTGACTCTGTTCCCTGGTGTTGCCATCTCTGTTACGTATCATCCATGGGTCTGATGGTATATATACGACAGATGTCATATTTGCAGAAATATTATGTCCCATGTATGTAACTATGTTATATTTCCGGATCCCTGAAGATGCTTTCAGTTTTATGTAGCACTTGTGGGTCTCATGTAATGTACATGATACATCACGGAATTGAAGTTATGTTATTTCTCCTCTACGTAACTTTGTTATATTATGTTGTTAATTCGTGATGCCCTCAATATTACGTATCATTCATGCATTTTATGTTATGAAAACAATATGTTACATTCTAAAGATATGTCGCATATCAGAGACATAACTATGTTACATTACTCCGATCTCTAGATGTGCTCTTACAGTTATGTATCAGTTATGTATTGGTTTGCTGGGCCGGACCTTGGTTGTGAGGCTGCTAGCTTTGATCACTGCGTGATGCGGTAGATAGAATCCCTCGTGAAGATCTCCGCTTGCCTTTCGCATATGTCCTAATTCCTTATATTCTTCGATGACACGAACATATTGTTGTTTCAGTTCCGGTTCCTTTGTGAATCTTCGTTTGAGTGAATCTAGCCGTTTCAGGGCTGAATGTCGTGATTCTCCGAGTTGATCACGTTTGTCGTTGAATGGTAGAGCGACGGTATATCGCCCTTCGTTGCTTCTTGTCACGTGGTCAAGAAAATGATTTTCACAATTGATTTCTTCCATTGAGTGATGATTCGTAATCGAATAATCTTCGATTTCCCAGAAACGTGCCATGTCTGATTCAAGGTTGGTTAGATGACACGTAGATTCTTTGGTATTCGTCCGATGATCCGAGGACGGTTTAGGAACCTTGGCTACCTTGGCGTCGCCTCCTATTACCCATCCAAATAAGGTTTTCTGCAGATATAATTCTGCTTCGTTCGCTGTTGATAGTTTGATTTGTCCGATACAGAGTGATGCTAATGCTGTACCTGTGCCAATTAACATCTGGACTGGAGCTGGTTTGTGAAATTCTGGATCGGCTAGAGTTATGTTTGATGGTATGTTTATGGCTTTACGATCTATTTGAACGCTAGGCACTTGATTAGTAATTTGAGGTACCGTCAAAAAGGTTAAGGTTTTAGAATAGCTATTACATCGCGATTGAACGGTTGCAGTGACGTATTCTCTCGTGGTCGTCGATGTATTGTTCAAGGCTCTAATGTTTATTGCGTGTTCAGTCGTGGTTAGACCTAGAGTAGCGGCCAGTCCTACCGTCATAAAATTATCCATAGAGCAGGTATCGATGAGCGTTCGGCATGCGGTTAGCTTTCCGCGGACATCTTTTGCGTTTATCATTGCTGTTACCATAAGCGAACTCGTTTTCGTGGTAATTATGAAAGATTGTCCGACTGGCTGAGAGACAGCAGCCAGATTTCGTGATTGTCATGCTTCTGATTGCGGGGATTCCCTGGTTTGATTTAAATGTAATAAAGTATGGTTTAGTCTATTGCACGTTTCACACCGTTTTTCGGATCTACAGGCCTTTGTTTTGTGATTGGACCTGAAGTAATTAAGACACAGCTCTGCGGTTTGAGCTGCCTTGATCCTCTCTTCCATCGACAGTTCCTTGAGTTTCGGGCAGAAGGCCGTGTAATGCGGTTCCTTGCACAATTCACATTGTGATTGTTGATTTGAGGTGTTTGCGGATGTGTTTGTGCTCAGGTAAGTTTGCCGTTGACCGTTACGGGACTTACCTGCGCCCTTTGTTTCATTGTCTTGTTTTGAATGTTGCTTGGGTTCGTTATGATTTGACGCAGGATTCTTTGAATCAGAACAATTGGCTCGTTTAGCCAAAAAGTCTAATAGTGTAGTGTATGCAGGCATCCTATTGTCTGCGAGAGTTAATTCCCATTGGTAAGCCGTACCCTTACCAATTTTGGATAGGAGAAGGCTGATAATACAGGTATCCCAGCCGCTCACGGTTTGACCTAGATTTTTCAGCGATCGTAGTTGCTGCCGAAAAACGTCTACGAGGTCATCTAAAGCTTCCGCGGTGTCCCTTCGTAAGGTGGGGTAGTCCCGGAGAAGCGCCCAATGGCGTAAAATTGCTTTTCTATCATTGTCGTATTTTGACGTCAGAAGATCCCATGCATTCTTATAACTATTGTCTGTTGTTTCTAGAGCTTCGATAGTTCGAGCTGCCTTGCCTGATAAGGCTGATTGTAAATATTCGAGTTTATCCGATGCAGATAACCCTTCGTTTTCATCGATCATGGAAAGAAAACGTGATTTTAAAGTAGCCCAGTTTTCAATTTGACCATCGAATTTAGGAGGCGTGAGAACTGTAATCGGCGATGCGGTTGACCGTCCGCTGGATTCAGTACTTTGGATTCCCGCTGCGGGGGCTGATTTTCGAAGAAGTCCTCTTGCCTTAGCAATTCCGTCGTAATAACTTTCTTCGATTTCGATTCTTCTTTCCTCATGATTTTCGTTTGGCTCTTCGTCCTCTAGGGTTCTTTGTACCTCCTTGAATTCTTGAAAGTACTGATTGATTGCCTCTACACGCGTTTGAATGCGATCATAATCGGGATCGACTTCTTGTTGATTTAGAAACGTTTCGAAATTGGTAAGTTGAGCCTTGATTGTTTTGCGTCTATTTTTGCAGTTATTGATTGTGCGTGCTAGTTCTGCCTCCGCCATAGTGGAGTGAATGATATTGTTTGAGGATTTTAGTGGTTGAAGATTACAAGGACGAGGATGCGCAGATTATTGGCTACTAAAAAAAACAAGCTTACTTTGAGGATGCTGAGTTGATTCGTTTTCGACCGAGTTCCCGTCGGACGTTGGTTAATGGTTGAATTGGTACCTGCTGTAGGAGTCACGAGTCCAATTTGATGATTTGGTTGCTGCAGCGAACTGCGAGTTGATTTGTCTGATGATTTGGTTTGGCCAGCTACTGCGTGCTGGATTGTTTATGATTTGGGTTTTTACAGCGAACTGCGGGTTGATTGGTTTTATGATTTGGGTTTTTACAGCGAACTGCACTTTTATTTTGTTTAATGATTCTGATTCTGCAGCGTACTGCAGAAGTCTGTCCACTTAAATTGAACTGTATATGCCCTTTGAGTTGTTCGAAGAATGACACTGAGTTTATTCGTAAGTCGCCGATCCGACTCGAAGGACCAAGATGTATTGTGTCACACGCGGACACCGTCTTTATGTGACTATGTCTGGATAATAAGTATAGGTTGGTTGATGGAAATGAGTTGTAACTAATGTTTGATATTAACGGCAATTCGATATATAATTTAATGAAAAAAAACTTAACATGAATTGTGACAAATTGAGAAAAGACTTGATTATTAGATTGAAATGAAGTTTAACGGATCTACGACAGAGTTGGAATGTATGAGTATATGTTTGAGTTGAGATTCTAGGCTAGACTTAATTCTAAGCTGAAGTATGATTGAGAGTTTATAACGCGGCCAAGCCACGACCTATATAAATAGTAATACAACAAGGCGTATGGCGCGCGCCATCTGTCGTTAGCGCGGTCAACCATATCAAAAGGCCATCTGTTGTTAGCGCGGTCAACCTTCTCAAAGAGCCATCTACCGTAGGCATGGGTCAACTTACGGCAAATCGCCATATTGCCTAAAATCTCTCTCGCTTACAAAGTAACTATATGAATTAGATAAGTTCGGCAATTAAATAGCATTTAATCAGAGAAATATCTCTCTGGATAGAGCAGAGTGAGATACTAGTGGGGGATCGCTTCGGCACACCACCTGTCCTTTCTTTTG
This sequence comes from Tenthredo livida, assembly GCA_963992785.1. NCBI lineage: Eukaryota > Metazoa > Arthropoda > Insecta > Hymenoptera > Tenthredinidae > Tenthredo > Tenthredo livida. The sequence goes on along the minus strand of OZ023068.1, from coordinate 13,653,066 downwards.
CTTCTTGGACACCATCGTGGGAGTCGAATCAGTGAAGTCTTCACATTTTTGAGGTAGAAGATAGCTAGTGGGGGATCGCTTCGGCACACCACCTGTCTCTTCTTTTACTTCTTGGGGGGTCAAATCAGTAAAATCCTTTCTTGTAATTAAATTCTCTCTCTAAATATTCAATTAACTCAGTAATATCAAATCAAATATGAAGTAAAATCACTTGCAGTAAAATCACTTATCATCAAATCACTTAGTACAGGTAATAGAGTACCAGTAAATAGTCAGATAAACTTTTGTTATAAAACATGATATAGAAGTCCTAGTTACTCTCAGGCAAAGCGATTCAAATAGAGTCATTTTAATTAGCGTTAATCAAGCACTGCTTAGATAAATTCAGGTAGAAAACACAATATAGAAGTCCTAACGAGTCATAGGCAACGAACTCATCTAGAGTTATTATATTATAGATGGGCAGTAGTTTTTAAGATAAATTTCAACTCTCTAAAGAGTCACTTCATTTAATATAGGATATAGTAAGAGTCAACTCACTCAACAGTGATTCCAATTAGTACAGGTATTAGTTATTACGATAAAAGCACAATTAGGATATAAGAGTCCTCAATAAGATATAGGACAGTTTCAACTCATTCAGAGTTATGAGATTTAGCATTAGGCATTAGATATTAAGATCACGGTTGACCGCCGATGAAAGCTTACTAATAAAAAGGCCATTTAATATAGAAGTCCTCAAAAGAGGCATGTGAGAGTTTCACCTACAAATGTTCAAACCTTAGCCTTATTGTTTTAAAACTGTTATATTCATTTGAACCATATTATTCTAAATAAAACGCATTATTTATATGTAACAAAATAATCTGAACTGAATCACCTTCCCTGATTCTTAAATTATATGAAAGTAGGCCCGTGGATTAATTCCTAAACACCCTGAGATTAGAGTTTACATCGGCATTTCGCCGATATAAGTTAAGTAAAATCAAAGAGCAACCCAAGTTGGGACAAGACTGATTTGTGTTTTTGAGTAAACAAGAGTCTTGGATCGGTGGGTGGAGAAAAAGGATCTCTAGTTATGGTAGGAGATTGTTAGTTAGTTATGATTGGTTCTATGAGTAGAGTAGGGATTTGTTTCATTTCTAGGATTGGTTGAGATTTTAAGGGTAGGGATGCAGTTTTTCAGGAGTAGGAGTCTAGGGGTTGGCCTAGGATTGTTTAAACATTGAGGATTCTTCGAAAGATATAGGTATGAGTAGGTAGAGGGTAGTTTTTATGATAGAAAGTCGGACGTGAGGAAACGATGGATTGAAATGCTTAAAAAGTTATAAACGGACTGTCTAGTTGAGTGTTTACGATGACACATTTGGTCGCCAAATGTTGGCTTTAAAACTGGAGAAATTTTATAGAAAAATGTTTCCCTTTGTAATTATATTCGACCGTTAGTTTGGAGGGTTTTATGACCTTATGCTTGTGAAGTTGAATCTAGAGACTACAAGCTAATGGTGAAGGCTAAATACTATATATGATTGAATGACGAATGGTTAAAATAAAAAAGTAAGAAAAAAATAGTTTAAACTATATTAAGCGTGGTATGGCACGCAACATCGTCTTTTCCAAAAATGGTGCATATCCTCCAAATTATGGTGATGACTCACATGAATTATCACATTTATTCTAGTTTAAAAACAAATATTCATCCACGTATAATAAATCCAGTCATCGATTATTATTTTTTGCCACCGAAATTTCATTTGAATATTTGCTGAATCAAGTCTTCCTTCATTTGTATTTTTTGATGTCTGTTATCTTTCTCCATTTTATAGAAACGACGACTTGACTTTGAAGAATCCAAGGATGATGGTTCGGATTCTGAAGTTATTGTTCAGACGTATCAAAAAATTGAACCAGCTAAAGATGGCAGTAATAGCTTGGCAGGAAGTTCTCAGACAACACTGAAGTCATCTGAAGGTATCAATGTAACACACTGGAAAACATCTGAAACTTTTTCCGATTGAAAAAAGTATAAGTACAGACGATACAACAAATCACATAATAAATGAACTAATAAGTTCGAATAAGTTGTGACCGATTGTCGCAGGTACTTTATGTTAAAACAGATAACTGTCTTGTAGCTGTGGAAAGGGAGAGAGGTATAAATAGAAGAAAATGCACGATATACTTTACTATAATGACTTGGTAGCTTAATACTTTATTCGAAAGATGTAGTACAGTTTATGGCATGGATGCTATCGATCAACTGTCTTATTTCGAACGTAGATCGCCGACTCTGCCTCGGCCTGCTCCGTAGGTACGTAGAGTATGCGCCTGCGCAGAGACGCGACTAACTTACATCAACTATACGTTGATTACTCTCAACACCACCGCCGTTTGAGCGTCTCATTTACATTTGTCCTATGTTAATAATCTCACAGAGTTGCTTGAAACGATCTCTCGGTAATGCTTTTGTCAGAATATCTGCTTTTTGAATTTCAGTCGGAATATATTTAACACTTATTTCTTTATTTTCAGTCTTCTCTCTGATAAAGTGATAACGAATGTCGATGTGCTTTGTACGCTTATGATACTCGCGGTTTTTGACTAGACGAATTGCACTTTGGTTGTCTATATATAATACTGTTTCGTTTTTACATGGACATTCGATATCTAACAATAGTTTTCGCAACCATATTGCTTCCTTTGCAGCTGCTGCTGCTGCTACATATTCAGATTCTGTAGTACTGAGTGTGACTAGTTTCTGCCTTTGTGAAGACCATGTGATTGGCCCACCTGCTAAACAAAATATGTACCCTGTTGTTGATCTGCGAGTCTCAATGTCACTTGCATAATCTGCATCGGAGTAGCCTACCAATTCAGACTCGCTATCGCCGCTTATATATTCTATGCCATAATCTACTGTTCCTATCAGATATGCAAAGATTCTCTTTACAGCTTTCCAGTGTTCTTGAGTATGATTATTTAGGTATTTACTGACTAGATTTACAGTATATGCGATATCTGGTCTCGATACCGTTGCTAAGAATACAAGACATCCCACGGCTTCTCGATATGGTACATTGCTTACTTGACTACTTTCTTCGGCTGGATATAAAACTACGTGAGGGTCAGCTGGCACGCTTACCTTCTTCGCATCACACATTCGAAATTTCTCTATTATTTTCCTTGTATATGAGGCAAAACACGTCAAACGTTCCCACCAAAAATTTTGTTCCTCCCACTTTCTCCTTGGTGTCATTCTGAAGGGTAAGGAACAAGGAATTTTTTAAGACATATTTGAGCAAAAACGATAATGTCGCATTTTGAGAAAAACTTGAAAATATGTTTATATTCGAAAAAAACTATCTAAATTATTAACAAATTTGATCCTCCCACTTTCCACTTGGTTTCATTTTGAAGGGTAAGGAACAAGGAATTTTTTAAGACATATTTGAGCAAAAACGATAATGTCGCATTTTGAGAAAAACTTGAAAATATGTTTGGATTCGAAAAAAAACTATCTAAATTTTCTTTCATCGAAAAATCCTTTCGATAGACCGAAAGATTGCGAAAACCCATTTCCAAAACCGTCCTTACAACGTAGAATCCGCCTATCAGGAGAAAAGATACAATACATCAAAGAACGGCCTGCAGACTGCAATGACGAAATACGTGTACCTGTACCGGGACAACGGGTGGGTATCCAAGCTTCCGTTTCAGGGGGTTAGAAGGGGGCCACTAGTACTGCAAATTGTCAGAGTTTCAATAAGATCAGGCACAACAAAATTTTTGGTGGGAACGTTTGACGTGTTTTGCCTCATATGCTGTTTGGTGTATGTTTAAAGTTTTCTTCACTCTATCTCTCTTGATCTGTAAACCTACAAACATACTTGAATCACCAATCGTTATGTTAAACGCCTCATTCATACAATTTGCTATATATTCTAGTGTCTCTATTGACTTTGCTGCAAACAAACCGTCATCCACAAACAAGGCTAACAACACTTGCTGATCGTTGAGGTTACCAACGAAAATAGACTGATCGGCGTCACTACTTTTGAACTTGAATTGATCTAAAAACCGAGTGAACTTTTGGTTCCAGCACCTAGGTGCTTGTTTTAACCCGTAGAGAGACTTCTCTAGCTTGCACACTACACTATTCACTCCTGCTTCCTTCTTCTCTTCCTCGACGTTGAGTCCCTCCGGTACTTCCATGTAGATATCCTCGTCTAGATTCCCATAGAGAAAGGCTGTTTGAACATCGAACTGCAGTAGCTCGAGATCCTTCTCGGCTGCTGTTGCAAGAAGCACCCTGAGTGAGTCATACCGTACTACGGGTGCGAATGTCTCAAAGAAATTAATTCCATACTGCTGCAAAAAGCCTCGTGCACAGAGTCTAGCTTTGTACCGTTGCAACTTTTCTTCAGGAACTGTTTTCACTTTGAAGACTCATTTTGAGTCTATCGTCTTCGACCCAGGAGGTCGTTGTATGATTTTCCAGGTATTGTTGTCTTCGTGTGCTTGAAGTTCATTTTCTATAGCTTCTGCCCACTGCGTGGCTTCCTTGCTACTTATTGCTTCGTTATAAGTGTTTGGAGTGACATATTCAGCTATGTCTACTTCGTACCTGATTGGTCGTCTAATTTCCATCCGATTCCTCAGGGTTCTTGGCGTTGCTGGCGGAGGTAGCTCCTCTGCCTGTGCATGCAACAACCTGTCTCGTTCTGGTATATTCTCAACAGCTCTTTGTTGATTTTCTGCGTTTGGTGGTATTATTTGTACAACCTCTTGTGGTTGTTCTGGTGCCTCGTCTTCTACTCCAACAGCTGGTAGCTCGATCTCGTCATTTTCTTCCTCGTACTCGTCTGCTTTCCTTGTCGTTTCTCCTGTTTCCTCGTGAAAAATCACGTTCCGCACAACTTGCACTTTCTTTGACACAGGGCCGTACACTCGATAATTCTCTGAATCTCCCTGATATCCAACAAGAATCATTTTCTTTGAGCGTGCGTCAAATTTCTTGGTAAATTGTTTAGGAATATGGACATAAGCATCGGACCCGAAGATTCGCAGGTGTTTTACGTTTGGTTTCTTACCCATCCATACCTCGTAGGGTGTAGCACCGCCACCTGGTGACACTGATCGGTTGAGGACATAAACTGCAGTGTTAACTGCCTCTGCCCACAGACTCAGCGGAAGACCTTTGGCGTGAATCATTGTACGTGCGCTCTCGACAATGGTTCGATTATCACGTTCAGCCTTGCCGTTCTGCTCTGGATTATAAGGTGCTGTGTTTTCCTTCCTAATCCCGTTGGCTGAAAGATATTCGTCCATCTTCCTGTTGCAGAACTCGCGGCCGTTATCTGAACGCAAAACTTTAATTGATTGTCCGAACTTGTTCGCGACTCTTCTCTCAAATTCTTTAAACTTGTCAAACACATCGGCTTTATGTTTTAGAAAATACACGAAACGATACCCGCTAGCGTCGTCTTTGAATGTCAAGAAATAGTTTGCCCCACCTGGCGACTCCTTTGAGAATGGACCGCACACGTCGGTGTGTATGAGCTCACCTGGTTTCACTGACGCCTTCTCAGAACACTTTTTAAATGGCAATCTGTTCCCTTTTCCAAGTTTGCACGCTTCACAAAAAAGTCTTCTACGTCCTTCATCGACACACCAGTTACAAGCCCGTTCTTGACCATTTCCTGTATCGCACGTTTACTTACGTGACCTAGACGTTCATGCCACAAACGCAAGCTAGCTGTTGCGGCATTTGCTTCCGCGACACTACCGGAGAGTACTGTTTTGAAGAACATTCGGTAGATACCATTCTCTTGTTTTACACCAGACGCGACTACTTCGTTTTTCACCATGAGTTTTACGTAACCGTCCTGAAAAGTCACTTGAAAGCCATTGCTGTCACACACACCCACAGAAAACAGATTTTTCTTTAACTTGGGAACAGACAACACTTTTTCAATTCGAGCCTCTTTCCACGTACCAGCTACAAGTTTCTTGATGATCACTGTACCTTCACCGACAACATCACATTCCTTGTTATCGCCAAGTGCTACAGTGTCGCCTCTTGTATTCGGTCGGTAATCGGTTATCCACTCCCGTCGGTAAATCAGGTGCCTCGATTTGCCGACATCTCCCTCGTGCCATCGACCTCGTCTTGAATTCCGTTTGTAACAAATAGAGCATTTATCTGGAACTTCCAACCTTGGAAATTTGTTGCGTCAAATTTCTTAACATTGCGAGCTGAGATGTCTTCTGACATATCGGATGCGAATCACACACACCGATTTCTTCCTCAGACACTTCACTACAATGGCTACCGCGCGCGCCTCGTGTTTCACGAACTTTATTCTCACGATCTCTCACACCTTACACAGCCACTGCACAGGGTTTGGTAAGACCTGGGCCCATAACCTGTCAAAACAGATAACTGTCTTGTAGTTGTGGAAAGGGAGAGAGGTATAAATAGAAGAAAATGCACGATATACTTTACTATAATGGCTTGGTAGCTCAATACTTTATTCGAAAGATGTGGTACAGTTTATGGCATGGATGCTATCGATCAACTGTCTTATTTCGAACGTAGAACGTCGACTCTGCCTCGGCCTGCTCCGTAGGTACGTAGAGTATGCGCCTGCGCAGAGAGGCGACTAACTTACATCAACTATACGTTGATTACTCTCAACACTTTATCATATGATTTTTTATATGAACTATTTTGTCTCGTGATTTGATGTGTGATTTGTTACATAATGAATCTAAAACACAAATTGAAAAAAAAAAAAAATTAAAAAGGCCACCAAGGGCTCGAACTAAGATTGATGGATGTGCAACCACCGACGCTACCGCCTGGGCTACGCCACGTATTGAACTGGAGATGAAGTTTTACGTTTATGAAGCTCAACCGCATTAAGGGGGGACAGTTCTGAAACTTTGTGGAAAAACATTTTTTTTTTTACTACTCAAAATGGTTCAATCAAAAATCGCCTCCAGCAGTTTTTAGATATTAATAGTATGTGTATTGGAAAAAAATATCAACCTTCTGCTATGAAAGTGTATGCGCAGGAGACCTGTTGCAGTGGTTCGGAGGAAATCTTCTGCGGAAGGTCTCCTGCGCATACACTTTCATCGCAGAAGGTTGATATTTTTTTCCAATACACATACTACTAATTTCTAAAAATTGCTGAAGGTGATTTTTGATTGATCCATTTTGAGTATTGGAAAAGGAAAAAAAATGTTTTTTTACAAAGTTTCAGTACAGTCCCCCCCTTAAGGGAGGACCCTAGTGAAATTCAAAACTTTTACATCTTTATCATGATTGAAATTATTTATCGATCATGTAAAAGTGTACTCCAAACCTAAGAAAATCACACCTTAAACTTTAAGATTACTTGAGAAATGTACAAGCTAATGGTAAAAATGTACTGAATTTCAAAATGCGTCTTGCGTCTTAGTTTTGATCGCATCATATTCCTCTTCGTTTGAGGTCTTCAGCACCCTCAGGCAAATATGGTGAGGGATGGGACTTGAGATTGGATAACTCGTTCCATTTTGAGAGAATTTGTCATTTTTGATATTAAATTTTTAGCATTTTTACTGTTATATGAAACCAAAAAAATGTTTCTTTTGCAATAGAATGAAACCGATCGCTCATTTTGTGCGTAAGGTATGTGTGAATCTTCACTGCGGAGGAGAAGTAATTGATCAGACGCAAGAAGCATTTAGCGTAGCTGAAAAAATAGTTGTGAGTAAATAGCCTTTTAGTGAAAACTAGTGTAAGTTAATTAAATTCTCCAGAATATATGGCACAAAATGATTGGAATGGTCATATCATTAGACTTTATTATCAACGTTACTCAGATTCTTTATTTCTGCTGCGGTGGCATCTCGGACCGCGAATATTTTTCGCCCTGCATCTGTAGATTCACCGTTACAAAAAAGAAACTGAAAATAAGAATTAAAGTAGCTGCTGCGGTTCCCAGAAAAACTTGGTGCTGATCTATTCGCTATGTGCACCTCTAACACACTCACCAAAGTGAGAATGTATATTCGTGTACATACATTGTCTTTTCGGGACCCAAAGTGCCGATACCTACCATAGGCGTCGCCACTAGTATGCATGTACACGACTACACATTCTTACTTTGGTGAGTATGTATAGGTATGCACGGTCCCAATAACACTCGTTTATCTCTGGCTGTTGCCTTAAAACAGTAACTCACGCACCGCCCAACAGCGCTCACTGCTGCCGCTCATTTTGAATGGAACTTTGTTTGAGCACTTACACCAGCTACGCTGCGGAAGAAGGCTTCCGTTGGTATTCTTAGCTCTTCTATGGCTGATCTCTCATGAAAAGACATTAGTTTCTCAATTATTAAGGATTTTTGATCTAGCGACTGACCATTGTTCAACGTAGCGGTGATGGTTCCTTTCAATTCAGGGACATTTGTTATCTTTCACATAATTGTTGTCCTACAGAAGTTGGATTTAGAACCAAGAAAAAATGTTAGTAGATAGGGTGCAGTATGGCTCCTATTTTATTGCCCCCCATAAAACGGCCCCCCGCTGGGAGGGGGGGGGGGGAGTGTCGCCGGTTCTTGCCGCCGCCATTTTTTTTTTTTTTTTTTTTTTACCAAAAGTAGACCAACCTATGGATTAAGCCCTAAGTAAGTTTTTATATTGTAACCTAGGTGAACTCTGTCGATTCTAGTCTAAGTTCTAATTCGCTGGTCTGGTATATATATAGATATAGAGACCCATGCTTCTCTTTGCTTCGGCAGTATGTGTCCGTTTCTTTGGTCAGGCATATATAGATATAGTCTCATGGTTATTTTGCTTCGGCAGTATGGGTCCGTTTCTTTGGTCAGGTATATATAGATATAGTCCCATGGTTATTTTGCTTCGGCAGTATGGATCCGTCGCTTCCGCTATAGTATATTATGCATCGAGTGCGTAACATCTTACGCACGAGTTTCATACGATATTTTTCGACATAGTATGCGTAAAATTTCATTTTACGCATACTATATCGAAAAATATATATATATATTTCGGTTTATTACTAGGGGATGCAGGTATAAGGGTTACCGTCTTTCGAAGGTAGGGATTATGACGGGACAGTCTGCGGACTCGGAGGTGACCATGGTTATGATTCATGAAAAAAGGACACTTGTTTATGGTTTCAGCTCGTGTTTATTCATGCAGATAAATTCAAATACAGACAACATAGGTTTAAATCTAACTAAAACGAGAGATATATTGCTAATTGAATATTGTATAATAATGAAATCAGATTATTACTTATAGCGAACAGGAAATAGATATAAGAATCCTATTTTTTTAAAACCCTGGTACACTTTAAAACACTTTGAATCTCCTCGGCAAGAGCACGGGGGCACAAGACCTTTATTTCGAGCATGGTCAGTTTGAAATAGTTTTTCACAAAACTTGCTTTCACGGCATTCTTGATGGTCCCTAACGTCTCGTCGAATTTCGTTGACACCAGATCCAGGTACTGCTCGAGCGGTGCGTCTAAGAGGTCGCGGGAGTTGGCTAGCGAGGCGAGTTCTTTAACCAATTCGTTTTTACACAGATTCGTTGTAGAAGAGCGATTCGAGAGAGTGGTCAGATACTCGGTAATGCAGGGTGCAACACCCACAAGACCTTCAAATGTCGCCTGCTGCATCAGGATACCGGGGGCTTATGTTGATTTCGACTTCTTAGTCAAGGGTTCGTCCCGCTCGTGTTCGCGCCATAATCCCTCTGGCTCTGTCAGAACAATTGTTTTCAACCCGAAAGAGGTTGTAAACGCTATGTGTGATCCGCCCAGGTCCAGTGGTTCGTTCTTTGAGCCTTCCTCATGGGTACACTCCGCAGATTCGAAGTATGCAGAGATGTTTTCGAAATTCCTTTTCAAATTCAGCCATGTCGGCATTCGCAGGGTAACACAGTTAACACCAGTTCCGTTAAATTGTACAACAGGTTCAAAGTTGTAATCACTGGTTAATTTATACCCGACCAACGCCGTTTTAGAGAAGGAATTATTCAATCCATACGCAGTTGACTGTAGTAGTGCTCTACGCTCTCTCAGCCGTTTAGAGGATGTCCCGGTGGGGTCGGTGCTTCCGAGCAGGGATACGTTAGCAGCCATGATTATTACACGTTACGTAGCACACAGGATCAGAGATGTTTGCCTCTCGAAGTTCGAGATGTTTTTGGGTAACGGAAGAGAAAATAGGGTCTTATTTGAAGGGTTTCCACCTCCAGGCTCCAGTACGAACCCGCTGGGCCGGAGAGTGGTGGTAGTTTTTCCGACGGTTTCCTCCGGTTCCGAGGTCTGATCTGCGGTCTCAGCTTTCCGAAAGAAGGTACTCCGACAAGTCTTATCCTGCCAGAGAGCCTCCCGCGAATCTGAAACAAGTCCTGTCCTGCCAGAGAGTCTCCAGAGAATACTTGTCTCGACAATACCATCCCAGGTACAGAAAGTAGGATTTTGGGCCGATCGTAAAATAGGTACTTTGCAGAATAGCGAGAGCGGAGGCCTTCTGGGGCAATAAAATGCAATTACCGTTGAATACTCCGTGTGTTTGACGGATTTCGAGAATTCTGGCCGGGTAAAAAAAAGGTCAAGACATAGCTGATCCCTATAGTACCGAAGAACAAACCGGGAAAGCTACGACGACAAGTCCTGTCCTGTCTGCGACCCGCTCGGGTTACCGTATCCTAGCAATCTTATTCCAGCCATAAAAAATGTGGCGAACTGCCCCTAGACACCGTGTTGTACAGAACAGTGTGGAGTAAGCGAGTCCACCCTTAGACAATGAAATGTAATTAGACTCTGAATAACCAACGCCTGTTTATGACCTTTTCAAAATTTCGACTGATTGAAAAAAGAGTCCACCCCCCAGATAACAATTTGACGGCAATTTGCTGGCATTGTGCTAGCATTTACGATCATTTGAATGTAGCAATTCGCCGCCAAGGTGTAACATCAATATCAAAACAGTACGATAGCATGCATGCCTGAGTCTACAATGTAGACAAAATAGCGGCAATGAGTAAGCATCCACGCGGCATGGGTTTAGGAAAGGGTATAGTGCCATGTCGGCATAGGAGCAGCAAATTGCAGGCATCCCAATGCCGGCAAAATCCATGGACATACTGGGACTTTCTGTGGATGCGGGTCAGTCCAACAGGGAAAACTTCACTCTACGTTCTTGGCTCCCCATCATGGTAGTAGAGGGCCAAAAGCGTACAGTGAAAAGTGTTTCCCGACGCACTGATCCGCAATCACAGAAAGTCCCAGTATATTTACAGTGTGCAAATATTATTGAGAACTTTTAGGAAGAAATTCAAATTTCTATAGTTTCTCCAAAATCCGCAATAACATTTTCATACTATGGAAATATTTTATTCCGGCTGGGGTATACATCTTCAAGAAAGTAATGGGACAAAACTATACGGCAGAAATTTTCGTGCTGCATTTCACTTTAATACATCTACAATTATATTTCAAGTGAAAATGATGTAATACAGAGATATTTATATTAGATACAGATATGTTTATTATTTTATTATAATATCACCATTATTTTTATGTAAGATAAGGAATAGGTTTTCACTATTATTAGTAGATGTTATATAAGGCGGTATATGTATGTATGAAAAATGAGTATGCATATCAATTAATTTTCAACTGAAACTAAAAGATTATGGTTCAGCAGAACGAACTGTAAAACAGGAAAGTTATCATCTTAGAAAAAAAAATAAAAATTATTTCGATTACCTAGATTAGTTTTCAAATCAAGAGAAAGAGAGCATATAAATATATATATATATATATATATATATATATATATTTTAGACTGGCCGTTAAAAAAAAAAGTTTGCGCTCCAACCTGAAAAATATTAAGTTCACCTTGAAAAGAGAAGATCCCCAAAGTTTCAATGCTCTATCTCATTATTGAGGGGTGCCGGCAATTTTTTGTTTAATTTCAATTTTAATTTTAATTTTAATGTTAATGTTAATTTTAATTTTTTTTTAATTCTTCTAAAAATTGAATTTTTTTTTTTCTACTCATAAAATAAGATTTTATTTGTTTCCAGACCCTGATCTTTCTGAATTTTTCAACGATTCGAAAAAATCAAACGGTAGACAGATAAATCTGGAATTGAAAATACTTTTCACTCAAACATTTTCAATTGTTCATGATGGAATATTCAACACGATGTTTAAACGAATTATAGCCTGGGAATTTCTCTAAAAAAATTTCGAGGAAGCCTAGGATAAAAAATTAACAAATCAAATTAGTAACAAAAGATGAATCAAATAAAATGAATAAGTGAATAAAAAATTTAAAAAATAAAAAAATAAGAAAATAAATTGAAAATTGGAAATATTTGAGTAAAAAGTATTTTCAATCCCAGATTTATTGGTCTACCGTTTGATTTTGTCGAATCGTTATAAAATTCAGCAAGATCAGGATCTGAAAACAAATAAAATCTTATTTTATGAGTAAAAAAAAAAACAATTTCGAGAAAAATTAAAAAATAATTATATTTAAAATTAAATTTAAAATTAAAATTAAAATAAAACAAAAAATTGCCGGCACCCCTGAATAATGAGATAAGAGCATTGAAACTTTGAGGATCTTTTTTTTTCAAGGTGAACTTAATATTTTTCAGGTTGGAGCGTAAGCTTTTTTTTTAACGGCCAGTCTAATATATATAACTATAGCTTAGCAATACAGACTTGAAAGTAATATATCAAATTTAATGATAACACTTGAAAGAAATTCTCATCTTCCAATATAGCACACATGTATTATATTGTATATGCATATCCCCATAATATCCTATATTTTTCTGTCATTCTTCACCGGATTCACTTCCACTATTTTCTTCGACATCACGGCGGGCAAATAGCCTTTGTGCCTGTACTTCCTGTCGTCGCCTGATACCTTCAGGTCTGCGTGGCCCACGATCTTCCCGTTGATTATTACGCACCCGTTGTTTTGCAATACGTATAGCTTCTTGCATATACTTGCAAAAATCGCGTTGCGTCGGAGGGCGAAAGTGAACATTGTTCGAAGCGGCATCTACAAATTACCGAGGAAGCTATTTGTTATTCATCATGGACCGAGATGGACTCAACAAAGCAGAATTGAATATGGCACATACCGTGAATGGCTTTAGCAAGACCTGTATCATAAAATGGAGTTGGTCTAACTGGTCTTCCAGTATCACGGCCCCACCATGTGAAGTGGCATGTAGTCTCATCTTTTACCAGCTCTTTCATGCATAAATTACAGACTTCTTTCAATGTGAAGCCTCCAACATATTCAAGGTACTGAACCTATATAATAAGAAAAATGTTATGATTTTCACATCCAATTGCCATTTCTGATACATAGATCTGGGCAGGCGAAATCGTTGAAAAACTACTTATTATCAGTTGTTCGTAGGTGTCTCGATCTGTTCCGTTGAAGTCCAGAATATCTTCTACCCTACGGAAAGGCAGATAGTCTGGTTTTGGAACTACACCTCGACGCCTCTGTAATAGTAACGTTCGCTCAATCGATCCCAGCCTCTCGTTTATCCTACTGAAAAGGTCATTCACAACTCGTATGTAGGAATATTAAAGTTCATTATGCAGTGCAATGTTGCAGAACCCCAAAATACGAAATCAAGGTTGTTAACAAACTTTGTTATATGAACAATTATTATATAAATAAAGATAAGCATAGTATGCTTTGATATAAATTTTTTTCAATTGATTGTCTCTCAGCGTTGACTCAAAATAAAAATTAATGGAACGTTATTATTGGCTCCGAAGTTGAGAGATTTTTATACAAATATCCAAAGAATCTGGGGAAATTCCCAGGATAGAAGTAAAACTCCCCGAACTCTCCATATTATTTCAGGACTCCCAGAATTGCTGGGCGCCAGCTGGTAATAGGCATTGGTAATTTATACTATTTCAAATACTCACAAGGAGAGTATCAGACGGGACCTCCAGATAACGCATTTTGATCAAACTGTTGAAGATGTTTACTTGGACCAGAAGATGAGACCTATCAATTTCCATTTCATCTAATAGGCCTTGTTCTCTTGGCGAGCCTCAAATTATAGTATTATTATTGAGCTGTAGCCGAATATTCAACGGAGACCACAATACTTTAGACTTCTTCTCAGATATCAGTCATCCTCACTTGACTTGCTATCATAGTATAATGAAAATGTGAGTTAGCAATCTAAAAATCATAAATTTTCCAGGCATAAAGCTTAAAATACATGATTTGTGGGTACGCGCTAGCAAGATTAACTAAATAGTATGGGATAAAGAATTGAATCTCACTATTTAATCATGATCATTGTGCTAGATGAAATTAGTTTCACCAGTTTTTGAGCCTCGGATAAGCTTGCAATAATGTCCTTCGCCACAGCAAAGTAGGTTTCAGCAACACATGTTGTTGACTCCGGAAGGGTTCCTACCTTGACTTCAAAGTTCCAAACTCACAGAGCTTATTGATAATTGGGTACCAAAACTACTAGTACTGAATTGAAATTTGAAGTATAATTTCCCACTTTACTGCAAATGTCTGAATGAAACTGATATTTGTTCAAATATTCATAAATGAAAACTCAAATACTACCATTTAGAGAAAATATCTTCTCAAGTGGAGATGCATTTTTCTAACCCGACTCCCTTACAACTTTTTTTTACTTAATTTTCAATAAAGTCTGCGAATTTTTAGATTTGTAGTCAAAGTAGGAACCCTTTCGGAGTCAACAACATGTGTTGCTGAAGCCTACTATACTGTGGCAAAGGACATTTACAGGCCTACCCAAGGCTTAAAAATTGGTGAAACTAATTTGAATTAATTTTAACTATTTGAACAATCATGATTGAATTGTAAGATTCTACTCTTATTCTCATAACATATTTTATTAATCTTGCTAGCGGGTACCCACAAATGATGTATTCTGAGCTTTCCATACTTGTGAACTATAGTATCATTTCAAGCATGCTAATTCACATCTTGATTATATGGTTGCATATTCAAATAAGGATGACCAATATCTGAGAAAAAGTCCAAAGTATTGTGACCTCTATTGAATATTCGGCTTCTGTTCAATAATACTATGACTTGGGGCTCGCTGAGAGAACGAAGGCCCATTAGATGGAATGGAACATGATGGGTCTCATCATTCGGCCGAAATAAACACCTTTATCAGTTTGATTGAAGTGCATTACCCGGAGGTCTGATACTCTATTTGTCAGTGATTTGACTTACGTGAGAGCGGTACCAACATTTCCTTCAGTTCTCATGTGCTGAGCTTCGACTACAGCTCGAATAGCAGGTTGTGCAGCATTCTTGTTTATCGTCAAAGATCCAGGTACAACAGTTGCGGAGCTGGAAGGTTGGGTGGAATTTGGAGAAGACTGTGCATGGGAGAAAGTAGAAGAGCTTGCTATCGAAGATGTAGGTATGTGAGTTACAGAAGTTGTGCGTGCAGTGTGAATTTTAGAAGGACGTACATGAGAAAATAAGACAGCATCAGAAGTTGGAATATCCGTGGCTATGGAGTGTGGGGTATAAGCGGATGAGGGTACCTGGACAGACGAAGCACTGCAATGGTGCGTTGCACTGGATAGTGGTATTCTATTGAAAGATGAACTATCGGTGGAGGAAATGTCCTGTAAAATTCTGGAAGTGGAAACTAAAGCAGTAGCGAGAGAAGTCATGCCAGAAGAAACCGAACCTGGATAGGTATAATTGGAAGACTGGGTGTAGATGGAGGTGGTTTGACAAGTTGGTTCGTCCGACTCAGGTATTCTACTCACACTTGTGATGTGATGGACTGATTGGGCTGGCGTATTAGCCGGCGTAGAACGGTAGGTGGTTGCAGGATAGTTCAAGTCAGAAGTCTTGCTTGCGGTAGTTGTGTGTGAAAAAGATGGGTTCCAGAGTGGTATAGGAACATAGGTAGACGACACAACTGGTGAATATGGCGTCAATGTGGTGTACGTGGGACGAGTGTTATATGGAGTTGCAGATTGGGAATCAAGGGTGTCAGAAATAAGATTGGTGTTAGAGGTACTACGTGTGAATGGGATGTTGGTCGGGGAAATAATACTGAGTACTGGATGAGTATGATGTCGTGTTGCCTCATTGGTATTTAATCCGGGGCAAAGTGCACGTATGGCCTCGATATCATTGTGTATGTCAGTCATCGGTGATGTTGGCACCTGTCGTCTCGTAACCTCTAGTCTATTCGAGTCGTTTTCTGAAGATGATGTCGTCTTATATCTTAATGGTTTTCTACAATGTCGCTTTGGACGTTGATCCATTATTCAGGATAGGGATGTTATCCTGAAAACCAGTTAAGCAATTCAGTTCTCATACGTCCATTTCTTAAAGCAACTTACGCGACTATAACATACCTTAATGACAGACATGAATGATAAAAATACAGCCGGTGTTATCAGAATAGTGTCAATAAACAACTTTTGCTATAATTATTTTGTTCAATCACATACCTACTGGTTGCCTATATTAACTTACCTTTGCTGAAACATTTTGCAAAATTTCTAATTGAAAACAAACCATTCAGATAAGACAGTTAATATTACTAATAAGGATAAGCAATGCAATTATTAACACCTGACCATCGTATGTGCTGCGTCTGTCATAACGTTGGAAGCTGTAGAAGAAATAGTATATCCACAATCGCAGGCAGATATGAGGGTGTAAAAATTGATCCAAAATGAATCATAACCACATGTGATTAGGGGCAGGATCAATTTTCATACAATGCTTTGGTGAATATCATTGTTAATAAGTAATCTATGAAATGAATGTCATGCACGAAAGGGATATTATTAGAATGAGAAAATAAATAACCATCACAACACACACCGCAATGGTCAACTAGTGAATATTCAATTTTGATGATTCAGCAGACATAATGCAGATTAGATAAATATGGTTAAAACCGGTCCTGAAAGAATGTCATGCCTAAATGAATGTTAATGTCAAGCACAAACCAAACCAAGGACATGAAATTGTAACTATAATTCATGCAATTTGAACTTAGCTGATCTGATTCAAATAGCTGTGTCTCGCCTGTTTCGCTGTAATCTTTAACTAGTCATTGCCATAACAACATAGTGTTGTCCACCATGGAACTCGTCTGCTTCATCGTCGCTGCTATCTGCCAGGTAATCATTGTTATTGCAAGAATAAGGCATACGGTAACATTTTCCTTTGACGTCAAGAAGACGGACAGTCTCGTCAATGGTTGATAATGAAGAGCATTCGAAAACACCAACAGTAGTGGATGGGATTCCGACTTCATAGAAAATATCAACGTTCCTGAATTTTTTGACGATTAAGTAATACGAGTCATCAAGCAGAATGATGTTTTGCAATATACAAATGGATGAGTCATGTAAGATCAAACAACTATCACGCACGGACAAACCAAGACAGAACTTGTCGGTTTTCAACTTTCTAAACTGCTGACTGCCATCCTGTAAGTTTAGAGGCACAGGTCCAGCGTTGTGTCTCTCTGTTGCCTGTATACCAGTACTTTCACTGGAGTTTGATGCACTATCCTCAGACGACAGTTCCGCCATTCTCAGAACAAACTGTTGCAGTGGTAAATCGGGCTTTCTCACGAACTTTCGAAAATATGGCATATTGTTCTCAAATGGAAATGCAGAAAAATTATCAAGAGGCCCTAGTTTCCTAACATCATCTACTAAGTGCGTCAAGCCATGGATGTTGTAGCTCATGAATGTTGGCCCATACAAAGTATAACATCTCTCGACCCACTTTTTCATCGCGGTCTCTGCGAAGAATAATTGATCTTCCGAAGGCAAAGGCGCTATGAGGACTCTGAAGATTGCATTCAGAAGCAAAAAGTGTAGATATGCTTTCGGTTGCATGATACCCCGCAGTACTATTGGTCCTGTATGAAGAAGAAATTGCCTCAACGCTGTTGCCTTGTACTGCTTGTAGTCACGCAGAGTTCTAGGCCGCCTTGCGAATTCACGGGGGCAATATTCTTTCAGAGCCTCTAGTCTGCGAGATATTAGATCGATATCTCTGCCTGACAGTTTTACTAATGCAGAATAGTTGCCTTCGATCAACGCACAGAGTATCTTCTTCATGGCACCCAGGCATCCCAAGTGCATGTACTCAAAAGAGACTCGTGACGGTACACTGATACCCAATTCAGATAATGGAGTGTCGCCTTCTTTGTGATGATCCTCGTCAATGCGCCTAGCATACTCTTCGTCACTTCGAAGAGGATGATCTGAACCCAGAAATACCATACGACTCCGATAATATGTTCCAACAACTCTGCATTTAGAACATGCGTTTGCAGAAATATGGCCTCGATGATTAAGTACAAACGCACGAGCTGGCGCATCAGCTATGAAACATCTAAAGCGAGATGGAATTTTTTTTCCCCTGAAATCGACACCATTATTGAGCATCAACTGCTTGGTTTCATGAATAAATGGACGAAAGAATTTTCTTGCACAAGATGGTTTTCGTGGGCCTTTGAAAATTCCCAAAATTTCGGGTCTTGAATTTGGAATATTGGCAATTCTGAATTGGATTGGCCAAATTTGATTTGAACCTGATCGATCTAGGGTCCCCCCATCCGTACTGATATCTATATCTAACGACGGTGGAATTGATGCATCACTTAATCCTGACAACCTCTTTATAATACCAACTTCGAAACCAACGTGTAGATACTCTCCTGGATCCATTGCTAATGTTACAATTTGAGACCGTGGTGTCTGTAACAGGGTCCTCATATCTTTCGGCAAACTACTATGGCAGCTGTGTGATCTGAGTATATTTAATATTGCATTTCCTTGCACGTGCGTGATGTTTTGTCCAGCGAAGCATTTAGCCAGTTTATTGCGAAAGGTCTGCTTGTCTTCTAATTGTTCAACGAATCCACGAGATCCAATATCATCCGACTCACTATCTTCATCGATAGACCGATGTGAAAATTCTTCATCGGCTGAAAATACCTCATCTACCTGTTCTTGTATCGAAAGCGCAGTTGTGGGGGCATCTGAAATTTGAGCATGTTCTCTGAGGTCACTCCCCTTTGGAACATTCATTTTTGTCTCATGACCCACATTCATACGTAGAAAGCGCATTTCAGCCTTAATTTTACTCTGTTGTCGCGATGACAGTTGGTAAAACGGTTTCCGAGCGCCACCCTGACTCGCTATCAACTTCCACTTCATCGCATCGTCCATATCTAAAAGTAGCTTATAATTGAGCCTTATAGTAGAAACAATTATTGATCTATCATAACCTGCGAATAAAGTTACTATTACAGCTAGTTCAGTCTTAATGAATATTATATAAATCTATGTGGCTAGGTATCGAATGTTCATAATGTATATATTCATATCTCCATATGCAATTATTGCAGTGTACTGTAAAAAATGTATAATTAATCTAACATATTATATATATATATAGATATTTTTAGATATATATATATGTATATAGGATTCATTAATAAGAATTATTGGATCTGTTGAATAATTTCGTCACAATTTGTCAATTATATTATACTAATCTAACAAGGTGCATATATGTTTATATGTAATTCAGTTGAATACGATAAATCTACAGTTATAAACACTTAACCTCAAATAGCTGCGAGACCGAAAATTTCTGACATTTCTGACATTTCTGAATAATATGATGTATTATGAGGATCGAATAACTTACCGTTCAAAAGGTATGAAGTAAACCGTGGGCACTGAATGTAGCAGATATTTTTTACGTTTGATAGCAGTTTGATAGCTACAAAATCTAGCGTGGTTCACTTCTATTAAATGGCAGCTGAATGTACATCACGTGATCACACAGCCAATCAGAGAGTCTAATTTTGAATGAACGGTGCTGATTGGCTGTTAGTCGGGGACCCAAGTTTCGGGATCTAGCTGCGCGGATGCTATTCGATTGCTGTTTCATTGAAACTGTGTTGAGATGAGCATGTGTGATTCTCCTTTGCAAAAAATGTGCCAGTAGAGGATGCTGTCGTATTGCCTGCATATAATTACCGCTTGTTGCGTGTAAATGATGGCATAGCACCGGCATTAGAACAGCATCAAAGAACTACAAGGATTGCAACTCATGCTCGCTCTGATCTGGTTATCTGGGCCTTAGACAATAAAATGTAATTAGTCTCTGAGTAACCAACGCCTGTTTATGACCTTTTCAAAACTTCAACTGATTGAAAAAAAAAGGTCTAGCGTACAACTAACCCCCCATCGTGTCGAAAAAGAAACTCGCCACTATAAGCAAGAAGGTCTCAGTGTGCAAGTCTCGTCGTGTTTAATAAACGTGCATAGACAAGTCGCTAGGTGAAAAGAAGGATACAGTTTATAACTATCCTGCAATGGTTTGGCTGGAGTTTTATACGCTCGCCTCACAGGTAACCGCGCTGTTCAATGAAGTGTCGCATACCTGGGAATCGCCTACGTACAGCTAGTGTGTCACGGGGGGTAGGGGTTTACTCTCGCCCATGCGAGACAGAACTATTTTGCACTATGAACAATAGGGATTACCTCTGGGCCGTGGCACCGAGGTGTTCAAGGCTTGCTAATTAAAGCCATTTCTATGTACTCAAAAAAGAAAATAGCTTGTAAATGATTACAGCAGAACCTCGATTATTAGGCCTTCGATCAACCGAGTCGCCGTGTTACCCGTGGCAGCGGACTCATCCGAGCACTCCACATTAACAGAGGTATATGCTCGGAAAATACGGAAAAACTCGGATAAAACCGATAAAGCCGCTATACCTATGTTGTACGCGCGGAGTATCTTGAGTTCGTTGCTATGACGGTTATAGTTATGTAAATACTTTCGTGATTACATTTCATTCTACCCTTTCAAATACAAAAAAAAAAAAATGATTGAAATTTTCGAATTTTTTACTTCTTCTGTGTTATTCAAGTTGTCGCTCATTCGAGGTACCTTCTCCTCGCATTACCTCGGATAAACGAGGTTCTACTGTACTTACTTCGTAGGTTTTACTAGGCCACCTTAGTCACGATCGAGACAATAGATCGCAGAAAACAGTTAAGGGTAGCTAAGGGGTAAAACCGTCGACCACCCACTCCCTCCAACTGCTTGTGGGTGGTGGTGGTGGTGGAACTGACCGATAGGTTGCATAAAGAGGAGTGACAAATGTGAACTTGTACCAGAACTGTAAACTCCTTAGAGCCGAAAACTTCGTTCGTTCTTTGAAGTGTATTTTGGATTTTTACATTGGTTTTTTTTACTTATTTTTCCTGCTGGAAAATGTCCCGAACCGTAGCCGGAATCAGGAGAGCTGCCTTGGCGGTGCTGCGGCACCTGATCAGGCACCACTCGACTATCGTACACAGGCGGATAGCACCCCTTATAAAAGTTATACCGCGTACAAGTGATGTCGCAGAGTTACTAATGATCTTCCGTCAGATAATAACTGTGTGTTCGGTGGAAGTGATGGCCACGATTCACCGTGCAAACTGTTTAAGTGGCAACTTAGATTGCATGCGAGTGATGGTGGATCAGGTGCGATTTTGGAGGGCCGAGGAAGATCCGATGATACAGCCGTTTCTCCAAAGCGTCAGAGTTTTAGAGGAGGCTCGTTCCGCTGTCCCTGGTAAGTAAAAATCAGCTAATTTACTTTCATGTTACGCTACGACGTTGTTATATTCGTATTTCATCTAGATCTGTTATTTCCAGAGCTAGCCATGTTCCGGCAGGGGGGTGTTGATGATGGGATGCTTCTCGAGGCGGCCGAGGCATTTGACCTGTCAAAGGCTAGCAGTGGAGCTGCTTCCACCTGTAAGTGGCTCTGTCGCGTTAAAAATTCCTTGTCCGTATCTCGGAGCTGTGTATAATAACAGAATCATAATATTGTAGCGAGCGCGGAAAAGGTCGCAAGTGATTGCGTGGCGGACACGACGGTCACGCGTGCGGTATCCGCTGAGCCTCTCCTGCTACACCACTCAGTATCCCAGGGTGGAATCCCGGCGGGTAGCGAGGAGGAAAGCGAGACGATCGAGCGTCTCTCCCAGGTCTCGATCATCGAAGTGACGGATTCGCCGATACCAGCCTCGCAGAGAGAAACGGAGCGTTCACGGGCCCGGATTATCGAAGAATCCGAGTCGGACGAGTCATTGCCCGCTTCCCCCGTCTTTAGCTCTGAAGAAGGTGAGTAATAATAATTTCGTAACCTTGGCTAACGATTTTATTGCGAGGTCGCTTATTCTGATGGGCTTTCTAGAAGTTTCTTAACCTCTTATTTTCTACATTTTATCTCATAACAGCAGTGGGGAATGAACCGTGGGAGCAGGATGGTCAGGTATGGGATCTCTCACCACCCGTCGATCCCGAAATCTTTAGCCAGCTGCAGGAACGTAGGTATTCTTAACTTTGAATAATAATTCTCCAGTTCCTTTTTCCCGATCATCTCTGCAAAATCCTTCTCAATCTGTAACAGCGGCTGCAATTGAGAACTCTGCTGAGGAGTATCAAATCTCCATGATAGCAAACACCAGCTCGGAAGTTATCCGGGAAAATCTTCCATCGAATTTCGATTCGTTGGAGACTTTAATAATACCATCCCCGCGTGGGGAACTTCCTGCAGGATTTCTTCCAGCTTCCGAGGAAGAGTAGTTCTGATTGTACGCCTCCTTACTCTAGCGCATAGTTTGATGTATATTGTTTCAACGAGAAAAGATAATTTAACGTTTTTACTCAATCTCCGCAGGTGCTCAACCAACCCTTAGGGTTCGCTCGTCTAGCTGGCTATTCGGGGTGAACAACGGCGCCAGTACCTCGAGGTCGCAGACGGGCGGAGCTTCGTCGACGAACATCGGTACCTGTGTGACTGATCCTCCCGCTGACGAGGCTGAGCACCAGGATGAAAACATCGATGAAGACGACGAAAGGGTGGAGCAGGCAGAGGTGGGACACCGATTGCAAATCACGCAGCGGATAAATCGCCGCTACCAGCGTTTCGGTCTTGGAGGGTGCCAGGTAACCGTAAGAATCGGTGTTCCACCCGAATCTGCGAATCCAATCGCCTGGTTAGAAGAGGCCTTCCGCGAGCTTTACAGATATTTCTCCTCGCTCTGCACTCCAAACGATATCATGGGCATTAGTTTCATCACAGAGGGTTTCACGAGGGGTTCTGCGGGGTTAAGCTTTCGGCCGGCTCGCGATTTTCGCTTTGAGGATTTATGGGGACTTGTATTCCGAGTTACACAGAGCGCGAGTGAGTTCTCAATTGATCAGCCGTTCACGGTAAACATAACAACTATTGCTGTTCCGGCAGGTCAGGGAAGACGCTTAGCCCTGAACGGGGAGCAACTAGTTGGTAAACGATCTATCCTGACTATAACGAACAGTGATAATTTATGTTTACCGAGGGCGTTGTTCGTCGCTGGAGTGCATGCGAGGAGAGGTTCTGTACGGGATGGACCCTTACAGGCGGAGTGGAACAGGGCTAGGGCGTCAGGGAAAAAATACCAGACTGAGAAAGCTCGTCAGCTGGTAGTAGAAGCGGGTGTCATCATACCCGAGGAGGGTTGCGGTATCGAGGAAGTTGCGCAGTTTCAGCAGTATTTGGCACGGGAAGGGTTTGCAATTCTAATTTACAACAGCGAGACGATAGATAAAGGCGGCCGGCCGCTTTTTAACGGAGAGGATATTGTGCTGGGTATGGGCTACCGCGGTCCAGTACTTAGACTGAATGTTCTTTATTATCCGCGTCTTGGTCACTATGATACTATTTTGAACATGAGAGGAGCCGCGGCCTCTGATTTCTTTTGCCAGCCGTGTAATGTGGCCTACGCTCACGGTAACGAGCACAGGTGCTCAAACAGATGCAATCGCTGTCTCTCGACCCCTGCATGTGACCGGGGAGTTGCAAAAGTCGAGTGTGAGCTCTGTAATCGCGATTTTTACGGGGCAGAGTTTTGTAGACGACACACTCTGCAGGGCTCGTTTAGCGGTAAACGAACGGTCTGTAGTACCCTACGGGTATGTGGAACCTGCGATATCTTCACGGATATTTCGAAGGGAAAGCATATCTGCGGGTGGACATACTGCAGGACCTGCCGCTCGAGCCAAGAAATTAATCATCGCTGTTACATGAGGCCTGTAAAGCGGAACACGGAGGAGGTAGCTAATCACATTTTCATTTTTTACGACTTTGAGACACGACAGGACGAGACTGTAGACGGTGACGAGACGATAAATATACACGTGCCAAATTTGTGTATTGCGCAACGGACCTGTACACGTTGTCTAGCCGCGAGTATTACCGACCCCTGCCTCGGGTGTGGTGCACAACGCGAGTTTGTTTTTAGGGATGACCCGGTCCGTGAATTGGTAGAACTCGCTGATAGGAAGGTCGAAGGCTACCGGAAGGTTATTTGTATCGCGCATAACGCAAAGGGTTTCGACGGGCAGTTTATTCTCCGTTACCTAGTGGAGAAAGGCGGTGTGGCTCCGCAGGTAATACTAAACGGTAGCAAAATAGTCTTGCTAGAGACATCCAATGTACGTATTTTAGACTCTCTCGCCTACATGCCGATGGCTTTAGCCGCGTTGCCAAAGGCTTTTGGCCTACCAGAGGCCACGCAGAAGGGTGTATTTCCGCACCTCTTTACTATCCCGGCTAACCAGCGGTATGAAAAATTTTTGATGAGAAAAATTAACGGACGATTCCGGGAATCGAACCCAGGAACCACGGAAGCCTATCCGGGGACTTACACCCGTGACCACCTAGCTCGCCCACGGATCGCCGTAATCTTTCTCATCGTATTCTTGTGTTCGTGTATGTTATGAAGTTGTTTGATTCTTGAGTTTGTAACACATTGATATCCGCAAGGCAAAGTCGTATACACTAATTGTACCTGTATGACGGGATGTGTCACGACCAGGTTGATGAGTTTATTGTATACTGCGGCCTTTTTATGTTGCGTATTATTTTTTATCAAATAATTAATTGAATTCAATTAATTAGTTGACATTTTTTTCTTCCTCCCAGTATTTTTATTTTGAAAAATTTTTGATGAGAAAAATTAACGGACGATTCCGGGAATCGAACCCAGGAACCACGGAAGCCTATCCGGGGACTTACACCCGTGACCACCTAGCTCGCCCACGGATCGCCGTAATCTTTCTCATCGTATTCTTGTGTTCGTGTATGTTATGAAGTTGTTTGATTCTTGAGTTTGTAACACATTGATATCCGCAAGGCAAAGTCGTATACACTAATTGTACCTGTATGACGGGATGTGTCACGACCAGGTTGATGAGTTTATTGTATACTGCGGCCTTTTTACGAACACGAACACAAGAATACGATGAGAAAGATTACGGCGATCCGTGGGCGAGCTAGGTGGTCACGGGTGTAAGTCCCCGGATAGGCTTCCGTGGTTCCTGGGTTCGATTCCCGGAATCGTCCGTTAATTTTTCTCATCAAAAATTTTTCAAAATAAAAATACTGGGAGGAAGAAAAAAATGTCAACTAATTAATTGAATTCAATTAATTATTTGATAAAAAATAATACGCAACATAAAAAGGCCGCAGTATACAATAAACTCATCAACCTGGTCGTGACACATCCCGTCATACAGGTACAATTAGTGTATACGACTTTGCCTTGCGGATATCAATGTGTTACAAACTCAAGAATCAAACAACTTCATAACATACACGAACACAAGAATACGATGAGATAGATTACGGCGATCCGTGGGCGAGCTAGGTGGTCACGGGTGTAAGTCCCCGGATAGGCTTCCGTGGTTCCTGGGTTCGATTCCCGGAATCGTCCGTTAATTTTTCTCATCAAAAATTTTTCAAAATAAAAATACTGGGAGGAAGAAAAAAATGTCAACTAATTAATTGAATTCAATTAATTATTTGATAAAAAATAATACGCAACATAAAAAGGCCGCAGTATACAATAAACTCATCAACCTGGTCGTGACACATCCCGTCATACAGGTACAATTAGTGTATACGACTTTGCCTTGCGGATATCAATGTGTTACAAACTCAAGAATCAAACAACTTCATAACCAGCGGTATGTGGGAGTATTACCTGCGGCTGAGTTTTACGCGCCAGACTCCATGACGGTAGAGGGTAGGGCCCGTTTCTATGCGTGGTATGAAGGGGCCGTAAGAGAAGGCTATGTTTTTGATTTTAGTAGGGAAATCGTTGAGTACTGCCGGTCAGACGTCACGATTTTACGGTTAGCCTGCCTAGCATTCCGTGATATATTTCTTCGTACCGGCGATGTCTGCCCGTTCACGGAGAGTACAACAATCGCCTCTGCATGTTCAATGCTATACCGAAAAAATTTCCTTCGCGATAACAGCATAGGGATTATTCCGCCCGCCGGCTACCGACTAGCCGATAAACAATCCTCCAAGGCCATCCAGTGGTTGGTCTGGAGGGAACATGAGATAGGTCAGGAGATCTTACACGCGGGTAGGGCTCGTGAGCAACGCGTGCTAGGACGTAGAGTAGACGGCTACTACCAGTCGGCGGACGGAACACGCCATGTATTAGAATTTCATGGTTGTTATTGGCACGGTTGTCCTCGCTGTTATCGCGTAAATAGGGATAAGGAAATTGTGGGTGGCGTGAACATGGATAGGCGACTTGAGGAAACTCAGGCCAAGACGCGACGTATGCTCGCCCACGGTATCGCGGTAGAGGAAATGTGGGAGTGCGAGTTTTCAGGTTTAGTGGATGCAAGGGTAGAAGTGCGGGCACATCTCGAACGTAGCGGCTTTCTACCGAGTGTGGAGAATACCAAGCTGAACCCGCGTGATGCATTCTACGGTGGCCGGACGGGTAACACGTCGAGGTTTCGCGAGGTAGACCCCAGACTTGGTGAGGAGATCCGTTATGTGGATGTTTGCTCCCTATACCCTTACATCTGTAAAACCGGGAAATTCCCGTTGGGTCATCCCGTAGTACTAGTAGGCGAAGAATGCAAAAATCTGACCAGGGCCAGTGGAGTAGATCTGTTTAGAGTCGAGGGTTTGATTAAATGTAAAGTACTGCCGCCCCGGAATCTTTATCATCCGGTATTACCTCTGCGTATGCACGGCAAACTAATGTTCCCTCTCTGTAACTCATGTTGCCGAGACATGGAACAAGGTCCATGTCCTCACAACGACGTCCGTGAGAGGTATATAAGTGGGACATGGGTTTCAGACGAGGTGAAAAAGGCCGTGGCAATGGGTTATAGGGTGATATCGGTGTCAGAGATCTGGCAGTACGAGGTGACGGTGTTTGATCCCTTTACCCGGGAAGGCGGACATTTTGCTCAGTATATTGATACTTTTTTGAAAATAAAACAGGAGGCTAGCGGCTGGCCCTCTGCCTGTAGTAGCGAAGAGAGCCGGTCTCGCTATATCGAAGAATACTCCCGGGTAGAGGGAATCAAACTGGATAAGATTAAAATAGAAAAAAATCCAGGGCTGCGTTCTGTGTCGAAGCTATGTCTCAATTCCTTTTGGGGTAAGTTTGGCCAGCGAGACAACCTCTCAAAAACCAGCGTAGTCAAGACCAGAGAGGAGCTGCTAGGTCTGGTGACAAGCCCGTCGATTCTGCTGGAGGACCTAGTAGCCGTGAACGATGACGTTCTGTACGCTCGCTGGTCATACAAGGACGAGAGCGTGGAGGCCTCGAGTCTTGCGAACGTGGTCATAGCTGCGTATACTACGGCACAGGCACGGCTCAAATTGTATAGTTATTTGGAGAAACTGGATCGTAGGGTATTATATTATGACACGAACTCTGTCATCTACGTGCGGTCAGGTGCAGCCGGAGAGTACGAGCCGCCAGTAGGCAGTTTTCTGGGTGACCTGACCGACGAGCTAGAACAATACGGCGAAGGCAGTTACATACGGGCCTTTGTTTCCGGCGGGGCGAAGTTTTACGCTTTTATAGTAGTATGCCCGGATGGGAGGGAAATAGAAATTTGCAAGGTCAAGGGCATAACCCTCAATTATACGACGCGACTTAAAATAAATTTTAATTCTATACGGGAAATGGTAGTTGAGGAGGGGGAAAGTATCCATCTTAGCTATCGCGCGATCCGACGAACCGCAATGCATGATGTGGTGACTCGCGATCAGACAAAAACATGTCGTCCGGTTTTTGTCAAAAGACGTTGTTGCAGGGATAGTTTTGATACCCTCCCATACGGGCATACAGAGGCGTAACTGCTTCCATCCCTGGTCCGTATGTAACAATAACCGGAAGAAACCAGGAAACAGCACCCTACATCCAGTTTAGGTTTAAGTTAGTTTTTTACTGTATTTTAGATGTACAACTTTTGTAAATTTATCTTATAATTAGGACTTTAAGCTATTAGGAGTAGAATAATCTAGTCTAGTCTAGTATGTAATACTATACTATTGAGTGCCTGCTCTGTAAAAAATAAAAGTACTATTAGCAATAAGAAAATGTATGTACACCAGAACGGTTGAACATGGTCTAGTCTCTGCTCAGGTAATATACACAGTATACATAATTAACGACAACTGTGGTCTTCATAATAAAAGAATCTATGAAGTAAAATCTATCAATTTCACTTGGTTAACCCTTCCCACATACACTCTGTTACCCGGATCTCGACCCTGAATAAAACTATTACGAAATTAACTATTATTTCTGTGTCTCTGTATACCTTTTATTATCACCTTCCTCGAAATACCTGTGACCAGGTTACAGAAAATGACCCTAGATTGGAAATAGAGCCTGTTAAAACCATTTTATCTGTAAATGAAATAAGATAAATAAAAATATATTTAAAAATAAAATGAGTAGAATAAATCTCAAAATCTCGTTGATTTCAGTTAGTTGAATAGTCGCTGAGTTGTTACAAGGGCTAGCTTGACTTGGTCATGGTCGGCCAGCCGTCCGGTAAGTTTTCATCTTCCTTACGTTTTTAAATGCGCAAAATTAGCTAGCTTAAGCGCATAGTCTAGATGAGCGGCTCACACGCTGAGTATAAGCTGATTACCGTCCGGAATGCCGAGTCTGTGAGCACGCCCGCTATTAGCTAAGAGACGGCGTGCACCGTGCCGCTATTAGCTAAGAGACGGTGTGCACCGCGCCGCTATTAGCTAAAAGATGGCGCGCACCGCGCCGCCGGGGAGGCCCCACCGCGGAATAGAAAATTTTTTTCTAGACGTATGTAGTAGCTTGTGTTATCCTGATTTCTCCATATCTCTCGGAGTATTCGTTGGGAAAGGTTCAGGTCTTAGTGTTCTATTCACGTCAGAAAATGGATACTCGCTGGAATCACCCGTTTTCCGCCATAATAGCCGGTCCCTCTGGATGTGGAAAATCAATCTTTGTTAAGAAGTTTCTGCGTCATATCGGCGAGATGTGCGATACTCGCTTCAGTCGTATAATCTGGTATTACGCCGAGCAGCAATCCCTCCATAGTACAGAAAACGGAGCCAGAGCAAATCTTAGCGACATCGAGTATCGGGAAGGCCTTCCCCAAGAATCTGACTATGACTCGAACACGCTGCCCAAACTGCTTATAATAGATGATCTTATGCGAGAGGCCTCCGGTAATATAATAGTTGATTTTTTCACCAAGGGGTGTCATCATAAGAATCTAAGCGTGTTCTTCATCACACAGAACCTGTTTCATCAGGGACGCGGTCAACGCGATATTTCGCTCAACGCGAATTATATCATATTTTTCAAGAACCCGCGAGATCGCGCTCAGGTACAACATCTAGCTCGACAAGTCTGCCCGGAGGATCCACGATTTGTCCAGGAAGCCTACCACGATGCAACAGCTCGGCCACACGGTTATCTTTTACTTGATCTGAAACAAAGCACCCCCGAAAACTGTCGCTACCGTAGCAATATATTTCCCAGCGACAAACACCAGGATGTATATGTCTCGAGGAAAGATATAAAGTCACGCACTCAGCACGGTTTACCAGTCGTTCGTTTGTCATGTCACGCGTTGTACAAACGGTCGGGAGCGCGGGCTCCGTACAACATGGAGGTGGTTCTAGGCGTGGTGCTGAGGCACGTAGACGATTCGGAAGTGCAAATACGTTGACTCTAAAGGCCCTGTGCAGTCTGAAACCGCAACAGAAACTAGCTTTACTACGCACTGCCGATAATACTCTCGTGAAAAATATATGTGAATGTGCTTTGAACACTGTGCGCGGTAACATCATACTCACTAGGCAGGAAAAAGCTCGACTAGGCAAACATAAACATCTTCTTCGTAAGCTGGCTGCTAGCAAAGGAAGCTGGAAAAGCAAGAAAAAATTACTGGTTCAAAACGGTAGCGGGTTTCTGCCTATGCTAATAGCTCCCATTCTCGGGACACTTTTCACTCAGCTGTTCGGTCAATAATTACGAGAAGAACGATGGAGCATGCAAAGAAGATGGTACTAATACCGTCGGACACCGTAGAACGTTTTCAACGTGGTATAACCTCCTCGGCAGCAGCTTCCGCGGGTGACGCCGAGAACAGCGAACAGAGCACAAGTTCCCCAGCATCCAGACTCGATAGAGAGATGCGCGCTATTCTGAACTCTCCCGAGCTGGATGATGCAGCGAAATGGAAGCTTTATCAACAGCTATTACAGCGTTTCCTATATTTCGCCGAGGAGTCCAGAAAACCGCTACGCGTGGATCTTCACTCCGTTCCTGATAAAACTAATCCTGCGGAACTCTTACAAGGAAAAGAAGAAGAAAGCTCCGCTGACAAACAACAACGGATATCGAGAATTGCCTCGACAGTACCAAAAAAATACCAGTCGAAGGCGGAACTTCTCCTCAAGCATCTGGCGGAGTTTCCCTCACGTTTTTCCTGGGATAACCAAGGTGTCGTAAGCATAGACAACAAACCTCTCCCGGGTTCAAATATTGTCGATCTAGTTAACGACACCGTGCGTTCTAGAAAAAGCTTTCAACCGCATGGTAGACATGCGTACGCACGTCTTCTCCGGAGCATCAATATACCACGGGAATATGTCGGAAATCTTAATGTCTGGAAAAATGCTCAATCGACCTCACCACCGGCCGCAGTAACCCCTGTGACACGAAGTCAGGCTAAAGGTCACCGAGCAGCGCACAGATCCAGGAACAGCGGGACCAGTAGTGGCGATCATCCAGACAGGGAGCCGAGTGCCGGTTCTGGTAACACAGACGACGAAACCTTCTTTTCACCGTCGAAATTTCGATGAACGGAAGAAATACCCGGAAAATCACCACAGCACTCGCCGAAACAAGGCTGGTTGTCATTCGCATTACGAAAATGAGAGAGTTAGAACGGATATACTACGATCCCTCCCACCCAGCTGGTTATGCCGGGGCTAGGAAGTTGAGGAGGGCTGTTCGGAATGTGAAGGCTAGTGCCATAGAAAACTGGCTAGGTATTCAGGATCCCTATACTTTACACAAACCGGTACGACGAAAGTTCCAGAGACTGTGGTACAACGTTTCAAATATAGACGATCTCTGGGAAGCTGATTTGGTAGAACTGGGTTCTATAAAGGAGCATAATGACGATTTCCGTTACCTACTGGTTGTCATCGATGTTCTGAGTAAATTTGTATGGGTGATCCCTCTATATCGTAAATCGACCAGCGACGTAGCTGCTGGCTTCAAACAGATATTGTCTTCTACGGAGCGTCGACCGGTAACCCTACAGAGCGACAAGGGTAAAGAGTTCGTGGGTGGATCGTTCCAAAAACTCCTCACCGAGAATGATATACGTTTTCGCGTGACACGTAACCCTGGTATAAAAGCGGCCGTTGTCGAGCGATTCAACCGTACTCTGAAGGAACGGATGTGGAGATATTTTACTCATAAAAACACCCACCGTTACATCGATATCCTGCAAAAGCTCGTTAGCTCGTATAACGACACCGTACACTCGAGTATCAAAATGGCTCCTTCTGCCGTGACCCTCTTCAACGCAGCGGAGGCACGCGCAAACATTCAACGTCACCATCAACCACGCAGGGCACGGAAGCCAAAATTCGCCAAGGACGATCTTGTGCGTATAAGTAAGACGAAGGGTACCTTCGCGAAGGGATACGAGGCTAATTGGAGCGAGGAACTCTTCAAGATTCGACGAGTTGTAACAGGTTTACCGAACGTTTACGAATTAGAGGACCTTTCGGGAGAGGAAATCGACGGATATTTCTATGAACCTGAACTACAGCGCGTGACCAAGGACCTTGAAAACGCCGAGTTCCAAATTAATAAAATCATTCGCAGCAAGGGTCGGGGACCCAGTAAGAAAGTTCTTGTCAGCTGGAAAGGTTACCCCGAAAAGTTCAATGGCTGGATTCCGGCCGCCGGCCTTCAAGATATTGCATCATAATGAAGTCGCAGTTCTACATAACCCTACCCAGCAATAGCTCGATGCGGATTTTTCCCGATAACAGGACCTGTTGCTATATCACACAGCTACCACGGACAATCGAGCTCTCTGGCGAGTGGGAAGTCGCTATTGTTGAGATACAGTATCCCTTGACGTATCTGGCTAACGAGAAAGAGGAGTTAAATCGTAAACTAGTCGAGACGGGATCTAGTACAAATGCTGCTGACGATGGGATTACGGCTGGAGACGAAGTTTTGCAACCACCCATTACACCAGAGGTTCGCATGTTACCGTTGAATTCCGGTGAAGAGGAGGAAGAGCTGCTCCCTACACCAGAGGCTCGCATGTTACCGTTGGCATCCGGTAAAGAGGACCAAGACCTCCCATCTCTCATGTTCGTCTATTGTGACATCGTAGAACCACGTATCGTAGGAGACGTCTGTGCGCCGCTTCTGCGTATACTTCAACTGAGACAAAGGGTCGGTACCGCGGGTGTGGAAGTTAAAACATTTTCTCCGCCACACTATCTTCCTTTGCTTCTTTCGAGTTTCCGGACGATCGAAATATCTATAAGAGACCACCAGGGTAAATCTATACCATTTGACCACGGAACCTTGACAGTCACACTACACTTCAAGAAAATATACTAGTTTGATGCCGGTATTGAAAATAACAGGGAAAACGAGTTAATACCATGGCACAGTACATAGAGTATTACGAGTCGCAAATAGGCGGGGGGATTGATCGCGTTTTTGTCGGAGCACCCAATCAACGGGGTCATGGTATCGGTAGTTTTCTGGGTGGCCTATTCAGACGGGCTATTCCACTCTTGAAAAGAGGAGCACGTGTACTCGGTAAAGAAGTTCTGCGTAGTGGTATGAATTTCATGTCGGACCTGGACAATGACGTACCGTGGAAACAGGCGTTTCAGACACGCGCCAGCGAGACAGGTCAGAACCTGAAGCGGAAGGCCCAGGATGGGCTTGAAAAGATTATGAAAGGAGAGGGCTATAAACTCAGGTACGGGGGAGCGTTGGCTCAGTCTGGCCTTGCCCTTCCACCGATGCTATCCCTACCAGCTACGAGGTCTAAATTGCGCAGAAGACGTAAAACCCCTACTAAGACAAAGAAAAGGAAAACGAGCAAGTCCACCTCGAAGAAGAAGAAGAAAAAGACGACGAGTACTAAAGGATCTGCTAGGAAAGCTAGAAAGAAAAAGTGTTGCAAGAAAAGACCCGTTACGGATATTTTCGGTGCTGCGTAAAGACAAAACCTTGAGCGAATAGTCTTACTGGACCACACTGCAGAAATGGCCTACCTACATGCCCGCCCCTGTGAATGCTTGAAATCCGAACTGGACCTCTTTACTTTACCTCCTACACAGACATCTATCGAAGGTGGTCAATGGGTGCAGTACAAACCTGTGTCTGCACTCACCGATGACTCACCGATTGAATTCGCTGTACCGGGCCAGGGTGATGAGTACTTAGATCTCTCACACACGATGCTTCGAGTATGTGCACGTGCAAAGAGAATGCGGGTCGATGCAGTCGTTAAAGATTCTTCAGGTGTAGCCCCTGTGAACAATCTCCTGCATAGTATGTTTAATCAAGCGGATGTGTATTTCAATCAAAAACTGGTTTCACCGAGTAACAATTCATACGCATACAGAGCCTACATCGAGACTTTGCTGAATTATGGCGACGCAGCTAAGAATTCGCATCTCACTTCGGGCTTATGGTATTCTGATACACCAGGCCACTTTGACGACACCACGACCAGCACCAATGAGGGATTTAGAAGGAGAAATAAATATTTCGCTGAAAACAAACCTGTCGATATGCTCGGGCGTTTGCATTGCGATGTCTTCAATCAGGAAAAATTTCTGTTAAACGGTGTGGAACTCCGATTGCGACTCGTCAGATCCAGGGAAGCCTTTTGCATGATGGAAGTTGGCGATTATCATCAATTGGAAGTTACGGACGTGACCTTACTCATACGACATGTCAAAATCAGTCCCGGTATTCTGTTGGCACATGCACGAACCCTTGCCAAAACAACTGCGAAATACCCGATGACGCGCGTTGAGGTCAAGACAATGACGATACATAGCGGCGTGCAAGCCGAGACACTCGATAATGTTTTCCTTGGTCAACTACCGAAACGTTTGATCATCGGATTTGTCGATAACAAAGCGTATAACGGTGACAGAAAACGCAACCCGTTTAATTTCGCATCTTTCGGGTTGAACCACCTATCCTTATATATCGAGGGCACCCAGATTCCGTCGAAACCGTTACAGCCAGATTTCACGAACAAATTATTTGTGGATTCCTACAACACCCTGTTCACGGGAACCGGTATACATTTCCTAAACGAGGGGAACTCGATTTCTCGTCAGGTCTATGCGGACGGATACTGTCTGACAGCATTCGATCTTACTCCTGACCTCTCAGCCAGTGATAATGGACACTGGAACCTCATCAAGCATGGCAGTATTCGAATCGAAACACGTTTTGAGAATCCTCTGACCACGACTATAAACTGTATCGTCTACGCAGAATTCGATAACGTGATTGAGATTGATTCTATGCGACAAGTCATCACAGACTTTGGTAAATGAACGAGAATATTAGCTAGCTCAGGTCACGGAATCCTGTTAGAACCTGTACACCATAAACCTGCAGTTGCACCATCCCTTGCGGGCAACGACCTGTGAGCATTGTAAAACCTGCTAGAACCTGCTCATCCCTTCCATCTCGGCAAATACGGAGAGGGCTAGTTAAGACCATAAAACAGGGATGCTTAAATACCTGAGCCAGTCTAACCCTCGCCATAGTCTGCCAGTAGTGATCCAAACCTTCTCGAGTAACAGTCGTTCAGTTCTTCAAGCAACCATGAACTACATCATCGATATACAAGGCTTCTGCACTGAGAGCGGGCAGTTCATGCCGAAAGAGGTTGCTGTCGTCGTCTACGAGAATAAGGCGCTGGCCCACTGGATCATCACACCCCCTCACTCCATCAGCGAGCTATCCTCATCAAGGCGTTCGCAGAACAATTGGTTGACAAGTAACCACCATGGTATAGAATGGTTTGAGGGCGATGTGACGCATAAACAACTGAATGCGAATTTACGGGGTATCACGCATATGGCAAGGAACATCTTCTGTCGTGGGGTGCAGAAAGCTAAATTTCTTCAAGAGGTGATGGCGAGAGAAATCGTCAACCTGGAACGTGGTGAGTGCGAGTGCCCGGCGTTCAGAGACCTGTCATCGGACAAGTCATGTCTTCTACACATCGGTGCTCGTAAGAACTTCAACTGTGCACTGCGTAACGCCATGAAACTGAAAAAGTGGCTGCAGTCACATGGACTGTCCGAAAAAAGCTTGTCTTCAATCCCTTTCCGGACTAGTTTGCTAAACTCACCCGAACAATCTGCTGATAACGATAGAGAAACCCCGAATAATCCGCTCGAGCAAGGAGAGGATCAGTGTGGTCCCAACGGCATAGAAGAGAAATCTGCACGCATGAAGACAGCCTGCCGGAGCCAGTGACTGAGGATTTCACAGATTTTCTACCAAATTTATCAGTGAGTCCACGACAAGCAAAGAGGATGGATACTTTTCAAATTCTGAGTGCACTGGAACAAGCACCTGCTCGGACGAAGGGAGTTTACCCAGCCGATCAGATCCCGCTGCACTGGACATACCACATGCAGAGCTCTTCCTCTCTGGTATGTGGTCAGTTCTGCATCATGTTCTTGTATTATATGACGCAGGGGTTTACTCTCTACCAGTTCACAAGTATGTTCACTCAGAATTTGAAGAAAAACGATATAATAGTCAGTTCATTTTACAGACACTTGAGACTAACCAAGCTCAAGCGTAGAATACAGCACGGTATCAACCGTGTAAATTGTATCCAGTGTTGTCGCCGTAAGAAAGACTAAGTGTTTGTCACGTGTATGCCTCTTCTTTTTTTTTCTGTATCATCGCTAGAAATAAGTATTTTCTGTTCACTAGTAATAATCTGATTTCATTATTATACGATATTCAATTAGCGATATATCTCTCGTTTTAGTTAGATTTAAACCTATGTTGTCTGTATTTGAATTTATCTGCATGAATAAACACGAGTTGAAACCATAAACAAGTGTCCTTTTTTCATGAATCATAACCATGGTCACCTCCGAGTCCGCAGACTGTCCCGTCATAATCCCTACCTTCGAAAGACGGTAACCCTTATACCTGCATCCCCTAGTAATAAACCGAAATATATATATATATTTAGCGGAAGCGACGGATCCATACTGCCGAAGCAAAATAACCATGGGACTATATCTATATATACCTGATCAAAGAAACGGACCCATACTACCGAAGCAAAGAGAAGCATGGGTCTCTATATCTATATATATACCAGACCAGCGAATTAGAACTTAGACTAAAATCGACAGAGTTCACCTAGGTTACAATATAAAAACTTACTTAGGGCTGAATCCATAGGTTGGTCTACTTTTGGAAAAAAAAAAAAAAAAAAAAAATGGCGGCGGCAAGAACCGGCGACCCCCCCCCCCCCCCTACCAGCGGGGGGCCGTTTTATGGGGGGCAATAAAATAGGAGCCATACTGCACCCTATCTACTAATGTTGATGGAGAAATTTTATGTATCGAGCGCTTCAACTTTTTATTGCATTTCGGAGTCCTGCAGTAGCTATACCCATACATGGCTATGTAGTTTATACTTCAATTTCATTTCTTATGAAACTGAGTTTTGAAGGTATTTTTAATAGTTTCAGAAAATTCTAGATGTTAATTGTGAAAAAGCAAGGAGATTTTTTTTTTGATGGAAATTTTTTTATAAAATTAGCTTTCCGTAAATTAACAAAAATCAGAAGGCCTTGAATATTTGTCACAAGATGGAGATGACTAAGTCTAGGTCCCTAGAGTATATTTCCAGCAAAAACGCAAAATTGAATCGAGGCGGTTTTGTTCAAAATCTCATGGAACTTGTTATTATCAACTTACAGCAATTTTATAACGTGCGGTGTAGCTCAGGCGGTAGCGATGGTGCCTCCGAATCCGGCAATCATGATTCGAGTCCCTTGGTAGCCTTTTATCTTCTTTTTGTAAATCTGTTTTTTAGATTCATCATGTAACAAATCGCATATTAAATTATAAGATAACATAATTTATAGAGAAAACCGAATGATGAAGTACCTGCGAAAATCGGTCATAACGTGTTTAAACTTATTATTTAATTTAATAGGTGATTTATTTTGTGATTTATTATATCATTTGTTACGTATACTTTTTCAGTAGGGTGATGATGACAAAAAACCCTGAGCTCAATCCTACCGTTTATAAATGCTATAATTCTAGGAATGAAAGGAAAAGAAGTTAAGAAACGAGAAGAGTTTAAGAAAAATACCGTAGTGGATGAAGCACGTGAAAAAAACAGAAAACAGAAAGGGTCAGTACGTGACAAAGGCACCGCAGACCAGGGAGGAAGTGCCCCAGTTACACTTGAAGGACTGGCAAAGAGTATATGACAAATTATGTTATTCCGATTAGAAAAACGATATTTTTCGTGTCGCAAGGCCTGGGAAACGCCATTTTCGTGGCACGGAGCCACGATATAATAGGGGAAAAGATAATGATCCCGCCTCACCATGTAAAACATACCACCCTCCCCCACGTGCAAGATTGAGATCCCAACTCTTGACATGAAATGTACTATATTTTCAATGACATAGAACATTTTAATTATTCCTCTGATTTCATGGGATATGTTATCATTTCAGTTATGGGGGGCTTCCAGGAGAGTCTCGACAAGTTGTCACAGTCTGTTGCTGACAAAAAGAAAAAAAAAAAAAAGAAACACGACACAATCAAGTGATGATGACTCTGACAGCGACAGGCTCACCGAGGAGGAGGAGCAGGAAAAAAAGGTTCATTGTTTGCTGCAGTAGGAGACTATCAACCACTCAGTAAGTTTCCTATCAATATAACTACAATTTTTTTTTAACAGAAGGTGGAAATTGGCAACAAAGGCAGTGGAGTTTTTGTAACCCTAGTGAATTCAGTTCCACCAAAATTACACCAAAAGTACACGGTGTAGTTCTGGTGTAATATTGGTGTAATTTTGGCAAAACTCGACAATGCGGCCCAAAGTACACCAAAATCACACGGTGTATCTCAGAATTGTTCACACCACTTTTACACCAATTTTACACCCGACCCATTTTACACCGATTTTACACCAATTTTACACCTGACCCATTTGACACCGATTTTATACTAATTCTACACCCGACCGATTTTACACCAAATTTACACCCAAAATATTCCTACTAAACCAATATTAAAAATTTGTAAAACAATGTTCTTGATAGATGGCGAAAACAAAGTCAGATAAATGCGTGATTAAATCCATATGAGTTTATTAATTCTGTATTGTACAACAGCCAGGTACGAACTAGAGTCTACACATCTAGAAATTGAATGCTAATCCAGTAGCATACAGCTTCATCCAATAAACCAAAATGAAACTATGTGGAATCAGTATGTAAAATGAGGAATTCGCTGGAATTCAATCTAAGTACACGGAATTGGGTGCCAATTTAATGATTATAAAAAAACTGGCACATAATTTCCATTCAAATTCTATCCAATGTGCTATCTCTTCATACTTAGAAAAAATTGGCTCACAAATCCTTTTAATTACAATCAATTCGCGTCAATTCCATTCTTCACGTACTCGATTCGTTTTGATTTAACGCCTACAAATATCCATGATCAAAGATCATATAAACTTAGTACCAATCTCATAGTTTATAGTTGGTGAAGTACTCAAAAACAAATCAAATAGT
This sequence comes from Tenthredo livida, assembly GCA_963992785.1. Taxonomy (NCBI): domain Eukaryota; kingdom Metazoa; phylum Arthropoda; class Insecta; order Hymenoptera; family Tenthredinidae; genus Tenthredo; species Tenthredo livida. Next base: position 13,613,731 of record OZ023068.1, on the reverse strand, counting down.
ATTACAGTAACTTGCAGCCTTAGAAATATCTATAATCACAGCTTATGTAAACCTAGTATCAGCCTTATAGTTTACGACTAGAATAGTTCTTAGGAACGAATCAAATGGTATTACAGTCTCTTGCAGCCATATAAATATCTAGAATTACAGCTTATGTAAACCTAGTACTAGTCTTATAGTTCACGATGAGAACAGTTCTCAGGAACGAGTCAAATGATATTATCTACAGTAGTTCGCAGCCTTATAAATATATAAAATCACAGCTTCCCGTGAAAAAATATTCTGATCAGACCTGATATGACCTGATAAGGCTATATCAAAATTTTTTTATACATCCATATCTGGTCTGATATGATCTGATATGCCCATATATAAATTTTGATAGGTCCTGATATGGCCTGATATGGCCTGATATGAAAATTGGCCAGATCAGGCCAGATCAAGCCTTATCAACTTGATATGCCCATATCAAGCTTGATATGACTTGATAAGTTCATATATAATTTTTTTATATGTCCTGATATGGCCTGATATAGTCTGATAGGATATGCATATTTTGATGTACTTGTGGAAAAATATTTCTGATCAACCCTGATATAACTTGATAAGACCTGATATAGCCTGATAGGATATGTATATTTTGATGTACTTGTGGAAAAATATTTCTGATCAGGCTTGATATAATTTGATAAGCCTTGATATCGGCATATGTAACAGTTATTTTTGTGTTTCCTTTGTATAAAAATTTTCGTCTCTAGCCTGATCTAGACAGATACGGCCATATCTAGTGTAACATGTTCACATATAGTTCTTTGGTACGGCTTGATCAGTTCTGATATGAGCAATAATACTTTAATATAATGGTTTAGCGGATTTTACGAGAAAAAAATAGGAACAATAAATTTTATATGATCATATATAATCATATATAATTAATAATTATGTATAAGTTTATATAATTAAATATAGTTTCATATAGTTATGTATAATGTTTATATAAAATTATATATATTTATATATAAATATGTATAAATATATGGGGGTTTCCAGCTCATCTCGACCACTTTCCAGACCTGACCCCCTCGGATTTGAGTGAAACTCTTTTTTTGCTTCACTCAAGGTCCAGATTGGAACCTGCATTTTTTTCAGAATTTTTCGAGCCCCCGTCCCGGAGGCATAGATAGTGGAAATTTGCCATTTTATGGAATCCCAGAATTTTTGAACGATGATATCTCCGGATTGGAGAGTCATATCAATAAAAACAGGGTAGTCAATAGATTCGTCTTGAATTCAACTTTTTGAAAAAAAATATCTCGCAATATAGCGATACCGTCCCGGCCGCTAGAAACTCATTTGAAAGCGAAAAATGGATGTTCCGATGGTTTGGGCATTTTTTATCTTTTTCATTTTTTTTCTCTAAAATTCTATGAAGAAAGACAAAATTTTGAGGCGCATAACGAAGATGGAGATTCTAATGGTTTAGAAATTATGATTTTTTCAGTTGTTAAAAGTGTGCGGAACTGAGAATTTAAAGCGACAAATACCCGTCTCATCGCCTGTTTCATTTTTTTTTAATTCATGCGGTACAGTTCTTTGAATGAAAAGTCAATTTTATTCGAATGAAACGAAAAAAAATAGAACAGCCGGTGAGACGGGTATTTGTCGCTTGAAATCCTCAGTTTCGCACACTTTTAAAGACTGAAAAAATCATAACTTTTAAACGATTAGAGTCTCCATCTTCGGTATGCGCCTCAAAATTTTGTCTTTCTTCATAGAATTTTAGAAAAAAAAATGAAAAAGATAGAAAATGCCCAAACCATCGAAACATCCATTTTTCGCTTTCAAATGAGTTTCTAGCGGCCGGGACGGTATCGCGAAATTGCGAAATATTTTTTTTCAAAAAGTTGAATTCAAGACAAATCTATTGACCACCCTGTTTTTATTGATATGACTCTCCAATCCGGAGATATCATCGTTCAAAAATTCTGGGATTCCATAAAATGGCAAATTTCCACTATCTATGCCTCCGGGACGGGGGCTCGAAAAATTCTGAAAAAAATGCAGGTTCCAATCTGGACCTTGAGTGAAGCAAAAAAAAAGTTTCACTCAAATCCGAGGGGGTCAGGTCTGAAAAGTGGTCGAGATGAGCTGGAAACCCCCATATATAAGTTTATATAATTATATAAAACTATATTAAACTTTATATAACAGCGTATCGCATGGCTTTATATTACGGTATAAAAAACCATACGTTGTTATACATTAAAATGTATAATGATTATTGCCATATAATCATATAGTTTTTTTGTCATTACATATAAATACTTACAGTATATGAACGTGAATGGTGACAGATAATCGATGATTGTCAAGTCATCTTTTACAGAGGTGTATATTCTTTGTCTAATTTTGACGCAAAAATGTGCACTTTGTAAATAAATGCATTCAATAAATATTACAATTCGAAAATATTAAGTAAACTTGATCGATTTTAAAACTTAACTTTTATATAGTTATACAAAATTTGTAAAAAAATGAAAAGTCACGCGTTGATCATTGAAGGTATACTTTATATTTATTATCATAGAAAAAGTAAATATATAATTTAAAAATTAAATCACAGAAGAACGTTTCTCCATGATTGTTTTTATGACTTGATTAATTTCAGGTTCTAATGAAGGAAATGGAAGTTACCAAATATTGAATAATTTTGACATCGTTTTAATTGATAATTGTTACAGAAAATTTTTCTTTGAAAAAATGCACTTCCAGGAGATTAAAAAAATTACTAGTGCATTTTTGTCATGTTTTTTTTTTTTTTATTAACATAATTGATAATCAGCATTCATGTAAATTAACTCTGAATTCATCAAATTACTTGAATGCTCATTTAATAAATTTAATTTCGCTAACTCAATTTATATTTCACACAGAATATCATTTAATGATAACTGCGTGTTTGTTGCATTTAATTACCATAAAATTGATAATTAATACGTCAGATGTAGAATTTTGTTCAATAAGAATTGGAATATATGACATTTGTATATTTCATATTCGTTTAAGCACCTAATTTCAATAACAGATCTTGGGTCAGTCGGTAGCGGGCAGTGTTGGCGAGCACACGGTTCACGGATCGATCCCTGGCGGGGAGTTTTTTTTTTTTTTCCCTCTCTGGGCCGATATGTAAATCTAACTATATATAATCTGATATGCCCATATCAGGTCATATGTAGTCTGATATACTTATATCAAAGCATATATAGTCTGATATGGCCAATTTTTATATCAGGCCATATCAGGTCTGATATGGACAGTTTATATCAGGCCTGATATGGTCTGATCAGAATATTTTTTCACGGGTTATGTAAAATTAGTATCAGTCTTATAGTTTACGACTGGAACAGTACTCAGGAACAAATCAAATGGTATTACAGTAGCTTGCAGCCTTATAAATATATAGAATCACAGCTTATGTGAACTCAGTATCAGTCTTATAGTTCACGATTAGAACAGTTCTCAGGAACAAAACAAATGAGAATCTGATAGTAATTAGTACAGGGCTTGGAAACAAATTCAATGAGAATCCAGCAGCTCACAGCCTCACACATATCTAGAATCACAGCTTATAGATACATGCAGTACGAACATTGGAGTGAAGTTTATAATACATAATAAAGTATAGAGCAGCTTAAAATAAGACAAATTAAAATAACTGTGATTGATTATGGAAATTAGAAATAATAATAATGCTTGCAATTTCTATCATGACAGATCAACTATTAACGTTTCATTGAGAGACGACGTGGATGTAATGTAATTGAAAAAGTCCCACGAAAACTTATTGAGCCACAGAGAAACCATACAGACTAGGGTGTGCAGACAAAAATTTTTTTTTCTTCAAACGCGCATCAACATTTCGGTGGGGCATCTTAAACAGAATATCTCAACCAAATATGAGTTTTTAATATTGATATTCAGAACTACCTATTCCAGTTCTTCCATTTTGAAAATTTTTTCAACATGTTATTCAAATGGAAAATGGAAAAAATAAAAAAGTTTTTGTATAACTCGATATCTCAAGATTTTTTGCCCTGTTTTATGGATAAAAGAATCGAATTTCAAGACAGCACAATATTGCTTGGAGGCGGAGGGCCTATACCTAGTACTGATCAATTTTTATCCTTGTAAGATGAAGAATGGATCTGGTCATGTGTGATTTTCAAGACATCTACAAGAACAAGTTGATTACCGGAACCATAGAAATATTTTTTAAATTTATTCATATATGATGCGATTGATCTCATGACAATTACCCTTTTTTAATGACCAGTGAGACTTGATCGCTTTTAGATGTCAATTGTCAATTGATGTTCTTTCAAGAGATGGTACAACTTTTGTTATGGAATTGGATAAATAATAATAATTAAAAATAATTTTTTTCAAATCACTGCTACGCTGTGAGAAAACATTTTAATGACTCAGTTTTTTTACAGTTGATTAGTGCTATTTGATACATATGATTTTTCCAGATTTTATGTCCTCCACTGAACAAAAATTTAGTCCATCGAAGAAAAAGTAGTTGTCGTAGGGTACAGGCTGCTGCGTTGCATGAAACTTCTTCAAATTTGGAGGAAATATTCTGTGTGAATGTGGTTTAGGGGCAAACCAATAATATTTCATGAATTCAAGTTTCAGAAATAGAAATTTTTGATTCTGAAATATTTTTTCAAAAATAATAGGAAAAAAAGTCTTACAATCAAAAATTTCTATGTCCAGAACATGCATTCATGAAATATTATTGGCTTGCCCCCAAATTACATTCACACAGAATATTTCCTCCAAAATTGAAGAAGTTTCATGCAACGCAGCAGCATGTACCCTACGACAACTCCTTTTTCTTCGTTGGACTTTATGTTTGTTCAGCGGAGGACATAAAATCTAGATAAATCATATGTATCAAAATAGCACTGATCAACTGTAAAAAAACTGAGTCATTAAAATGTTTCTGACAGCATAGCAGTCATTTGAAATAGTATATTGTGCATTAAGGGAAGGAAGTGAGATTTTGCTCCCAAGCGTGTAGATAGTCGGCGAGCCGAAGGCTCGCCGAGTTCACCCGATCGCGAGGGCGGCTATTTACACCGAGGGAGCGAAAACTTCCTCCCGTGATGCACACGATATTTTTTTTCACACATCGACGGAAGGCCGATTTCCTACCCGCAGAGAGGCACGACCACGCACGATTGCGAACGCGTAATTTTAGGTGGGACAAGGAAGTCATGCTATTCTGCTTTTTGTTATTTGACTTTCTTTTTCGCAACGAACAAAGAAACGATCATGAACGACGCGCTTTTTTTCTATCATTTTGTTTCGTCCGATGGCGCTGTTACCGAAAACATACGCAGCGGACTAGGAGGAAAATTCATGACTCACGGCCTTCCCTCCCATGGGAGGCAAAACTCCTCTGGTCGGTAAAACTGGAGTTCCCTACCTCTCAGCGGGTGAGGAAATCGGCCTTCCCGGCCATGTGGGAAAAAAAAAATTATTTTCAAGGTGTATATACCCCCTTAAAATAACAACAACAAAATTCATATGCTAGAAGCGTGTCAGAATTCTATTAGGAGATGAGAGTAGGTAGGTATAAATAGTTTCCACTGTTCTGCCACGGAGATGATCACACTAGTAACCTTTTGCAGAACCTCTTCGGCGGGCTTTGAAGGATTTTCGTGAAAGGTCTCTTGCATCTCAATTTGTGTCGCTAAAAATGTCATGTATTTTTTAACCACCCTCCACCGATACCGACAAACATAAAGAAACTATGACCCTGAAGATTTCTGCACTTTTGAACTTTGACCAGCCATTTTTTGATAACACGCTTAAAGTATAACTGTGAACTTTTTCATAGACCAGGAAGGTACGACGTCAGAAATTAACCCTCATTAAATTCTGAAGTTCGCAGTAAGTTTTCAACTTTATGAATCGATTTAAAACGCTTTAAAACGACACACGTAAGATGTGTAATGTGTTAAAACAATGCACTCGAATGTGTCGTTTTCACACATTACACATCTTACGTGTGTCGTTTTAACACGTTTTAAAACGTCTCAAAATTGACTACAGGAAAGTGTGGTAAATTAACGCACTTGGTTTTAGAGTGTTCCGGCTATCCTCTCGTCATAGTGGCAAGAGATTGTCGCAGTAGCACAGGGCATTTCTTTATTAGCCTTCGTTGATTCCTGCATAACAGCTTCGTCAGCTTTTCTCACTAATCTACTCAGTGCCTGCTCGAGTAATTTCTAGAAAAATATTTAATATGTGATGAAACGTAAATAAGATATCATCCGTTAGAATTTGAACTCACCAGGAGTCGATCAGGCTTTTGGGTCATGGCTCTGCCCAAACCTATAGGGGTGTTTACTCGGACCAAAATATAAAGTACCGGCTGAATAACTCTCCGGAATGGGCCTTTACTCTATAAATTCACCTAAATGTACAATAGAAATCAGCGTAACCTGGGTTTTGCAAATTACCATGAGATAACCAGTTTTTATACGGCGTTATGAGATTCTACATAGCACCAAATATTCATACATCGAATTCAGTGGTTATTGTACATCAAATCCCTGAAATTTATCATCGCAGGTATGGACATCACTTTATTCTGCGCCTATTGACATATTGCTTCTTGTCGTTTATCACTCATACAACATTCATTCGGTGAATCCGAAGATTTCTTCGCACTTGAAAGATGTTGCATACGTAGTCAGGTATACTTATTTCATGAAATGGCACTTTGTCGTACAGTAGGTGAGGTTTAGTTGACCGATCAATCGTTTATGAGCAACAGCCGGATTTAGGAACAAACTGCTGCGACAAAACCTTTCCTAATAAGAACTGGCAATTAGTCTTCACCACACAATATTTGTTGATTCCTCTAATCCAATAATTTGCTGTCTGGATTAACGTATCGACGTTGATCGTCGAGCATGCTAGCCGTATGCGAAACCGCCTTCGTGAAAGCGTCGTCTGCTCGTTAGCTTAGAAACACGTCTTTTCTCCTAGCAGACCATGAAAAATTAATTTTTCTTGATTTTGACGAATCTCGTGTGCTGGATGAAACCTATCCGTCCCTAATCATCGAATAAATCTACTATATATCACTTTTGATCATCGTTTCAGAGTTTTTGCGATTTTTTTTTTTTTTGGCTGGTAAACGTAGGACTAGGACATGCTTTTGAGGCGAGGTATAATTCGGGTGTGAATTTGGTGTAAGATCGGTCGGGTGTGAAATTGGTGTGAAATTGGCGTAAAATCGGTCGGGTTCAAAATCGGTGTAAAATCGGTCGGGTGTAAAATTGGTATAAAAGTTGTGTGAAAAATTCTGAGATACACCGTGTGATTTTGGTGTAATTTCGGACGCATTGTAGGGTTTTACCCAAATCACACCAATATTACACCAAAATCAAACCACACCAGAAATACACCAAAATGACACCAGAAATAATGGTGTAAATGAATCCGCTAGGGAACTGCTGATCAGTGGGACGTTATAAAGAAGAAAGATACTTTCACTAAAATGGGAAGTGCCTTGGTTGATGCTCTCTTCCCAATGGACGTATTATTGCAGAGCAATTTAAAAGGAGGAAAAAGGAAGATTCAACCCAAAGCTGGAGAAGATCGAAAACAATTCAAGGCTCTAGATCCAAAAATTGTTCGAGCTATTTTTGGTAAGGCTCAATTCACTCACTCAGTTCTGATTTTTCATTGATCTTTTTCATTAATTTGCGTCACTTTGAAAAACACAACTTTTTTCGTTCTCCTGAATTCGATGCATACTGCTGAGAGTCCTTAAGGGTAGGAGATACTGAAAACTGCCAATTTATGCTATTTTCAAATTAGATGAACCAGTAGATATTTTCAAATCAAATTTAACACACATGTTTGCCATCTCAAAACATAGACATTGTGCAAATTTCAAGTCATTTGAAACAATAAGTACAGAGTTACTCCTCATAATGCTTCTGAAATAGCCTTTATTCGAAAACCTCCCATGCGTCTGAGATATTCTTGAATCTTCCTGGGCTCGCACACACATATTTCGGGATGCCTAAGCCACAAACCCACGTCGGTTTTTAGAGATAGCGACGATACTTTGATTTTGACATTTTTTTTATGAAAAAAAAAATATATATTTTCAATTATTTTTTCTCAAATCCGTAATTGTGTCTCGATTTCCAAAATCTGACGTGGGTTTGTAGCTAGTATGTGTAGGAACATACCCTGAAAATTTGAAGAGTCTTCGACAAAAACTCAGACGCATGGGACTTTTTCAATTGCCAAAAACCCAGTTCTGAGATAAATCGCTTTAATTTTTTTTTTTTTCAAATTATTCACAAAATTCAAGAAATTCAAGATAAAAATTATCACAACTTGAAGGAAATTCAACATCTATATTTTAACAGTTCGATTGATATAAACTTGGTCTGGTCGACTCTAAGCAATTTGTCCTGCGGGCAGCGAATCATGCGGTTGATAACTTGTAAATCTGGTTCTGTCAAATAAATACAAACATTTGGAAGAATATTGATTCGCTATATAAATTTGAATGCTCATCTCTGGTGAAGTGTGTGACCAAAAACTTCAATATGATTTCCAACCGTAGAAAAACACGTTTTGGAGTTGTTGTCTTATGGGGGTATACAGACCTTGAAAATTATTTTTTCCAAATCACTGCTACGCTCTGAGAAAACATTCTAGTGACTCAGTTCTTCTACAGTTTATTAGTGCCATTTTGATACATACTTCATGATTTTCCCAGATTTTGTGTCGTCCGCCGAACCAAAATTTAGTCATCGAAGAAAAAGTAGTTGTCGTAGGGTACAGGTTGCTGCGTAGCAAGAAATTTCTCAAAACTACAAGAGTTTTTCTTGTGCAATGTAAAAGTCAAAGGATTTGTAAAATCTGAATAGTGCAAGTTCGAAATTCATGGTACTGTGACGTCTAAAATCTTTTGCAAAAACTTATTTTAATAATCAGCGTTTACATTCGTGGAATTCGAAAATTCGTACGACAACTTTTGTCTCGGAAGTTGATCACTCTGGTTGTCAGAGTTTTTTTTGCTGGTAAACTCGCCATGTTTCTTCTATTCAGTATTGAGACTTTTCCCTTCTTCTGTGTCTCACAAAAGGCATCAAGGAAAGCTCCGTAAAAATTTCAAACAAAAATTATAAATATAAAGAAAATGGCAGCGAGTTGAACTGAAAAAAGTAATCAGATTGCTAATCATGAAAAATGGTATTTTCCTCTTACCTATATCTCGAAAACGAACAAGAATTTTTAAATAGTTCCAGCACAAAAAATGTGCAGAATGACCTACTCTATCGATCCCACAAGGAAAATCCGAGATTTGAATATGTCGATTTCGAGGTTCTATAGACAACACTCGGCCGGCCGATTTCAGTTACGCGCGCTTTTTGTTTCCGGCCCGTCAAATGTAATTAGGAAAGCCTTTTTCGGAATGAAAATTTTTTAAAAATGAACAAAAAATATAAGGAAAATTCTGCCCACGATTCTGCGAGTGGGAGGTTGTTCTATATCATCAACAGGATTTTTGTGATTTTTTTCAGAATTTTGAAAAAGGTCCTTCTTTTGAGGAGAAAAAAACTCATAGCTCCGAAAGGGTCAATTTGAAAAATCCAAAAAAAATTTGGAAGGTTCTCCAGACATGGAGTAATAACATATCAAATCAAAAATCAAATCGGAAATGTTGAGGTCTGGAGCCGTGTCGAGTTGACGTGGACAGCCCCATATGTATTCAATTCCATTGGCCAATAATTCGTTCAAGCGCAATAAAATTGCAAATAAGAAAAAAAAAATTTCCTGTGTTATTCAAATGGGAAATCAAAAACCACGATGAGCGACCTCTTAATATTAATATTAAGACCTCAAATTTTCAGAGAATTTTTTTTCCGTCATCTTGGACGATATTTTCATGGTAGATAAAGAATAAAAAATTGAAAGTTTTTTTTGGCCCACCCTAATATATATATATTAGACCGGTTTTTGTTTCAACTTTTTTTTATTTTCACCTCATACACCCCTGGAAAAGTGAGTTTTTGGTGTAAAACGAAGCCTCGTGGAACCGCAGCCTGGTGGCTCAATTTTGAAAGGATCCGCAGTCGGTCTAAACTTTTCCCATTCGATTAACATAGCATTCTTGCTAGACAACCACTCTCATGAAAATATCTCGAAAACCATGCAAGTTAGGAAGCTGTCTTTGGTCTCATTTTCTAGATCATTGAATTTCCTGCAAAAAATGTCTGATCTATGTCCGAGCTAGAAATTGATCTTGTACTTGTTACGGACGCTTAAACTTGAGCTTTTTTTGATGAATCCATTTTTCATGATTTATTTTTAATTTTTAGATCTAACATAGTTCATACCTTTTTTGTAGTGACTCTAATCACCTACCCAATGAGACCAAGAACAGCTTCCTAGCTTGCATAGTTTTCGAGATATTTTGATTAGAGTGTTTGTGTAGCAAGAATCCTATGTTAATCAAATGGGAAAAGTTCAGACCGACTGCGGAACCCTTTAAAATTGAGCAAACGAGGCCTCGTTTCACACCAAAAACTCACTTTTCCAGGGGTGTATGTAGGGCTGCCACCTCTCCGGGTTTGACCCGGGGTCTACGGGTTTGGATAGGGCATATCCGGGCTACGGGTTTAACATCGAAATCTCCGGGCGGCGGCCGGCGAGCGAAAGCTACCGTCACAACTCATACTACGGTGACGGACGGCTATTGCCGCCACAGATAATATATTAAAATAGATGCGTCACTCCTACTTTCAGGGAGGGAGGTCGATTTGGCCACACAGCGTCACCTAGGGAGCCCTCGTATAACTAAAATCCCCCGCAGCCCCCGCAGACCGCTCCCCCACCGACGACTAGGGCGGCGATTTATATATAAACAAATGGATTGACGAATGTTTTTGGAGACTCGATGTGAAACTAAAATTGTTAATAAAGTAAAGATTAGTCATACGTTTCGTTTTAATATTGAATCTAGAAAAAAGCAGTTCGCCAATCCATTCCGCTCCTGAATATAGTGCTATCATGATATATCTGAGGCAAAGAACATTACTCAAACGAACAGTTTTCTGCTTGAAATAACATTCATCATCACAGGAAATTCTATGAACATGTTACATCATTTTTTATTAATTTCCAGAGATTATGAACAGTATCTAAAAAACGGTTAGTTGAGTTTGCGCTAGTTTTACAATCGGATTTATTGGAGGAATGGTTTAGGAATGGTGAGTCAAATTATTTGGAAACGTTTGATAGAAATGTGATTCACGACTCTCAGTCAGCTAGGTAAGGCGTTTCTGTTTCCGCTTGCTTCGGGCGCAAGAAGACTGATATTTTTTCTTAGCCTCGGAGATGATTGCATTCTCAGCCCGTTGTCTGGTATCTCGGCCAGTCAATATTCTATTGATTAGAATGGTCCAATGGAATATATGTACTCTGACGATCAAGAAACGAAATTTCTTTGCAACGATATTTCTATGGTCATTGCATGCCAACCATTCAAAGTCCATATTCTCAGCAAGTTTTTGCCTCAACCTCGCACCTAACTTTGTTTTGAAACATTCCCGAGGAAGAGTTCGTCTGAGAATATTGTCGGCGCGAACGAAACCTCTTCCGAAAAAATCTAGATTCGCGTACGCGAGTGATTGCTTATTTTTGTTAAATTCTCTCAGTCGAATAGCCTCATACTCAATTGTATTATTATTATTCTTGTCAACCAGTAAGCTATTCCTGCACGATGCACAGTTCTTAATTTCCTTGACACACCTCAACAGCTTTCTAGCCAACCATCCCGCACTGTACATTCTAGTTGCATTAGCCAGAACAGTGACTTGCTCGTATCTTTGAGGAATCTCGGGCAAATCTGGATGGTGCACGTCGAGATCTATTTGCTTCTCAGATTCGCAGGCTGCATTTTGGAACAGCGTTTCGACCGATGTGAGAACGAAGTCTTCGTCATCCTTTTCGCAATTTGCTCCAATCGAATGCTGCGATGAAAGATTAGTGACAAGCAAACTCTTGAATAATCCATCAAATTGCCAGAAAGTTGGAGAGTTGTACCGCTGCCCGTGACTGCGAATCGTTCCGAAGAAATTTTCCAGCGGGTCTTGGTTTATCATTCGCGGTTTCAGGTATTTGAAGCCAATCGTTTTCATTCGCGTCCACAATTTCTGCAGTCCATTTATAGTTACCACCCAGTTGCGTAATGATGGAACAGAAGCAGGCTTTTTCGTTTTAACATCGATGAACTGCATTTTACTTAAAACTTTTCGAGCTTCGTTCCAGAATTCAACATGCCGGCTTTTGTCACTAAGGACCACACGATACGGCGTCTCTGGTTTCAACGAGTTACCATTTGTAGAGTCCAATAACTTGTTGAAAAAATCGCAGATGTACGGAGTATGGATAGCATCAGGTGGTATATGTATCTGGCCATTTGGTGTCTGTAGAAATGCTGTATTGAAATTTTCAAGCAAATTTCAAATTATTTATTGGCTCAGTACTTGAGCAGCAATCTTCACTTTCATTTTTCTGAGTTTGTCAAGTTTGATGTGTTCATCTGTGAGCTTCGGCATCGCCCTGGTCATCGTGCAGGATAAACGTCCATGTCGTATGCCAACTGAACGTGCTCCCATTTGGCATATTTCCGATCCGATTCAGGCTTCCCACGGTCAGCGGTAATCTCCAGGTTCTTGGTGAGCAAATTGTTACGAATCCCCTTCAACAAATGGGGTGGATCATATATGGGAACAAATTTGCAGCCTCCGATCTCGATTTCTCTATCTAAAAGGATTACATAATCATGAAAACATCAATTTACGGATTTAATAATACTGTTACAAAGGGTAAAGCCCGATATATTTAAACGAATACGGTCTAGTAGTCACAAACACTCGAATTATGTTCATACTCGCTAGAGACACACTTTTTTAACAAATGAATTATTGGTTGTTGTATCTACTCAATCTTTTTATAAACAGTCTCGTTCAGGACGTAAACTTGAACACACGCATTTTCTCAATAAATAACAATCTTGCTATTTTACATAATTTCGTCTACGACTTGAAACCTCTTTTCTCAACTCAGGGATCCTAGTTAATATTACTTTTTAATTCACGATATCAAAAATCGTATCAATACGTTCGATACGTGTGTCAATCATTTACTCTCTGATGTTATTGATCTCATGCAATGCTCGGCTTTTAATTTATTTATTGCTGCAACGTTGGATGAACCTTGATCGCAGACGGTCGCTATGATATTTAAGCCAGTCTTCGTAACAGCCAAAACATTGTTTTTGATTAGCTTCGTTAATTGCGGACCTTTAGTCTGGCTTTCACAATAGTAATAGGATAACGTGATTTTCCACCCCCTAGCGATACCTCGCAGCATGAAAACTAACACATGGTCAGCAAAATGATGAGTTCTTCTGTCAGCGTAGTCTTCAAATCCTACAATCTTATCCTTCGTCTGATCAAATTGAATATGTGGCCTCAAGTACATTTCATCCCACATTAATACACAAAATTTGTCTTTGTCGTTCGTCATTTTCCGTGCAGTATCCTCCAAGTGTTGAATAACCGTGTGATGTAGCCCAGTATCCGAGGGTATTCTTCTCAGTAGCCGCTGCAAAGTTGCAGCAGACGGAAGTACAAATATGTGCGCCATATATCGATAACATCGAGGGGAGCATTTGAGGAGGGATAATGCCAATACTTTTTCTTCTATGGTAAATCGTCGACCCCTTGCCTTGTACTTAGTATTGCGTAGTTTCATTTCTAAGAAAGTTCTTTGAGCTCGCGACAAGTTAGCAATTCCATCGAGACGATTGTTTCTACAAAGTTTTTCAGAATCTTTCAGCCGCATTTCATACCTGTATCAAATTTTACACCTTAGTATACGTACGGTATAATGGTGTGTAGATGGATAGGATTGGAATAAATAAATAAATGGTAATTGATTGAGTAGATGAAAAATGTATACATGTCTGAATGTATGAATGTAATACGTAAATAAGTATAGTAAGTATATAGGAAACAGAGTATATGCTCGAATGTCGTGCCTTTTTATCTTCCTGCTGCTTCTGTATTGCGCTTTTTTCAAGTCCTTAGCGATCGAGTATAATCGTTTCGCTTTTGGAGATAAGTTCGCTATTCGAGTGTCATCTCCTAATAATGCACGGCGGCGTTTCTGCGGTGGTACTTGTAAAGTTTTATCTGGAATTTCTTTTTCGATGTCTCGCGGCTGTACAATAATATTTGGTGATTCTCGTTCACTGTCGTGTACTTACAGTACAGTGCCAGCAGGTTTTGTAGATGCTGTCGGCACTTGTACGTCCATTGGTATAATCTTGTTCATTTCATCACATGTCGAGATAGTATTTGATAGAGGAGGTATCATATGTAATGGCACGATGTTTTCCTGCACCTCTTGAGTCGTTGTTGATTCGCAGTACTTTATCGATGGAGGAACGGTACTCGGCAATATATTTTTTTCTAATGTGACTTCCCTCGCCAAGATCGCATCTAGAGCATTGATAGATTTCTTTGATGTATCGGCTCTAATTGTATATGGACCATTAGGGGGGAGGTAAAGTCATGGAACAGCATCATGTTTTAGCCGTGGCAGGCTGTAAGTTTTCACCCAAGCATTTGATTCAAAATGTCGATGACAAACGCAGTACCGACTTCTTCGGATTTCGTCGTAATTGAGGTTACTAAGTTTTGGATTTCGCACCGCTTGTATCCACTGACTGCCCCGAAAGATGTCTTTCGGAAAAACATGGCTCTTCATCGAACGTTTTGATATGCATGCAGGAACAATACATCGTTGTTTGTCCATACCTTTGTCGTCAATTGAAGGGTTCTAAATGTGTAGGGGAGGACAGGTCAAAGAGGGAAAAAAAATTTCTTTGGGAAACAATTTTTATTGAATATGAATAAGAATAAGCAATTCATAACACACTCGTCCCAACTTTTAGGAGATCATTACGTTTTTCACGATTTTTACACAGAAATTTGTGAGTAACCATCAGACGCGGAAAACTTCGCGCTTTACAATCGTTCCTGACTCAATGCTCTATCAATTTTTCTGTAAATGTTACGATCACTTTAATACAGGGGCCAAACCTTTTTGCACAGACAGTAGGAGTATAGGTTTAATGTAGGCGCTAAATTCCGACTCGGGATATATGGTTTAAAAAATACTTTTCAAATTGTTAATGTACATCTGTGGAATACAAAGACTTGCGAATTTTATGTTCTTGACAGTAAAATTAATCGGAGCGGACTTTGATACGCTAACTGTAATTATTATATTGATGCCATTGGGAAAAGGTGTTATACAAAAAATACAATATCTTCCAAGAACTAAAAGAGAACACGCAGTAACGGGTTGGAATTATCGGCAGCATCCCTGCTAAAAATGTCAGATAGAAACTGATAGATTCGTATAAATACGGAAAAAATCCAGGTCCAAAAACCGTATAGCAAATTCGGTTTTTGGACCCGGATCATTTCCGTATTTATACGAATCTATCAGTTTCTACCTGACATTTTTAGTAGGGATACGAAATGCAGACTGAATTTATATATACCTGTGTATTTACACACCGAATCCTGGATGATTACGCGCTAAACGCTTAATTTTTGACACAATATCATCTGTGACATTTTTTAATGTTTGATTCACAGATAATATGTTTGATTATTGCGCATATACACGAAGATAGCAGTGCATAGTAGTGTGTGCGTGTATTTACGAGTGTCGTGAGCCTGTGTGAGTATCAGCGCGCCAGCGCCATCTAGGGAGCCCTCGAAAAAAATAAACTCAACGAGTTTTACCGAGCCATATACGAGTGGATGTACCGTGATTGCCGTGCGACTGAGCGAGCCGAGTGCGGCCCACAGCCGCCACGGGCGAAGCGCGGGCCACGGCCACGGCCCACTACTTACGAACTCACGAGCGAAGCGCATGAGTCTCGCCTGCCGTGTCGCGGGAAGAAATAGGTAGGATAGAGAGCGAGGAGCGTCATGCGTTGTAAACAATAGCTCTATGCTTTGTAATAATTTGCAATCAAAACGTGTTTTATCATTTATGCCTCCGTTTTTGTTTACGGAATGCCTTTGTCAATAAAAGTATTTACCTAATGTAACTTACAACTTACACTGTGTAAGGTTGTAAGTGCTTGGCATAATGAAAGACGGGGAATCGCAAACGAAGAAGAGAAACAAGTATGAATCTAATTTTCAACAATCGTGGCTAGGAAATGAAAAGTGCAGAAAATGGGTGAGAAAAGTTGATGACAAACACGCGAAATGTGTTATTTGTAATGTCAATTTCACAGTGAAATGGGATGGTGAAAAGGCTATATCGACACATCTTAATAGTGAAACGCACAAGATAAAGGAGAGAAACCTGGATACAAATTCGTTAATGACAGCATTTATGCCAAAAAAAAACACTTCTGAAGAACTTCACGTAGCAATAATTGAAATTGCGTCGATTTATCACGCCATTAGCCATCATCGCAGTTATTTGAGTACCGATTGCGGTGTTAAATTAAATGCCTCTCTGTATTCAGATTCCCCACTATCTCAAAAAGTTCACTGTGGCAGAACTAAAGCTGAAGCCATTGTTTTGAATGTCCTAGCACCTAATTCAATAGAGAGAACAATACAAGAACTAAAAGATGGAAATGGTATTCCTTTTTCGATTGCTATTGACGCTTCAAATAAGGGTGCCCAAAAAATGTATCCAATAGTCATTCCATATTTTAACCAATAAAAAGGTATTCAAGATAAATTGATGGACTTTGATGAAGATTCAAATGAAACATCAGAAATTTTTTTCGAGAATATTGAAAATTTTATGCTCAAACACGACTTAGACATAACTTTGTTATCTGCGTTCTCTGCAGATAATGCATCGGTGAATTATGGTGTTCGCAAATCCGTGTATCAAAAAATAAATGATAAATATGCTGATACCAAAGTTGTCAAAGCAAATTGCAATTGTCATGTTCTTCACAATGCTGCCAGAAACGCCATGAAAGCATTAACATATGACGTAGAAAACTTGATTATGAAAGTTTATGTCGAATTTTCGAACAGCGCTAAACGCACTGCAGAATTGCAAATTTTTTTTGATGAATTAGAAATACAATATAGAAAAGTTTTACGACATGGGCCAACTAGATGGTTAAGTTTGGGCAGAGCTGTTGACCGATTAATATTATCGTGGCCTGCTATATCAGCGTATTTCAAAAGTCGTGGTGAAGCAGCGTGTCATAAAATTATATGGGAATTCGTACAAGAGTGCGGCGAATCCACTGACCCAGGAGCAGGAAATCTATCTACGAAGATCACTCTACAGGAATGTTACTTATATTTTGTACATCATTACATGAATATGCTGACAGAAGCCATATTGTTGCTTGAAAACAACACCGTGACATCTACTGAGTTGCATCCAATTATGGAAAATGTTAAAGACAAGGTTGAAAGCCGACTGCATGATGAGTTTTACGGCGCTAAAATTATGAGAAACATCAAGTTTTTGAAGCCTTCTGAACAACAACAATTCAAAAAAGAAGCTAATGAGGTATACAAGAAAACTGTTGAATACATCCACAGTAGATAGGCAAGGGGGGTTCTGGATCAATCTAGGTCAAATATTTTGATCCAGAACCCCCCTATGTTCTGATTGGCCGAAGCCCCCCTCCCACTCGCTGAAAGGACGTCCCCCTAACGGTAATCGATGATTTCGCAATTATAACGGGATCTTTCGCAATTTTTTGCTTCGAGGACGTCCCCCTAACGCTAATCGTTGATTTCGCAATTCTGACGGAATCTTTCGCAATTTTTTGCTTCAAGGACGTCCCCCTAACGCTAATCGTTGATTTCGCAATTCTGACGGAATCTTTCGCAATTTTTAATGGGACCGGCCCCCTGACGGTAATTTCGCAAGGGGGCCGATCACGTGCACACCTCGTGTCTGAATTTATGCGAGCTGATTTCTGAATGAATTGATGCGAGCTGATTTCTGAAATGATGCGAGATGCGTCGTCGAGACCTACTTTGCCGACCCGTGAGCGCGCGCTCTTACCGATCGTCGATCGTCGAGAACACAACTCCTCTGAAAAAACGATACCGACGATTTTTTCTTGTAGTTTCGAACGTTCTGCTGAAAATTCTACGGACTAGAAGTTTTTTGTTTTTTTTTTTTTGTTAGAACTAAAGGGAGGAAAGTAATCAGAGTCGCAAAACACACACGAAAAAATTACCTGTGTAAAAATATCATTTTTATTGTTATATAGTATATTAATATGTACGCAAAAAAATTATAGTATGAAAAATTATGGTTTTTGGTAAAATTATATGAATTATGTATGTGAATACGAATATTATTTCCTCCTCCTCTTCTTCTGCGGTTTTTCTACCACAGCAGTCGACACAGTAACTTCTAGAAACAAGAAACAATAATAATTAATAGAATGAACAGAATAAATACTTTTTAAAATTACCCAGAATAGGTGAATTTTAGTATATGCTAATTAGTTGAAGCTTTACCTTGTGAATAGAAAAGAGGGGGTATGGGGGGTTCATCGCAGCTCGGCGGCGTCACCGCTTTAGCTTTGGCTACGACAGGAGTCGCCGGCGCAGCTTCTAGACACAAAAAATCAATAATAATTAATAGAATGACCAAAAAAAAAAATACGTTTTCAAAATAACACAGAGTAGGTAACTTTACTGTATGCTAATTAGTTAAAGCTTTACCTTGTAAATAGACCAGGGGCGGTACGGGAGGTTCATCGCAGCTCAGCGGCATAGGAGCTTCAGGAGCTTCTAGGTGAAGTGCCGACGCAGCAGCTTCTAGAAACAAAAATCAATAATAACAAGTAATGGAGTAAAAAAAAAAAAACTTTTTTAAATTACACAGGAGTAGGTAAATTTAGAGTATGCTAATTAGTTGAAGCTTTACCTTGTGAATAGACCAGAGGGGGTAGGAGGGGTTCATCGCAGCTCGGCAGCATAGAAGCTTCAGGAGCTTGTACAGCTGTTTGGCCCGATTTTAGGCAATCATTTTCATCGTAATTGTGTTGCCGATCGGCTTCTAGGTACAGTCTGAAAGACGTCTCGCAACGGCCACACTTCTCCCATTTTACTTGCATCAACGCCACTCCACAGTTCTCACAAAAATAGAGGAATGGCATTGTGGTATTTGGTGTTAAATGGTGATCCGATTCAAGAGGCCATGGGCCTGGCTGCTTCCTAACACAACGCTCGCAGAAAACCCCCGGGTTCTCTGTATTATCGCGGAACATCATCGTAGCGTAACACCTAGCGGTCGCTCGAAACGCCACCCACAGCTTCTCCTCCCGTACCGTCCAATCTTTGTCGTAAGGTATTTTCCACCATTCGATTAGTCTGATCACCATCTTCATCACTGGAGTGATGAACAGATTCGGAAGTGCTACGTTAAACAAGATATCCAGAAATTAAAAAAACGTCATAATGCGAAGAATTATTTTCACTAAATCACAAATTCACAATACTTACACATTTCTTTTTCTTCAAAGTTATTATAGTACTACGTGAAATTTTTTCTTGTATTCTTTTTCCTGTAAAAGTTGCTAATTTTTGAAGACTCTATTTTCACCAGATCAAAAACGTACGATGCAGTCGAGATCTAAACCGCGAAAGAGCTCGATACGCGACCCTTCATTAGTATGCGAACTTCCTAAACTTATGTACAACGATAAAATACA
This sequence comes from Tenthredo livida, assembly GCA_963992785.1. Lineage (NCBI taxonomy): Eukaryota > Metazoa > Arthropoda > Insecta > Hymenoptera > Tenthredinidae > Tenthredo > Tenthredo livida. The sequence goes on along the minus strand of OZ023068.1, from coordinate 13,593,870 downwards.
ATACCCCGAAGTATTAAATCATCTCAACGTACGATGCTAGAGCGATATTATTATTCAAGCGTCGGTGTTATTATAAAGATATTGAATATCAAAGAGTACCCTAACTAGCCTAGCGCACAACAACGGTTTACGAACTAGATAAGCTACGGGAGGAAGGAATTAAAAATGAGTGTAGGTATATAATGCATATGTGCGAAGACTGTAAAATTTACAGTGAATTCTTATTTTATTTCTTTTAAAATTACAGAAAAGCATAAATTTATTGAATCGTTTGACATTGTGAGCAGTCTCTGATCATGGGAGTGGGTTCATCGAATTCTCCGCTCTGCGATCCATAATGTATTCGGCATCTCCGGCAGCCTGCGATATCTGCATCCTTCTTCATAGCCTCCGATAGTTTGTCCCACACCTCATCGATGAAACTCGAGCCGTAAATAAGAATGAAATCTTTGGTCAAATAGGCGATGTCTTCAGCCTTCATTCGTTTCAAACCCCCTACTTCAATGGACATGATCAATGATTTATGAAGTGATGGTCTGCACTCCTTCAAATACCAAGTTTTCAATCGCTGTACGTTTTCGAAGGCGCAATGATAATTGGGAAGGTTTCCGTGCCAGTCCTCGTGCCAATGAAGCACCTCGTAGTCTCTCATCCATCGAAAACTTGGGCAGTCCAATTCTTCTAAATCGATGACAGGCTTGGACTCGTCGTTGATAATTTTTTTAATCCACTCTTTCTTCTCCTTTCCCTTGACGTAGATATAACTTACATGCTCGACAACTCTTCGTACAACTTCCTGCACCTTATCGTAAGACATAATGCCAGCATTCCATGGTATTACATGATGATTCCGCATCAACCAAGCATTGACAGCTCTACATTTGGCAGATAAGATTTTCCAAGCACACGGCGGTTTGAAAAGGATGCGCGTCAGGCCTTGCTCGCCTGTCTCATACGCTTGAATGGTAATTGCAGCGAGTTCTTTCAGTACGAATTCGTTGACAGGATGTCGGAAACCTTGTACATCCAATATCATCTCCATTGTAACAACTTATTTTCTCTAGACTGGTACGATGTGGATTTCAGAAAAATCGAGCGTTAACTAATTTCAAAAGTGTTCAGGCTCACTTTTTATATCGTATATCCCCTCTTAACGGCTACCGTACACAAACCTGAAACTGTGAAAAAATGATATTGTGCAATAAAATAATCATCTTTTTTTATTATTATATTTTTTTAATCGTAGTAGAGTACAGTTTTCATAAAATAGGGCAAAGTACAGTTATTGTAAATTATAGATTATAGAATCATAAAAAACGTAGGATGACATAGTTTTCCTCAAGTTAATTTCTTTACACCACCGCTGATTGGGTTGTACTCAATAATACGATCGTGTAAAATCATACAATAGACCGAGGTTTGCGGCGGAAAGGGATACGTTGACTCGAATTCAAGGCGAATGTCCACGGGTCCGGATTTCAGGGAATCGTTTTGCTTCGAACAATCGATGACGATGAGCGGTGCGTATTTCAGAAATTCGTTTCTGCTCAATAACGGTTCGGGATCCTTGGCGTAGTACGATGTCTGGAAGTTTGCATACATATCGTAGAGCAGAGCGTACTGGTTGCGAGCCACATCGAGATTTAGGTTTCCGTAGGGATAACTCTGCGAGTTGAGAAAGAGCTTCACATCTCGGATGCTGCAGTGATCGAAATGACTTGCGTTCTTAGCGGCATTATTTTTTCGATCCGTCTGAAAGCCTACCACAACGTATCGAGGTTTTTCCAGCTGGGTGGAGGTTTTCACGACTCAGACATGCTTCGAGGTAGCGGGCAGTAGTGGATACTCGTATAATTCCCACGAGCGGTAACTGATAGGGATGGGTGCGTCTTTGGCAATATAGTTCAGCAACTGGATTTTTCGTTGATCGGAGACCTTGATGTACGGAATCATCCACTCGAGTTTGAGTAGTGAAATTTTAAACTGTTCCACAGTACCATCGGCGGTTGTCTGTATAATTGCATTCGTGTCGGTGTTTGTCCTTGTAAGAATCAACTCGTGCTTGGCATTGACGATTATTCGGCGATAGTCCTCAGCGAAACCCAGCAACCAACTCAGCGGTATGGAGATATCGAAGTAACCGTTCTCATCAACTATTTCATTGTCGTTGTCGATCCAACCGGCATTCTCTCGCAGAGACCTTTGGCTAGGACTTTGTGATATGTAATTCTTCATGAGGGTTGTGATACCGACGTTCTTATTTCGGTCGATCTCAACAGCATTCAGCTCGTAGCGTATATCCTCAAACAGATGACAGATGGTATTGTTGACTAACTTTGTGGCAGTGACCGGAGTTCGCCCATCGGCCTTGGTCAATCTACCGTATACGTGCAGCGAGCTCCTACTCGGTAACAGACATAAATCTAGATGTTGAACGGCGATCCGAATTTCATCGTTGTTTTCGAAGCTCGTTGATGCGAAGGGTTGATGCGCATGAGTCTCGTAGTGTGCGACGGACTCGTCAAACACAATTGGTTTTTGTATCGTTAGGATCTCCTCCATGATGCAAAGCAGACGATTGTAAGACAGCAGAATTGTACTCTTACTTTCCGGTTTATCTTCTTCGAATAACTCTGAGCCCCAGACTCTTCAGGAACTTGATGTTTTGACGTCTGAGCTCTCCGGAAGGTGTGCGACGACTGCTCGTCCCCCGACATGCCGGTTCTATTTTATAACTCCGGCCGACTTTAGTTTCAAAAACGATACCCATTACGATTTCACGTGCAGTCTTATCGTTACCACTTCACCTTGGAAATTAACCAATCTTCCGTCTTGATCGACTAGTCTGAGCTGAAGATGATCTATTGCTTGAACGGTGATCGGAAGGTAAATGACGTTCGATGGTACTTCGATGATCTTATATCCAGGTGGGACGACGGGGAAAAACTCGTGAATGGTGTGCACTTGTTGTCCGTTGAGGTACGCACCCGTAGTGACGTTGCACTCGACTCGTAGGGAGTTAACCTTGAGAATGGCTACAGGCAAGTCAGATGTATGTGTGACATCTGCTTCAAGGGTGCGTGGAGTGAAACCCAATAGTCGACCGATAGAGTCGGAGGGTTCAAAATTTATCTTACGATTGCACTTGATTTCGCTACACAGCGTATTGTTGTTTGCTCGTAGGTCGATGGAGACGTCACGATCGGCTAATACTTTTTGCACATAACTCTTTATGTCTTCAATTTCGTAGCTTCCGGTGGGTATGGTTATAACTTCAATCCCATCGATGTGAAGCTTGTTGTTATCCTCATCGATGTTGGGAATCGAGTTGAAGGTTAGCAACTCGGCGAGTCCTAACGTGTAATTTTTGAACGGTGATAGCTCGATGGGTGGGAAATAGTAGGCTTCTAGTACGGATGACGTGCCCGATAGTGTTAACGTAAAAGAATCACCCATGATGATCCGCGCTCAACTGATGTTTTGCGTGACGGAGGAAAGCGTTTTATAGCAGTCCGCTGAGGAATTTGAGGCACAGATGTCCGCACACCACCGTATCATAGTCTTGATATTTTTTATGATTATACATTACAATGCTACCACCACCGAGGTATGTCATGAGATCTTTGGGTGGTTGTAAATCACCAAAGCTGTCAAAGTAAATGACTTTGTTGTTCTTCTTTCTGTACGCAACCCAGTGTGTGCCAGGACCTTCTTTATTGTCAAGATTCACTATGGCAGCTTCGTACTTTCTCGGTCCACCTTTCGGCATTCCGTTTCTCATGTACACTCCGCGAAACCCCGGAATTTTCATAATCTCAGCGTACTTCAGCAGATCGAAATCGGTGAGTGCTCGGTATGGTAGCGTTACGTGTTTTTTGGATTCAACTGAAGACCTAAACCTTTTTTGTAGGGTATCAGGTACAACCCCTTTCCCAAAGCGATCGCCTCCATTGTCTCGTTGTGACGTTGCCGCTCATGTAATTCACGTTTTGCTGTGCTTGCCTGATTCACAGCTTTTGCAATACCAGCTGCCCCACCTGCTAGAGCTCCGGTAGCACTCAAACCGGCTAATAGAGGTATGAGAAAGGGTAGGAAACCTCCAATTTTTTTTGGTACAGGGAGAATGCGTGGAGTTTTCACCTTGTTCCTACCACCCGCGTTTTTGACAGCTTCGCGTGCCCCTGTGAGAGCCGACTTGACGGGGTTGGTACTGTTCGATCCCATGGAAGCTCTTGCCGCCTTTACTATTTGTTTCAATGAGATTTTTTTCTTGTCGCAAGATTTTTTCCTCGTGGAGCTTTTCTCCCGTATCCCCATACCTAATTTCCTTTTCACTTTCATTGCGTTGGTTACACCCCAGGCGGCTGCCTTTTCCGTAACGCTCGCGTCTTTGGCGAGCACGCGGTGCCAGGCCTTCTCCGCGAGTACTTTGTCCGCCTCGTGTCGAGCAGCAAGATTATCTCGTTCTTTCGAGTAAGCGATCCCGTGTTCCTTGCACGCAGCGTCTAGAGGATTGATGCCCGGATCACCGCGCGCGAGTCTCTTCGCTAATTTGGTACCAGGTCCGCAGTACTGGTAGCTCGGTATATGCAATTCAATGGGAAGCTTGTTGATGATTCTGTTGACGAGACCTTTTCCCCTCGGTCGCTTGCGTTCTCCGTTACGTTTGTGTACGATCATGGTTCCGGCACAACTGACTCAAAATCCTATAAATAGCGAGTATTTATAGTTTTTGGAGACAGTCAAGATACATCAGCGGAAAGCGGTCTTTGGTTGCACCCCTCGTCTTGGGTTAAGCATCATGAAGTTCAAGGAGCAAAGTACCAAGTTACCGGTGATCAATTTCGACAAACTGACACAAACGAATGTGAAGGAACGGGGTGAACGTCACGGTCCGCTACTACCGAATAGCGTGCGCGCAGTGATTTGCGGACCATCCAATTGCGGCAAGACCAATACCCTCTTATCTCTGATCACACATCCCAATGGTCTAAAATTTGCAAATATCTACGCTTATTCAAAATCGCTCAATCAGCCCAAGTACCAGTTTCTCAAAAGGCTCCTCGATTCGATCAAGGGTGTTGGATATTTTCCGTTCAGCGAACACGAGCAAGTGATCAGACCGGAAGACGCGCGACCGAACTCTCTCATGATTTTCGATGACGTAGCCTGCGAAAAACAGGATAACATCAGAGCCTTCTTTTGTATGGGGAGACACAACGCGGTCGACTGTTTCTATCTCTGTCAGACTTATGCTCGTATTCCCAAACACCTCGTACGTGACAATGCTAATATGCTGATACTCTTCCGACAAGATGAAATGAATTTGAAACATATATACGATGATCACGTCAACACGGATATGTCCTTTGCGCAGTTCAGGGACCTGTGCTCAGCCTGTTGGAGCGATAATAAACATGGTTTCGTTATGAGCGATAAAGATAGCGATCTCAACGGGGGTAGGTATCGCAAGGGTTTTGACTGCTTCGTAACCATAAATATGAGGCAAGCGTTGTGACGACAGCAGTTATAAATCGAACTTAGAAGCATCAACATGCAGAGTGCTGATTTGCATCAACAGAAAGATGTGCTGCATTAAATTGCGGAGGCGAGCGATGCTATACGACGCAAGCATAAAATGTTGAAGATGGGCCGGGATACCAACGAAAAGGCTATGATTGAAGTTTTTAAACCTATAACAAAACCTCTTCAGCAGCTGGTGAATCAGTCGCTGGAACAGGAGACCATCAAGAGCGAAATTGAAGAGACACCTACGAAACTGGAATTCCCGCGAAAAAAGACTAAGAGGGAGTCTGAGGAGGACTCTTTTCTAACGGCTGACGAAGAATCCTCCGACGAGAATAAACCGGTTACCCCCTCGAAGCATGAATCTTCTACCGTTGGCAACGATTTGTCTCAAACGTATCTCCAAATGTTCGAAACAAACGCAGCGAGAGACTTGGATATTTCGTACGGTGTTCGTAGATTGAAGAATAACGTTCTCTGGGTTGGAGATTCTAAAGTGACTTTTGACAAGGATATCATTCATATTGGAAGCATGAGTTATCAATCAACACCAGGCTTACTCGAACTACTGTTCAAAAAATCACCCAGTGACACCATAGTGAGCCGGACAGATTTGGAGAATTACAATAAAATCATGGTCAACACAAACGCGCATCGAAAGTTTTACCGCAGTGATACGGCTATTCGTTCTGAGAATAGCGATAAATTCAGAAAAATTATTTCTCAAATTCCCACCTCTGTGGGACAGAAGAAGAAGAAGAAGGGTGAAGCCTTACCGCGTCTCAAAATCGTTGCAGGTAAGAAGAGTCGCATGGATTACGTGTACTGGGACGATCCCAATGAGCTAGTCGAACGACTTCGATTGCTCTACGCGTCCCAGGCGGCCGGTAACACGAGTCACTCCAATGAGATTATTTCCATCATTGAGGAGTTGCGTGAGGCTGGAATTGTATATTAGACTTCTCCAAGAATTGGCAGGGCTCAGTTTTAAAATGAGCGTGGACGTGTTTGGTAGTCAATTGACGAGGGCGAAGGGTGGTAGGCTGTCGGGAAACCGCGGTCCTCCCGGTTACGGCTTCAAAAAGACTCTCGACGGGCAATACGATGTGGATAACAAGAGATTAAGTAACCTTGCGCATCCTGTGGAAGAAAATGATGCAGCCTCCATGAGAGTGGTGCACAGCGCTGTACGGCAAGAAGCTCAACTCTTACAGCAAGTCACATCATCTTTGCGAAACGACGTGGCAAATATCGGTAGGAGGATCGAATCTCTCGAAAACCTTGCCACTCACCATTCTCAACTCATTACGCAACTGGAAGAGAAGCTGACAACATCGGAGAAAATCAACGATAGTGAAACCAATTTTATGATAAGAAGCCTGGAATCGAGTGTGAACGCAACTCTGAAACGTCTCGAAGCAGAAAACAAAAACGGACAAGACTTGGCAGTTCATAATTCTGGAATAATAGTGCAATTGGATGAGCGTTTGACCAGACTGGAGGATGGAAGACAAAAAGCTAACGTTGGTGGAGGAACTTCATAAGCCTGCACGAAGGAATTATCCGCGTCGCCGCTTTATCATGCGAGGAATAGACGAGACCTGGCAGGCTGATCTCGTGGATATGATTGCTTACGCGAAATACAACAATGGCTACAAATACCTACTGACGATCATAGATATTTTTTCGAAATTCGCCTGGGCAGTGCCGATCAAGACCAAGAGTGGAAAGGATGTGACAAATGCTATGAACTCTGTTTTCAAGGAGGGTCGCGTACCGAAAAAATTGCACGTTCATCGCGGTAAAGAATTTTACAACACCGAGTTCAAGGCTCTGCTACAACGACACGGCATTACGCTATATTCAACCTTCAGCAACCTGAAAGCCTCGATCTGCGAGCGTTTCAATCGTACGCTGAAAAGTAACATGTGGAAGCGTTTTTCTCTCCGAGGAAATTATAAGTGGCTAGATATTGTACCGGATCTGATGCTAACTTACAACAACACCAAGCATCGTACAATTGGAATCAAACCGAGTGAGGTTACAGCTCAAAACGAAAAGACTCTTCTGCGCAACGTATACGGGAAATTTCAAGTTAATCAAACACGGAAGAAGAAGTTCAAGCTCGGTGATAAAGTTTGAGTTAGTAGGAATAAACATACGTTTGACAAAGGTTACACACCCAACTGGACAACCGAAATATTTACCATAAGTAAGATAGAGAATACTGATCCTGTCACATACAAACTCGTCGACTATCAGAATCAACCGATCGAAGGTGGCTTCTACGAAGAGGAACTCTCCGAAGTCAAACACCCTGATGTTTACCTGGTGGAGAAAGTGCTGCGAGAGCGTGGAAGTAAACTGTTTGTAAAATGGTTAGGTTTTGATAATTCACACAACAGCTGGATAAATAAAGCGGATATGTAATTTTTATTCAATAAAGATATACATAAATATGTAATACATGTTTTTTATTCATTTACAATAACCCCATGGTACGGTATCGGTAGTGTTGGGAAGAATAACCCTTTTATCATCGCACCAACTGAGTGCTATTTTCTTTTGTAATACGGTATGAACCTCATGTTTCTTACTCCTAATGAGGTACTGAGGTTTAACTAAATTCTGACGTTGCATGAGACACTTTTTGTAATCATCGAACATGATTGTTCTCAACGTCGCTGCCTTAATACCTTTTGCTCGCTTTTGCTCTTTATCCTCCTCAAAAATTTTAAAAGTGTACAATTTCGCTCGTAATCCTACAAATTCTTTCATAATATTCCCGTTACATTCATCCTTCATTAAACCTACCACTTTCTTATTCGCTAATGGGATTCCATAGATATTATCGAGCGGGTAATCGGATGTATCAAATTTATGAGAATCACGTTTGATGTATTCGTATATGTCGGGGACAGTGAAGTGATACAGAAGACTATCCGTATCCGTGTACAATAACTTTGATCGATCAGCAAAGGTACGTTTTACGTAGTTGTAGTGAAAATCGTAGATACAAATCTTGGACAGATCGAGGATGGAAAATCCAGCGTAAATAGGTTTATTGAAGTGTATTTTAACCCTACTGAGCTCGATAATTACTATGTCATTATCAAATATGGTACAGCTATGAAAATTCGGTTTTGCGATGAGTGCTTTCGCTCCGTACCTCCCCTCCCACTGTGTCACTAATCTGACATCTTTTTGTTTTCTTACGTTCTCCATAGTCTTACCGAATACCGCGTTATTCATCAATTCAAAGAAATTCTTCTCAAACTCGTTATTGGACTTTTTTCTCAAATCAGTATTCAGATCTATGTACGGTTTCAACCATGGAGATTGTTCAAATTTCAAGATTCTATGAATTTTCGCTAATTTCATTCTCAGACTTGAATATTCTTTCAAATTCTGGTAGTGTACAACGTATTTCTTTTTCGGAAAAAGAGTAGTCATTAATTTGGAATTTTTACTGTGCGAGGGTGTAAAGTGTTCGGGGCAAAGAGGTAGGTCCTTGTGTGTTTCGTGAAGCTCCAAAGGATACTACAAGTCCACCTCAAGAATGTATCCTACATGTGAATCATTGGGAATATTACAAACATTAATCGACTCGTATTCCCACTGGAAAGATCCACGAGGTAAACACTGACTCATCGCTCCACCGTACAGATTGTTTACATCGAAGTACATGAGGTAGGATTCCTCTTTACTGGCATCAAAGTCCTTACCCATATATCTATTGTTACTCTCAGCGTGCCGGTTCGAGCACTGAGCTACACCACCCCGAATCCCCTTTTGGATAAACAAGAGCATCTCCACATCGGTGAGGAGTTCTAGCTCAACACACGTGGACTTGAGCATTGCGTCGAAGGCGAGTCCAGGAGCGGTGTAATAGTGCAGAGGATTCAGGCTATAGGTAGAATGACAGTTACGACGAAAATTTTCAAAAATATCCGCTAGGAGTAGAACATCCGTTTTCAAATATAAATCAGAGTATTCGCCCAGCGTATCAATATTAAACGTACCCCAGACTTTTATTGCATGTTGATAATTCACTTCCGAGACGTTGGTATCGTTCAATTTTGAATAGAATTTTTCAATCGCTGGTAATTTTTTCTCATCAAGCTTTACCCAACTATCTACATATTCGTAGGGAAATACCCCCTTTCTCGTGAGCAACTCGAATTCCTCTGCACTATTACACAACCTTCGAACAATTGTTTTATCATTATCATTCAGATATGAAGCCAGTTTGTCTAAACTACTTGCCATAAACCTACACGAATCGATGAATCGTAGGCTTACATTTGTATCTTGAATCTTTTTTGTAAAGGAAATGTACCGTTCTTTGTTGACAGGAAGGAGACTCAATTCACCGTCGAACTGTGTAGCTAAAGCTTTGATTAAGAAGTGTGAATCATAGCCGGACAGATTGTGAAAAACTACTGGAATAATATGCGAAGATTTATAATTCAAATTACAGCCCGGATGCGCCACACCGCGGTACTTGCCTGTGAAATGACAATGATCACGATGTTTTTTATCCGTTGGAGTGAATGGTTTCTCACAAATATGACATATTTTAGTATTATCCATATCTTGTATTTCCTCACTAGTGAGTTGCATCGGTACGTTTCTTTTCAGGTAAAAATTTGTTAATTCTGCTAATTTTTGTAATTCGCTAACGAACCATTGAATACAATCGGGATTACGTTTAATTTCAAATTTTGACAGAGAATCATCGAAGGCACACTGTAGATAGTACGCTGTACTATGTGGAATATGCTTTTCATACAAGGTTTCATTCTCCGTCGGCTCGAGGATACACTCTATATCAGCGTATACGACGAACGGTACAAACTCCTTATATCTATAGTTTCTAAAACTTAAAATCTTATCTTCTTCTTTCGGTAATATCATCTCACACTTGTTTATATTTTCACAGTCTTGTTTATGTCTTTCGTACGAGGCTCGAACTTGGAAATGACACAGGCATCTATCACACAGAAATTTCGCGGTCTTATGCTTCGACAGTTGTGAACTCAACAATCTAGATAAATTGTTGATCCAAGCAAAGTGAAAAACCTGCTGACCATTGATTTCTATACAACTATCTATAGTAATAAGGTGGATCGTAGGTTTATCTGTCTTATTTTTACTCAAATAGAGGGGAACTATTTCACTAGGTCTTCTCGATTCGGTTTCCACACCGTAAACGTTGATTGCTAGACAATTGATTCGTTCAAATTTAGAAATATCTTTCAAAGCTATGGGAAACTTGATACCCTCACAGTTGAATATTGTACTCGGATGAGGGTAAGAACTTGTTCGAGTAACATTAGTATCTGCAGGATGAAGCGCTGCAACGACGGCCCACAGAAAGCAGAATTCATCGCTGTTCTGGACGTTCACCACAGCCTTTTTCTTCTGTATATCCAGAGGTAGATCCACGTAGGTAGATAACCCTCCACGTAGCGGCTCGTACCGATTAATATTAATCATTAGATTAACAATTTCGATTAATGTCCAACCCGAGTCCTGCTCTTGAAAATCCTCGACTTTCACCAGGAGACGATCGATCAAATTCTCATCGAACCATCTCTTAATATCCGTGGCCGGAAGGATAACTTTATTTTTTGTGTTGAAAAATTTCAACTCTTCGACGGTTTCAGAATTTTTCAGGATGGAAAACTTGCAAGCCAGTATACCGTTCACTTTCAGATTACCTCCTTGCTGTAGAGAATTCTTCAATCGTACAACAGCCAAGGTTTTCGAATCCTGCAAAAAAGATCTCAGATCTTTGTGGCGTAGATTGATTATAACACCAGTACGTATTCGACCTTTAAATACTGATTCCAAGTCCTTCCACTGAACTCTGTCTTTTATCCTTCTCCTCGATGTTCCGATACCTTGACCACTTCGTTGTTTGTTCTTGAATTTCTCACCCAACGATTGAAGTATGGAAACTGTTGTGACGATTCTGTGTCTTTCTCCAACGGAAAGAGTAACTGTTCGCAATATTTTATTCAAGAGTCTGATATTACGATTACACAAATTTTTCCATCGCTCGATTTGATGAGGTGGCGCACCGTCCAACAATTTATAAGCACTTTCTACAATGTTAATTAACTTCAAACACGATTGAGCATCCATTTCTGCGTTTATATCTCACTTCGGTGTAAATAAATGAAAAGTTGAGGGAGAATAACTTTTTGATATGCACAATAAAATTTTATTTTAAATATAATATTAAACCCATTGTTTGAACACCTCGACTTTCAAGAAATCGGTATAGTAAAAAATATGTAATAATAATTTTTACAAGTAAAGAAATTCACACTGGTTGTATTGTCCACCGAGGTACCGTAAGCGTAGACGATTTTCCGCAGCAGCAGTTTCATGTACTTGTAACTGATCCTTGTTATCGTCGAATGCCTTTGATATTCTGCTTGGCAGAAACATCATAAAACTATCCTCGATCTCCACCATGGTTTTAGGCCCGTATTTGGTGGTAACAGATTTGAACGATGAAACTTTATAATCTTTCCCAACCTCCAGCTCTGATATTTTCTTCGTAGGCAAGAAGTCATCCATGCGGCAAACTTTGTTTATATTTTCGGAAGCCATTTCGAATATAAATTCAAAATAGACAAAGCTTCTCAAGAGTGTACAGCTTCTTGCACGACTAAATTCGAATGACTGAAAAACGTTACGGAATACGTCGTTTTATAGGAAGCGAAATCAAATGTGTGTGCGTACGTGCTCCCTATTCCTGGAAAAAACTTATTATTCGACCGACTTATTTCGAAAAAGTTTCTTCTGCTCTACATTCGTTTTTTATGTGGTAATTACAAGGGGGGATTCAGAGCCATATAGATTTTCAATACCTCTAGTAATACATAATACGTATCGTTAATATTCGCATATCTCTATAGAATTTAACGTTGAGCTACTCATAAAAATCGCTGTGGCTCGCTCAAGATAACGCGCACTCGTGTTGTTTAGAAAATTCAAGTGTTATATATACAGCTTGGTATACGCTTATAATTCGAGTGTTATATATACAGCTTGGTATACGCTTATTTCCCAATCATCTTTGCATCCTATGAACAGTTTTACTATAATACTGTACTATACAGTAATACTATAAGACATATATATGTAAGTGAAGGTTTGTATTGAAATGATATTAGACAGGTTTTGTGAGGATATTATTCAGATGATACGTTTATTAATCTTATTTTTTCAAATCAAGTGTGATTTACATATAGATGGTGGTCAATCAAATTGAGTACACAGAGTAAATTACACATAGTTGAATTCAATTTGATTAAATTGTCCGCCGAGGTATCGCATCAGAAGTTTATCCTCTTCACACGCTACCGTCATCTTCTGGAAAAGATCCGCATCGTCGGTCAGAACTTTCGTCATCCGAGCTGGTAGAAATACGGAGAAGCTGTCATCCACATCGACTACGAATCTGGCACCGAATCTGGTCTGAACTTTGCGGATGTTGCAGATGTGAAACTCCTTGAACACTTCCAGGTCTGCTAATTTTTTCGTTGGGAGAAACTCCTCCAGACGACCGATTTTGTTAATCTTCGTGAGGTCCATGTTCTTTTCAAATTTTGATATTCCTTAGTCTGCCGGTGATTTGATTCAGATTAGACTTGGCTTCGATGAGACTTTTTACTTCTTCAATATTTCTCAGCAGTATATGTAATCGTATTTTCAATTCTCTTCGCTGCTCTTGCTGGTTATTCTGCATTGCTCGAAGATCGGTTAGAGACTAATTTTCATCCCGTATTTTTCGCTCTTTTATAGAGACTCCTAAATTCAGACACGAAGCTAGCATCAATCGGGGGCTTGCATCATTCCAGAAATCAGGTTGCATAATTCAGAAATCAGATATCAGAAATTCAGAAATCAGCTCGCATAAATTCAGACACGAGGTGGCACGTGATCGGCCCCCTTGCGAAATTACCGTCAGGGGGCCGGTCCCATTAAAAATTGCGAAAGATTCCGTCAGAATTGCGAAATCAACGATTAGCGTTAGGGGGACGTCCTTGAAGCAAAAAATTGCGAAAGATTCCGTCAGAATTGCGAAATCAACGATTAGCGTTAGGGGGACGTCCTCGAAGCAAAAAATTGCGAAAGATCCCGTTATAATTGCGAAATCATCGATTACCGTTGAGGGGACGTCCTTTCAGCGAGTGGGAGGGGGGCTTCGGCCAATCAGAACATAGGGGGTTCTGGATCAAAATATTTGACCTAGATTGATCCAGAACCCCCCTTGCCTATCTACTATCCACAAATATTATGATTTCGAGAATTCTGTATTCAATAGTATATTGTGTATCTAGGGAGGGAAAATGGCCATTTCCAGCGAGGGTGAGACGTTTTTAGCGCGAGTCGTAGTCGAGGGCGCCGAAGGCGCCCGAAACAAAGACGAGTGCTAAAAACGTCCCACCCGAGGTAAAATGGCCATCCCTCCCTAGATGCACACTGTACTTTTTATAATAAGGGCACGGAATGGGCCGACTTTGATGCGCGTCGATCGGATCGGGGATAGCGCGTGTTGAGTCGTGCACCACACACTTATAGATATTTTTCAACTTAAAAATAAAATTAACAAAAAAATTAAAAAAAAATTAAAAACAAAAAAAATTAAAAAAAAAAATTGAAAAAAAAAAATTTTTTTTTTTAAATTAAAAAAAAAAATCGAAAAAAAAATTGAAAAAAAAATTGTCATTAATTAATAATAATTTATTATATAAAAAACGAAAGATCCAAGATTTGCCGTTGGAGCGGGAGGGAATCATTCCCTCCCGCTGAGCCGGATATTTCGTGCTCACGTTAGAAACACGTGATTTACCTCCCTCTCGACGAGCATGAAAGGAGGCCCATTTCGTGCCCGTGTTATGAAAAATATTTTCAAAGTTCGATCTGAAAGTGCAATAACTTACGAAGATGCTGTAGAAGCTGTTGAATCACTTGGTTTAAAAAATCTAGACGAGGATCGACTTTATGATGAGACCAATAAACTGAAGCAAATATATCCTCAGTTTGAACAATCCGATTTTTCAACCTTTTCAGTTGATTTATTATGGGTTCAGTTATTTAAAGTCGCAATCTTTACAGAACTGCCGAAAATAATAGGAAAAATTTTGTCAATCCCCATAAGTAATGCTTTTGTTGAACGCGTTTTTTCCTTAATAGGGAATTTATGGACAGAAGAGCGAAACTGCTTGTCCGTCGATATGGTAAAGTCTGAGTTAATTGTAAAGATTAATTATAAAATGATCGACCAAGAATTTTTAAACTTTTTGAAAAAACCTGAGCAAAAAAAAAATGATACAACAATCTCTTACAAATAAAAAATATAGTTTCAAAAATCAAGATGGGCCTAGCACTAGCAAGTAGCAGCACTGTTCGAGCTGATTAATCCCATGTAAAACACCTGCTTATTTAATTTCAATAAATAACACTTATCTGAAAAAATATATGTTTTTTTTGTTTTATTATAACAACAAAAAATGGTGATGTTTCGGAAATCTCCGGGTCTGCTAGTGAATTAAACACTCTACAAAAAAGTTTGGATTGATTTTCTAATAAGTCCACGCGTTCAAAAGTTATTCAAGGTCAAAGTTCAATGTAATTAATCAATCAATCTAATAATTAATTAATTAAATTGATTAATTAATTTTTCAATTTTTTTTTTATCCAATTCTCTACACAAATATGTCTGTAGATTTTTTGTGTGACGTATCATTTGCCAGTTATGAAAATCAGAAGAAGCAAAAATAATTTATACCATGTTATTCTTATGCGAAATCGAAAAGTGCGATGCGCAGCATCTGATCATTAATATTAAGGGGGGGTGGGGGGGTATACCCGATTTGTTACCGACAGCGCCTATCTCTCTGAAACGGGGCTATCAATCGACTTGTCCTTTCGGCAGCCGATGTTTGACGAGTAATGAATTCGAACTGGTACATTTGATCGAATGAAATCCGGATTTTTTTTTTTTTTTTTTGATCGAAAAGTGTTGGTGTGCCATTTATGTCGACTTATATCAAAGCCTACGCATCAAAAATGCAAAATCCACCGAGAGAGCCCGATTCTATCGAGAATTCCGAACACAACCATCCCAAAACATCTTTGTTTTCGACAACGATGAAGGGGCCAGTTATATTCTACGTTTTTGTGGTAATTTTCGCGATTGTCAACGGCTGAGAGCAGCTGAGAGCGGCCATTGCCGCTAATGTTAATATATCAGTTCCCAGACCGCCCGTGAGATGTAGCTACGCGCAAATTTTTAGCTTATTAGTGAGAGGCGATTGGACTGCAGGTCGAGTCACGTGGTTACAGGTGTATCAACGTAATAGCGTGGCGACATCTCACGGGCGGTGTGGGAACTAATATAATGACATTAGCGGCAATGGCCGCTCTCAGCTGCTCTCAGCCGTTGACAATCGCGAAAATTACCACAAAAACGTAGAATACAACTAGCCCCTTCATCGTTGTCAAAAACAAAGATGTTTTGGGATGGTTGTGTTCGGAATTCTCGATAGAATCGGGCTCTCTCGGTCGATTTTGCATTTTTTATGCGTAGGCTTTGATATAAGTCGACATAAATGGCACGCCAACACTTTCGATCAAAAAAAAAAAACATCCCGATTTCATTTGATCAAATGTACCAGTTCGAACTAATTACTCGTCAAACATCGGCTGCCGAAAGGACAAGTCGATTGATAGCCCCGTTTCGGAGATATTCGACCGGCCGGTAACAAATCGGGTATACCCCCCCCCCCCCCCCCCCCTTAAGAGCTAATATTTTAACAGACATATTTTTTCACCCAAATGAAACTTTTGAGCCTGGTAATGAGAGAAAAAAATTATTTTTCGTTTTTTTGAATCACCCTAATATATATATATACCCAAACAACACACTAGGCAAAATGACTGCTGAAAGTCGACTTTTTTTGGTCACCTCATAGTCGCATTGAAATGCCGACACGTAGATGACTTTTCAGTGCCAATTTTAAGTCGAGTCTAACATGCCAACGCACAGTCGACTTCCAGTTGACTTATTTTAGTCGTCTGCTACTGTTTCAGCTGACTTACTAGTCGGCTAAAAGTCGGCTCTGAGTCGGCTAGTGTAGTGCATGGTGGCGCTATGGCGTGCTAGATGGTTGTATAAAGTAAACATTATGTGCAACCTTACCCACGCCACCACGGTCGCATCGTGGTATCTTCATATTCATAAAAAGCGCGTCAGTGTCAAGTTAATCGACTACTTAGTGTAATCCAACCGTGTTTATTAATCAATTCTGCGTTTTGGGAACTCAAATTCCCTATTAGGAAGTCTAGCACTTTGACACGCGCTCTAGCGGCCGAAATGAGTACCCGTGCAAGTAGGTTGTGTAGCTGTCAGCTGATATCTTAAGCAAGAAAAACTGTTTGTAGAGGAATATTAATTGTTGTTATTCATATTGAAAAGTATCGTAAGAACGTGGAATGTTCAATTGAACTTCGTACAGTTGAGTTTCAACAATAATTGAGTCATATTAGCCATGGAATTTAGGGACAATACAAGAAAAAGTGAAATTTATTGCTGTGTGTATGGATGTCACCGCAAACCCTGTCGCGAATATGAAAGTAGATTTTACCATTTTCCTCGTGAAAAAAACAGTTATGTGAAAATAATTAATAAGTTCAATGAAGAGGAAATAATAGATCGACGAACTGCTTGGATTAGAGTACTAAGAATTGGGAAAAAAGTGACTGATTCCATGAGAGTATGTTCTGTGCATTTCACTGAAGACGATTTCATATTACCACGTAAGTATAAAAATCCGTATAAAATACTATTTTCAAAATTATCTAGAAAAAAAATGTAAACGAAAATGAGAAAATGTATTCTTGATTCCTGAATTACAGACCGTGGTCAACGCAAGAACACAGTACGTATTCACCTAAAAAGAACAAGTGTTTCCTCACTCCATTTACCACCTCAGCCTACCACAAAAACTCCAAATCCTGAAAAGAAAATTCGCGATAGCCTCAGAGAGGAAAGGAGACATAGGAGATCACTTAAAAAACAGTGCAGTATCAATAGTAATGACCAAGGACTATCGGAAGCAGAAGGTGCGATGGAAAATGTTGATGGGAAATCGAAGGATACGGAGCAGGAAGAGGGATACAGAGACTCGGTGGAAGACTCGATGGCGAATGATCAGCTTTTGATCGAATCTATTGCAAAGGAAACACCCTCATCTTCTTCTAAAGAGTTTAGAAATGTAGGAATCCAAGTTGGAGAGAGCTTCGAGGGATTAGGAATACAAGCTGAAGGGAAATTCAAGGAAATAGGAATACAAGTCCAGAGTGACTCAATCATACCAAAATTCATAAGTTTCATAAGTAATGATTCTGAATTAAGTACACTCACGGGAATTACTAGTTTTGAACTACTTACCACGATAGAGGAATTAGTTGAAATCATAAGAATATCATAATATAGAAATACTAGATTGAATTTGAGAGAAACAATAATCATGACTTTCATGAAATTAAAACACAACTTGTCGTATGCTGCATTGGCAATTCTGTTCCACTGTTGCGGGGTTGACACTTGCAAACTGAGAATTTTCGATATGATTGATCTGTTGAATATCTGTTTAAAACCGAGCATAATATGGCCGAGCAAAACTAATATTTTAAGGAATATTCCATTGTCTTTCAAAGGCTTTGAGAATGTTCGAGTGGTCGTTGATTGTACGGAAATTAAAATACAAAGACCAGCAAAATTATGCTGTCAGTTACAAACTTATTCATATTACAAAACTGCATACACGTTAAAATTCATGACTGGTGTGACACCAGCTGGGTTGATTTCTTTTGTCAGTAAACCTTACGGTGGACGAGTCTCTGATAATGTAATTTTTGAACAAAGTGGAATTTTAAAGAAAATGGACAAGAACGACGTCGTTATGGCTGACAAGGGGTTCACTATGGAAGATCTTTGTAGGAGGAATGATGTGACGCTTCTCACACCTTTTTTCCTGAGAAATAAGGCACGATTCACAAAATCAGAAGCTCTTACAAATCGTAATATTGCCAAGGCACGAGTACACGTGAAACGAGCTAATCAGCGATTGAAACTGTTTGCTGTTCTGGGTGGAACAATGCCAATTTGTTTGCTCAATAAAATGGAAGAAATTTTCAATATCATTTGTAGCATTGTGAACTTGAGCTCCCCAATTCTGAGTAATGAAAGATTTCCTGATCCGGGCGAAGACAAATGAACCTACATATTTTTATATTTTTATATGAAACTTTATTATACAGAAGTATTAAACGAGTCTGATGGGACAAGTTTGAAAATACAATAAAATAGTTTTATCAAGAAATGAATGCATTTAAAATTTCTTATACCTCTTCAGCATCTTTATCCTCCCTTTCACATGCGTAATGAATCATTTTATTGAAATAAAGTTTTTTTTAAAGAATGCAATAAATCCTTAGCATGATCGGGATCAAATTCAATTGGGAATGAAATGAATTTATCATCGAATGGTGCATAAATAATAAACTCAGTAGCAGGTGAATTTAATACAGCCATACCTATTTGAACCTGTGTAAAATAACTGTGGTTTTTCTTCAGACTATATTTTCCTCTTTCTTTGATCAACCACGTTTGAGATTTAAGAACTTCTTCCAATTTTTTTTTCTTACCATCATAAGGACATTTTATTTCAAATAATTTCAAGGGTTGATCATTGTCAAAAATGATTCCATCGGGGGAATATCCAAGCCACAAATTATCTTTTGAAACAACGAGACCAGATTCTACAACTATCAGTGCTTGAATTGACTGTGCATAAGCTTTACGTGCTAATGGCTCGTTATCTAAACCATGTTTGACAAAACAATTATTCAACGGCTTAGGGTAGAAATAACTAAGCGATTTCTTTTCCCAATCTGGGTTTGTATTCTTTCTGTAAGTAAATATCCCATATGCAATACTTCCAGTTATTCGGAATTGTCTCTCCTCTAGCCAAACCGAAAAATATTGCTGGGTTTCAACACAAATAACGTAGACATTCCTTTGTAGCCGAGACATAAACTTGTCACAACATTCCTGGAGAGGTTCAACGCCTAATTTATTCAAATCCTGAAGAAAAATCGAAGACTCCTGATTGTCGAAGAGAGCTTGTATTCTCATTGCATCAATTTTTATATTATTATTGTTAGTTGCGTCAATAGGCGCATGTCTCCCGGCCCTGTGTATTGGAGAAATGAAAAAAAAAAGGAAAAACAAAACAAGAAAAAACAGTATAATATACACATAAACATGAACGATATACACATGATTTTCAAGCTCTCTGATTAGGCAAAATATAAAAAAACTGCTCCGAAAGAATAATATAAACGAAGTTCATAAACAAAAAGAATCACGTAAAAAATTGATTGTATAAATGTCTCTTTAATTTCTATAAATTTGGAAACGAGAATTGATTCGATGTAAACAGTCGATTAAAAACAATGTAAAAAATGATCAATAATGGAAAAAAACTGGCCCAAAAAATTAAAAGAAAATTAACATCAACACGAGAAAAAAACCAGTCTCATTACATGTGCCCTGCCAGTGCTGAAGCTGGAAGATTTTTGATCATAATTGTTCGAAACAAATCCTCTTGAGTCGATGAAGAATCTAATTCTTTTTCTTCTTCTTCTCCAACCTCAGTCTGATCATTGTTCTTCTTCTTTCGTTTATTCTGAGCTTTAAGGGTTTTGTTCGTCATTTCGATAAAACACTCATGCTCCTTCAATGGCTTGGCGTCATATTTTTCCAATGATGATTGCTGGGGTGTATTCCACAGGCATTTCTTGTCGGTGCAAGTGGTAGTTAATAAATTCTCCAAATCATTTCTGTAATGAGAATATAAATTCATCTGATGGAGTATAATTAACTCATAATCGTTATCACAATAATCACCAACAGTAAAAAAAATGTTGTAAAATTTAACACAAAAGTTTGTGTTATTCACTATTTTTACACAAAATTTGTGCGATTTCATTCTCCATTTGTCTAGGCCCGAAAAAACACGATCCTAACCTCACTTTGCTCGGTTTAAACGCGGTTTTTTGGCCTAGACACATAAAATTGTATATGCCATAGTCCCATAAAGTATTTTCTGACGAAATTCATTATGATCCCCGCCTCCGGCTCGAAATATGAACTCGAATTCGTCGGAAAATACTTGATCGGCCTAATGACATAATGTAGTATCAACACACGAGAGTGTTACATATTTAACACAAAAATTTTAACATTTTACACAATGACAAAATTTTTTTTACTGAGCAATTATTATGATGAAGATTTCGATGGAAACCTGCGATTTTTATCTCGAATGTATTGTGTCAAATAACCTCACCTGTTGCAATACAATAACACCGCTACCACGTGCTTGCAGCACTCACTCAAACCAGCTTTACACGAACATTGCATTCTCACAACTTTTCCATCTTTGTAGATTTCTCCTGTTATTTCATGTGGAACATCTTTCAAATGAGAAGTTTGAAGACAAAAAGCGAGAATTCTGTAAGTTTCACTGTCACAGGGATCACTTGGTATTCTCCCGCAGTGGATTACATGCCCAACATCGAAATTTTTAAGACCGGGTTGTATATCGGCAAATTTACAAACTTCTTGTGTCGAGACACTCATTCTATTGATATTTAATCAAGAAACTGAAGGTGTAAAACGAGAGACTAGGGCTTAGCTCTATGTGTGAGCGTGTCGTCGACCTACTTGCATGGGTTCCGAGCTTCGCCACCAGATGGCCAAACACTAAGCCACGCCCCTGTGAGACTTCCCAATACAAGGTAAGGAGTGAAATCTTTTATGCTTTATTATATATGTATTGTAACAGCGTTTCCCGCGGGCTCGGGTGTTACCCGCAGGAACTACGATCCGTTATCTAATTAGCACCAACGCTTTACCTCCTCCGACTAGCTGTATTCAGATGTTGGGCGCCAGACCCCGGGCTCAGAGTCCTCTCTCTCTCTCTCGTGCTCCAGCTAGCCTATCGGTAGAGGGATATTCGTGGGGGCGAGAAATAAAAACACTTGACACTAGAGAAATAGGTTTGAATATTATTTATTAAGTAAAAAGAAAAAAAAGAAAAAGGTGATATTAATTTGTACAGCCTATCACCTGGCTTCGGCTTTTCTCACCGCTACTTTATGTTTTATGATACGACTAAATAAAGGAAACTAACTGGTATAACATGAAATAACAGAAAAGAAATAAATTAAATGACTCGACTATAATACTGATTATGACTCTACTCTACTATATAAATTCTCTCTTTAAACAATAATGACTCGACTCTCTTAAGTAATGAATTAAATCTTATATAATAAAGCGGAGACAGGTACAGTTGATGATTATCACAGGCGTAAGGGAACGTAGCCTTCCTCGCTACGACCAGCGGGAGGCTCGGCTGTCACGTTGATTTCGAGGCCGCTGCCTCTAGTCTCTAACTGACAGCTGATCACTCAACAGCTGGGAGGGGAAGGGAATCGGTACTCACTCGGAACTCGGCCGCGAGAGTGCTCTGACACGCAGCAGACTATCTGCGACGCGTGACGTCAGAGACCCGGGCAATATGGCGTCGACTCTACCTTGGCGGATTTCTGCGCAGCGGCAATGCAAGCCGGAACGCTGACGCGCAGAATCGACGGCCACTTAGCGAACACCAACAAGTTTGAACCTGCCGGTTCTCAACAGACACGCGGTACTCGGGGACTCGATACTCTTGACGGTACTATGAAACGAAGAGCTTCCTGACTCTAACTCGAAACTCAACCGGGGAATTAGGGACTCTAGGGGAGAATGTAGACTATCTTTAAGGGTCTGGATTGGATAGATCCTACCTGATCTGATACGGTGGCTCGGCCTCGTGTTCGGCTCGTGTCCGTGGGCAGGCGAGGGTCGTATAATTCCAAATCGGTAGTACTCAAGTCCAAATATCCAAAATCAAGTCCAATAACGATAGCAGGGGTCACAAATAACAAGATCACCTCACAAAACCGACTCTAAACACCTTACAAAACTCCTTAAACTCTCTCTCTCGATTCACGGAAATTATGGCACGCGGATTGCTCAACGGCTAGACAATGAATGGCTCTTCGTTTCCGGGATGCTAATTACCGCTTATTGCCGTTCATCCTGATAGCGCCAGCCGTCATCGATAGACCAATCCGAGGATCTACGGTCGATAAGGCGGCGCTAGGACGAAGGGCGGCAATATTCAAATTAGCTAACGGGACTCTAGGGCTCTCGGGGATACATACGCTCGTTTAGGCTGGTACGGAGGAGGTCCAAACGTTTGCCACGTTACAGTATATGAAAATGATTTTATAATTTCAGTCAAAACATAACCTATTTTACTCTCGCATTTCTGCAACCTTCCTCTTCGCAAAATTCTCAAATTCTAGGGTGATAAATTCAGGCGAGTGTAATAGTACTTACTATCCCGTGTGGAAATTGTATGCGGGCCCCGCCGGGCCCTGACCAGCTTTTCAAGCTTTTCTAGCAAAATTTTTCTGGGCAAGCTCGAAGATGGCTGCTTTTTCAAGCAACTTCTGAGATGAAAAAGCAGCTTCTGAGATAGCTGGTTATTCCGCGGAGCCATCGATATGCCCGCGTAGAAATATATATTGCGAAAAATATATGCAACATATGGGCATATCTCACAAACAATTAACTTTCGCAGCTCAAAAAAAAAAAAATCTAATTTGGGGAACACAGTGCCGCCAATTTTTTCCTCGCATTACAAGACCTTCATAACGTAATATCTATTCATGTACAATTCATATTATACTGGGTGCGTGCATAAAAAATAATATTGCCATTTTATATTCGCGATTATTCATTTTCTTTAGGTTTGGTGTCAGAACTATCTTCATCATTATTCTGCACCTAGAGTACTATTTGCAAACCAAAAAAAAAACCAAAAAAAACCAAACTTGAAATTAAAAAAATTAATTAATTTTTATTATTTTTATTATTATTAAAATTATTTCACTTCAATCGTATACAAAAAAGTTGTACGGTAACTGCTGAAAAGGCTACTGGCTTAGAAAATAATTTAGAAATGAATAGTTGCGAATTTATGTTACGAATTTATGAATCTGACATTCCCGAATCTGACATTTCAATACGTTTTAACCCAGAGAAAAGTCATTTTTGATAAAACAATCGCGCACATCTTTGGAGATATAATTCGTGATATGAGCAATATACTGGTAATAAATATGAGCATTTTACTTGACCAGATTATCAGGGTAACGACGTGACATTCCTGACATTTATTCTCCACGCGTCAATATGTACCCATTGTCAAGAACACTGCGAGAAAAGAAATTGACTCTCCGACGTAAATTTCAGTGCGTTCGATCCGTGATAGTTCTACTTCCATGTGCATCCAGATAAATACATCCAATCAGCTTGTGCTAATGTACTTTAATGGTGAAACATTGGGTGTCAGGTGCGATATCGAAACCGAGTGACAGTACTTCGTACTGTGTCCCTGGTATCGCAGACGAATTTTGGTGACTACAATTACGTACATTATGTTCATACTACCTTGCTCGTAGCCAAGTATTTTTTTCCGATTTTTCTAAAGTTGCATATCAATGCAAATCCCGTACGAAGTTTTCTTGAAGTCATAGTTACACAATGCAACGTAGCTAATTTCTGCATTTCAATTAGGGACAAGAAGTTTGTAGGTACGGTAAATAATTTTTTTACATTGATTATGCTTCGTGTATCTCAAAAATAATTTGCTACATGCATAAATACCCAATTCTTTGCCTGCAAGTGAACTTTCGCAAGCCGTAAGTCAAGTTACATGAAAGTTAAAGGTTTGTGAGATATGCCCATATATGTCGCATATGTCACATATATGTAGGCCAAATACAAATATGGTTGATGAGTTTTACATAGTGCGAAAAATATATGCGACATTAGGGTGGTCCTTATTTGGGGTATGTTCAAATTTTTTTCGACGATAGTCCTAAATTGTATCCAAATGTATAAAAAAAAATTCCTTTCAAGTTACAACTCTTAATATTAATATCAACCCCCCCAAGACGACGAAAGTTTTGAGTGGGAAATTGCGTGTATTTTTTAAAACGGAAAATTAAATTAAATATATCAATAAATAAATATATTAAATATATTGATAAATTTATTATATTAATGAAAAAATCTGAAATTTGGTGTAGTTATTCGTACTTATATGATGTACAACATGGTGCATTAGAACAATTTTCAGATAATTTTGTACTCACTTTTTAATGCTTAACTTTTGAAAAAAATTATTTTTCCATCACATTGAAAAGTAAGTATAAAATTATCTGAAAATTGTTTTAATGCACCATGTTGTACATCATACAAGTACGAATAACTATACCAAATTTCAGATTTTTTCATCAATAATCATCGGAGTTATGAAAATTCAATTTTCAGTTGTAAAAAATACATGCAATTTCCCATTTAGAACTTTCAGCGTCGTGGGGGCCGGCTTAATATTAATATTAAGAGCTGTAACTTGGCAGGGATTTTTTTTTATATATTTGAAACCGATTGAGGACTATCGTCGAAAAAAATTCGGACATACCCCAAATAAGATAGATAGATAGATAGATAGATAGCAGATTTATTTGATTGTAGAGCGAGCTCCCTAACAACCATAGACAGGTTACATTAGTTGAAAGTCTAATATAAGTAATAAGTATAACATAGTTTAACATAAGGTAGTATAATTAGAAATAAGGCAAGAAAAATACATAAGATAACATAATATAAGAAATAACATTAGATAAGAATTAAGGCATGATATGAGACAAGACCGCGCGACGTAAGGCCAGTTGAAACGTAAGGTATAATAACAGTAATAATAGCGTGAAACATAAACAAAATACATCAAGGTGCATGAGGACTCATCCCATTCGGCGCGCACTGCAATAATAATAGTGGTACATATTTATGCTAACAATCACACTCGCACTCAAACAGCAGACGCTGGTTGAACAGGCACAGCAGACACACCCGCCCTCCTCCTCTCAGCCTGCAGCAGTTCGTCAAAGTGTGCTGAAGGCGATTAAGCGTTGAGACAGCAGGCATTCAGGACAGATGGGCTAGTTCTGATCGGGGGGGACAGAGACAGGGACAAGTGCTGCCTCATCAAGTCATAGAAGAGCCAGTTTTGATAGGTCTGTAGAAGGCAGCACCCTGATCGGCCGCGGCTTCGAATCGACCCGAATAAAAACAGCTGCGTCAGCAATCCACACTTGTTTTGGCTGCAGAGATGGAAAATGCTTGAGAACTTTACTTTTCAGCTTGTACAGTTGTATCGGTGTTCGCCGATTCACGTAGATCTTGCTGTGCGTCAACGTGTCATCTATGTCGATTGCTTGCAGCTCAGGCTTAAGCTTCTTAGCCTCGAGGATCCGGTCACACTTTCCGGCACATGTTAGCACCAGTAGGATTGTACGACCCTCAACAGTGGCATTGGGGGGCCTGTCGGCGGATCGTCCGGCCCTAGTCTTCTTTTTTCCCATGCGTTCGACTTTGATCACGTCAGATGGTATCAGCGTGATACCCAGGGCATTTGCCAGTTTACTCGGGAACGTAGAAAGGTCTTCGTCCCCAGCGAGGAATTCAGGCAGGCCAGATATTATGAGGTGGTTGGCAACCTCGGCGCACGCAGCACGCAGGATCACAGCCTCATCAGCTGGTGATAGCCCAGCAGTCGAAGGCCCAGCGTCCAGCCTGTCCTCTATTGACTTGATCCTCTTGTCATTTTCCGAAATTACATTCGAGTTTTTGCTCACGCATTCCCTAGTGCTAGCTACGGAGCATTGGACACCTGCAAGCTCTTCACGAAGGGCGGCAGTGTCGACACTAACCTGATCAAATTTCGTGTGCAGACTCTCAACCTCAGTGACAAGAGAGTCTATTTTGAGAACCGATGCCTCTAATCTGTCCAACTTAGCGTTGATGGCTCTGAGGAGTTGAGTCTGCTCTGTGTCAGTGTATCCACCGTCCTTGGGTGGCGGGCTGGCAGAGCAGGTAGTACAAGTGGCACGTATACACAAGGAGGCTTCCTTGGTAGAGTCGACGAGATATTTTATCTTGACACACCCAGGGTGGAATACATGCCCGCATTTGTCACCCGTTGCGATGCTATCACTCGATTTATCTACAGGCGCGAAACATAGAGCGCACACAGGCTTAGGCATGCTGGCGATTCAGGCTCTGGTAGTGTGAGGTACAAACAACACCGGCGTCAGCACAGGCTAGTGTGGCACACGTACAGCACACTAGTGCCTCAGGCGACAGATGTAATAACAGATCAAAGTCCAAGCGGCTATCAAAATGCCGACTCACAATACTTAGTTAGAATTTATCTTGCAGAAATGTATCCGTTAAAACCGCACTGCACAAGAAAAGAGAGGTAAAAATAGAAGTCACAGATATAGCCACTCGATAGCACAGATCACTGCACACCGCACAGCTCAAGCAAAAGTAAAAAAAACACCGAAATAACAAAGATCCTGGCAAAAATTCACGGAGCAGACAGGAGACGCGCGCGTTGACAGTCACAGAGACAGGTCCGTCCCTAATAAGGACCACCCTAATGCGACATATACAGGGTGATTCAGAATTCGTGACGAATCTCTCGTGTGGTTAATCCTGGTCAAAATTGGGATCGAAAGTTCCCTAGCCGTTTTTCCGAAAAGCGATTTTTTTCCCTGGAATTTTTTTTTTCCGACAAATGAATTTTTGAAACGATTTTTTTTTTTGTTTTTCCATCATATGTCACTTTCTAAGAATCCGAAATAATGCCGATATGTTTTTTTTTTCCAATATTAGAGAGATTTTTCGGTGAAAGTTTCTTATTTGGTGGAAGATGTTGGAAAAATTGTCATCATTATAAATTTAATAAACTAAAAAGCGGATTATCACGTAGCACCTACACGAAGGGTATTGAAACAATGCTCATTATGAACTATTCGAAATTTGGGAAAATAAAAGTTTATTGATTATTCAGAAACATAAAATTTTTTAAGATATAGTCAACGTGTTATTCATTTCTTGAATACTCTTCAAGCTTACAGCAATTGCTGAAATTGCCCTCCTTGGGCCTCTACACAAAGTTCGGTCCGATTGTTTGTTACCATGGTAACTCAGGGCCGTTACCGATACATGTGCGCCCTTTACGTATAAATTTATAACGAGGACAATTTTTTTCAAAATCTTTCACCAAATAAGAAACTTTCACCGAAAAATCTCTCTAATATTGAGAAAAAACAACTCATTGGCATTATTTGGGATTCTTAGAAAGTGACATATGATGAAAAAATTGAAAGAATTAAAAATTGTTGGAAAAAATCGTTTGTCGGAAAAAAAATTTCCAGGGAAAAAAATCGTTTTTCGGAAAAATGGCTGAGGAACTCTTAATCCCAATTTCGGCCAGGATTAACCCCACGAGAGATTCGTCACGAATTCTGAATAACCCTGTATATACGTCGCAACATTTATGTTGACATATATCTCGACATTTATATCAAATATATAAGTATATATGTTCCGGCCAAAAACAAATATGGCACATGTATCGACTGCTCCTGACAGAAAGAACGTAACTCGTGAGTCGCGCTAGTAAGAACCTATCTCGCGAGGCTCTATAGTTCGACAATAGAAATCTGTATTCACGGACTGTAGAGTCTCGCAAGATACGTTCTTACTAGTGGGACTCACGAGTTACGTTCTTTCTCTTAGAAGCAGTCGATATGTCGCATATATTTTTCGCATGGATTTTATTTCCGTGAGGGTACACTTTCGTCATAATAGGTTACTTTCTTCCAAAACACGTATTGCCATAATTAAAAAACTGCTAGATAACATTTCATATTAGACTTTTTTTTTCAATTTGCTTAATAAAAACCGACTTATGTCCCGCCCCCCTACTGCAGAATTTTACGATTCAGATGCCTAAGCCATTTCGGGACTTGTCTCGAAGACAGAAAAACCGACGCCTACTCGCTTATCGGAGAAGCCAAAGATCTCCGAAAAGACAGCCTGCATTTGAAACAACTGCGGATCAGGAGAGTTTTACTACATCCCAGATTCCTGCTGCAGAACATGAACCACAGATTCCTATTGCAGAACATTAACCACAGATTCCTGCTGCAGAACATGAACCACAGATTCCTGCTGCAGAACATGAACCGCAAACTCCTAATACAAATGAATATGCTGAATCATCGTCACAAGAGACACTAACAGATGAAAATAACGATTGTGAATTGGATATAGACAATTTAGTTCGCAATCATATTGGAATGGAAGAAGACATTCCATTAGCTCAGTGGTTATCCAAGTGGGCAATGAAGTACAATATTCGCCAAAATGCCCTGACACCACTACTACAAAATTTACACACACGTGGCCATGCTGAACTTCCACGTGATGCTAGAACCCTGTTACGGATGCCAAGGAAATCTGGTATTGAGTCCTGGTCATCGGGATCATATTTTCACTATGGACTGGAGAAATCACTTATTGATCAGCTCACCAGTTACAAATTGACATTTGATTCTAACGTTATTCTGATAGATCTGAACATAGATGGGCTACCACTGTCAAAGAGTTCAAAGAACCAACTCTGGCCGATTCTTGGAAAAATTTATCACGTGGAAGCTGACAAGCCATTTGTAGTCGGTGCCTATCATGGTGCTGCCAAACCACCTTCTGTGAGCGAATTTTTAGCTGCGTTCATTGACGAATATGAGCACTTGCAAAATTATGGATTAGACGTTAACAACAAACATTATATTGTGAAAATTAGGGGCATAATCTGTGATGCTCTGGCAAGATCATTCGTAAACTGAACCAAAGGTCATAATGCATATTTCGGATGTGGGAAATGCATGGAAGAAGGTCATTGGGAAGATCATCGAATGCTATTTTTGAATTTCAACTCTCCTTTACGTACTGATGACAATTTTCGTCGTCAAGAACAAGGAGAGCACCATACGGGCTATTCTCCTTTCGAAAGAGTATCCGTAGGGATGGTATCGCAGTTTCCAAATGACCCCTTGCACCTGTTCTGGTTAGGAGTAACAAAAAAATTGCTCGGATTATTCCTGCATGGATATCATACTTCGAGATTAAGCGCCCAGCAAATACGAGAATTGTCAAGAAGGTTGATCGAAATGTCACAATGGATACCTAAAGAATTTGCTCGAAAGCCGCGTGGGTTAGATGAGATGTCCAGGTGGAAAGGTACTGAGTTTCGACTATTCGCGCTGTATATTGGGTCTGTTGTACTGCAGGACATATTGCCTCATGACAATCTAATGCATTTCAATACGTTCAGTTGTGTAGCACGCATACTATCACACCCAGTAGATTGTTATGCTAACAATCAGTATGCGCATGATTTATTAGTACACTTCGTTCAAACATTTAAGTTGCTGTATGGGGAACATAATATCATATATAACGTGCATAATTTGATCCATATTTCTGACGATGTGAAAAAATTTGGACCATTGGATAACTTCTCTGCTTGGCTATTCGAAAACTTCATGCAGAGCTTGAAAAACATGCTGAGAAAGACAGAGAAACCACTTTGCCAATTATACAACAGACTAACTGAAAAGTCTCTAGCTACTCCAAGTTTGATGGTTCGAGAGCAATCTGCGATCCCTGTCTTGCGCGGGAAAACCGGCAAACAATTACCGTTAAATTGCACCGATGCACATGAACGAATACAGTTTAATCACTTTGAACTAAGTAATAGGGAACCAAACAACTGTTGTCTTTTGAAAGATAAAAGCATCGTCCTGATTGAACACATCGGATATAAAGGTGTAGTACCAGTAATCATTGGTAGAAAATACACCGACCAAGGAGGACTACCAGTCTACCCATGTCCGTCACAAAATTTGGATGTGTGTGTGACAAGCCACCTGTCTGATCTGAAAATATGGAATTTGAGAGATATTGAAAACAAAACCTTGAGAGTCCCATTTCAGGGAAAATGGTGCATAATTCCATTCCTGCATTCTGGATTGAAGTAGGGGAAATCGAATGCTTACATCGAGCTGCATCGTTGCAAACGGTCACTCGTCCTTACCTGGAAGTGCAATGGTAGGGGCAGCGTTCAGGAGAAATAAAAGGAACTAAGGGGTGGCGTGCTCTATTTGCGACGGCAAGAACTGCCTTCGACCGTCCGGATCTTTTCATACCTGCATATTCCCACCCATACCTACCGAAATCCAAGAAATGGCGTTAAAAGGATTAGTGCCGGTGAACGGGCTAAGTGGATTTAGAGCTTTGGCTCTTCGGACTAATGAGTGTGCCGGGCCCTGGTTTACGGCACTCCAACAATGCACTGTGATTACTCGATTAAGTTCTCACCCGTGTCAGGGTACGTCCATTAATCACGTGATGCGTTTTTAGTCAATTTTAGACCTCCTCCCCCCCCCTTCGTCATCAACCTTGAGATTTTAACGAACCCCTTCCCCGTTGCCCGTTATGACGTGATTCTTCTCAGCAATGGCAATGATCATAAATATGTATTCGGAACATGCAAATTGGATGGTTTCAAAGCGTGTTAGGATAAAAAAATCTCCCAAATATACTCGGTATTCTCAGGAAAAATGCACCCAAAAATACACATGATATGACCCGGACCCCCCCCCCCCCCCCCCCCTTACGCATGTGATCAATTGGGATATTTTCAAGTACCCCCCCCTCCCTCCCATCGTAAGTCGCACGTGATTATAATGGATGCCCCCTAATAACTATATCTTTAATTTTCAATAAAATTGTAGTCTCAACGAAAATATTGATGGATGTGATATACTATATAGTAGATGGAATTCATATGCATGACAGTTGGAATTGATAACAATTGTACTATTTCCATGCAGATGTTCTACGTTCTGTTCTACGAGTCGTACTGTGTTACGTGCGTAGATTTCGGTATATATATCTTTATATGTTACGTGCGTAGATTTCGGTATATATCTTTATACGTATATACATATCCCGGAATCCTAAATTCCTTTTTCTTAGTTTGATTTCATAAACTCTTTCCAACAATAATTCTTTGAACGCTTAACAATTTGTTTGTCTCATTTTTCAACCGCGACTTAGAGCGTAGAAAGTAACCACACTGAAATATAATATTAACTGCATCGGATGTTTATTCCCTTCTTAAAACGGCTCGTAAGTCACGTAGGTGTTGATAACGGCGAAGCAACACTGGAACCCCAGTCTTGCTGACCCGCCAACCTCACACTACTATAGGCTAGCGCGTAGATGTAATTTTGCTCTCTCTCTAATTTTCAAAGAAATAAGGAAATTAAGGTAACTAGAAGTAGAATAATAAGATTTCAAAAGCAAGAATGATGGAAAACTAAAAAGCCATTTAACGGTTCATAATTCAAATGTAAGTTCGAATTATTAACATGGTTTGAAGATATTCAAACCAAGTTAGTGTGAGTGAGCTATAGGTGAGGCATGGAGTAGCATGGGACCGCGTAACGTCACCAGGGCCCCACTCCTACGCCTAACTGCAAGTAGTCCCTCAAACCAATCAGGCGACGATTAGCCTTTAAGTTAAATCCTATTCGGCTAAGCCACACGCGTAGCAATACATACTTTGTTGCAACCACGGGGACCTCGTCGCCTTTGAACTTGAACTAGCGTCTTTCTTCTGGTAAATCGCGAGGTGCGTGGATGCAAGGACCCGTGTGCAATAATCGAGCCACGAGTTGTGTTCAATCTTTTCTTTCTTTTAATTAAAGTGGTAGCACAAAGGACTCTGTACCCGTTAATAAATTCAAGCCATAAATCTCTTCAAGATCTATGCACTTTTGAGACAACGATTAACTTCATTGTTTTAAACTAATTTACTTCAACATATTTTATAACGCTCTTCTTCTGTTAAATCGCGAGGTGCGTAGTCGCAAGAGACCGTGTGCTATACTTGAGCCAAGGGTTGTATCCCATCTAGCTTTCTTCATTTAAAGTCAGTGTATACAAAGGACTCGGCATTCGTCAATCTTAACTTAAAAATTAAACGAGATACAAACTAATCAACTTAGTGATCTGTTTAATAAGTAGAATCAGTGCATAGACACATAAGGGTTATCACACAATCTGATAATCCAAATTAGCATCAAAAACTCAAGTTCTGCCTTATACTCCTCTTGGGGTATTTGTAGTATATAAGTCATATTTCCAATCTTTAGAATCTTGCATTAATATCACTTCACTTGTTATATGAATTAGACTCATTTCAAAATCTTCATTATTTCAACTCAGTGAGTATCAACAAAGACTATAGACACTTGAATACAAACTAGCTTCAGTTTATAGACATTAACCAAATCTACCATTCGGCATAAATCATAACCAACTTAAAAGGTGTTAACCCATTTATAATTCTACGTGAATCAAAGGCTTCGAGGTTCTTAAGGTGAGGGAGGCTAATCAAGGTAGTCCCATGCTACTCCAGATCAACCAAGGCTAAGTAACCACGATCGCTCACAAATTTACTCACTGATAAATTATCTTACATATTCGAATTGTTATATCGTTTTCCAGAATTCTTTAATTTTAATTATATGCATGACAAAATATAACTTCATCTGATGAGTAGCATAACCACGGGAATATCGTTATAGGCCAATACCAATAGTATTTCGGGAGAGACCCTTCCTAATAACGAGACCACCCGGTGAGCTTGCATTGCTACTCATTGTTCAATCTTAATAATTACCAGTTATTCATATAATATAATATACAAATATATATATATATATATATATATTTCTTTAATAGAATAACTCGAGATTGTTGCGGTAGTAAAATTAATAACCAAACAGGATAATTCCTAGAATTTCGGGTTTCACCCTAATCCCGTTGGGTTTATTTCTTCCACTATTAAAGCTTGAAGATCATTAAGACCCTAACTAGCGATCTCAATTTATACCTCAATATATTATTACTATAATTATATAGTTAAGCACATGTTTATCCATGTTCAATTTCCTTATTGGAAAATTCAATTATTATTCCCTTAATTGGATCAAGATCGGAATGATTGTCAAGCCATTCAACCGCCTGGGATAATTCTTAGAATTTCGGGGTATACCCTAATACCAGTGCGAGTATCTTTTATGTCAAGCACAGAGTTTCATACTAGCGTTTCAATTAAGCGTATTAAGCTCATGATCATCGATCTTGATCCGATCCTAGGGGAATTCTATTCATAGATCTGAATAGATAATACCATTGATTTAATATTATTTCTATCAGAGAGAGAGAGTTCCTATTTCAGTAGTTCCTATTTGATTATTTCATTATTTCATTATATTCATTATATCAACGCGTGTGAATCGTGAAGAGTCTTTTATTAAATTCATTACTATTCTTCATTAATAATAAATCTTATATAGTAACAAGCCTTCACGATCCCCACGTCGGAGATCATTATATTGTCTCGCTATTTCATTATTTTGTGAATTCAATATTTTATGTCATTCATTTGTTCAACCGACAATCATTTGTTAGTCGCTTGAATTATATTTTCATTGCTTTAATCGTTCAAGAATATACTATCGTTTTTACCAGTCAATTCCCATTATCATTTGAATTACCTTTCATTTATTTACTTTATATTTATTATTTTTCTTTAATTATATTATTATTTCTATATCAATTAGCCTCAACACAATTTAAACAAATCAATTGAGACCTGTATAGGACTAGGCGGCAACGAATCCTATTTACCGATCTATTTCATAATACATCTCTTTTATAATTATTTATATGTGGATGTGACGGGATGACCAATTCTATTCTCGGGTTTTCTTGTGAATAAACCATAGGGATTAATAACACTCTACCCATACCGTCCGTCACAACTGCATAGCCGTTCCAGATGTGTGGGTACAAGAGAAATCCACAACATTTGAATTGACGCCAAAAACTGTTGACTGTCGTAAGGCATGCAAGCAGCGTCAAATTCCTTCTGACGACTGGGAAGTGAAATCTTTTTATAAGAAGCTGGGTCTATATCGTGAGAAATTCACTCATTTGCATGGGCATATCTTGCAGATTGGCCATTATTTCTTCAGAGCCGATTTCCCTGACTTTTCACGGGTTTCGAAGTGATCGTTAAGTTTTTTCCCTGACTTCACCTACACTAGTATACAATGGGAATATTCCCACTATGATTTGTCCTATTGACTTAACGAGCAATTTCGAATGAAAATAAGCGTTCTAACTATTTACTTTATGAATATTTATTACAAAGTAAACATTATAAAATATTGAAGCATTACTTCAATGACTTGTAAAATTCACTTACATCGCAGTTATTAAATAATTTGGTCAAAAACTTTCAACTAATTGCGTAATTAAGAATGTTGATCGGTTTCAATATTTTTTTTCATAAAAATCCCTGACTTCTAGCAAATTTTCCTGACATTTCTCTGACTTTTTCCCCGACCAGCGAAATTCCGTGACTTTTTCGTGTTTACCCGGTTTCCAAAAAGTGGCCATCCTGTCTTGCCTTTGGAAACTAATCATCCCTCTGTTCTAAACTCCTATTAACACTTTGAATTTCCAAAAACAATTGATCTTCAGCAACGTTTGACACAGCACTTTCTGTTGAGTCTGCCTCTATAAATTTATCCACGTCGGATGAAACCTTGGCTAACCTGGGATCAGAAAAGCCATTACCAAAAAAACGCATGATCAAGAAACGAAAGTTTTTTGACGAATCTGCAAGTGAACAAGAATCTCAACTGCCTCCAAGTGAGACAATTTCCTTGCCACTAGGGGATGACGTTTTGCATGAAACGAAAACTGTAAAAAAAATGCTGTACGAATCTTATCAGTAGCCACCTCGTCGGGTTAGTATACTGAAGATGTATTCACGGCTAGATCAGAAGATCGTTCGGTACGGAAAGACCATAAGAAAATCTTCACCAATTTACGTTATTTTCAGTATCTCTTTCTCTTCCATCAAGAAAACTTTTATTACCACCAACGGATTACATTCCACGTCAACTGCAAACTGTAAAGAAGGATGCTGTGGGAATACCACAACCCTTATTGCCAACGACCTCGACTGCGTCCGAACTTGTTCCAAAAAGCAAAGTTGTATCATCATCAGTGGATGACATTTCACGTACATATATGAATAAAAAGAAGGTTGATGTTCCAACTTCAAAATCCCTATCATTGACCAGCTCAAAAGACAAGTGCTGAAACGAGAAATATCATTCAAAAAAGTATTCCTTGGAATGAGACCGTGCAAAGTATTATTTTACTGCAGTACAAGACGTTGCACGTGTTCAAACGAACAACTTTGATGAAGTCTTCTTGGAGACCCTGAGGGATCAGGAGGAGCTCGACACTTCTCTATAGGATGAACAGATAACCCACAACGTAGTTCAAAGTTCCTCGGAGGCAGATATATTTTCTGATGCATCCATAGCAAGTAATAAAATGGATGAAACCAAAAAGAAAGAAGCGCTATATCGATCAGAAATCGATGGGGTTGTAAAGAAGCGCCATATGAACCAACTAATCAAAGGTAATGAACCATCATCAGTTATTTTTGATTCTCTGTATATAATTGCGTCATTTACTTTATATTAACACTATCCACACATAAAATCAGAAAAAATATCTAGATCGATATCTTCAGCAATTTCAAGTTATACTGTAGATTGTCTACAGTTCAGGGTCTGTACTGATCGCATATTCTCACAACGTAATAATAAACTTCATCTTGAAATAACAATATTATAGTATCCACTGCAGCAGAAGGTCATTCGAAACAAGGCCAGAAGAGATCCTCCGTTGATCAAATTCCAACTCGATACGGATCATGCTGTGCTGATTGTGCAGACAAAATTTTTAAAAAACTTGACGAACTAGAAAAAAAGTTGGAGTATATAGTTCACATCCTATCCGATCACTGTGGAGATCTAGCGACGACTGA
Organism: Tenthredo livida; assembly: GCA_963992785.1. NCBI lineage: Eukaryota > Metazoa > Arthropoda > Insecta > Hymenoptera > Tenthredinidae > Tenthredo > Tenthredo livida. The sequence goes on along the minus strand of OZ023068.1, from coordinate 13,557,229 downwards.
GAAGAGAGGGAAATCTAAAGTAGATTTCTCGCTACTTCCCGAATTTCCACTGAGCTCCGTGGAAAGCGTATACAGGTTTGATAAAATTTTAAAAATAGACGAGAAGGTTCTTCAACAATTTGTGAGTATAGGTTCATAGATTGTATTTCTAAAGATCTTCATGTCCCTTGTGGCCTATGTCGTGATCTAATTGGTAACTACACAGATAGCAACGAGACGTCGAAAAGACGTTATTCTGACGTCTTATTTTCAATCTGACATTTTTCAAGTATGTCGTATTATCGTCTAAAAGACGTCTTATAGTCGTCTTAGGGACGTCTTATGTCCCGATTTGCGACGTCATAAAAACGTCGCATTTCTGACGACATATTATAGACGCCCCGAAGACGACTATAAGACGTCTTTTAGACGATAATACGACATACTTCAGAATGTCAGATCGAAAATAAGACGTCAGAATAACGTCTTTTCGACGTCTCGTCTAGGCGACTTCTACAGGATCTCCAAATAAGGATGTTTTTATGTTATTCGAAAGTAAATATGGCGCACGCGCGGTCAATAAATAAAATGTATAGATTCTGATTTTTTTTTAACCAAATTTTATTTATTTAGAAGCATAAACATATTCAAGTCTTTCCAACCTGGATGTAATTTGCGATGGTCAGTAATGTTCATTAATAGGTTCGCCGTGGCTAACTGTTTTTTTTCGGGCTTTTTTTTCGGATACAATCAAATAAAATAATATTTTTAGATTTTTATAAGGGGTCATAATTGTTATCATTATTATATTTTCGGCCATCGGCACATGAGATACGACTAGAATAGAGTCTCGTTTCCGAAAAAACTGAAACAAAGTTAGCCACCGCGAACCCATTAATGAACATTACTGTACAGATTACTGAATAGTTAAATGAATATTCCGATTCACACCCTAATAAGGCTCCGAGTTATAGAATAATGGAGTCGTAGTATACAAATTAAGAATTCGCGTTTGGAACAATCATCAGTAAAATTTCAATCCTAGAAAGTTTCGAAATTATCGATTGCGATGATGAAAGGTCTCCTTGAAACCGACTTTTAATTAACGTCTTCGAGATGATAACGTAAATTTGCCATTACATTAAATTATGTGCACGATTATACTTTACGCGGTCTCCAGCGTGGCGTAGCCACTCCTGGCCAGCCGAATGTAGATCTGTGATACCCTACTGAAAATCGCGGCATGAGATCTGATGTGAGACCAAATTCTTTTATGAGATCTGATATCATCTCACCTGAGATCAGGTGAGGTCCCACCTAGGCCTCACATCAGATCTCGGTAACGAATTTCGATTTTCAGTAGGGTAGTAGAGGTGTCTTTTTTGTTTTTCATGATGGCATCTAAAATAGCATAGTCGAAAAGCAATTATTATTGCTGTATATAAAACTATTATTAAATGTGATATTAAGCCATCCTACCTATCATGAGGTGTACGATCATTGTACCACGTAGTTTGACTGTATGTTTTTGACCAGTCCAAGTGAACTGTCGAGCGGCCTCATCAGTCATTACATAGCTGAAAGCGTTGCGTACGAATTTCGCCCCAGTGCTTCCTCCAATTATAGTGATTGCGTTACACTAAAATTTCAGTAATTGCACGTTATTTGTGGCGCAGCAGCATCACAATGATAGACTTATTATTTTAAATAATGCTTAAAGTTTAGATTATTTTATAGTTAGAAGAAAGTATATTATTCTATATTAATATTTCATACATATTGCATTTGCAGTTTTGAGCTGCTATTGAGATCTTTCTCAAATCGTTTAACGGCTTGTGACGATGCCAGAGGAAATTCTGGGAGTAATGACACTTCATTATCTATTTGACGAGTCATTGTAGAACTGTTCTCTAAGAGTTCCACAATATGTTTAAGCTTGTCCATGACAGCCTTGTAGCATGCGCCTGAAATAATTCATTTCTATAATCATCAATTCCTCTGAACTGGAACTTGTGTTAGCCACACGCAAGTACGACCAAGTGGATGAATATAACGATATTTTGCTTGGAATAGATAGAAAATGTAGATGCAAGCATCGCATTGATTTTATACATGTAGACTAAACTTCAATGAAAAATACAAGAACACTGAGAAAACACTATCATGTCATGCTCCAAAGTGCGATACACTGAACTAAACTCTAATCGCTATCATTCGCTTTTCATTTCCCATTCCATATTCCTGATAAAAGAATTCTTGCTTGCGGGTTCGATTGATAAATATGAATATTTGATAATATTCCTAATGAGAATTTTGGCATGAGATCTGATGCGAGCTCTCATATAAGATGTGATGTGAGCTTATATGAGATCTGATATCAGCTCAAGCGAGAACTAATAAGCATTCACCTCAGATTGTCGTAACGAAATTGAACAAGGTTTTCATACGAGATCTTATATGAGTCTCATGTCAGATCTCCTGTCAGACTGGAAGAGTTTATAGAGGAAAAAATTATTGTGCTGCAGGACTTGAACTCACACCCAGAGAAAAGATTTATTCAAATCAAATAAATTACCATATTTGTAATGTGTTTATTTGCGTCAAAGAAATATTTATTTGAACCAAAAAAGTATTCATTTGCATCAAATAGGCTAAATTATTTCTCTCTAAGGAATTCACTTATTTACAATTTCTTTATTTGAAATGCCAGGAAGAAAGATTTAGTTTATTTCCTGCAAATAAACTTTTATTCATTCGAAACAAATTTTTATTTGAACAAGGAATCAAACAAACAATATATTAGATATCCAATAAACCTTTTATTTGAATCAAAGAATTAGCATATTCGGTTCTAATAAGAAATCAAACTTGATTCGTTGACGCACATGCGCATCTCGCTGCCGCTGTAACCACGCGTTCTAACTTGCATCAGTTGCATGCAGCAGCTTGTTGATCGGTTGTGTTGTTCTGACGATAATATCGCGAGTACCATGGACCAAGAAACGATCGATTTTCTTTCAAACAATCGGTTTAGTGAATACTGCGACTGTTTCAGAGGTAAGTAATAATGTTACAGGTATAAACAAAATAATAAATCATGGGTCGGTGTGCAGCGTGCCGCATGTTTACGCTTGTATATTCTACTTCTTTGTATTTCAGTATATATGTAATAAAGTATCTTCTATATAGTATATACGCATAAGTATATATGTAAGTATATGCGAATATATATAATAAAGTATCTTGTAAAATAATAACTTGTACCTGTAAAATTTTATTAGCATGGTTATTAATCATGCTTGTCCGATAACCTGCTCTTCGTAATACGTGATGCGATCCATCCATCATTTCATCAATTTCAATGAGTTGAATACAAAAATTATTTTCATATTAAAATCGAGCAAATTGTTTATTTGATTTGAATAAAACAAATATTTAATTATCCTAATAAATAATTTGTTCATGGCAAATAAGAACCTATGTTTCATTCATTATTCATTCGGATCAAATGGAGTGTTTATTACAACTGAATAAGCAATTTATTTCATCCGAATAAATTCTGTAATTTATTTGAAACAATTTATTTGATGCCATGAAAATTCCTTATTTGATCTGAATAAATTTTTATTCGGATTTAATAAGAGAATTTGAATAGGCAATGAAAAATTTCAAATATTTGTAAATATTTGTGGCAAATAAATGCCTATTAGGTTCATATACGAATAAGAAAATTTATTCGTAGTAAATAAATTTTATTTAAATCAAATAAATTTTATTTAAATCAAATAAATTTTATTTAAATCAAATAAATCTTTTCTCTGGGTGCAGAACCTTCGACTGTGTAGGCTGTTACCTTACCACTGCCCCACAACATTGCTTATAAAAATGAGGTTGAAGTTCGTAACGTTAACGCAACAAATCAACTTTTTTTTTTTTTTTTCGCTTTCTCACGATGAATCATCATGAAAAATTGAGAAAACGGTTAATTACAACTTGAAATCGATAAGACATACTGACTGAGTGACTAAAATCCCCTAAATTAACCCTTGTCCACTACGACGTTGTGGAGTCGTGATATTCATTTCGCGACGACTTGACGTTGCACACGCGTCCGAAAAAAAGTTTCCGAGCATGCGATGAACATTTGATGCCGATGCACTGGTCGGAAACAACCCTTTATCTGCAACCCTTACGTGGAAAAATAGATAAAAAATTAATAACTATCGGACGAATCATTTGGCGACGATCAGACCTCGAAGATGAAGTTTCTAAAATGCCCGGGAACCCCCCAAAAAATATTCATTCCGATCGACTTGTCGGAAGCCACCCTTACCTCCCACCCCCGCGATTTAAATAATTGAAAAATTCATAACCATCCAACGAATCATTTCGCGACGATCGGACTACGAGAATAAAGTTTCTAAAATGCCCCAGAACCCCCAAAAAAATATTCATCCCGATCGACTTGTCGGAAGCCACCCTTACCTCCTACCCCCGCGATTTAAATATTTAAAAAATTCATAACTATCCAACGAATCATTTCGCGACGATCGGATCACGAGAATGAAGTTTCTGAAATGCCTCAGAACCCCCAAAAAAATATTCATCCTTATCGACTTGTCGGAAGCCACCCTTAACCCTTTCTTTCGTGAATTGAATAATTAAAAAATTAATGACCATCCAACGAATCATTTCGCGACGATCGGACCACGAGAATGAAGTTTCTGAAATGCTCCAGAACCCCCAAAAAAATATTCATCCTTATCGACTTGTCGGAAGCCACCCTTAACCCTTTCTTTCGTGAATTGAATAATTAAAAAATTCATGACTATCCAACGAATCATTTCGCGACGATCGGACCACGAGAATAAAGTTTCTGAAATGCTCCAGAACCCCCAAAAAAATATTCATCCTTATCGACTCGTCGGAAGCCACCCTTAACCCTTTCTTTCGTGAATTGAATAATTAAAAAATTCATGACTATCCAACGAATCATTTCGCGATGATCGGACCACGAGAATAAAGTTTCTAAAATGCCCCAGAACCCCCAAAAAAATATTCATCCCGATCGACTTGTCGGAAGCCACCCTTACCTCCTACCCCCGCGATTTAAATATTTAAAAAATTCATAACTATCCAACGAATCATTTCGCGACGATCGGATCACGAGAATGAAGTTTCTGAAATGCCTCAGAACCCCCAAAAAAATATTCATCCCCATCGACTTGTCGGAAGCCACCCTTACCTCCTACCCCCGCGATTTAAATATTTAAAAAATTCATACCCATCCAACGAATCATTTCGCGACGATCGGACTGCGAAAATAAAGTTTCTGAAATGCCCCAGAACCCCCAAAAAAATATTCATCCCGATCGACTTGTCGGAAGCCACCCTTACCTCCCACCACCGCGATTTAAATATTTAAAAAATTCATAACTATCCAACGAATCATTTCGCGACGATCGGACTACGAGAATAAAGTTTCTGAAATGCCCCAGAACCCCCAAAAAAATATTCATTCCGATCGACTTGTCGGAAACCACCCTTACCTCCCACCACCGCGATTCAAATAATTAAAAAATTCATACCCATCCAACGAATCATTTCGCGACAATCGGACTACGAGAATAAAGTTTCTGAAATGCCCCAGAACCCCCAAAAAAATATTCATCCCGATCGACTTGTCGGAAGCCACCCTTACCTCCCACCACCGCGATTTAAATATTTAAAAAATTCATAACTATCCAACGAATCATTTCGCGACGATCGGACTACGAGAATAAAGTTTCTGAAATGCCCCAGAACCCCTAAAAAAATATTCATTCCGATCGACTTGTCGGAAGCCACCCTTACCTCCCACCCCCGCGATTCAAATAATTAAAAAATTCATACCCATCCAACGAATCATTTCGCGACGATCGGACTACGAGAATAAAGTTTCTGAAATGCCCCAGAACCCCCAAAAAAATATTCATTCCGATCAACTTGTCGGAAGCCACCCTTACCTCCCGCCCCCGCGATTTAAATAATTGAAAAATTCATAACCATCCAACGAATCATTTCGCGACGATCGGACTACGAGAATAAAGTTTCTGAAATGCCCCAGAACCCCCAAAAAAATATTCATCCCGATCGACTTGTCGGAAGCCACCCTTACCTCCCACCCCCGCGATTTAAATATTTCAAAAATTCATAACTATCCAACGAATCATTTCGCGACGATCGGACTACGAGAATAAAGTGTCTGAAATGCCTCAGAACCCCCAAAAAAATATTCATCCTTATCGACTTGTCGGAAGCCACCCTTAACCCTTTCTTTCGTGAATTGAATAATTAAAAAATTCATGACTATCCAACGAATCATTTCGCGACAATCGGACCACGAGAATAAAGTTTCTGAAATGCCCCAGAACCCCCGAAAAAATATTCATTTCGATCGACTTGTCGAAAGCCACCCTTAACCCTTTCTTTCGTGAATTTAATAATTAAAAAATTCATAATTATCCAACGAATCATTTCGCGACGATCGGACTACGAGAATAAAGTTTCTGAAATGCCTCAGAACCACCAAAAAAATATTCATTTCGATTGACTTGTCGGAAGCCACCCTTACCTCTCACCCCCGCGATTTAAATAATTGAAAAATTCATAACTATCCAACGAATCATTTCGCGACGATCGGACTACGAGAATAAAGTTTCTGAAATGCCCCAGAACCCCCCAAAAAAATATTCATCCCGATCGACTTGTCGGAAGCCACCCTTACCTCCCACCCCCGCGATTTGAATAATTAAAAAATTTATAACTATCCAACGAATCATTTTGCGACGATCGGACTACGAAATGTTCACTTTTTCAATGCCTCAACAATTGTATACAATTTGGATATTCGGAGTTTTGAGATATTTTTAAATTTTGACGTCCATACCTACTTTTTGGGGCAATTGGTGGGTAAAGTAACGTTGAAAAAAAAAAAAATCTCAATTATTTTCTTTGATTTTCCTAAGGGACTTCTATTATACTGCCCACTCTGTATAATGGCTTAAAATGATCCTCATATTTGAAAGAAAGTTCATGAATTTTTTCAGAATTTTAAAATGTGTCGAACTTTGAGTCCATTCAAAAAATCATGAATAAATAATGGTCATTAGAAAAAATTCAAATTTTTATTTTTTGAGATCCCGAACCTGCAGACCATTATTTGAAGAAGAGTCGATAAAATCCGAGATGGTCAGGGTCAGACGTTGGTAGAGTTGGCGTGGAAAGCCCCAAATGTATCTTGTAGGGGTACCACTACAAAATTTTAGAAGCGAAATGTTTTTGTGAGATAAGCTCTTCTTCACGGCTTTTTTGAGATGGGCTCTTCTTCCGCCCAGCCATCGATGTACTCGGATCTGAGCATTTACACTGATATCTTGGTATATATAGCAAAAAAAAAGTAGATCAGACCGGGAATCGAACCCTCGTCCGTCGAACTCAGAATCAGAGACGCTACCACCTGGGCCACTGTATGTGTTGGATGCAATGCACAGTTTCACAGTCATAAAGCTCAGCCGCGCTATTTTCACAGTTTCAACCACGGAGTAGAATAAGGAGTGCAGACTGTAGCCATGAAAGCCCAAAAAAGTGGCCTTAGTTTTTGACTCGCTAAACAGCGCTAGCTGAATGCGACACTAGCGATACTGGTGGAAAGCACGCGAAATACCTGTAGCAACGAGCGCGGTCGGTGGGCGGCGAAGAAGAACAAAGTTTGAATGGTTTGCAAACTCTGTAGTTTGAAAGAACACGTTAAATTACATTTGGAAAAGCTCAAATGAAAATCAGTTGAAATTCCGTCCTGTATTGTTCACGGTTGTAAATCGGGCACAAAAAATGGAAAACCAAAAGTGTCGTTCTTTTACCCCGCGGACTGTATAAGTGAATATTTTTTTCTTTCGCGCAATAAACTCGACATTGCAGGTTAAACATGCGGGGAATTCCATCCCAACTCGACCTGGGTCTGACCCTTGACCTCTCAGATTGGGCCCGCAATGTTTTACACGATTCTTCTCACTTTAAAAAGCACTCATTTTTTATTCCAAATTTTTCCGAAATGATTGGAATTTTTACAATTTTTGAAAACGAGTATATTGATCGACACAATTCCAAAATCTGAAAAAATTCAGAGAAATCGTGGGTCAGATCTAAAAACTTTGAAGCTTAGAGCCGAAGTGGGAAAATTTTCCTATACATATTTTTACATTGAGGAAAAAAAAAAAATTTGAGTTTTAAAGCGGTAAAATTTTTTTTTTACCATATTGTTTAATATCCTTCGAATATTTTTCAATTTAAACAAAAAGCATTGAAAAGTCAATAAATCCAAAAATATTCAAAAATATTTGAAAATTACTGAAAAATACAGTAAAAATAAATTTTGAACAAAACTTCGAAACTTATGGAATTTTTCTATTCACCAATGTGAAAATATGTCCATCGAAAGAGGTCAGAACAGTAGTAGAATCAACAATATCTGATGGGGTAGTGAAAGTAGTAAGCGAAAAAAAAAATTAAAGTCTAAAAAGGGCAAAAATCCCATGTTAATCAAATGGGACAAGTACCGTCCTACAGGCACGGTTTAATGGCACTTCAAAAATAAAACAAAATAGCATAATTGTTTTTAGGCTATAAACTAAAAATTTAGGGGGCGGTTGCAAAGAAAAAAACAGCTTGGGAAATAACGGACACCCTACAACTATGTATAGTCAGATATTTTTATATATCATCAGATATAAGTATATATATATATTATACATATATCATCGGATCAAAAATTTGGATATTGTCAGATATAAAAAGATATGATTATATCTGATTATATCTGATCTTTTTTTCTCGGGTAAAGAGTCAAAGAAATGCGCTTACGAAAAGCATTTTCGTGACACGCCGAGCGCCTGTTTCCATTTCGGGTAAAGCTTCGACCAATCAGGCGCGCGACGCGCTGTGTGCGTGCATGTGTGTGGTACAAGCTATGCGGAGGTGTGCGATAGGCTCTGAAGTGTGATGCAAAAGTGATGTTGACGGAGAGTTTGGGCCAGGCTCGTGACATACTGCGCAGGCGCCGATATTCCAGAAGTTCCACAGAGCGTCAGTCGTTCGTCAGCCACCGATGACTATGGATCGTGAGTATTTTCTGATTCTATGGTTATTTCCAATGCATGAGTTTTTAATTGTATTCAGAACCGGTGTTGTGAGTCATTTATAACATTTTTGATGCAGTTACTCATTCAATTACCTATTACTTTGCCAATGTCAAATAAATCGAGTTCAATTACACATTACTTTGGTAACGTTGTGTATGTCGTAATACATTGTAGTCCATAGTGTATATGTATGTAATAAGATTTTTAGTTAATTACACATGACCAAAGTGAAATTCAATAACAATTCCCACAACACTGTATAGGTAGAGTATTGTCTATTTGCATAATTGCGGTCAGTTACTAATGATGTCAATCAGGGTGTCTAGCGCTATCGCAATCAAAATTCCCTTGTAATTCTCATCTTTCCAAAACTTTCCGGTCGCTATAGACACCCTGTGACGATGTGTTGTAATTCAGCCACGCTTTACACACCGAGCATTGTACTACAAGTTCTGATATCCTTCTTTCACTCACTACATAGATTATTTCGCGAACTTGATGCAACAATGTAAATTGATATACGAGTTCTATATACAGGGTGATTCAGAATTTGTGACGCATCTCTTGAGGGGTTAATCCTTGTCAAAATTGGGATCGAAAGTTGCTTGGCCATTTTTTCGAAAAATGATTTTTTTTTTCATCTCGATTGATTGAGCCCCTTCTCAAAAAAAAAAAAAAAAAAAATATTTTTTTTTCTTCGAAATTTTTTTTCCGATCGAAATTTTTTTTCTCAAGATTTTATTTTTTTTACACAATTTTTCAATCACAATAATGCCAATGACGTTTTTTTATTTAATATCCGAGTGAAAGTTCCTTATCCGGTGAAAGTGTTAAAAAAATGTGTTGAGGTTCCAAGGAAAAAAATCATACTTCGGAAAAAAGGGTGAGGAACTTTCGATCACGATTTTGACAAGGATCAACCCCTCAAGAGATTCGTCACGAAATATGAATCACCCTGTATATACCTATATCGTTTCTTGAATTCAATCTACACTTTACGGTATCGGCACTTCAATTGTTGGATACATACAATCTCTCATGTATGATTAATTTCAACTTTTTCCATTGTTATAAGAAAATAACCAAGGCGTATACCAACCGGTGTATTACCCGGCCACCGGGCACCCACGTCCACCGCGCATGCAGCAGCCGCCGCCTCCAGGCACGATGCTCGGTCCACAGCGGTACGCGGAAACACCGCACTTGCGCCCTGCAGCGCAGCAGCCCCCACCAATATATTTTGTGCAGCCTCAGGCCGGGGCTGCACATAGCGGATACCAGCAATGGATATCCCAGTGGCCTCAGTCGGCACATCAAATGAGACCGTCGGTGAGTAAATTTTATACGGGTAATTCACACACATGCTTATGCTCTCGTTTTTTATGAGCAGATTAATACGGAGGTTCAGACGGGGCCTTATCTGACGTCGACGCCGTTGCCGGTGTCGTCACGCCAGCCGTCACCCTATCAGCCGTCCGACCGATCTGCAACACCAGGGTCTGATCGGGCTGAAAGCCCAACCCTTGAGGTTCGTGAATATGAGTTCGTATGAAAAATATTCTCTTCAGCTATTTCAAAAAGGTATTTAAAAAAATGTTTTCCTATTTTTACTCATGAAATGTCTGGTTGATTTCAGGAACGGATAGCACAAGTTGTGCGGCAGGTACTAAGTGAGCGCACGACGCAAAACAGCGACCGTGGTAGTGTACGTGAAAGCGGGGGCAGTACACGTGGGAGCAGCACACGTGGGAGCATCACACGTGGGAGCAGGGGCGTCACACGCGGAGGCGTCACACGCAGGAGCAGCTCACGCGGAAGCAGCACACGCGGGAGCGGGCGTGGGACACGTGGGCGCGGCACACAGGGAAACGGCACACGGGGAAACGGTACACGGGGAAACGGCACACGGGGGAACGGGCAGGGTGTGACGCGCGGGAGTGGGCTCCGATTCCATGGGGCCCGATTTTACTTTTATCGTTATTAATTCTTTTTTTTCCATTCTTCTTATATTGATCAGTTTATAAGTTCTCATGAGTATTATATTGTTTAATCAACGACGAATAACTTTCATTTGCTGCATAACTTCATTCACTTCGGGCAGAGATGGGCACACGTCTAATTACTTTTTCAAAGATTATTCTCCTGATATATTCGTCGATAATCATTATTTTTCTCTCACAATTCTAGAAATCTGTAGCCCATTGTCTTACCCTTCAGTACCAAACGAAAAAAAAAAGATTTTGTTTCAAAAAAGCATGAAGAAAATCAGAAGATTGATTGAAAGTAATTAGAAAAAGTAATTAGCTAAATACTTTTCCTGATTACTTTCGCTCTCCTGGATTTTTTCATCCTCTTTCGAACCAAAATCAGTCTTTGTTCGTTTGGTACTGAAGGGTAAGGCAATAGGCTACAGATTTTTCGAATTTTGATTGCAGAATAATGATTACCGACGAAAATTTCAGAAAAATAATCAAACAATGATTTTGTAAAGTAATTAGACGTGGCCATCTCTGCGTTCAGGGCACTTCGATGAAATTTTGATAAAAATCATTTTTTCGTTTTTTAAATCACTCCAACAAAAAAATGATCTAAAATTCCCTGCGCCAAGTTTTAAATTATAGTAGTACGTGTGTTAAGGAAATATTTCAAGCTTCTGCGATGAAATTATATGCGCAATGAATTCTTCACAGCGGTGCGTAGGAAATCTTCTGCGAAAGGTTCCTTCGCATACTGGCACTTCCATCGCAGAAGTTTGAAATGTTTTTTCAAACACACATACTACCATAATCCAAACGTTGGTCCTGGTAATTTTCGATTAGATTCTTTTCAGTAAATTAAAGAACGAAAAAATCACTCCAAATTAACTTTCACTAGAGTCTTTCCAGAATAGTATACTTTTAAACTCAATATGCATTTACTTTGCCAATGTTATTCAGCAAATGAGAGTTATTCGTCGTTAATGCCCTGTATAAATTATATATGAATTATTTATTTATTATGTATAATTTATAAAAAGTTCATATATGAATATATAAATTATAAATTATATATAATAAATAAATAATTCGTATATAATTTATACAGGGCATTTTTTATATATAATCAATACATGATTATATATAATTATATATAATATTTTTTAATCATTTTTATAACATATTAAATAATAAAACGCTTATGTCAATGAATTTCAATGCTTATATTAATGACCAAAAACCTACTGTTCCTTATAGTCCTATTATACATCATATTTGTGTCCACACAAATTCTCTTTATCCACATAGAATATGTCAAATTTCAGGAAAAACAGTCGAAAATATTCTTATCCGGTTTAGTTAAAATTGTAAGAACCGATTTTTCATTTGAACTTTTTTTATCGTTCAAGAGAAAAAAGATTGGTTCAGCCGAACTCTCCATGGGGCTTCCCTCACACATGTAATGATAAGAGATAGAAACATTTCCAGTTCTCAATCCTAATTGAAACCATGCACACTCATATACATTTGCATCAGAGAAATTGTCAGTAGGATCTTATCTGATTTCATCTATCTGACTGCCGATGCCTACCAGAATCCCAATTTTTACTTCATTATGTGACAAAAAAATGAACGAACTAGTCGCTATGTGCGTCAAGACATGTAGCGTAGGGTGGTTCATTTTAAACTTGTATTTTTTTTCGTCTCCCGCCTGATAATTCGGTGCCAAATTCGGAAAAAAAATTGTCCCTGAATCGCAGAGCATAGAAAAAAATATTTCGACCGGCAAAGGACCGCTTTCGTGATACGGAGTTCGTTCTCCTAACATATAGTCTCCATACTCCCCGTGTAGAGCTCTGTGATTATTTCGAAGCAGTACGGCGAAAATCCGCCAGGGGCCTCAGGCCTTGGAAAGGGTGGAAGTTGGAACGCTATTCGTTGTTGATCACGTGGTTACAGGTGTTGATCACGTGGTCCCTGCAACCACGTGATCAACAACGAATAGCGTTCCAGCTTCCACTCTTTCCGACGCATGAGGCCCCTGGCGGATTTTCGCCGTACTGCCGCATCGAGACTGCCGTATGAAGACTTTACGGGGGAGTTCTGCAATTAACACGAGGGTCTTATGCGCGTAGGCAACGCGGAAGAGTGTTATCATAGTCGCGGGACTAAGTCACCGAACCTCAATTCAAGTGTTCTAAGCACTTGTATCACACTCGATTAATCAACGTGCAGTGATTACCGCAGTTTAACTTTTTCTAGTCAATACAATTCCCAGTAAAAAATTCGTGCTTTGTTCATGTAGTTGTTTACTGGGATTAACTACATTTTTCTACCAAAGGCAATGCTTTAAGACATTATTTAATTTTTACATATATTTTGGATCTTTAAATCCATCTCATTTCCACCATGGTTAACACAAGTGTTCAGTGTGACTATACAGTGCTAGCTCGATCAATTTCGAAACACGTGTCCTCGTTGGAAGAAGTGGATTTCAGCAAATCGACATTGATGAACAAGGTAAAAATTATTTATTGACATTAACTAAACTAAGATCGAATAATGGTTGAACCCTTAATGCTCACCGAGGGTCAGGTAGTTGTCGTGCGAATTGACTTTTCTTACGGAATTAACTAAACTTATATGAGCCATACGTTGACGCATTATACGTCTCCTGTTAGAATATTTCGGCCTTCGACCGTTCCATTTCTGAGAAAAAAGCATTTGAAGTTCGTGCCTATACACCGGCTGATATGGAAGTGTAAGAAATTATGTTAAAAAATTACCCCTCGACGAAAAAAATTCTTGGTTCGACAAAAAAAACATCATATGGTAAATTGTAATCTTCTGAATCGTTTAAGTAATCATTCAGCTTTGTCGACCGTCTCGTTTAGATTTTATAGTTACAACTGAAACATAAAGCGGCGCGTATCTCTTTTGCTCTCGAGTGGATATCTCGTGGCTTTCACTCTCACACAGCCATACATTGTCGCTGACTAGTATACGAATATATGGGTTTTACGTTTTGAGGCGGACTGTAGCACGACGACTACCTTAATTAACCTTCGAAATATACTTTATGTAACACATGCACGATTTCTGCATTTTTTTTACCTAAAAATAGGGCCAAAAGTAGCGCCGTCTATCAAAGAGAGCGGGCAATAATGAAACCATTATTGCCCGATATTTTTAAAAGTCATCGAAAACAACCGTATGTGTATACATTAGACCGGTTCAAAAAAATCGACATTTTTTTGTATTTCAATTTACGCATTGAAATACTTTCGGGGGGTTGAGAAAAGATGCCTGTTAAAAGGGGAGCTCTTAATATCAATATTCAGAGGTCGCTTATCGCGGATTTCTATTTCCCATTTGAATAGCATTGGAAATTTTTTTTTTTTTTTTTTGGGAATTTTGTAGCGCACAAACCAATGAACAAATCGAAATGACCTATACATATTCTATAGGAAATTGAACGCTCTACAAAAAAAGTCTCTTATCATTTTTTGATAAATTGACTCCTTTCAAAATTATTCAAGCTCAAAGTTCAATTTATAGTTAAGTCAACTATTTTTTTTTTTGTAATTTTTCTTTTTTTCAATTTTTTTCTTTACACACTTTTTATGAGTATTGAATTCTCTATGAAAATATGTATGAGTCATTCGGATTTGATTATTGGTTTGGTAGCTACAAATTTCTAAAAAAATAAAAAAAATTCCCAATGCTATTCAAATGGGAAATAGAAATCCGCGATGAGCGACCTCTAAATATTAATATTAAGAGCTCCCCTTTTAACAGGTATCCTTTTTCAACCCCCCGAAAGTATTTCAATGCGAAAATTGAAAAAAAAAACAAATGTCGATTTTTTTGAACCGGTCTAGTATACATATTTATTAGGGTGTGCCAAAAAAAAAATGAAATGCGCATGAAGATTCCGGTAGAGCATTTTAAATAGAATATCTCAGCCGAGATCTCAGCCAAATATGAGCTCTTAATATTGATATTTAGAACTGCCTAACTCAGTTTTCCCATTTTTGATTTGAATAACACGTGGAAAAAAATTCGGAAAATTTTTCAATTGTTTTTTCTCGTAAGCGGCTTCATTTAGAAACGATCTGAATACAGATTCTTATAGGAAATTTCACACTCTATAAAAAAGTACTGAGATAGAATTTTCCTAACTCTCACCGACTAAGAGGTATTCGCCTACAAACGTGGAGTCATAGCGTTATGGAGTCATATGACTCTGGGAAAAACCCTTTTTTTTTCAACCGCGCATCAAAATTTCGGTAGAGCATCTCAAATAGCATATCTCAGCCAAATATGAGCTCTTAATATTGATATTTAGAACTGCCTATTGTAGCAACTAAAATTAGTAACTAAAATAAAAAAAAATATACTACCTTTCACCAACCAAATCGCCTTTTTGGCGCATACGACCTTATACCATTAGCCACGCGTGTACACGTCAATTTTGCCTCGTATGCGAGAAGTTTTAAAGATGATTATGTATTTTATTCACAGCTTGCGAGCGAATGGAAAAAAAAGCCGGACAGAAAAATGAGGTCCAAGTTCCAGTCATTATGGAAAAAGTCTGTTCCTTTGCGTAAGGAAGTCGAAAGAATTTTGTCAGGTAAGACTAGCACATCATGTAAAGACCAAGGTGAGACTTCCGTCAAAATAATCGATGATGACTGTGAAAACGATGGAAATGCGGTGAATATAAATATACCCCTTGTAGATTCGGCTGTACAATTAACACAGGTTGAAAGTGAAGACCGATGCGATACTCCAATGACAATCGATGCGACCGAAGCAACGATCGTAGCATCAGATCATACGGGCGGTTTCGAAATGATAGATGCAGGTATTCATTTTCAGGATTTATTGGCAGGCGACTGTGATAGTGTTGATGAAAATGCGAACGCGAATACCTTCAGCGTGAATGATTTTGACAACGAAGTGTTTAATATCACAGATAACCCACCAAGCTATGATAAAGAATACACCGAAGACTTCGATTCCAGTGAAATGTCAGGAGCATTCGACTCCCAATTCGGCGATTTAGGCGTAAAAAGAAGTACAATTCCCAGAATGTACGAAAGGAAAAAAACAGCAAATCAGGAATTATCAGTCTTTAGAGACGCAGCGTTGTCAACCATCTACGATTTCACTGATAGCGATGACGAAAGTGAAAAGAATAAAGAGAATAGTCCGCCACTGAAGCCGCAAAGCCGAAAAGAAAAATATAGCGTGGATCTTGGTGAAAAACATCCGTAATCTGCACGGTTTAAAGATAGCGACGGAATTGTTACAAAAAATACAATTCGAAAAAGCCTTAAAACTCTACTAGCGACAGAGTACGGGGGCACATGTTCTTTAAGATTTAGCACGATACGCTTTAACGAAACAGACTGTGTAGCTTACGCTAGATGTATGAGTGCTGAACATAGGCAATATTTTAAATTCACTCTGATGGATTTGAAAGAATTAATAGCTACCGTTTTCACCACGAGTTCGGCCAAAATATCGTTCAAGCACGAGAAGCGAAACTTCGCACAATTGAGAGATGCCGAACGTGACGCAGTGAAAAACGCCTTGAAAACCAGACCGCCACGAGATTATCAAATGGAAGTTGCGAAGAACATCGATTCGTCTTTAGCTGCTGATGGTAATATGCAAGAACTGAGAAGATTGTATATTTACCAAAAGGCTAAATCAGAAGAGAATTGCAAGAACGATTTAGTGCTCAAGTCTGGAGATCTAAGTGACTTGATGCAACTGTGGATGGATCAAAATAATGAAAAAGATCCCTATCTGAGACATGCATCTCTACCATTAACCGCAATAATGTATACGGAGGCTCAGCTGAATCTTCTAGATCATGGTAAAAAAATAGTTCTGCATCTAGATGCTACAGGGTCCGTTGTTAGAAAACCGTCACACTTGGACTGCAAACGGATTTATTACTACGTGATTGTGACGAAACACAGAGAATCTGTGATCCCAATTGCTGAAATGGTGACTTCGGAGCACAATATACGATCTATTGCGGCATTCTTGAAGATGTACAAATTCTTCGTACAAGAAAAATGGAACAATTGGCCGTTCGTATCCGCCATAGTTGTGGACTGGAGTTGGGCGTTGATGAATTCATTGTTCTTCGAATGGAATCAAATGTCTGTCGGAGACTATTTGAAAATTGCGTATGATTATCTCGTAAAAGGCCAAAGACCGAAGAACTTGATAATTGTGCAAACTTGCTGCGCTCATTTTATGAAACGCATGTCAAATATAATAAAAAAGGACTTTTCTCAATACGAGAATATTAAGTCATTCTTATTGGAATGCATAGCTGTCATGATGCTGTGCCGAAATATGAATGAGCTTGAGAATGTATTCGAACATTTTGTCAAAGCAGTGTCGACACCGGACGAAGAGGATGCTCAGAGTAGCTTGCATGCTTTAGGAAAAATAATCAGAGACCGACAAGTGGAGGTGACAGATGTCACGCACTACAGCAAGGATGAACAGAGTGGCGATGAAGCTCAATCAGAAACACCAAAGCCAAGAGTTGATTCCGCTTCTCTGAAAAAAAGTAAAGCAATATTTGCGAACTCTCCATTCTTCATACACTTTGAAGATAAACGCAAGCAATTCGAGTCGGGAATTGACAACGAAAAGACGATTACAAACAGGTACTATGTACCTGGTTTCGCTAGACAGATGGCATGGAAACATTTGCCATATGCTCCTATATGGACTTCGATGATGTTGGATCTAGTCGATCCAAATATATCGCGTCTCAGCAATGCCTATGTGGAGAGTTATCACAGAGTGATAAAACATCAGGTATTGAACCATCAAAAAAATCTGAAAGTCGGCCACTTCATCCGCAAAACAGAATTATATACACGATCTTTGATCGCAGAAGCCAAGTTGGACGTTACCTTGAAAACAAAAGAGCCGAGCGAAAAACCAAAATATCCGAAGACGTCCAAGACGAATGTTATAATTGCACCGAAAGCCGAAAGATGCGACAACATTCCCATGAGTTCGGTACAGAGTGTTGATATCAAAGGACTCGCACAGGAAGAATATTTGGAAACCTTAGATCTGCCGGAACCAATGCAGATAGATAATCTCTGTCCTGAAGAAGGATCCGATCCCTTCATCGGCGAAACGTGGAAGGATACAAAAAAGTGTGTCTATGCAAAAGGCCACTTTCAAGGCAGTGTACTTGGACGTCTGGCAAACCGGATCGATAAAAAAGCCGTTGAAAATACGGAAATACCTCTGACTGATTTGCGAGGCCCAGATAAGGCCAGCATATCTAAGCTGAAGGTGTCCGACAGTCATGATCCAAAAAGCTGTCATATCCCGATGAAAAGCAGCTTGGTTGAAAATTCGGATGTTTTGGAAAATGGCTTGTTTAATAATTACCATTACTACATGCAGTCCAGATCCCATAATGTGAGAGTTGCATGTTTTATTGCTGCAAACAATCCTCCAATCAGATCTAATTGTTTTCAGTTAACTGCGAGACAATTCCATACTTTGGCTCCAAACAGGCGGATCGACGGATTGGTAATCGATTGCTATTCGATGACACATATTGATACATGGGAAAACAGTATGTATATGTCTACAGACGACACAGGGAGCATTTTTGGAAACAATTGGGACCTACGGAAGCCCCCCTCCTGCGGAATATACAATATTTCTCGCGCCTTGGGCGGTCGAATATTGATGCCGTATATGTATAACGGCCACTGGCGTTTGTTTATTGTAGATGTGGACCAGAAACAGCTGACTTTGTTAGATCCGTACCAAAAAACCAACGATCAAGGCAGAGTTATGGAAGCTTTCAACGAAGAGTACATACTTCGGCCGCATCAGGCTTCTCATGACGCGGTGAATTGCGGGGCATACGTATCGTATTACGTACAATGCTTGGCGAAAAACGCACCGTTTGATCTAAAGTTTGATCCAGTGAAGTTCAGAGAACACATGGCGAAAATCATAATTGAAAAGTCGAGTAGCGTCAAAGAGATGTGCCTGTACTGTTTAGGCAAGCAATATGAGAATGAAGTTATCATATGTGAAACATGTCGTCATTGGTGTCACATAAGTTGTATAGAGAAGGGAGATTATGACTCTGAGAAAGAAGAAGATGAGGATGACCAGCTGAAGCGATTTAGAAAAAGGTCGAAAACCACCGCGAGACCCCACAAAAAGCAAAAAACAGTTTCGATCGATCCGCATGTAGTATACACATGCAAGCTCTGCCGACGAAATAATGGGTCGAACTTGAAATAATCATTGTATCATATTGTAATTGAGTCGTCCACGAATTTATTTTTTTATATTCCAGTAGTTTAATCGGACCAAAAATAATACGGACGTATTTTTTCCTTTTTCGCTAACACAAAAATTGCAGTATAGATAACGAATTGAAAACTACTAGTTTATGACGTCAGTGGAAATCAGTGAAATTCGATTGCCTATAACATTTGCAATTTTAATTCTGAAAAAAAAATTGTTCTCATCATTGTTAATTATTTTCTACTTCATGCATCCCAAAAAGTGAAACAAAATTTTTTTTCGGACGACCCAATTCGAGGTAAATATAAGAACTTCATCTGAGTCTCAACAAGCTGTAGCTGCATATGGCATTCATTGTACAATATTGCGAAAATGATTGCAAATTTTGGTATAATACTAGCTGCATTGATACTATACGATATTGAAACAACAAGAATATAAACTACAATAAATGATGCAACTGCAATCATACGTTAGGCGGCATTCAAGTATTACGTAACGCTCTCAGGGGGGAGGGGGGGTTGGCCAAAGAGTGACTATCTGTTATGGAGGGGGGTGGGGGGGTATCGTCAGACGTTACGTTACAGTTTTTTTTTTCATTTCAATAAATACTTGAGAAATAAAAGCATATATATCCAGATCACCGAACAGTTTAATTGTGGCCACGGAGGAAAAATCTTAATTTTTGGAAATTTTTAGCGCTTCGTCATAATTTCAGCAATAAGTCGCGTAACGTAACACAGGGGGGGGGGGGGGGGGGCAACCGTTACTATGTGTTATTATGAGGGAGGGGGGGTCAAAAATGCTCAAAAATAGCGTGACGTAATACTTGAATGCCGCCTCAGATAAATATGTAGCAACTATCGAATAAAGTTAGATTGCCAACCGATGAATCCGTTGCAGAAATGAAAAGTATGTAATTCTCAAATAGGCCTTGCATTGTAACAAAAAAAAAAAATGAAAAACATACCAAACATATGGTTTATAGTGCTGGCTCTTGTTCGTGCGTGGCGCGGATTGACGGCAACGGCGTACAAACCTACCAAATTCAGTACATGAAAATCGAAGCTTAGATCGTAGTGACCCCTTCTTATGATATGATGAGTACTTGCTCACTTACGCCACACGTTCAATAAATGTACAATCACCAGTTACTCACAGGTGTCTGTAATCTCAGCCAAGAGATCGGGTTACATAGTTCTAGCAGGCAGTCGTGTCACAGGTGAAAATAAGTTGTGTCGAATCTCCTGTGATGTTAACTGAATTGTACATTTATCGTTGTGCAGGTAATCGTTATATGCACCCCATGCACGAACAGAGCAGAATAAAAATGACTATCAACATATATGATAAACGCATGCTACGTTACCTGACAAAGTTACCATTAGATCTAAGCTATCATATACGTATTTAGTTGTGAAATATTTAAGATGAAATTTATCTCGTGAAATTGACGTATCTAAGAATAATTCGGTTGAGCGCACGTTCCCGATTGGTTATACTGAATATTCGTAGTTACATTCAATCTGCATGCTGTGTAGTTTTAGGTATCTTTAAATTAGTTGTGAAATATTTAAGAATAATACTACTAACTAGGAGACGATCAGGCTTCCGGGTCATCGATCTTGACCAAACTTATAGGGGTGATTCCTCGAGCCAAAATAATAATTATCTGCTGAATAACTCTCCGGAATAGGCCTTTACTCGATCAATTCACCTAAATGTACAATAGAAATCAGCGTAACCTGGGTTTGGCAAATTGCCATGAAATAATTAGTTTTTGTGCTGCGTTATGAGATTCTACATTGCACTTGATATTTATACATTGAATACAGTCATTAATGTACATCAAATAGTTGAAATTGAGGATCCCAGCTATAAAAAATCACTTTATTCTGCGGCTATTGACACATTGCTTCTCGTCGGTTATCGCTCGTACAACATTCATTTCGTGAATTTGAAGACTTCTTCCCACTCGAAAGATGTTGAATGCGTAGTCAGTCTTGATACTTCCACTGGCAGCATACAAGGTTCTGTAATTCGCCATAAAGCATCAATTTTATTGCAATATTATATTTATTATTTTAGAAAGTTAGTTTTATTTAAGAAAAAATGTTGGAGTTGAAAAATATCGGGATAGCTTCCTCAAAAAACCGTTTCCTCCGATAATTGCATTCATGAATGAAAATAAGTCAAATCTACAATGTATGAGTGAATAAAATTTAGAGGTAATACTCACTTATAGTCATCTAACAGTCTTGTGTCATGCGGGGTAAACCTAATCGTAAAATTATCCGTTCACAATTGTTATTTCATTTATCACCATGAATTTTACACGTCAGTCGATTCGCATAACCTCAAAAGCTCAAGATCGTAGAATTTAAGATAATTAACCTATCAAAACATTTTTGTTGGTGGCTATCACTTAAATGTACTTGGCGTAAAG
This sequence comes from Tenthredo livida, assembly GCA_963992785.1. NCBI lineage: Eukaryota > Metazoa > Arthropoda > Insecta > Hymenoptera > Tenthredinidae > Tenthredo > Tenthredo livida. The sequence continues at coordinate 13,535,324 of OZ023068.1, read as the reverse complement.
TTTTCGCACCTGAGGGGCTTTTAGTGGGTATTCACTAGTTTTCGTACCTTCAAATTTTGTAATAATCATTGCTTGTACTTTATTTTATTTCCTTTATTTGGATCCGTGATTTGGATTTAAATGACAACACGCGTCTGCTAGTTTAGCCATAGAGATATAAGAATAGAGTACGGGAGTCAGCCGAAATCTCGCCGAAGTCAGCGCCATCTACTCGTGACTCTCATACTTACGCCACTCTATACAACTTTTGTGTGGATTTTCTCTTCTATGTCATATTCCCAGATGCAAAACAAAGTGTTGGTTATGTGGTACATGGTCTCGTATCCGAGGCTGATATTTAACAAGAAAAGAAAGTGTTGGTTATAAAAACAATGACATGTGAGCCTAAAGTTCAGTTGAAGAAGAACGACAGAACGAGAGAATAAGAAGAAATGAAACGGAAGAAGAAGCTGATGGTACGTGTCGAATCACGCTCTGAATACCGACAGATTGGTAAACTAATAAACAACTAGGAGTTTTGTTTTCAGATCGATGCGTGAATCTGTAGCTGCATCGTGTTTAATGATGTTACAGTAGAATCGATTTTTTCAATGTACGCTCAAGTCTGCGTATTTGATTCTGTCTGTTATGAAGTTGGTACCAGTCTTCTGTCTCCTTCCGACCTTCATGATTACAAAGAGAAGAAAAGAGACAGCAGACCATGGGGCCGATAGAATCAAATACCTATTGGCTTATGATTGATACGTTCTTGTGAAAGGTTCTTGGTAGCTCTGAAAAGTGCTGATTATTTTTGGCGCCATGTATTCATGCCACTGACAGTTATTATTACCTTATTGTTGTTATTGTGTGATTGTTATTATTATTATTACTATATTGTCGATTTTTACACGTTAATGAAATATTTTGTGCATTGACGAGGATGATACAACTCGTAAAAGCAGTGGAAGCACAAGTATTCCCGACACCAAGAACACTTGATGAAAGTAACGTACTTTCCACTGCAATCGCCTGTAGCTAACGCGCACTTGCACCTACTTTTGAAGGGCTTTTCTGGAAAACACACCTCCTTGACATTCATGAAGATGTCTCTGTTTTGGATCAACTTGGAGGCAAACCAGGCGTACTCTATCATCTGATTGAAAATAGGAGCACAGAGTTGGTTCACCACGAGGGACTGAATTTTGATCGCATCTTCCCGACTATTAATTTGCCGTTGCTCTTGTAACAAGTACGTGCTGTTTTGAAGCTCCTTGATGAGAATTTTGGCTTGCCTGTGGAAGTATACATCTAGAGGCTGACAATATGGTGTGCAGCCAGGTGGAATCACTTTCAAATTACAAGTCGATTCCCCGTACTGATCCTCGAATTTTCTGAACAAGTTCTGATGGGATTGACCACCCCAGCTGTCTACTATGAGACAAAAGTTATTGCCTTCTACATACGGCTGCAGAACGTGGATCGTGTAGGAGTCGAATAAAGCTGTGGTCGTCTTTCCCGATTTAGAGCAAGTCACATGAACATTTTTGTACTCACTGGTGAGTGCCTCGACCTGTTGACTGACTCTGGGACCGAATGTGCCTTTGGGCTCTTGCAGACAGATGAACGCTTTTGGCAGCAGTTTTCCAGCAGCAGTAATGGTGTATTGGACAGTGTAAGTATGAGTCACTTTATTCAGATCGCCTAAATATACCTCAACACTTTTTTGCCCAGTGTGCTCCATTGTGCGATGCACATCAGTTCGGTACTCACAGCCCATTTGATCTGTATTTAATATATACTTGGGATCAATTCCGCAGATCGAATTCACGCAGTCAGTCTGAAATTGCTCCGCTGACTGTAGCAGTTCCTCCAACGATCGATTCTCCGTAGATTTGACACGTCTGGTCACTTTTCGCTGACTAATGCGAAATTCTCGTTTGAATCGAGTCGTCCAGGGTGTTGAGGCGGTGAAATTATAATCTTCAGACCTGTACTGCATAGCAGCCTGCATAGCCCACTCCTGTATGTTTCTAGTGGTGACAGGTAAATGTTTTTGACGAGCTTCACAAAATCTTTTGTAGGCCCATTTTTTTATTGCACTGCTTTTATCAAAATGTGTCCCCCCTTTCAGAATTTCTTTCTTCCATCTCGACAGTTCATCCATTCTTGTCAAACAAGCAGCGCCCTTAGCTTTCAGAGTTTTAAATGACCACTTGGGGTGTTCTCGAGCAAGATTTACAACTTTGATTTTTTTTTCCAGGTCAACGGTCTGATATTTAGCTTTCTTCTCTTCCGGCTCGTAATCACTTGACATCGGCTGGCTGATCGATGTAGATGATCCTATTGAAAAAAACAGTTTCACATTATTTTAGTTATTCATCGTTAGTTAAGAGTACATGTATTTATTTATTCATTCATTTATTTGTTTATTCATTTATTTATTTATTCATTTATTTATTCATTCATTTATTTATTTATTTATTTATTTCGAAGTAGTTTATTAGTTATTTATTAGTAGTAGTTAATTCATTAATTATTTTTTTTACACATTTAGCGTCTGTTATTTCGTTTTTTTTTTTTTTTTTACTGTTCGTTAAGTTAAGTTAGGGTCTATCGATTAATTTTAGTTTAATTATTGTTTTCTATTTCCATTGTATTCAGAAAATAGATGAAATGAATTCTAAATTTTTACCTGACAGAGATGTTTCTTGACTACATTCTTGACTTCCAACACTTCCGCAATCCTGAGAGACAGCTTCCACAGATTCCTCCTCCCGAAACAATTCTTCTACTTCGACCAGCTCATGGTCCTCAACTATCTCAATTAATGAGTTCGCCATCTCATCACCCAAAAGCCAAGCTTCATCAGAAATATCTGTTACAACTTTTTTGGTGATAATTCCCTTACGCTTAAGGATCTCAATGCAAGCGTATAGAATTTCGCTGAGCAATTGTCCTGAAGATTCATTCAAATCTTCATTTGAAGGGCCAGCGCTCGGCCCACTAGCCATCTTTCTCGATATACGAGAAATTACCAACAAAAAGTCAACAATAACAAAAACAATGAAAAAATAACAACAATAATAACAATCATAATAACAAGTTTAACCAATTAACAACGATAAATTAACAATATTCGTAATGATCCGAAGGGCAATCCAATAGTCGCAGAGGCACAGAATAAGAGTTGTAAATTCGAATCGTGAACCGAAACCCAAACAGATGGAATGTCGCATTTCCATTGGCTGTTGATAGGAATTGTCTAAACCGGGACCAATGGAAAGTCAGTATTTGTTGAGATAATGGCTTCGCGGTAGCTAACTGTTTTTTTTTTTTTACTTTTTCGGAAACAAGACTCCATTTCTCGTCGTATTTCATATGCCGATAGTCGAAATAATAATATTAATGATTATGACCCCTTATAAAAATAATATAATATTATTTTATTGATTGTATCCGAAAAAGTCCGAAAAAAACAGTTAGACACCGCGAAGCCATTATTGAATATTACAGAGTCATCGTTTATCGATCGAGATCTGTCAAATTAGGCTACTTACCCGATAGGGTTTCGGCCATTGAAGGATCTGATTGATTGAGATTTGTCAAATATGTAGAGTACTATATAGTCGGGAGCTGTAAGTGCTGGTGAAAATATTCAAGAATGAATAATTATAGAGAGTCATATATAGTGAAGAGTAGTTGCCAAATCGCATTAGAAAATGTTTTTTCGCAGCAGAATCTTTTCAAATCGGGCAGTCGCCTATGATGGTTTTATCGGCCGGACAATTTAACCTCACTTATGGTGACATAATGCCATTTCATTAGATAAGTATATAATATAGCCTTCTGAGATAATAAATATAATATTGCAATAAAATTGATGCTTTATGGCGAATTACAGAACCTTGTATGCTGCCAGTGGAAGTATCAAGACGGACTACGCATTCAACATCTTTCGAGTGTGAAGAAGTCTTCAAATTCACGAAATGAATGTTGTACGAGCGATAACCGACGAAAAGCAATGTGTCAATAGCCGCAGAATAAAGTGATTTTTTATAGCTGGGATATTAAATTTCAACTATTTGATGTACAATAATGACTGTATTCAATGTATAAATATCCAGTGCAATGTAGAATCTCATAACGTAGCACAAAAACTAATTATTTCATGGCAATTTACCAAACCCGGGTTACGCTCATTTCTATTGTACATTTAGGTAAATTGATAGAGTAAAGGCCTATTCCGGAGAGTTATTCAGCAGATAATTATTATTTTGGCTCGAGGAATCACCCCTATAAGTTTGGTCAAGATCGATGACCCGGAAGCCTGATCGTCTCCTAGTAAGTGTAGTCGATTATCATGTGGCTATCATAATTTCTTGTGAGCATACCTTGACGTACAAAATAAGTGAACCAAAAAACAATAGTACTATTGCATTCGAAATAAGTAAAAAAAAAAAAAAAAAACAATGGTACTGATGCGTTCATGGCATAGATTTTCAAACACAAATCAATTGGATAAACATTATTGAATAATAATGAATAAATAAATGAATAATAATCTGTCACACGACCGTCAGCTAGAACTATACCCGCTCTTCGCTGGGATTACGACACCACGGAGATTCATATTGATTATCACAGCACATAACTAATATGAATATATGTAATAAAGAAAAAACATAAAACAGACACGAGATGTGAACACGACTACGTATCTAAGTAAAAACCTGCATTAGAAACTCTAGGGTTAAAAAAATATGCACATGTATGTCACGAAAAATCCATGGATAGACAGTTTATGAAAAAAAAACACATAAAATTATGCAAGGCCGACTTGAGATGGCGAAATACTTATCATTAATTATATTTATTAATAATTATATTAATTATACATACTTAATATATACTAAACTAAATTATTATTATAATAATTATCAACGAAATGTTTATTAATAATTATATTATCTAATAATTATGTATGTATTTTAATATTTTTCAGATGTCAAAGCTTCAAGATGTCACAATACGACTCTAGCAGACGGCATATGGGAGTGTATGAAGCGCTTTCCCGTTGGAAGCAAAATGATCCGAGATCACTGTAGATTCTAACCTTACCCGAAATGCAGCGATTTTATTGAACAATGCCAACCAATTCTAACCAATAATAACGCTGCATTTCGGGTAAGGTTAGAATCTAAAGTGATCTTGGATCACTTTGATTCCAACGGGAAAGCGCCTACTAATCGATGGTGTCCCCGTGGCTCACTATTTATCCTAGCCTTTTTTTGACATGGTGGCCACTACAAACAGTCATAAAAATTCCCTTACTTTTCCCTGACCTTCCCTGATCAAATTATAATTTTTCCCTGACTGAATTTCGGGCCAATTACTGGTTATTCAAGTATATAATACATAACGCTCTGAATCATGCCGATGAAGAATAATTTTCTAGATTATTTTTTAGCTTATACAAGTTTTGCAACTATGTCCATTGCTGGTAAAAACAAAACAAAATCACGGGGGACCTTTTATTCTGTCTTGATCTGTGTCACCATAAAATTCCCTGACTCGCTTAAAAATTCCCTGACTTTTCCCTGACCTCCCTGACCAGTTTTCGAATTCCCTGACTTCCCTGTTTTCCCTGACTAGTGGCCACCATGTTTGAATCAAATTTCCTTTCTACAAATATTTTATTTGCCTATGACCAGTGACTTACTTCGTAACTCTTCTCCACCTCGCAGCTGTCATATTCCTAGTCACCTGAAGGTTCCACTGGTCATGCAGGGCAAACGAAACATTTGTCGAAGGGAAATTTGATTTGAAAAAAGGCTAAGAAAAATAGTGAGCCACGGGGACACCATCGATTAACATTACTGTACCACTCCTGTGCGGATGACTGCCACGGAGTTTTGTTCCATGTATCCTGGTCTTATGACAGAATTTCGCACAAGCCCAGAAGTATGCCCTACAAAATCGCGTGTGTACTACATCGACAACCTGCTTGAATCCCATGTACTGTAATACGCAGCCATTTCGAGATCACGTAACGTTTGCTGAGAAAACATGCAACCTCGCAAATTTTCACAAGATCTCATTATATAGGTTGCCGCATTTTACACATTATGGCTTTGAGAATCGGAAATTATTCAATTATAAATACTTTGAAAAATAATCTTAGTTTATTTAGATTATCTTCCTAGTCTATAAAATCCGCTGATGAAATAGTCGAATGACTTGAATGCCATACTTTCGACAAGCTGGCGCGATCACTGAAGACAAGATCGTTGTTTAGGGACTCGAGCATAACGTTACGTTATCTCGAAATGGTCCCTTCATCTACTCAGACGCGATTGTGCGGCTGCGAATTCTGAAAGGGATCGTAATGTCGTAGACAAATAAAGAAATATGCTATCGATATTGCATTTTATTTAAAAACCCTGCAATTCCCAGTGGCATCTATGTCATCCAGATGATTCGATGCACCCGAATAATTCCGATTTTTCAATTATTAATCACCATGTTCCGGTAGCCAATAACTGCGGAATTGACGATACAAACCGCAGACTACTCCACATGTGTGTACCTATAATTTTTCGTTTCTGGATTCTAGATCGAACTAAGTTGATTGGAATGTTTCAGGAAACAACGATGTCCATACATTATAAAGTTGTTTAGTTATAATTATTTCTCCATCGATAGATCCGATAGTGCGACCATGATACACGGTTTGCGGCGCTCGCTTAGCGTTCTACCCGAAGTATTCCGCGCGCACGTACGACTTCGCAATTTTTGGCTCTTCACAACCTGTATGCCTTGGTCACGAACGCATTACCTTGAATCGGAAAGACAGCCGAGAAGCGTGCGTCAATCAGTTCATAGAATCAATATTAGGTCCTTACATACAACATTAAGATTAGTTGAAATAATTTTTTTGATGAGAAAAATTAACGGACGATCCGGGAATCGAACCCAGGATCTACGGAAGCCTACCCGGGGACTTACACCCGAGACCACCTAGCTCGCCCACGGATCACCCCAATCAGGTGTAAGTCCCCGAATAGGCTTCCGTAGATCCTGAGTTCGATTCCCGGATCGTCCGTTAATTTTTCTCATCAAAAAAATTATTTCAAATGAATACCCTGGGATAGATAAAAATGTTAACTAATTAATTAACAATTTGATTAATTACTTAATGAGATAATACGCACATATAAAAGGCCGCAATATGCAATAAACTCACACAGCCTACTCGTCACACATCCGTCATACAGGTGCTATAGTGTATATGACTTTGCCTTGCGTACTTCCTTCGTTGCTACATACCCAAGATTCAAAACATTACACATTAAGATTAGTGAATCAGGTAAGGGTGGCTTTCGACGAATCGATGGGGATGAATATTTTTTGGGGGGTTCTGGGGCATTTCAGAAACTTTATTCTCGTGGTCCGATCGTCGCGAAATGATTCGTTGGATAGTTATGAATTTTTTAATTATTCAATTCACGAAAGAAAGGGTTAAGGGTGGCTTCCGACAAGTCGATCGGGATGAATATTTTTTTGGGGGTTCTGGAGCATTTCAGAAACTTTATTCTCGTGGTCCGATCGTCGCGAAATGATTCGTTGGATAGTCATGAATTTTTTAATTATTCAATTCACGAAAGAAAGGGTTAAGGGTGGCTTCCGACAAGTCGATAAGGATGAATATTTTTTTAGGGGTTCTGGAGCATTTCAGAAACTTTATTCTCGTGGTCCGATCGTCGCGAAATGATTCGTTTGATAGTCATGAATTTTTTAATTATTCAATTCACGAAAGAAAGGGTTAAGGGTGGCTTCCGACGAGTCGATAAGGATGAATATTTTTTTGGGGGTTCTGAGGCATTTCAGAAACTTCATTCTCGTGATCCGATCGTCGCGAAATGATTCGTTGGATGGGTATGAATTTTTTAATTGTTTAAATCGCGGGGGTGGGAGGTAAGGGTAGCTTCCGACAAGTCGATCGGGATGAATATTTTTTTGGGGGTTCTGAGGCATTTCAGAAACTTTATTCTCGTAGTCCGATCGTCGCGAAATGATTCGTTGGATGAGTATGAATTTTTTAATTATTCAAATCGCGGGGGTGGGAGGTAAGGGTGGCTTCCGACAAGTCGATCGGGATGAATATTTTTTTGGGGGTTCTGGGGCATTTCAGAAACTTTATTTCCGCAGTCCGATGGTCACGAAATGATTCGTTGGATAGTTATGAATTTTTTAATTATTAAATTCACGAAAGAAAGGGTTAAGGGTGGCTTTCGACAAGTCGATCGGGATGATTATTTTTTTGGGGGTTCTGGGGCATTTCAGAAACTTTATTTCCGCAGTCCGATCGTCGCGAAATGATTCGTTGGATAGTTATGAATTTTTTAATTATTAAATTCACGAAAGAAAGGGTTAAGGGTGGCTTTCGACAAGTCGATCGGGATGATTATTTTTTGAGGGGTTCTCAGGCATTTCAGAAACTTTATTCTTGTAGTCCGATCGTCGCGAAATGATTCGTTGGATAGTTATGAATTTTTTAAATATTCAAATCGCGGGGGTGGGAGGTAAGGGTGGCTTCCGACAAGTCGATCGGAATGAATATTTTTTTGGGGGTTCTGGGGCATTTTAGAAACTTTATTCTCGTAGTCCGATCGTCGCAAAATGATTCGTTGGATGGGTATGAATTTTTTAAATATTTAAATCGCGGGGGTGGGAGGTAAGGGTGGCTTCCGACAAGTCGATCGGAATGAATATTTTTTGGGGGGTTCTGGGGCATTTGAGAAACTTTATTCTCGTAGTCCGATCGTCGCAAAATGATTCGTTGGATGGGTATGAATTTTTTAAATATTTAAATCGCGGGGGTGGGAGGTAAGGGTGGCTTCCGACAAGCCGATCGGGATGAATATTTTCTTTGGGGGTTCTGAGGCATTTCAGAAACTTTATTCTCGTAGTCCGATCGTCGCGAAATGATTCGTTGGATAGTTATGAATTTTTTAAATATTGAAATCGCGGGGGTGGGAGGTAAGGGTGGCTTCCGACAAGTCGATCGGGATGAATATTTTTTTTTGGGTTCTGAGGCATTTCAGAAACTTTATTCTCGCAGTCCGATCGTCGCGAAATGATTCGTTGGATGAGTATGAATTTTTTAATTATTTAAATCGCGGGGGTGGGAGGTAAGGGTGGCTTCCGACAAGTCGATCGGGATGAATATTTTTTTGGGGGTTCTGGGGCATTTCAGAAACTTTATTTCCGCAGTCCGATCGTCGCGAAATGATTCGTTGGATAGTTATGAATTTTTTAATCATTAAATTCACGAAAGAAAGGGTTAAGGGTGGCTTTCGACAAGTCGATCGGGATGATTATTTTTTTGGGGGTTCTGAGGCATTTCAGAAACTTTATTCTTGTAGTCCGATCGTCGCGAAATGATTCGTTGGATAGTTATGAATTTTTGAAATATTCAAATCGCGGGGGTGGGAGGTAAGGGTGGCTTCCGACGAGTCGATCGGGATGAATATTTTTTTGGGGGTTCTGGGGCATTTTAGAAACTTTATTCTCGTAGTCCGATCGTCGCAAAATGATTCGTTGGATGGGTATGAATTTTTTAAATATTTAAATCGCGGGGGTGGGAGGTAAGGGTGGCTTCCGACAAGCCGATCGGGATGAATATTTTTTTGGGGGGTTCTGGGGCATTTCAGAAACTTTATTCTCGTGGTCCGATCGTCGCGAAATGATTCTTTGGATAGTCATGAATTTTTTAATTATTCAATTCACGAAAGAAAGGGTTAAGGGTGGCTTTCGACAAGTCGATCGGTATGATTATTTTTTTAGGGGTTCTCAGGCATTTCAGAAACTTTATTCTTGTAGTCCGATCGTCTCGAAATGATTCGTTGGATAGTTATGAATTTTTTAAATATTCAAATCGCGGGGGTGGGAGGTAAGGGTGGCTTCCGACGAGTCGATCGGGATGAATATTTTTTTGGGGGTTCTGGGGCATTTTAGAAACTTTATTCTCGTAGTCCGATCGTCGCAAAATGATTCGTTGGATGTGTATGAATTTTTTAAATATTTAAATCGCGGGGGTGGGAGGTAAGGGTGGCTTCCGACAAGTCGATCGGAATGAATATTTTTTTGGGGGTTCTGGGGCATTTGAGAAACTTCATTCTCGTAGTCCGATCGTCGCAAAATGATTCGTTGGATGGGTATGAATTTTTTAAATATTTAAATCGCGGGGGTGGGAGGTAAGGGTGGCTTCCGACAAGCCGATCGGGATGAATATTTTCTTTGGGGGTTCTGAGGCATTTCAGAAACTTTATTCTCGTAGTCTGATCGTCGCGAAATGATTCGTTGGATAGTTATGAATTTTTTAAATATTGAAATCGCGGGGGTGGGAGGTAAGGGTGGCTTCCGACAAGTCGATCGGGATGAATATTTTTTTTTGGGTTCTGAGGCATTTCAGAAACTTTATTCTCGCAGTCCGATCGTCGCGAAATGATTCGTTGGATGAGTATGAATTTTTTAATTATTCAAATCGCGGGGGTGGGAGGTAAGGGTGGCTTCCGACAAGTCGATCGGGATGAATATTTTTTTCTGGGGTTCTGGGGCATTTCAGAAACTTTATTTCCGCAGTCCGATCGTCGCGAAATGATTCGTTGGATAGTTATGAATTCTTTAATCATTAAATTCACGAAAGAAAGGGTTGAGGGTGGCTTTCGACAAGTCGATCGGGATGATTATTTTTTTGGGGGTTCTGAGGCATTTCAGAAACTTCATTCTTGTAGTCCGATCGTCGCGAAATGATTCGTTGGATAGTTATGAATTTTTTAAATATTCAAATCGCGGGGGTGGGAGGTAAGGGTGGCTTCCGACGAGTCGATCGGGATGAATATTTTTTTGGGGGTTCTGGGGCATTTTAGAAACTTTATTCTCGTAGTCCGATCGTCGCAAAATGATTCGTTGGATCGGTATGAATTTTTTAAATATTTAAATCGCGGGGGTGGGAGGTAAGGGTGGCTTCCGACAAGCCGATCGGGATGAATATTTTTTTGGGGGGTTCTGGGGCATTTCAGAAACTTTATTCTCGTGGTCCGATCGTCGCGAAATGATTCTTTGGATAGTCATGAATTTTTTAATTATTCAATTCACGAAAGAAAGGGTTAAGGGTGGCTTCCGACGAGTCGATAAGGATGAATATTTTTTTGGGGGTTCTGAGGCATTTCAGAAACTTCATTCTCGTAGTCCGATCGTCGCGAAATGATTCGTTGGATAGTTATGAATTTTTTAAATATTTAAATTGCGGGGGTGGGAGGTAAGGGTGGCTTCCGACAAGTCGATCGGGATGAATATTTTTTTTGGGGGTTCTGGGGCATTTCAGAAACTTTATTCTCGTAGTCCGATCGTCGCGAAATGATTCGTTGGATAGTTATGAATTTTTTAAATATTCAAATCGCGGGGGTGGGAGGTAAGGGTGGCTTCCGACAAGTCGATCGGGATGAATATTTTTTTGGGGGTTCTGGGGCATTTCAGAAACTTTATTTTCGCAGTCCGATCGTCGCGAAATGATTCGTTGGATAGTTATGAATTTTTTAAATATTTAAATCGCGGGGGTAGGAGGTAAGGGTGGCTTTCGACAAGTCGATCGGGATGAATATTTTTTCGGGGGTTCTGGGGCATTTCAAAAACTTTATTCTCGTAGTCCGATCGTCGCGAAATGATTCGTTGGATAGTTATGAATTTTTTAAATATTTAAATCGCGGGGGTGGGAGGTAAGGGTGGCTTCCGACGAGTCGATAGGGATGAATATTTTTTTGGGGGTTCTGGGGCATTTCAGAAACTTTATTTCCGCAGTCCGATCGTCGCGAAATGATTCGTTGGATAGTTATGAATTTTTTAATTATTAAATTCACGAAAGAAAGGGTTAAGGGTGGCTTTCGACAAGTCGATTGAGATGATTATTTTTTTGGGGGTTCTGAGGCATTTCAAAAACTTTATTCTTGTAGTCCGATCGTCGCGAAATGATTCGTTGGATAGTTATGAATTTTTTAAATATTCAAATCGCGGGGGTGGGAGGTAAGGGTGGCTTCCGACAAGTCGATCGGGATGAATATTTTTTTGGGGGTTCTGGGGCATTTTAGAAACTTTATTCTCGTGGTCCGATCGTCGCAAAATGATTCGTTGGATGGGTATGAATTTTTTAAATATTTAAATCGCGGGGGTGGGAGGTAAGGGTGGCTTCCGACAAGCCGATCGGGATGAATATTTTTTTTGGGGGTTCTGGGGCATTTCAGAAACTTTATTCTGGTAGTCCGATCGTCGCGAAATGATTCGTTGGATAGTTATGAATTTTTTAAATATTGAAATCGCGGGGGTGGGAGGTAAGGGTGGCTTCCGACAAGTCGATCGGGATGAATATTTTTTTTGGGGGTTCTGGGGCATTTCAGAAACTTTATTCTCGTAGTCCGATCGTCGCGAAATGATTCGTTGGATAGTTATGAATTTTTTAAATATTTAAATCGCGGGGGTGGGAGGTAAGGGTGGCTTCCGACAAGTCGATCGGGATGAATATTTTTTTGGGGGTTCTGGGGCATTTCAGAAACTTTATTTTCGCAGTCCGATCGTCGCGAAATGATTCGTTGGATAGTTATGAATTTTTTAAATATTTAAATCGCGGGGGTAGGAGGTAAGGGTGGCTTCCGACAAGTCGATCGGGATGAATATTTTTTTGGGGGTTCTGGGGCATTTCAGAAACTTTATTCTCGTAGTCCGATCGTCGCGAAATGATTCGTTGGATGGTTATGAATTTTTCAATTATTTCAATCGCGGGGGTGGGAGGTAAGGGTGGCTTCCGACAAGTCGATCGGAATGAATATTTTTTCGGGGGTTCTGGGGCATTTTAGAAACTTCGTTTCCGAGGTCTGATCGTCGCCAAATGATTCGTCCGATAGTTATTAATTTTTTATCTATTTTTCCACGTAAGGGTTGCAGATAAAGGGTTGTTTCCGACCAGTGCATCGGCATCAAATGTTCATCGCATGCTCGGAAACTTTTTTTCGGACGCGTGTGCAACGTCAAGTCGTCGCGAAATGAATATCACGACTCCACAACGTCGTAGTGGACAAGGGTTAATTTAGGGGATGTTAGTCACTCAGTCAGTATGTCTTATCGATTTCAAGTTGTAATTAACCGTTTTCTCAATTTTTCATGATGATTCATCGTGAGAAAGCGAAAAAAAAAAAAAAGTTGATTTGTTGCGTTAACGTTACGAACTTCAACCTCATTATAAAACAAAGAATTTTCTACGTATACATTGAGTTACTACGACCATTACCTGAAAATAAAATCCAATATATACGGAGAAAATTCTCTGTTTTAGAAGCAATGTCGTGGTGCAGAGGTAAGGTAAGAGCCTACGCAGTCGAAGGTTCTGCGTTTAAGTCCTGCTGCACAATAATTTTTTTTTCTATAAACTTTTCCAGTCTGACAGGAGATCTGACATGAGACTCATATAAGATCTAGTATGAAAACCTTGTTCAATTTCGTTACGACAATCTGAGGTGAGTGCTTATCAGTTCTTGCTTAAGCTGATATCAGATCTCATATAAGCTCACATCACATCTTATATGAGATCTCACATCAGATCTCATGCCACGATTTTCAGTAGGGATGTTAATTGACCAAACATCATACTCACCGCAGCAGTTATTGTGTTTCACAACAGTTTTGGGTGGTTTGCATTTTTGTTCAACAGTACTTGGATTTGTTTGAATCGAAGTCTTTTTTGACATTGACAAGGATAACGTTTCAAATATATCATGATCAGAAGATTCTTCAAAATTACTGCTATCAGAGTCAACTTCCGAGTTATCGATACTGTTCCTTTCATTAGTTATGAGTGGACTTTCAATTATGTTAGTCCTTGAAGGTTTGCTATTCGCTTTGTCTTTGCTAGATTTCCTTCGTTCTGATGAAAATATTACAGGTGAGTATCATACATAGGTATATTCAAGCCTTAGTAACAGTGCACTGACGATTTATTCTAATTGTTCTAGATTTCACAGCTTCTATTTAATATCAAATTTTATAAACTCAAAGTGAGAACTACACTTTGTCAATTGATAATTGTAAATAGCAACTTGATATGAGTAATACATTCACAGTTTGAATATGGAATTTTAAGTAATCAACTGTGAATATTATGCAGAGTCACTGTCGCAGTTACCTGTAAGTTTGTCTTCAACTAGATTTTCCCTTGCCAGCTGTTGGTCTGACCGTTTACCAGTGTTTGGTTCATTTTGAATCGGTGTCTTGTGTCTTATAGAGGAGGGGGATATTTGGAGTTCACTGCAATCGGATTGATATTTCACGGAATCGGAACCGAGGTCAACGCCCGGAAGATTATTGTTTTCTTCGTGAGACGTCAGTGGGCTCTCAATCATCTGTTTCTTTGGAGGTGGAATTGTTTGGTTTCTCGCAGGTTTTTTTTGCTCTGTTGACATTAGAGATATCAATACAGATGTTTCAGATATGTAGAATCAAGAGCATTTTTGATATACAGGGTGAGTATTTCTAGAGTGTTTCCAGCGAATATCTCGAAAATTAAATACGATCCGCAAAGGTGTTTTGGATGAAACTTGTGTCATATCGAGGGGGAAAAAACATGGTGCAGCATCATTTTCAGTGAGTGGAGACGCCAAGGCCGGGGGAGCCAATTTTTCATGATATTGCGCTGAATAACTACAGATTTTTCAACTTTTCACCTCTGAATGATCAAGTTTAGAGAAAAATTGCAGCAGACGAAAATCACGTAATATCATGCAAAGAATCTTGAAGTTCTCTCAAAATTGTTTCAAAAATTTTATATTTTTTCACGCAATTCTTTGCATAAAATTTCCCACATATTCAGAGCATGCAGACTCACCATGGCAATTCTCATGTTCTTCGCCAAACATGTTTTCACTGACCCGTTTGCGTGTTTTTTCGGTACTATTCAATTAATGTCTGCCTTGAATCGATTTCTTGTCGCTCAATGAAGAGGGCGATTTTGGAGGTACATTGCAATCAGCAGATCCTGGGAAGTTGGTGGAACCAAGGTCATCATCCTTCGCGACATCGGTTTTTTTATTATAATGTGCTGGCGGCTTCTTCATTGTTTTGTTGGTGTCACTTCGATACCTTGCTGATTGTTTCACTGGAGTACCAAATAAATCATGCAGCGTGTTACTTACATTGGTATGAAGCCAAGTTGAGACGCAAGGTTCCATGCATGAAACCCAGTTAAAAGTCATATACAGGCATATTGTATAATTTTTTTTAAAAGTTTTTACAAGGCATGCAAAAATAAACTTCATCGACATGAGAAATACTTGAAAAATAAAATGTATATGAAAATAAGTGCCACCTTCAACACCTGACAACTCTTCATGGAACTTAGGTTTTTTTATAAGTCGTTTTTGGCTTTCTGGAAACGCAGGTCCATCTGGAAAGGATTTTGAATCTTCAGAACTTGATATATACATGCTGATCTGCTCAACTTCTCTTGCCTTTTCGAGTGTCTCTGATAAGTAAATGTTGTAGTATCAGATTATTTGCTTATAATTCATACATTCTTTTCCATCGAAATGATTCAATTCAAGCATGCAATGATACCGTGCCAAATATTTGAATGATCCTACCATAAGGACCAAATAGTTTTTTATAGGTATCCTCTTTCCATGACGCTTCAGGTTGAACGGTGTGCATAGTTGACGTCTTGATTTTAACATTTTTGGGGGGCCATAAAAATAACTTTGCACTTGTATTGACCCATGACACCGGTATTACGGAGCAGAATTCTTCGAAGAAGATTACATAAAACATCGGAAAAAATTGTCATGCATTATCTGACCTACGACTATTCTGAACATGAGAAACATGTAAACATCAATAATAATCCGCATTTGATTGTAATATAATATAAGTATCACGCATCAACTTCATGTATGTTCTAAATTGACACTTGGATTATCATTTGACTTCGACTGAACGTTTTGTTCCAAACACAGTGCAAGACTGATTTGAACAATCAATATTGTACCCAATTCAAGGGAACTGAATATATACCTTAAGTACGCTCATGATGGAGAAGGTTCATTACGTAAAACAATCCATCGCAAGGAAGTGCAACGGCTTTATTCTCAATAGATGAAACGGTAAAAATTTGGAGGAAGGACAAATCAACCTCGTTGACCAAGTGCATGTTTATATTTCTTGAATCACAAGGATAGTGCGGAATTTTTGAGGTTTTTTCAAATGTCTTGCCAAGTACAACAGGTCGGTTATCATTATGTCCAATGTGTTCAATCACAATGATACTTCCATCTTTCATGCAACAATAGTTATCTGGCACTTTGTTGGACAGTAAAAAATCGGTAAACTGTAAAGCACCATGCCCTTTATCACATCCCATTGGCAGCTTGTCTTTGATTGGCTTCAACATGACGGAATATTTCCGTTCGTCACGGTCAGGTCGTAGTGAGGACGCTTCAGTGATACGACGATGTAGTTGTGCCAAAGGGTCTGCTGCTTTTCTAATTTTTTTTTTTCAAATACTGCATTAAATTTTCGAATCAAAATGCACTGATCTGTCAAGACATCCAAAGGACTTGACATCTTCGTTTATGTGAATAGCATTGTGGAGATTGTACGTCATATTCTCTTCTCCGTATAAAATTTTAAATTGTTCAACAAGGTGAATCAGTAAATCTTTCGCATATGAGTTGTTACTATAACAGTCTTGCGGATCACACAATATTCGCACAGCAGCGTTCAAACAATTAAAATGTACAACATTGACTTGAGGAAGAAACTTATGTAAAATAACCGGACCCAAGTACAACATAAATAAACGGAACTCTGTAGCTATCCACTTATGAATCTCGTCAACGCCCCTTGGTTTTCTCGCGAATTCTCTCGGTATCCATTTGGACAAATGAGTTAGGATCCTGGACAATTCGTCTATATCACACGCCCGCAATCGTGTAGTTTGATGACCTTGCAATATCAACAACAACAGTTTCTTCATAACACCCAAACAGAGCAGGTGCATATAATCAAGGGGAAAGCTAGCCACCATATCCAGCGATATTATATCTTCGAAAGGTGAATTTCCTAGATGATGTTCCTCTTGCCGTCTCCCTCTGAAACTTTCATTCGTTCTCAAAAGAGCATCTACCCGGAGAAAAAGCATTCGACGATATTGGTAATCGCCCTCTTGAATACATTTGCCACAACCAAAGTATCCATTGTGTGATTTTGTGCAGGTAACGAAACTGCGAGCCCGGCTGTCACAGATTACAGCTCTTAATGTCACGGTATAGTGATTACCAATGTGATCAAATCCCTCATCATGTAAATGTTTATATTCGTTTATAAACGGCGAAAGAAATTCTTGGATGGAACCAGGTTTCTTATTACCATGATGTGCACCAATCAAAAAAGGCTGGGTTGAAGAACTATGGTAGATTCTTCCTAAGATAGGCCAGAGTTGACTTTTCGAGCTCTTTGCTAAAGGTAGTCCATCGATATTAACATCAATAAGTATATTCTGTGATTGAAACTGAGAAAAGGATATCAATTGATCCACGATTGCTTGTTTTAAGCCGTAGTGGAAGTAACGACCAGATGTGCACTGTGTTATAGTAGTTTGTAGAGGCGTTTTCAACAAGGTACGAGCATCTCCGGGCAGTTCATTGTGACCAACATTTTTGAGAAGGGCCAGAAGAGAGTTCAGAGCAATATGAGCGATGTTATGAGTGAGAGCCCAAGTCCTCAGTTTTTTGCGAACATTATTTGCCGCTTGTAGTGATTCACAAGATGCTTCATCTGAGACAACTGTCCTATTCTCATCGTCTGATAATACGCTTTGCCTAGATTCACTCCATCCACAAGAAGATTCGTCTGAGTCAACTGTCGTATTTTCATCATCTGAGAATACGCTTTCACTAGATTCAATCGATCCGCAAGAAGCTTCGTCTGAGATAACCGTTCTATTTTCATCCGCTGATCGTACGCTTTGACCAGATTCAATCGCCGAAGTGTCTTCACATCTGATATTACTTTCTGGCTGTACCGAATCCAAAGAATCAATTGAGTCATTGTTTGTTGTTTCAGAAGCAGACATACGTTCGATTCCTACAAATGCTTGATCGTCACTGTGAAATTGCTGATGACGACGCCTTCTCTGTTGTCTGCTAGAAAGATCCCGATAATGTTTTCGTTTCGGCATTTTAGCTTTCCAACCTATGTAATTTATATCTAACGGTAATTTTTCCACACATGTTCATCGGGTAGGGGAAGGTGGAGGCGAGTAAGAAAAGGCTGTATCTAATGTATCTCTGCTTAACACGATAAAATATCGGAAATAGGCAAAAACCGAAAAGAAAATTTCCGACTACAAATTCAATGTAACAGAGAATAGAAAAATCAATGAACAAAATAAATTTACTCGAAAGTACAAATATTTATAGTTTTTTAGAAATGAAAAAGGCCGACGAAATTAGAGAGAGCGTCAGATACCCAGTATCTAAAACTTTTTTATTTTTTCTCTCATTAAATTGATCTTTCTATTCTCTGTTACATTGAATTTGTACTAATACGCGTGTAATTTTCTTCTTCATTTTTTCTCCATTTCCCGGTATTTTATCGTTTATTGCAGCAGAGATACCTAAGATACAGCTTTTTCTTATTCTCCTCAACGCCAAAATTCGGTTTAGAGTTTTTTTTCGGTGGCCGGTTTTACCCGACCCTCAAAAATTTTTATCGTTGTTGGTGAAGAAACCGATAACCGTTTTATTTTACTCGCCCTAATTCGAAAATACCATGTAATTTTTTTTTCTGTTGGTCGGTCTTGCCCCACCAGCCGGTTTCGCCCTACCTTCCCCTATTACATTTTTATCTCAATCATACATAAACATTTTGGTGAACATATTAAATTATGTTTGAGGTTATGTTATGTAATTTTATCTCATACTGGTTATGTTAGAAATTATGTGTATTCCGGTTACCGACTAACAGGCACAGGATAACATTAATCGCATTGTGATTTTTAATAGCACCCGCCGATATAAGCGAAGACATATTCAAAACTTACCTCAATCTGCGAATCAAACCGTCCTTGGCTATCTCTTCGATCTCTTCTTTTCTCTTCTTTCCTTCTATTATTAAGGCTGTGTTCCAATTGGTAAGTGTGCACACTCGTGCCCTCGTACCCTCGCGCCCTCGTACACTCGCGTACTTACTTTTCCATGTCGTTCAGATTCTTCATGGTAGAGGGCACTCTCCTAAAGCGTAGGTATACAGCGATATAAAGGTGCCTTTTCACGACGTCGCGCGTCGCTGCTCATCGCTTCGATTCAGCGACAAATGGGTAACGTGAGGGTAGTAAATATCGCCACGACAAATTCTATCTATGGCCGAGTGGATTTCACGAACACAATTCAGTCTTGTCGAGTATCACGTCGAGTATCAATCCTCGTGCTACTAGAGCGAAGTGACCGAAACGTTTTAAAGTATAAAAATAACAAAAGAATCTGGCGTGAAAAACAAGTTGTCAGTGCGAGTTTTACAAGTGTCAATCCAGAAAAGCGTTGTACATAATGATTACTGACGAATTGCGTATAGCTGTCTGGATGGTTACAAATCGTATATTCCAAAGGAATCGGGAAATGGAAAGGAGACACGCAGCTAGAACACATATGTATTGTTCGCTGCTGTTGCGATTATTGCAGCAAAATCATGAGGAGGTGAGGTTATAATACGTACATAAGAATTACTAGACTGAGTCAAGTCACGTTACCTAGCTAACTGAGGCTTGTTTTCACGATGCAGTTTAATGCAGAATTATTTTTCTAAAATTTCCAGAGAAGCTTGTATTGTCAGGCGATTGTAGGGTACAACGACCGACTGTTAGGAGCTCTGCTGAGGGGCGATCGAAACCCAACTAAGGAGCATTTAAGAGTTACACCGGAGAGCGTAAACCGACTCGTTCAATTGTGTAGGCGGGATCACAAGCGGTCGGGTTGGTGTATTGAACTCGAAGTGAGTATTGCATTTGTTTGAATATGATTTGATCACAATTGCTCATTCATATGGGTGGACAATTTGTTAAAACAGACATGAAATAGTCATTCATCACTTTTTTTTGTTATTTTCTAGGCAATCACCTTCCTGTTTTGGCTAGCTTGTGGTACATCGTACAGAGTTGTTTCCTTCAGCTTCGATATCCCACGGTCAACTGTTTTTCGCATAGTTCATAAATTTCTGGACTTAGTTATTTCCATTTTACCCGAAGTTGTGCGACTACCATCCGAAGAGAGACTGCCAAATATCGGTGAAACATTTGGTAGGAAAGCAAACAGCGTTGTGTTCAGGCAGTGTGTTGGAGCCATCGACGGGTGCCACGTTCGCATCCTTTGTCCCATCAATTTGCATGATCAATATTACAACCGCAAACAGTTCTACTCTATAAATTTACAAGGTCTAGTTGACGATTCCGGGTTGTTTATAGATATTGTAAGCGGATTCCCCGGCTCTGTTTTTAGGAACAGCGCATTATTCCAAAATAGTCTGTATCCTCCAGAAGGGTACTTTATAATCGGCGATAGTGGCTATCCGTGTAGACGACACCCTATAAGCATCATTACGCCTTACAAAGCACCTCTCACTGCAGAGAAAAGGGCATTTAATCGTGCGCTCAGCAGAGCAAGGATAGTAGTTGAAAAAGCATTCGGTCTTCTGAAGGTAAGATGGCGAATAATATTTACAAAAGCTCTGGAAGTGAAAATCGAAACTGCGATCAAAGTTATAGCAGCTTGCACAGTAATGCACAATATTTGTATTACACAAGGTGACATTATTCGAATCAATGAAGACCACTTACTAGAACAACTTCCTCCCCGACGTGTTCCCCATGAAGAACAGCACGGGAACAATTTTCGTGACTTATGTCTGCGACTATTTACAATTGAACAAGCACAAATGTTGCAATAATCAACGTTCTCATTATGGGGTGCTGTCTCATACACTAGAATTGGTATTGTTTCCCCATATTTAAATACTCCCATTTTATTTTAAATAATTTCTGTGATCAACCAAAACTGTGAAATAATGACTTGATTAATACTTATTATTTTATTAATATAAGGTGATCTTGTGTACAGACCGAGGTGATGAATATATTATTTTAGTTAAATTTAATATAATATATAATATGTATTATAATAATAATAATGTATAAGTATATTATAAGATATATTGTATAATTTATTTTAATAAGAAAGATATTGTTTGATATTGAATATATTATGTTATTAGTTAAATTTATAATATTTAATTTATAATATATAAGATTTATTATAATAATTATAATTGATAATATTTACTTTGAGACATTCGTGCATATCATTAACTAAAACAATAAACTGGGTTTTTTATGCCGCAAGGCTTTTTCCCAAAATTGAAGTCTCATTCATTCACCTCAAATCCGTCTTAACCATTATAATCTTAAAGCTAGAATTAAACTAGATCCCCAAGCCGCCTAGGGTGATGGCTCATTCCCACAGGATGAAATATTATTTCTTTATTTTAATTTTTTCTTTTTATTTTAATTTTTTTTCAGAGTAAGGTCTCAGTCAATAAAGTCAAGTTGACTTTTCTTTTTTAGTCTTCAGCCAGGCATAAGACCAGGCAAACTTTTGTCTTTTTTATTTCATTAGGATTAGATATTATTTTTTTTTTTAATTATTTTTTTTTTCTCAGAGGCGGGTCTCAGTCACTCAAGTCGAGTTAACTTTTCTTTTTTAGTCTTTAGCCAGGCAAAATTATATGGTCGATATGGTCGGCTCACAATCTATCATTATTCTTGCCGGCTTACCTACCTTTTGATAGAGATTTCCCGATAAAATAACTGAGATCGATCCTTTGGAAGCCACATTCTATATAAGCCGAACCCATTCCAATACCACCATACAGAATCTTAATTAAATAATCATACCGGTACCTATCTGTGCCATGCCTACTCATTCGAATCTGAAGCAGTTGGGCATCTATGTGATGTCGCCATATATCCACGAGACAGCGCTGCGGTCGGCGGACCAAGGTACGCAATGGGCGTATACCCACATTCTATCTACATTTTCGTAAATTTAACACTAAATATCTCCTTGAAAATCCCGATGACCTATATTGAATTTATAATGCACGGAATCGTCATTAAATAAGCAAAAGGCACTTGATTTTTCGTGTAAACCGTAATTCGCTAAAGGGATTAGTTATATCATGGACCTATAATATATAGGGACGGAGCACAAACCCCCCTTGTCTATCACAGGTAAGTAAGAGGAGTGCATGAACTACGCATGCGCTCCCCACTACTTTGGCGGCGTGCCAGCAACATTTTACTGCTCCGCCAATCCGGAGAACGCCACCAATGGAGTGGGAATCTTCGCCTCTCCCGATATACCAAAACCACCCCCTTGCCTAAGATGAGTCAGTCCACGTCAAGCGGGACACCTTTTTGACCCCATGTTCTTGAAAATCGTCGTAATTTTTTTTACATATTCTCTGGGTAAAATGAATGAATGAAACATTTTTTTTTTTTTTTTTAACTCGAAGGGCTTAGAAGCTACAAGGGGTTGAATTTTCGGAAAAAACACCAAAAATCGGAATCGCGCTCTTCGTTAGACGTTAATATCTCCGGTTCCCTTAGTCGTACAGACATCGGCAAAAACTCATTTTAAAGCTCTTGAATCGCACTTTCACGCTATTAATTTTAAGTTCATCGAATTGATAATTTTCCATTTGTTATAAACAATTATATTTTTCAAACGTGATTTTCGAGATGATTACACCTTTTGAAAATTCTAAAAAAAATACGAGCGTGTTCCTTGATTCATTCTCTACGAAATCTGTAAGTTTCAAAATGGAACTCCGATGGAAACTATATTTAAAAAGCGATTGATCCGTGCGGGACGTCGCGCGCGGCTGCCTACGCGGGCGCGCCGTGACCGAGGCTTGTTCGCTTTACTTGCAAGGAATACAGAGGGGCTGTTATACGTTTGAATTCATCAAATCCATTAATTCACGGAATTATTTATTCTATTTCATACTTTATATTCGACTTGAAACAACAAAAATACAAATATAGAAATAAAACGCTTAACTAAAATCTTGAAACATATCACAAATTCGAAACTTCGAAAAATAAATGGTAAATATAAAGTACTTTTTGATTCCATCAAATGGAATACGTCACATCATCATTCAATTAATTACGTACTGACTTAATCAACTAAAAACTACTATATTACAAATTTTAGAACTATATTATAGACATAAATAAAATCTTAAAGTGAGCCGCAAATTTTAATTTCTACTAATAGTTAATTTACTTGGAAACCAATGCTTCTACTGACTTCTGTGCATTCGAATATCTTTTGGCAACAATTTTTTTTTTTGAAATAGGCTTTATACAATGGAATGTCAATGTTCCACGTACTAATTTCGCTTTCTCAAATCGAGCTTGTAATGCAACAGCTTCTTTTTTATAATCCTCATTTGTGAAAAAATCCACGTGGATATTTTTGATATTCTCATTATTCTTTGCCCATAAAAAAAATTTTCGAGGAGTATTTATCGGTTCTTGTGATGGTTCCAGACTGCTTTTCGCGGCCAATCTTTTGAGGGCACCCCCAATGCCATCACAAGGCCCTTTCCCGTGCGAAGTAGCAAAGAAGTTCCATTCTGCACTAACTCCAAAGTCTTCTTCGTGAAGACATACGTTCAAAAAAATTTTTTTATTTTTATACTGTGCGCTGGCTCCATCAGAAAAGTAGATGATTTTATTAACTTCACGTATTTCACGCTCTAGAAACTCCACAAATTTTCGTTGAAAAAGATGGACCGCGATAGTATCGTGCTTGAGGCATTCGGAAACTGCAATATAATTCTTGTGCTTAAGTATTCCGTCTTCAGTATAGTAGGCAACGAAAGGATGTATCGTCACTTGATCGTTGTTCCAGTGTACACCCTGAATCGCGTCTTGAATAACAAACGCATAGTTTTCTGCAAAATCGCAGACTACTAAACATTCTCCCGGTTCCAATTGTTCTTTTTTTTCCGAAAAATAAGCAGATTGCTGCTGAGCAATGAATGCATGGGTCACCAGCGATTCCAGTTGTGTTCGAAGTTTTCCCAAGAAATCTTCCACGGATGCCTGGTTAGTTTCGAGATTTGTTCTATCCACCGATACCCATTGTCGGAACATCACGACATCAATTAATTCTTCCTCGAATAATTCTTCTAACTGGTTCACTATATTTTCGGTGCCTGGACAACTTATACACTGCCTTAAATGACATTTGTCTTCGGGTGGGTCACACATCATTCGTTTCAAACAATCTTTGTAATTATTCAATGGCTGCGGTGTTTCTGCTGTCAATCGTGCTATTTTTGCACCATCTAATAATAATTTGACATTTTCGTGAATCGCGCATACACAAACTGAATGAGTCCCACTGGCTCCAGGAAGTACACAGTGTTTTGGTCTTAGCTCACAAAACTTCGAAAAGCCAATCTTCAAATCAGGGTACTTTTCCTTGAAGGTGCGGTATGTCTCTTTCAAATTAGTCAGTATCAGTCGCTTTTGTTTCTGTGTTTTCTGATCATTTTCTCTAACTGTAACATAATTTTTTTTACCCGCCATCACACGACTCATGAGGTCAGATGTATAAAAATCAACTACACAGTTCACTGTATCTTGGCTCAAGTTTTTACCAGTCTTTGCGTTAGGGGTGGATAAAATTCCGTGTTCCTCTGCTGTTTTTTTGGCTACGGCAATCATCCGATTCGAAACATCGAAGTTTTCATGAATTTTGAGGAACGACCAATTTTGAAATATTGTCAAGATTTGAATCTTCTTATTTCGGTCATTTGTATGATGAAACTCTTCCTTTAACTTGGCAAGTATTTCACATTTTGTTGTACCTTCTTATTCTGCTTCAATTTCCCCTTCATTATGAAAGACCGTCGAAGCTAGTGTTCTGCGCAATTGTTCCAACTTTTCACGAGGATACTTCCTCTGCTTTAACTTTTTTTGTATGATGGGTGAGGATTCGAGTCTAATCAAACTCTCATTCAATTTCAAAATATCCACAGATTTTTTACTTGGCGATGAATTCCCCTCGCTCGACGATTCGAGTACTGCACTGGTACTGGGTCCTGGATCCTCACTTCTCACAGACGAACTGTCACTGGTTTCAGCGTTTTCGGGCATTCTTGCAAGTTTCAACCGACAGTAGTCACAAATTTTCATATTCCTGGACATCTGTACATTTTTGATATTCAACTTCCGTAGCATCGTCGGAAGTACACGTCTCAAATTTTTAGGGTGGTTCTTTCCGTGCTTTTCTAAATTGAACGGATTGAAGCAATAGTCAAACCTATTCTGTTTTGGTGCCATAATAATTATTGATAATTCGATTTTGATACACTTCAAAAACCCAAAATACCCTTCAGTCGTTTGAAACTACGTGAACAGAGAATTGATGTGGCTTTAGTAAACGTCAAGACTGTACTGAAATAGTCAAATACTAAAATACATTTATATATTCTAGGGAGGCCACGGAAGGGTGAAAAGAGGGGATTTTCAATACCTAAGGGTCGGCACACAGGTGTTCAGACAATTAGTATTTTTATTGCATTACGCGGAATTCATACCTAAGTTCAATTCCAAGTATGTAACGGCGCGCGAACAGAGTCTTGCCGCGCCAATGCTCGTGGCCGCGCCAGCGTGCGATGTCACGCTCGAATCAATCGCTTTTTAAATATAGTTTCCATCGGAGTTTCATTTTGAAACTTACAAATTTCGTAGAGAATGAATCAAGGAACACGCTCGTATTTTTTTTAGAATTTTCAAAAGGTGTAATCATCTCGAAAATCACGTTTGAAAAATATAATTGTTTATAACAAATAGAAAATTATTAATTCGATGAACTTAAAATTAATAGCGTGAAAGTGCGATTCAAGAGCTTTAAAATGAGTTTTTGCCGATGTCTGTACGACCAAGGGAACCGGAGATATTAACGTCTAACGAAGAGCGCGATTCCGATTTTTGGTGTTTTTTTCGAAAATTCAACCCCTTGTAGCTTCTAAGCCCTTCGAGTTAAAAAAAAAAAAAAAAATGTTTCATGCATTCATTTTACCCAGAGAATATGTAAAAAAAATTACAAGAGAATCGGAAACATCGAGGAATATTTTTGGCCAAATCCGTCCCGCTTGACGTGGACTGACTCAGATAGGACCTTGTGTTCTTCTTTCATCCGTTAACGACTTATCGCGTTATTCAGGCATGTAGTCGAAATAGGACCTTGTGCTCTGTACCTATATTTCATAGGTCCATGAGTTATATCATTGAAACATACGAACACGCGCATTGCAATTGAGAACTCTATAATTCCGATACGTCAACTAGTGACAAAAAAAGAACTGTTCTAAGAGGGCCAGGGGCTCGATTCCATAACTTTATCACTGCTATCACTGGCAATAAATAGATAGATCTATCCATTTATTGCCAGTCAATAGATAGATCTATCTATTCATCGCCAGTGATAGCAGTGATAAGGTTATAGAATCGAGCCCCTGAGTATAACGGAATAAAATCCTTACAAATTTCGACCCCGGAAGTGCCGCCATTTTGAGGAAAACTGTATCCGCCTATATCTCCGTCATCGTGCAGTTTAGGCCAAAAATTGTATCACTTACCGTTCACGACTTGGTGAAGAACCACCTTAAAAGAAGTACTTTGAAAAAACTATATTCAGGTATTAGTATTATATTCTGCTACAACTAGTTTCACACAAAATCACATCTATATTGCATTTCAATACATAATGAAATCATGAGGTTGGAGTTCGTAACGTTAATGCAACAAAATATTCGCCGAAAGCTCTCAAATTCAAGGCTCGAACATTTCAAATGGATCAAGAACGGTGTATAATTCCCCAAATTGTGTGAAACATGTTTATCTTGCATATTTTATAATTCTAACAACATTTGAATCACGAAATATCGCATTTCTTCAACGAATATTCTGTTGCGTTAACGTTACGAACTTCAACCTCCTATAAAATCACTGACTTTTAAGATAATATGGACAAAAATGAAAATGACGTTGAAAATTTCGGCCATGCCAGTTTTGAAAAAAGTTAAATATTGTATTCTCATTTCCTTGAGAGAAATTCTCGCAGAACCTCTAGAAGGTCTGCTTCAACTTTTCGGGCCTGTGCCCGATCGCGGTCCTGTTTACTGAGATCTTCCGTCACTATTTTCATCAGGTCTATGATGGGATCTGTATTCTTTGATGTAGGACGCCTTCTTTTTCTACTTGATTCTGGGTGATCATTGCTCACTCCGGTATTAACGTCATTGAGGATAGGCGATCGGTAAGGTACCGAGAAAGACGCAGGTTCAGGTGAACAGGAAGAAGACGGTTGCGGAGAATAAGAAGAAGATGGACGGCGAGAGTAGGATGGTGATGGCAGGAAAGAGCAGGAAGGTGATGGCTGAGGGGAGTAGAAAGGAGATGGCTGAGGAGAGTAAGATGGAGATGACTGACGAGAATAGGAAGGAGATGGCTGAGGGGAGTAGGTTGGAGATGGCTGGGGAGAGGAGGGCAACAGAAATGAAAAAGGTAATGCAGCCGAAGATGAAGACGGCCCGGAAAGCGTTGCAGCCTCAGAGCACATGGAGTGATCAGACACCGAAGTTGATGCTGCGGTTTGAATGGGAGAGAACGACTGTATCAACAACAGAGGGTTTATGGTGTGTCGGCTTGACATGAACTCGTTCATCAACGTGTAATAAGGCCAGTTATGGGCTCCATGCGGCCGTTCTTCCAACCCTCTTCCTGTTGCAGGAACCATTATCTTCTTGTACTTCATCTGCAGATTTTCCCATTTTTTCTTACACTGAAGTGCGCTCGCACCGCATCTCAATTGGGTCGCCACGATTTCCCAACCACTACTACTGGACCCACGCTTACCGGTAAATAAATGGTTCAACGATGACCTTGTTTTTATTAAACCAATAACATGTTCATGTTTCCCTGGAAAACGAAGAAATTATTCACACTTTTGAGGGTATCCATCGGATAGAGGGAATCCCACGATTTTCGGGTACATAAGGGGTAATTCTCGGTCAAAGTCTCATAGTTTCAGAAATTTGAGTATATAAGATTTATAGGGAGCAAAATTTACTCATGGGTGTGTACACGTGTCTGTGCCGACACTACCACCATGTGTTCCCCTAGAATACCCTCACGAAAATGTTCCGAAATTTTAATACGTTCCAGTAATATTTCAGAATGTGAAGAACATCATCGATTGTCTAGATTGAGTTCATTTATTCGAAAGGAAGAACGTAATTTAAAAAGGAGGGTTTGAGAGTGGAAGGAGACAGTCGAGTTTAGAGAGTTATAAATTTATTACTAAAATAGAAATAGATAACCTAATACAAATTCCTTGTGATTTGGTTACAAGAGTAATCGGAATAATTCTGTGTCCTGTTATAGTCCTGTAATCCTATTAGAGTCGAACTTATGATTAGCTCACTAGATAACGTTTCGCCCTGCAACCCGGTTGTTACATTTGAAAGCAACAACCCACAATTTGAAGTAGCAGAGGAAGCAGTAGTTACTGAGGGGGAAATAGTAGAACCAACTGATCCTGAAAATATCATTGCTGATCTGGGTAAACAAGCAGAAGTAGAACTTTCCTCAGGAGGACATTTAATTCTACAAGTAGGCAATGATACAATTCGAGAAAGAGTTAACAGTAAACTAAGCATATTTTCTATCGAAGCAATAGCAATATCTGAAGCATTGGATGTGATATTAAAAATGAATAGAAACGAGAACTACTTAATTTGCACAGATTCTCTCAGCGTCGTAGAGAATCTGAGTAATGATGGATTAAATAGCAAAATGCATTATGTGATGAAAGACATCAGGGGAAAAATTCATAAATTGGCTGAGTTAGGAAAGCAATGTTCTGTACTCTGGACCCCTGGCCATGTGGGTATTGAGGGTAACGAAGAGGCAGATAGGTTGGCTAAACTAGGAGGAAACTTAGACTCCTCTAAATTTACTAAACTTGACATTGGAGATTTATACCCCGATATAAAACAAAGCATGATAGATATAACTTATAAAGAAATGGAAATGTATGGTGATGAAAATTACAGAAAGGGCAGGCTGTTTTACGACAACGCCCCTAAGTTTAGTTTCTCCTTGGTTCTCCATCGTTTGGACGGTATGCTTTATTCTTTTTTTTCGAACAAAAGAATTAATCAAACATACCTTATGAAAAAAAAAAAAAGAATTAATAAAGCATACCTTCCAAACGATTGAGCTGACCATCTTAAAAAAAATATACGGTTGTTGTCAACACTTGGGAGTATTTTCTGTAAATTATTGAGGCAAATCAAAAGTGATGTATTGATTGAAAAATCAATTTTTGTATAGTTTTGGTAAAATTGGTATTTTTGGGATTCGAGAAATTCCCAAACAAAATTTTGGATAAAGTTAATTCGAAACTGCAACTTTTTTGTCTCATCAATTTTATTGTATGATCTCATACTTTAGAGATACGGAGGTTCGTAGAAAAAGTTGGAATTTGGAAAAACTCTACAAATGCGATCCGAAAATTCTGAAATAATTCACATAAATTCTTTCGATATAGTTGTATCATAAGACAAAAATATGATTTTTTCGGAAGCGGTCATTCTGCCGACCGTTCGAAACGGCGTGGAATACCTCATATACTATAAAAGTAATAGTTATACGCTTTTTCTCTTTTCTTCTCTCGCTGGTGGTCTTGGGCATGGATAGTATAATTCTGGGCTCCAAGATTATAGAAATATAATCATCCGTTCGTTGTGAAGCTTACAGGATCCCTGGCCTTGGAGAGAGATTGCGTAGTTAATCCTAGCCTGAATCTGATTCTCCTCCAAAGCGAATATAAGCGGGTCACCAGGGTTTTGAAGGAAAGAGAGGATAGATGAATCATAAAGAAATAAATAAATGAAAGTTCATGAGAAGGGAACGATTTAGATAATCTCAAAGGCATGGAAAAAAATATGGATTGAAATTAAAAACACAATTATAAAATTATACGGGATTGATAGTGAAAAATGGACAGATCAGATCAGATCAGATGGTTTTTATTTAAATAGTGAAAAAGCAAGTAAATACATCCGGTGCACATATATAGATAATAGATAATAGAACCAGTAGAGCTACTTAATCGTAAATAATTAGCAATGATCGTAATATTCAGTTACTTAACCATGAATACTGAGCAGCAATCATATAGGTTGAAATAAAATATACAATAAACAATAACACACAAAAGATAAGCAGAATAGAACGCAAATGTTTAACAATAATGGTAATACTTAACTTATTAATCGTAATACTCAGCTACTTAGTCATGAATCTTTAGCAACGGTCATATAGTTTACAATAATATATAAAATATTATAATTGGAATAGAGTGCCAGCCTAAGCTAAGGGTATCAATAACAAATAATAGAACAAGTGCTGACATCAGATAAAGTAGAGTAAAACTAATAAACACATCCAGAGAGGATGCCTCCCGCACAGACTGCGGCAAACTGTTCCACAGTTAAACAGCCGAGAGAGCAAAAGAGTGAAGGTAATACGTGGTTCTGTGGTTCAGCATGAAGAAAATTGAGGACTGGCCAGAGTCAATGAGCTCAGATGAGCGGCGCGCAGCAGGATCCGGCTCCAAAAAGAGTTCACGCAAATAAACAGGTAGAGATGTGACAAAGACCTGATAAAGTAAAGCCCCGAGAAAAAGTGTGCGCCGATCCAAGACCGACAGCCAACCCAGCTTCAGACGGTACGGGGTGATATGAGCATATGACAGAGACTAATACTAAGAGAGTCCTTATAATGAAGGAAAATAACAATTAAATAATTAATCTAAGAAAAAATAAGTAATAAAATAAAATCCTCCCAAGGATTACTAAAAGTTCAGAGGCTGATTCATAATATTAATATACAGAATAAACTTACACTAAGGAAATTTAATGAAACCAATCCTTTTCAAATATTAAAACACTCCTGAGGACCATAGATTGCAGAGAGTCTCATTAGGTTTGTTCGAGCTAGCTACACTTTTTACACTTTTCTTACACTTTTTACACTCGCCCAATAGGAGGTGTAGATTTCTAGTGGAAAGAGTAAAATTTGGCAAAAGTATAAAAAGTGTAGCTAGCTCAAACAAACCTATTATCAAGGATAAATTAAAAAAATAAATAAAGCTTAAAAGAATAATCTGGATTTAATATTCATAAAGAATTATAAAGTAATTTAAATAAATAAAGTTAACTATACGAATTATTAAGGATAGCGACTACATGCCCTAACGGGCGTAAAGTCATCGGACGAAGAAGAAGAAGAAGAAGAAGAACGTAATTGAATTTCAGGTTTTGTCAAAATTATTCACAGATGTGTAATGCAAATTTATTAGAAAATATAATCACATTCTTTTTTTTACTCCGGCCACGGTGACATACGAGTTGAGTTGAAAAAAAATTATTTGTATTAGAATTGATTCGTGCCTTTTCCAGATATTTCTTTACAGCTGTTTGTCGAACATGAGCATATTAGATTGGTTTAGAATAAATGTAAAAGTTAACGGTACTTACAAACATATATTGGTACGTCATACTCTTCAATAATATTCATTTTTATAGGGTTGATTTTTATTTTGTTTTGCTTTTCTCGTCAGACGTTGTAAGCACGAGGAGTAATATTCAACTTTATACGACCAAGACTGAATTGTGTTCGTGAAATCCACTCGGCCATAGATAGAATTCATCGTGGCGATATTTACTACTCTCACGTTACCCATTTGTCGCTGTATCGAAGCGATGAGCAGCGACGCGCGACGTCGTGAAAAGGCACCTTTATATCGCTGTATACCTACGCTTTAGGAGAGTGCCCTCTACCATGAAAAATCTGAACGACATGGAAAAGTAAGTACGCGAGTGTACGAGGGCGCGAGGGTACGAGGGCACGAGTGTGCACACTTACCAATTGGAACACAGCCTAAGATCCCGGAAACGGAAGCGTGAGCCGCGCAGCTTGTATCGTGTTCTCGTACTAAAAATGCAACTGTGCTGCCACCTATAGGTCCTAATTACGGCATACTTGCCTAACGACCCTAAGACGACTATGAGACGTCTTTCAGACGATAATACGACATACTTGAAAAATGTTAGATTGGAAATGAGACGTTAGAATAATGTCTTTCCACAGACGTCTTCTAGACGTCGTGATATTGACGACTTTTTGGAGACGTCTTATGGACGTTACGACTCAGACGTCTTGGAAAAGACGGCTCGCGGACGTCGTTCGGACAAGCTTGCTATCTGGGTACTGATATGTAGAAAAACAAAATAATAACGATCGGAGGTAAGACCGGGTCGCAGTTTGCACGAAATGTATTGTCCTTCTGCTTGCCAAACGAAATTGCCAAGCACTTTACATGGACCGGACAGCAAAAAACATTGGCCATAAAAAATATGACTTTGGCAGATGTGATAGTCGGTATGCTTTGCACAAATAATTAATTCCGAATTTTGTTGATTTGTTCTATTATGACTGAATCTATATTTCACCATCAATTCTGTGCTCTATGTTGAGTTAAAAAATTGTGCGAATCAAAGTTACATGATTTAGAGCCAAATTTAGAGTAGACTAAAACTTGCTTTGCTACTATACGGTTACTAACGATCATGATGTTACAGATACCGTTGTCACATCAGGAAATGGGACAATCTCGAGTTCCGAGATACAGAACGCCATACAGGAATGGTTGCGGCGTGCCGGGGATCGTTGTAGAAATGAGATAGCTAAGGCAAAGAAAAAATACGCTGGGAGAAAAAGACTTTGTGCCTAAACAAAAGAAATATCTTCATATGGGGTATTCCAAAATATTTTTAACGGTCATTTACCGCGACCCCCATCGATTTCCGAATAAATTATTCTCAGGGTAACCCTAGACCCAGGTATGATTGCTGAATTATTTTAGAATTTTGCGATTTTTTTTTTAGAAGTTACGATTTTTTGAAAATCGCACTTTTCGGCAACAGCTCGTTTTTCATCCAATTCTAGTTGGCAACCAAGGTATCCCACGGAAAAGTAACTGGTGCACACAGGGCCGGCGACTTGTGGATTTTTCGTGTGTTGGAGCCTGTCATGCTTTCGGGCCGGGGGGGGGGGGGGGGGGGGTTACAAATAATTACACACATCATTACAAGAATGCATTTATTTATTAGATCTTTAACTTTCTCAGTTTCATATGTTTAACTTTTTAAATTTCTATTTATTCACGGCAAAAGTTGCCCTTCTTTTCGAATTCCTCGATATGAATTCGTTCATGAGGTCAGCCATTTGCAAATTTTGGGTTAGCTCTCTATGTACGTGAAGAATCGCTATATTATTTAACCGGCTCTGATGCATTGTCGATCTTAAGCAGCTTTTCAACCTTCGAAGGCTGGAAAAAGATCGTTCTGCCGTACAAGATGATGCGGGTATCGTCAGTAGGGTTCTGATAAATTTAAAATATTCCGGGAGAAGTTCGGTAATCGCCGAATCTTTCCTTGCAAATTCTACAACATTTTTTAAACTGCTCACTTTTACTTTTCTTTGACTCAAAATGTCATGGAACATACTTTTATGTAGTAATAATTGCTCCTTGTTGAAATCGTCTTTGTAAAATGCGATGATTTCTGTTACATCGCTTTTTGTTCCCACGACAAAATTCTCGCATAAGTTCAAAAACTCCATAGTATCAGAGGAAAACCTTTCAGTTAGGGATGCAATCACCTGATCTATTATTTCGGAATAAATCTTCCTGTAATAGTCTTCTGGGTTTGCAAAAACATGCGCATCTGCTTGTTCAAGCCGCTTTGGTGCTCTACGAATGCGAGGCAATCTGGGCTCACGTAACTCGTGCTCCTTCACTCCGTTAAGTGCGTTTTCCCACAAAGATGTGAATCCAGATCGCCGCATTTCTCTCAGGCAATCGAGGACTAATTTAACTTTTCCATGCGATTCGTTGATACTCAAATCACTTTTTTGCAATTGAGCATTTAGAATTTCGATTCTCTCTAGTATTTTAATGGTTGTCAATAAAAGGTAATAAAAATCAAAGTCTTGTAAGTGGATTTGAAAGCCTTTAGCTTTGGCCGTGTCGTCAGTCCGCAGAGTACTCATTTCTTCTAAAAATGTCTGAATAATATTGAAATTTTCGAGGATAGTCTTCAAAGACTTAACCCTCATGCACCATCTTGTAGGGCAAAACGGGGAAAGATTTGACAAGTTGTCTGAAGTAGATGCTGCCCGTAGTTCTCCAAATATTGCCAGGCGTTTTGGCGAATCGCGAACGAAGCCTATCAAATCTTTCGCAATGCCGATGAAATCGTTGGCACTCGCTACGTTTTTCATCGCATCTTGAGCGACCAGATTCAACGTGTGTGCAGTGCAATGAATGAAGACTGCTCTTGGTTCGATTTGCCGAAGCCTTGTTTGCACTCCCGAAGTTGCGCCGCTCATATTGGCGGCACCATCATAACACTGCCCTCTGAGGTTGGATATGTCCAAGTTAAATCTTAATAAAACATCTCTTATGATCTTCACCAAAGTTTCTGATTTCGTGTTAGATGTTTTGTAAAATCCCATGAATATTTCTTTGATTTGGAAGTCCGGTAAAACAATACGAAAACTTATCGAAACTTGTTCCGATCTCGAAATATCGGCTGTTTCATCCACTATTAAAGAGAAATATTGCGCAGATTTAATTTCTTCGAGATTTCTACGTATAACGTCATTGGCCATTATATCCAGCATTTCGTTTATGTTATCGCGGTGTAGCCATTTATAGCCAGTTTTTTTTAGCCACCAATCTAACTCCGGAACGTCTGCGGCTCTCATTTTTAAAAGTATCATCAGGTTGGAATCTTCGTCATTGTCTTTACCTCGAAAGGCGGAACCTTGTTGTGCTAACGCACTGACCGTAGTAAAAAGTTTTTCCAAAGCGGTTCTGGAATCAGCCATCTCTTTAGATTGAGCGTCAGAAATACATTGTATGACAGTTTTTTTTTTCGAGTGTTCCAAAGCACTGAAAGCAGTTCGGTGAAATTGACCTTCCTCGTGTTTTCGGAAACGCACTGTCGCGTTATTCCAGCAATCGTATCCTGTGACTACAAAAGCTCCATGAGATCGCAGTGCATTACTGTCCGTAGGTTTACAGAGCTTCTTTTCGCTGGCTTCGGTGCATATTTCGCAAATAGCTTTACCGCTCGAATTTAGTCCTAGCCATTTATGTGTGCTGTGCCACGCCTTGAAAGAACGCGGTATTTTTGATTCTAGAATAAATTTTTTTCATGAGTAAGAGTACGAAGATCACTTAAATTCTGCACGGAGAAAAGTGTATAGTAAATCTTCTCACACTGGTATAGTAATGGTTGGATATACTGTCCAATATGACGATCATTCCTATACTGTATACTAAATGTCACAATGCATATAGGAATATTTCTATTATGCATGGTGACATTTGGTACACAGTATAAGAATGATCGTCATATTTTACCGTATATCCAACCATTACTATACTGTATGAGAAAATTTACTATACACTTTTCTCCGTGTGTACCAAACAGTAAACCGTGTCTGGCAACCCGAATAAAGATGCACCGTAGTAAGAAGAGGGGCTAGTATCGCCAGTTCACATAGATCATGGATTAACAAAAATGTATACCTTGATTAGTGATTTTTTTTTCTGGATGTTTGTCTCCAATCGGTTTACAGTTATGACAAGACGGTATAACCTCCACCGCGTCCGATTTTCGAATACTACACGGACGGCTTGTAGAGTTTGTAGAGCTACCTGCCGCCTGGGTTACAGCAGCTGTTTCTTTCTCGCTTGCTCTTATGACGTATTTATCCATTGTTAGACGGAGATGGCCATATTTGAGGTTTACCTACACAACTATAAAATATCCACACAGACGCAGGACAAAGCTGTGATAATTTGAGTCCAGGCGAGTGTGAAGTGACGTCAGGTTATGTTAGGAACGGGACCCATAGTGGGCGGACCCAATGGCATAGAAGAACAACCCTCACTCCCCAAACCGGTCGCAAAGACTGTGGCGCAGTGCACGGAAAACGGGTACACTCGAACTCCCGCTATTCGACCGAGTCGGGACCGAGCATTTCTGCTATTTGACGAAAGTAGAGGCCTCCCACTCCTTGTGGACGGTTTTCTGCGCAGCCAGTTCGCGCCACTCCGTGTCACTCACGCTGACGAATAATGGGGGTTGAGCCCGTCAAATAGCA
This sequence comes from Tenthredo livida, assembly GCA_963992785.1. Taxonomy (NCBI): domain Eukaryota; kingdom Metazoa; phylum Arthropoda; class Insecta; order Hymenoptera; family Tenthredinidae; genus Tenthredo; species Tenthredo livida. Next base: position 13,498,870 of record OZ023068.1, on the reverse strand, counting down.
GAAGGCGAGTGTGGTCAAATAGCGGAGTTCGCCAAATAGCGGGTGGTCAAATAGCGGAGGTTTGAGTGTATCTAATAGTTAGGACGCCACGCGCTAACCTGATTCCATCGACTTTTTTTGAATTGAGACAAAAAAAAATTATATTGAAGAATATTACAATTTTTATTATATATTTTTCTCAAATTTTAGCTATCAAAAGTCTAATTCGGTGTGTGGAGTTTCCACACACGAAGTTTTTCGAGTGTGGAAGTCTCCACACTCTCCACACAAAAGTCGCCGGCCATGGGTGCACAACTGTCCAGTTTTTGACGTACTTCGAAATGGAAATATTTGTAGATCTTTTCAGACACCGGATGTGCCGAAATTCTCGTTTCAAAAATCAAAATCTCGGATTGCAAAAAGTCGCCGTGATCGATCTTTTTGAAATTTGTAGACCAAATTCGACATCGAACGACGGAATTTTTAAGACCAGGCCGAAGTTGGGCCTACTTCGTGTTTATGAGGTATGGCTATTTTAATCACGCGAAAATTCATATTCCGGCGTTACTTTTGTTATTATTATTATGATGATTATTAAAATTATCAAAATTATTATTTTTGTTATCAATTATTAATGATAATGATAATAATAATAATAATAACAAAAATAATAATTTTGATAATTTTAATAATAATCATAATAATAATAACAAAAATAACGCCGGAATATGAATTTTCGCGTGATTAAAATAGCCATACCTCCTAAACCCGATGTAGGCCCAACTTCGGCCTGGTCTTAAAAATTCCGTCTTTCGATGTCGAATTTCGTCCACAAATTTCGAAAAGATCGATCACGGCGACTTTTTGCAATCCGAGATTTTGATTTTTGAAACGAGAATTTCGGCACTTCCGGTGTCTGAAAAAATCTACAAATATTTCCATTTCGAAGTACGTCAAAAAACTGGACTGTTGTGCACCAGTCACTTTTCCGTGGGATACCTTGGTTGCCAACTAGAATTGGATGAAAAACGAGCTGTTGCCGAAAAGTGCGATTTTCAAAAAATCGTAACTTCTAAAAAAAAAATCGCAAAATTCTGAAATAATTCAGCAATCATTCCTGGGTCTAGGGTTACCCTGAGAATAATTTATTTGGAAATCGATGGGGGTCGGGGTAAATGATCGTTAAAAATATTTTGGAATACCCCATATACTTATAAAAATACAAATAAAATTGGAAAAGCATTAAACTGTGTATCAATTTTTTCAGAGGAAATCTTTTACTTTCAATATATTCGCGAATAAAGATTATATTATTGCAATTTTGGTGCACCGAGCTCTAGTAGACTCACAGCTGACTATATGTAGACTATAAGACAATCGAAGGCCGCCTCAAATTCTGTTCTTCAAGTTGACTTAAAGTCGACCTTTCATAAGTTGACCATATGTTGACTTAAACCGGGTCATAAGTTGCCTATGTGTCGACTTTTCGTAGACAAGTAGCCAAAGGTTCGAGTCGACTTAAAATATTTTCGGGCAGCTTCTAGTCAACTTATAGTCCACGTAGTGTTGTTTGGGTATATGAGTCAGTCCACGTCAAGCGGGACGGATTTGGCCAAAAATATTCCTCGATGATTCCGATTCTCTTGTAATTTTTTTTACATATTCTCTGGGTAAAATGAATGCATGAAACATTTTTTTTTTTTTTTTTAACTCGAAGGGCTTAGAAGCTACAAGGGGTTGAATTTTCGAAAAAAACACCAAAAATCGGAATCGCGCTCTTCGTTAGACGTTAATATCTCCGGTTCCCTTGGTCGTACAGACATCGGCAAAAACTCATTTTAAAGCTCTTGAATCGCACTTTCACGCTATTAATTTTAAGTTCATCGAATTAATAATTTTCCATTTGTTATAAACAATTATATTTTTCAAACGTGATTTTCGAGATGATTACACCTTTTGAAAATTCTAAAAAAAATACGAGCGTGTTCCTTGATTCATTCTCTACGAAATCTGTAAGTTTCAAAATGGAACTCCGATGGAAACTATATTTAAAAAGCGATTGATTCGAGCGTGACATCGCACGCTGGCGCGGCCACGAGCATTGGCGCGGCAAGACTCTGTTCGCGCGCCGTTACATACTTGGAATTGAACTTAGGTATGAATTCCGCGTAATGCAATAAAAATACTAATTGTCTGAACACCTGTGTGCCGACCCTTAGGTATTGAAAATCCCCTCTTTTCACCCTTCCGTGGCCTCCCTAGAATATATAAATGTATTTTAGTATTTGACTATTTCAGTACAGTCTTGACGTTTACTAAAGCCACATCAATTCTCTGTTCACGTAGTTTCAAACGACTGAAGGGTATTTTGGGTTTTTGAAGTGTATCAAAATCGAATTATCAATAATTATTTTGGCACCAAAACAGAATAGGTTTGACTATTGCTTCAATCCGTTCAATTTAGAAAAGCACGGAAAGAACCACCCTAAAAATTTGAGACGTGTACTTCCGACGATGCTACGGAAGTTGAATATCAAAAATGTACAGATGTCCAGGAATATGAAAATTTGTGACTACTGTCGGTTGAAACTTGCAAGAATGTCCGAAAACGCTGAAACCAGTTGTATTGTCCCGCACTATACTTTAGGTGTAGTGAGGGTAATTCTCGTTGAAAAATAAGGTTGAAGAAAATTGTAGATGGATTTAGATAACTAATAACTGTATATTTACAAACTGATAATTTAAGTTGATTAACAAGGTTACAAGTGATGGTTTTAATGGTTTTGAAGTTATCGTTGGTATTTATAAATGTAGTTCTGTAGTTAGATATAGATATGTGTTAGATATATAGACGACTGGTTGATTCGATAGTTAGTTGGTTAGATCGATGTTGTACTTGTTAGTTGTTAGATATGTGTTGTCGATTTGAGGAGTTGATCTGTACTGACTTTTGGAAGTTGGTGGAAGGAAGAATTTGGAATGGCGGAGGGGTGTAGGAGCTGGTGTTAATTGGACGATTCTTGCGATTGGTTGATTATTGTGATTGGTAGATTTTTGGGGTTGGTCAAGAGGTTTTGGAGGGAAATGTTGGTCGTAGGGGTAGGAGAAGGTATATGCATTTTCTTGGAAGAGGTATGTGGATAGCGACAATAGAGTAAAAATGTTAGAAAGTCAAATAGCTTGGTTGTAAAAAGAGGAAACCCAGAGTCTGTGAGTGCACATTTGGTCGCCAAATGTGCACATCTATAATTCGAAACTGGTCGAAAGTTGTCGTTAGTTTATGGTCGACGTCCGGCTCTTTGTACAATGCGTACTTTCCCAGCCCTTAGGTTTAGGCTCAGTGAGCGTCGCTATAAAAATAATTGATTAAAAAATACTTATTATATGTTAATATTAAAAATTGCGTCTACGGACGCAACACACTCCCCCGGTTGAGAGATGTGCGATCAAATGATTTAAATGATTAAAGTCGCCTATGCTAGGTTATAGACTAATGTAATATTGATGTTTGATAATATGTATAGATAGATATAGATTAGATTTAATTAGATAGTAAGAATATTGTATATATATATATATCACTCATGAGCGTTTCTGTTCATTAATTTAATTGTTTTGGTCACTATGCACTGGCAACGGTGCTAGCCGTTTTACGTTACGATCTAGCAGACCCGTTGATGTCTTGACCCGCACAGTTCTGATCACCCCATCTGGACCAGGATACGTTTCGACGACTCGTCCGAGACGCCATTGTAAAGGTGGTGCATTATCATCCCTTATGATGACAACAGATCCTTCTGTTATGGAATGCTCACCGCTCGTCCACTTCCTCCGGATGTTCAGCTCGTTGATATATTCCTTGTGCCACCTAGTCCAAAAGTCTTGTTTGACCTTCTGGATGTGCTGCCAGGTGGACAATCGATTGGTTGGAGTAGCTGAAAGATCCTGTTGGGGTAAACTCGCAAGTGAATCGCCAATAAGGAAATGAGAGGGGGTGAGGGCAGTTAAATCGTTCGGATCAGAGGATAGTGGTGTTATTGGTCTCGAATTAAGTACAGCTTCTATTTCTGTGGTTAATGTGTTTAACTGTTCGAAAGTGAAGAGTTCAGAACCGACTACGCGCTTCAGGTGATGCTTAAAAGATTTCACCGCAGCTTCCCAAATTCCGCCGACGTGCGGAGATTGTGGAGGAATAAAATGCCATGCAATACCCTTTTCCGCGAGGTAGTTGTGGACCTTGTCGTTATGTCGTTGATTGTTGAGGAGATCTTGAAGTTCTTTTAAGTCGTTGTTTGCGCCGACGAAGTTCGTTCCGTTGTCCGAGTATATGGAGGCGCATCTTCCTCTTCTAGATATGAATCGTCGTAATGCCGCCAAGAATCCTTCAGTTGTTAGATCGCTGACGACTTCGATATGCACTGCTTTGACCACGAGGCAGACAAAGACAGCTACATACACTTTGATTTTATTCCGGTTTCGGAATCGTTTTTCTTTGATATAGAAGGGTCCACAGTAGTCGACTCCAACGTTGAGAAATGGTCGAGCTTCAGTTACACGTACCCTAGGTAGGTCACCCATTAAGTAATCTACTGGTCGTGGTTTCGCCTTAGCGCAACGGACACAAGTCCGGATGACTCTGCGTATCTGATTTCTTCCATCGATGGGCCAATAATTTTCGCGTAGGGCGCATATGGTAGCTTGAACGCCACTGTGCAAATTGTCTATGTGCGCCTGTTCGATGATTAGCCTTGTGACGTGATGAGATTTCGGTAAGATTGCTGGATGTTTTTGTTGATAAGAATATTCGGATTGTTGAAGTCTACCTCCAACGCGTATAATTCCGTCCTTGCCGATAAATGGATTCAAGGTGAGCAGTCTGCTCTTATTGGATACAGGCTCGCCTCGTTGTAAGCACCTTAGTTCCGCTTGAAATTTGGATTGTTGAACTAGCTGGAGTATTTTTGTAGAGGCTACTCTGAGTTCTTCGATGATCAACGGCCCCTTTGAACGATTAGATTTTTTGAATCGTAGACAAAGGGCTAAAATCCGTTGTAATTTGCCGAACGACGAATACCGCAAAAGTATATCGTCGTCGATGGTCGTCGTCGTTAGGCAGGCTACCTTTCGAATGTCAGGTAGGTCGGTACCGTTACTTACGTTTTGTACAGGCCACTGAGGCTCTCCCCCGGCTAACCAGACCGGGCCTTCCCTCCAGATTCGTGCTTTCTTGAGATCGTTGGGTAGTAAACCACGTGAGAGCAGGTCAGCAGGGTTGTCGTGAGTACGCACGTGTCGCCATTCGGACATATTTGTGTTTGATTGAACCTCCGCTACTCGGTTGGCAACAAAGGTTTTGAGGAGGTGAGGAGATTTGTTGATCCAATGGAGTACGATCATGGAATCGGTCCAGAAATAAGTTTGATCGATATGAGAGTCTATGGCCGCTCTTACGGTAGTATAAAGATTTGCAAGAAGTACAGCAGCGCATAACTCTAATCGCGGGATAGTTTGAATTGTTTTGATAGGTGCTACGCGTGATTTCGCACAGAATAGACGGACGCGGATGTGACCCGATCGTTCTGTAGATCGTAGGTATATACACGCACCGAAGGCTTTCTCGCTCGCGTCGCAGAATCCGTGCAGTTGTACGTTCGTTGGAGCATCGTGCAGCATTTTCCTTTCAAATGAAACGTCATTTAATTTGGAAAGTTGTGAGACGAAGGTGTCCCATCTTGTTTGTATGTCTAGCGGTAACGATTCGTCCCAGTCTAGCTTCAGTTTCCATAGTTCTTGCATCAGAAGTTTTATTGTTACAATAACCGGATTTAATAGACCAAGAGGGTCGAAAATTTTCGCGATTTCAGAAAAAATGAATCGTTTAGTAGTTGCTGCAGGAGTGATGATCGGTTTGACGGTATAGATGATTTGATCTTGATGTGAGTTCCAATACATGCCGAGTGTTTTTAGATTAGGATCGTTTTTGTCTTGGAGTTGTCGATTTATGCTACAGTCGGGTAGTCCTTGTAGCACTTGCGGTACGTTAGAAGCGCATTCCCGTAGATTGAATCCACCGGCCTTCAGTAGGGCGATGGCTTCGTCTCTTAAGCGTACAGCTTCCTCTATTGTCTGAGCGCCATCAAGAAAGTCGTCCACGTACAGGCGTCGTTTCAGACTTTTGGATGCGATCGGGTATCGTTGTTGTTCATCGTCGGCTAGTTGATGTATGCGGCGGATTGCTAAGAACGAAGCTGGGCCAAGTCCGAACGTATCTCTTGTTAGTTCGTACGTGGCGATTGATCCGTCTTCTTCTTTCCATAGAATCCGAAGGTACTTTCGATCCTCTTCTCGTATTAGAACTTGTCTAAACATTTTCTCGATGTCTCCGGTAACCATGTAGTTCGGCATACGGAACCAGAGTACCAGAAAAAAAAGATCGTCTTGGATGATAGGTCCAACCATGAGCGTATCGTTAAGTGATACACCTGTGCTGGATGCTGCGGATCCGTCGAAGACCACGCGGACCTTTGTAGTGAGGCTCGATTCTTTTACGACCGCATGGTGAGGAAGATAGAAACCGTCTTCCGGTTCTCCTTTTACCTTGACCATGTGTCCTAGTTCGATATATTCGTTGATGATTGTTTGATATTGACGATGAAATTCGGGATCCCTCTTAAAACGTCTTTCGAGACCTAGAAGACGTTTTAGAGCTATGCCACGTGAGGTACCAAGTTGATTCTTCTTATCGTTGAACGGTAATGCCACCACGTAACTCCCATCTTGATTGCGGATTGTGTGTTTTTGAAAGTGTTCTTCACACGCAATTTCTTCCGCGGATAGATGTTTTTTGCTAATGCCGCCTTCGATTTCCCAGAACCTGCTAATGTCGTTGTGCAGTTTGAGGAGATGGCATTTAGCACCCCATTGTCTACCTGTTGGAGGTATGCTACCGCCGATGACCCAACCGACTAGGGTCTTCTGCAGGTATAAAAGGGGTTGTTGTTGTTTAGATAGTTTGATTTGACCGACACAAAGCAGGGACAGAGACACCCCTGCGCCTAACAAGGCCTGCACAGGTGCAGGTTTATGGAAGTCTGGATCGGCCAATTTGATATTTGATGGTATGTCGATGAGTTGACGGTTGATTTGTTGGTCAGGGTTGCGATTCTGTAACTTTTGCTAAGTTGCTAATTTGCTAAATTTTTGCTAACTCGGCGAAGATCCGTTGGTTGGCTGAGGAGCGTCCAATCGGAGATCGTTACGGGTCGGTCGTACGGTGGCGCCGTGGGCTTTGCCGGCCGCTAGTCGTAACAAACGCGAGGCCGACTTACACTTGAAATAGATGCATCGATGCGTGTGTACCACATATGCCACAAGGCTAAATCGAGTGAATGAAAAGAAAGAAAAAAATAAATAGAAAGGAAAAAAAACTGCTTGTATAACATTATGCACTTAACTTTTGACTTGTAGGCTGTCGATGACAATTTTCTTTCACCGATTGAATATATTTAACGTCTTACTAAATACAAAACGAGCAAATACGGTTTTATCTAGGTATAATGAATTTTTGTCCCGTATATGCTGTTCCTTGTGTTACAGTTAGCTCAATATTTCCACAATGAATCACACAAAGGTATGTATTATAATATTTATTTCACCTTATATGAACGTACAGCGTAAAAGTATGATACATTATCATAGAATATTATTTCATCTACCCGATTGAAAAAGATTACATATGATTCTATATAGATTCTATATATCGATTATATATGAAAAATGGCCGTATATAAATATATATGTTTATATATATATATATATGAACTTTTTATGTATGAATATATACAAATATATATAACTGTATATAATTATATAATATATAATATAATTATATATAACTTATATAGGGCCATTATTCATATATAATCGATATCCAATTATATATAATCTTTTTTAATTGGGTACATCGTTTATGAATCGTTAATTCTACATACAATCAAGGAGCTTCAGAATAGCAGTGAGTCTATGTTAACAATAACATATATAATATTGATGATGATGATGAAGATGATAGTCCAATTTTATTGGAATGAATATAAAAGATTAAATAAAAAAACGAATCAAAAAAAAATCTCTAGATTTTAAATGACTTTATTTAATCTTCTAATTAAGGTAATCGACTTTTATGACATACGTTTGGACAGCTTAAAAAACCCGCTCTATGAATATACAATGGTTATTTAAAAAAAATTGAAATGAATAGGTGTAATTCCAGTTTGAATGAAAAAACGAAAATTTCCATGTTGAATGAATAGTAAACTAAAATGAAAATAGCGACCTCTTAGAGTTGAGCCACAGCGACCGACTTCTGGGAGGACTTTTTTCTTATCCACCTCAAGCATTTGCGAGTGTAAGAGTTGAAAAAAAGATTAAATTTTTTTTTGTAGCACCCTAATATATATGAGGTATTCCATACCAACTCGACCAATGATTTTCCCTCAACATTTTTGAATTGATTCATAATTTTTTCTACCGTTACCCCAACTCTAACGCTCACTCATGAATTTTTTCTGATTTTTTTCATGAACCGTTATTTATTCATGAATTTTCGAAACTTTTAAACAGATGGACAGTGTTGATTTTTTTGAAAAAAATCTCAAAAATTCTGTGTCCGAATACGATCATTTTGACCCCTATTCGAAAGTGGAAACTATTTTCCTTATATTTTTTCGCTGATTTTAGAAAAAATTATTTCGTAAACGTAGTGGATAATGGCTCCGAAAATTTTTGAATGCAGATGAATTGTATTTTCCGGATGACGGGTCGTAACTATTATAGATAAGATTGATTTTATTTTCGAAAATTTGAATCGAAAAAATTGTGGGAGCCATTATCCACTACGTCAGCGAAATAATTTTTTCTTAAATCAGCGAAACAAATATGAGAAATATAGTTTCCACTTTCGAATAGGGGTCAAAATGATCGTCTTCGGACACAGAATTTTCGAGATTTTTTTCAAAAAAATCAACAGTGTCTAGCTGTTCAAAAGTTTCGAAAATGCATGAATAAATAACGGTTCATGAAAAAAATCAGAAAAAATTCATGAGTGAGTGTTTGGGTTGGAGTACAATGAAAATTGAAATTTTTCAGGACATTGGATTTCAAATTCAGGATAATGAATATTTCCTGATACAATAATTCCAGTTGTTTAAACGATGCAATATTGTTTGGATTTAAATTGATCATTATTCGATCAATTATGAATTCTACAGAAAAAATTCTCAATTCTTTAGATAGTTTGAAATAAATTTGATGTGATTTTGAACTTCCAAAAAAATGGATAACATCTTAGTTGAAAACATGAGTCTCAAAGTAATGGGAAAATGGAAAATGGGAATTTCGTTCTTGGCGATCTCTGTGGCATAGATTCGTAGAAAAGAGTGAAATTGAAGATTGTGACAAAAAGTTAGAAAAGTGAGCCATTGAGAGCCTTGTCGCTTTGTCCACATGCTCGCGTTTTCAGTAATGACAGCTGACATTCATGATGCGGCGGATTTTTACAGCGGTGATGTTGATCCGGTTGTTGGACGCAGAACGAGGTTCCCTTCGGGTGTCGGTGGCACGGATCACGGACTGTTTCAACAGGGTTTTGCAGACTGTCGATTCTCTTTGGAGGCATGTTTGGGAGGACACACTGCTATCAGCTCCTAAAAGCACAGTCAACGTTAGTTACTGTGACAACACAGTGTGTGTGGAAGAACGGCTGTAATTCACTCGCATACGCACATGCCTGTACTTCAGGGTCAGCGGACAAGCTGTCGTAGACTTCAAGCACAGCGCAGACCATTCTCGATTTGTCTTTCACGTCAATAAGCTTTCGAAGACAGTTGTCGCCAGCTTCAGAAATGCTTGCGACGATGAACACTGTACGGGCCAAGTTTTTGGAACGAAGTGAACTATGGTGAAGCTGTGGAATAATAATAATAATGATAATAATAATAATAATAATAATAATAATAATGCTAAATAATAATAATAATAATCATGCATTGCATTCGCGAGTAGCCTTTGGAGGAAATTGGAGCACGTACACGAATGGCAAAGCGTCGAGGCAAATATTGTCAAGAGAAGAAAACAGTCAAAATTGGCGACCCGGATTTCACACGGCGATTCCTTGTGAAATACCGAATCTAAATGTCATTCACCATCTCTACTGTCGTAATTTTTGTCGCTTCGGTTTATTGCAAGTAACCACGAGTTGAGGTTTTCGATTTTCATCCAATATTATTTTTGGATATTTACTTTATTCCAATTTTTTGTTGTAAATATGGAAATCTAATTTTTGGAGTACGAGTCTGAATTACCAACAAAAAAATGATGCGAGTGATCATTTCTTTGGAAAATTTGAAAAAAGGGAATAAAAGGGAAAAAGTTCGTTTCGTCCGATGAATTCTCACCATCAATATAATACTACGATCGATAGAGTCACTACCTACAAAAGGGAAAAGAGTTGCTTACTACCGGCCCTGTTGGATAGTCTGCTCGATGGCGCTTTTCACCTCGAAAACAACGATTCGTGTTTCAGTAACGTCTCACACTGTCGACTGCAAATCGTGGACCTCGTATGCAAGAGATTATCAAGGAATCTTGGCGTCGCAAGATCTTGCAGCTAGTAAAATTGCCAGCAAAGTCAGACTAGGGTAAGATTTGAAAAAGAGCGGTAACTTTGTCAGTTTACTTCCTCTCGGGCAACAAGTGGGTGGAGAAGGAGCAAGTCTATCCGTTTGGTTGGATAACGTCATATCATTGGTCAGCTGGGGCTCAACATCTCCGTTGTAAACATCTGCATTGAACCTATCAGACGATACGCATAAACGTTAACAGACATCCTCAAAGTATGAGTCTACGGTTTTTTATAACCCAATGTCATGATTCAAAATGACTCCAGTATCCTGCAAAGACTCGTAGTCACGAACGAGAACTTGATTGCAAAACTATGATGAGAAATTGACATGCTGTACGCAGTACAAGCGTACGTATATTTATGCTGTCAGTTTCTTATTTTATAAATTTTCAATTTTCTTCAGACCTCGCACCGATACGTCGTGGTAATGAAAATAGTGCGAACCTTTAACCAACAAATCCTGCAAATTTTCTTCTTTTCCGTATATGTGCAATCCTGCCGTGTCACTGGCGCGTCGATTCTCCGGAATGTGCCAGGAACGGTCCGTCACGCTGCCGGCGATGACGTAATAACCGCTCATAGAAAACGGGGATCCACAGCTCACGCGCGCTTCGTGGCCGCGATGCTAAGCCGGGAGGTTAGGTGGCACAGAGGTTTCGCTTGTTGCATCTAGGTAGACGCCTCGAGTGTGTGTTTCGCTTGAGGCCCGATCTGTGTGCCGGTGTACACACACACACACACACACACACACACATACGTGTGTATTCAAAACTGTGCAAACAATGAACAACAACAAAAATGAAAATGAAATAGGTACAACTATCATGTATCGGAAGGGTGTTGAATCGTTTCGCGAGTTACCGTGAGTGAAATGGAACGCTGTAATGGCAGACTGCCGTACAGTGAAATTGCAGCAATAATACTACTGTTTGCATATGACGACAACGACAATGTTAGAATAAATATAAAACAGACCTCAGCAACCACACACTGCGATGCCTCGGACTCGGGGACGATCGCGCGAGACAACAACATCTGTGTACCCAATTTATGGCACCTATGTAAAATAAACTAGTGACGACAGTCACGAATCCCTGGTCTCAACACAGGAAAATGGGAGCACCCCTTCGTTCTGTAAGTAATTAACGACTCACTTACATCATATCCGTGTTTGAGAGTCGTCAGAGCAGGGGGCAGCGGGGTCGTGTTCATTCATTCATTCATTCATTCATTCCTCTTCTTTTTTCCCAGTCATGCACTCCACGAATTTACAAACATACGACGTCATTTTTTCAAACTCCACTCGAATTTTTCGAAACTCTTCAGCAGTGTCTCTCTGGAGTTCGATTTTTTTGGCCTCATTCTGGGCTTGCAGAAGCTGGGCCTGTGCCATCATCTGAGAATATCAACATGATAATAATGGATCCGATGAGATTAAGGTTGGTATTCTTTACATGATTAAAATCCTATGAGATTTTTGTCAGTAATTAATATTTTTTCAACAGGAAAATGATTCTTTGATCATGGTAAGGATTATTAGGATGAATAGGATTTCATAAGAACAATCAATGGTCATCTTTGAATCAAACGAAGGTTTGTACAATGTCAAATACATCGATCGACCATGTTATCAAAAGTTAAATATTTTTACCGATATTGCCTCCACTTGTTTCTCCTGCATCCTAGCGAAATGGGCAGTCTTTTCTTCGTACTTGAATCTGTCCAATATCGCATCTCTACCAGACTTTCCCTTTTTTGGGCTTGAATTGGCTCGTCGACCGGAAGCCGACGTCGACGGTTTGTCAACGAATGACGAAGTTATCCGTCGACCTTCATCCTCATCTTCTGTATCAGCTACTGGAATGATTTAATTGCAGAATATCACTTTGAATTTTTATACAATCTTTCAACGTATTCGTTTGTTAGAAAGAAGTGATAAAGACACTATACAATCATAAACAAGCGACAGTGAAAAATGACTGTAATGATTTCGAATGACTTGAACAGCTGTGTTACAACATCCCGACCAACCAAATCGAATTAAGAATGTGACAGTCGGATGGAATTGACAATTTTGTGCCATTCTTTTCAATTCTATTTAATGCTCCTAAGTCACTTTTTTTCAGATACTCAATTCTCTTCAATTTGTTTTGGTTTACTGGGATATTCAATTCAGCATGCAATTTATATTCACGTATTACTTTATAACCCTAGTGTTTACCTTGTTCACCAGCGGCACCATCAGATTCGCTGCTGGCACGACATTTCAGTCTTGCATCGCTCCGGTCCCCACCCATCAACTTCATTATTGCTGCCTAGTTGAGAATTTATTTTGAAGTATGTTCACACACGGGGAGAATTTCTAACATCTAAACACTCGGAGCAGCGTTGAGGTGGCCACCAGTCAGAATTGTCAGTTGTTATATTAGTTTCAGGCTTCCTTTTTTTTTGCCGTTTTTTTTATTTTATTCCTTATTTCTTCCTTTTTTCGACTTATCGCTCATAGATTTTTCCTTATTTATTTTTTAAAATTACTGCTACGCTCTGAGAGAACATTATAGTGTCTCAGTTTTTCTACAGTTAATTAGTGCTATTTTGATACATACTTCATGATTCTTCCAGATTTTATGTCCTCCGCTGAACATAAATTCAGTCCACCGAAGAAAAAGCAGTTGTCATAGGGTACAGGGTGCTGCGATGGATGAGATTTCTTCAACTTTTAAGGAGATATTCTGTATGAATGTAATTTCTGACCAAACCAATAATATTCGATGAATTTGATTTTTAGACATGAAAGTTTTTGGTTTCAAAACATTTTTTCCAGAACGATGGGAAAAAAATTCTCACAATCAAAAATTTCTATGTCTCAATCTTGAATTCATCAAATATGATTGGTTTGGTCAGAATTTACATTCACACAGAATATTTCCTCAAGAGTTGGAGAAATCTCATACAACGCAGCCACCTGTAACCCACGACAACTGCTTTATCTTCGATGGACTGAATTTATGTTCAGCGGAGGACGTAAAATCTGGAAGAATCATGAAGTATGTATCAAAATAGCACTAATCAACTGTAGAAAAACTGAGACACTAGAATGTTTCCTCAGAGCGCAGAAATGATTTGAGAAAAATTATTCCAAAGGTGTATGTACCATCGTACATTGTACTTTGTGACTCTGCACCACCTCGCAGCTGTCATATTCCTAATAACCTGAAGGATCCACTGGTCATGGGCAAATAAAATATTTGTCATAGGAAAAGTAGATTCAACGAAAAGCTAGGAAAAATAATGAGCCACATTGTTTCAATGGCACATACATTGAATGAAGTTCTGATATAATATTATATAATATTAACCTCAGATTGGGGAAGACTATCCCGACTCCCAGGAATCCCGTGGACTGTCACCGGCCCCATCACCGCAAGCACCGTCGCATCCTCCTCGTCCAGCTCCATGCTTTTTTTAATAGGCGCATTACCGGTTCGCCTCTTGGCATCGTTCAGCGCGCTATACTTCGCCTTCGTGCGTACTTTTATATCTGTCCACGCCTGCAAACAACATTCGATAAGAGGTATTGTTGGACCAAAACAACATTTTTCTATCATATTGTAGGTCCGAAGAGCACAGAAATTTGTAAGCCATGAGCAGAATCTATATGTATAATAGGTATTGAGGGTATTCCATTTATTGTTTTTATAAATTATTCAGTATGTATTGAATTTTATTTTTTCTCTTTACTTCATTAGATTATTTTTCATTATTTCTTATTTAATCGTTTGGTATAATATAATTAAAGCTCATCGAAGTATTAATCAACATGAATGGAATTAAACAAAATTTTTAATCAAAAGAATTCTCACCCTCTGCCACTGCTCGACCGTTTTTCCACACCCTTGTATCTCGTTCAGCTGCTGCGCCAAGCCATCCCATTCGGATTTGATGCTCGTGTGCCCCATCTCTTTGACAAATCTTCCAATCGCAAAATTGCGATTGGCGTTCATGTATCCGATCAGCGCCGTTTTTTGTTCGGCAGAAGGGCGCTGACCCCGTTGCACTTTTTCTTTAGATCTATAGATATTATTTACGAATGAAGAATTCAACAATGGTACGCCCGTATAGGAATAATTCCCGGTTTCACCAACGACGAATAAATTTTTATTCGTTGAACAAGATTTATTCAACAACAATATTTAGTGAATATTTATTTACAATATTTATTATATATATGCAATTATTATAATTATTTATAATATTTATCGAAGTATGTGCGGCAATTTTTTACGTTGTGTTGTGAAATAAAGATAAATACTGATGAATTATTAATTTCATGAATACATATAGAATTTATTTTGTCATTGGTGAAACCGGGCATGAATGATATATTTATGATAAGTATATGTATAAACTCGATGCTCACCCCATTTTTTCGACGACCGACGAAAGCAGTGGACACTAATAAAATATTTACAGAAACAGATATATGTATATATGAGAGCGTATTGAGAATATAAAAGCGAAGCGTACTATAAACAAACAAACAAAAAAGAAAACCGCACGTAATATAATGCGAAAATAGGCGATATTACGTGAACAAATAAACGCAATACAATACGCGAATGATCACTGCACAAATGACAACGATCGCGAGAAACACAATTGATTTTGATATTATAAAATTGCACGATTGACCAAAGAATTGCTCGTTATCGCTATGCTTTATAATAATGGACGTGTTTTAGACGCTAATAATTCAGTTGTGTGATGCTTTTATCCTTTGTTTTCTACGCCCGTCAGTTTTATCGGTGAAAATAAATGAAAGTCGAAATTTGCAATGATAAAACCTGTACATCACAGCAACCCATGGATAGCCGTCATCCGCGCGATAGCGAATTATACGTCGAAGTTTATTGACTATACTCATATTGTATTTATTATTAATTTATCGAATAATATTATTTGAATTTCGAGAAAAAGGCCTAAAATAGATATACCTTAAGTGTATCTGTTACCGTATTTGCAGGTTCATACGAAATGGGGTACGCATTAATTTTAATATTGATCTACACTTCCCGAAAAAGATATTTGAAATCTATGCGCATCAAATTTGGTATCAAAACTACCTATACTACCTAGATGAATTTGTGGATACGTTAATCCAAATTTCCGAACTGTATAACTAATTTGTCATACGATTTTTCATAGTAAATTTCAAAAAGTGTATGTAAGTGTATGTTATATATATGTATATGACTCCTGTGTTTTTGATTTGAAATAATTAATACATAATATGGGTAATTCCATATCAAAACTAACTAGAAAATAAAAAAAAATTTCCCTCACCCCTCCTGTCCCTTGAAACTTTTTACAGCTAAAGTACCACTACGAAAAATCATTCATGATTACTTTCGGCTTTTTCTGAAAAGTAATACGTTACTTCTGTGAACTACCTGTCGGCCCAGTCTGCAATTGATAGACAATTTTTGGCATAATAGGACGCATATTGTGCGCAAATTTGATTTCAATAGATTCACCCTAAATTTCATATATATACGTATTTTTATTTTTTTATTTTTTTTTGTACGTGAAATTTCAAATTGCGAGGAAACACGCATAGTAACAAAACACATCAATACATGATTTACATAGATCCAGGGAACCTGAACAGCGTGGTTCTCGTGCAACGCAGGAACAGAGAGCTTTTATCATAAATTATATGTATGCTCACCGTCGTTTTGCACACGGAAAGTTTGATGGTCCACTAGGTGCCGGTGGGCTCAAGAAACAGTGGAAGCGCTTAGTCGCAGGGGCGAATAACATCGAAGGCGGGAATGCAAAAACGGTGGTGCAATATCAGAGGGTGAGAAATATGAAATAAATATTGGATGTATCCACTGAATTATAAATAATGCTATGAGTGATTTCTATTCACACTCGGCTTATTATATCTATTATGATGCATTATCCGTAGTTGTGGGCGGATATTAAGAAGCGTGCAAAGGCGAAAGCCGCCGCACTATTAAGATCAAGAAATGATACCGGACATTTTGACGTGGAAATCGTTTTAGAAATATTAGATAGGAAGGTCCTTGCGGTAATGGGCAGGGCTGCGGTGGAGGGAATTCCAAACACCCAAGATAGCCTGCCCGAGTCGAAAGTGAGGATAATTATGAATGAAAATTAATTAACTCCCAATGTTCATTTTTATTCATTCAATATTATATTTATAATCAGACGATTAAAGTTTTGCTGGTTCCTCGCAGAGATGGAACCAATAAAAATCATTCGTACGGTTAGCATGAAATGTCACGAAGATGTTTGAAAAATATAAAACAATTATCAAATAATTAATTGATTTCTTCATCACAGTGAATGATTTACATGTGAATTTAAAATAAAATCGATATTGATAGTATATTTATTTTTTAAACAGTAAGTTTAACGTTGAGTAACAGGTTGACGTATATATAATTGAAATAATAAATTTTCGATGATCACTAGGCTGCGTTGCTTAAATTGATGGCTGGAGATCGGAGCATTGTCAATGCAGATGAACCGGTAGACTTGTTTGCGACATATGGTATCGGCCAGGACCCTGTAGATCTACCGACATGTGGCACCGGTAAGTATTTCTGGTATATATATACAGTTCAGTAAATTATACAATAGGCTAGTATCATTATCAAAGTATACAGTTGTTTGTAAAATAACTCCGAATATCATTTTAGCACTAACAGATGAGAAACATAGGATGGCAGAGAATAAACGTAAAATAGCCAAAGAACGCCAGGATATAGCTGCAGAATTTCAAGATACAGCCGAATGGGACGCCATGTCTTTTTCTTTTGATTGAAAAATTCTCTGTTTCAAAGTTTCAAAATTCAAAATTCAAATTCAAAATTGATTGACGAAATAATAGATGGAATATTTAGGCAAGATCGTTGGCTGGATTACAAAAAATAGAAATCAAATGAATAAATTGCAATTCTTAACGTACATGTATGCTGTGTGCATTTCTCGCTGATCCTCAGTCGTAGCGTCCCTCAATGATATCCCTCAGAGCGCACTGCGAATTGGACGGTTGGCAATCTGCAAATGTATGCATGTACAAAAGTGTGGGACCAAGGTGGGTGGGTTGGGCATGAGAAAGCAATTTTATGCAAATTATATAAATTCCAAAAATTAAAAATACCATGATAATAAAAAGTAAAGATTGTCTGTGAATACTAATCTTTTGGCAGTGTCTTCGTAGTTGGTCTCTCATTGTGGTGATAGATCCTCTCTGAAATCAGCATCGGAACCTGAAAATAGGAACAAAGGTGTGTGGTATACGCATATGACAAAACAAGCAATCGAGAATTAATATTCAGAAAGTTGACTTAGCTCTATTCTTTGTCTATACGAAGCGTCGCAGGGTCGCGTCTATCTCGCGAAGTGATCTCGCACTATCTGCTCGCGGACGAGCCTGCCTTGGGCGAGTCGCTCTCTACCTTCCAGTTGATCCGCAAGCACGAAGTCGGCTACATCGGCGACGGCGTCTTCAGCAACGTCAGCCAGATTCCCACCGACTTTGTACTGAAGACGCAGGTTGTGCAAAGTCGCACACACGTTGATGATCAGGCTTGCGGTCTCCGGCGGGTAGTTGAGCTTTCTCTCCTTTTCGACAAAAATAAATGAAACTTATCTTCGGCATTTTCACATCACTGGTGGTGAACCACAGCACTATGCAATGCATGACATACATATATCCAGCCCGCAATTTCATTGTTTGAAACAAAATAATTCAACCAACCGATGACAAGCACCTCCAGACACCCTTGAGCATCCAGTTGCACCGTTCGACGACTGAGCGTGCGCTGCAGTGGCGGGTCGTGTACTGGAACTCGGGTGTTCCAACCTCGGCGTGAAGGATCGGCGTCATGAGCCAGGGCTCGAGCGGATAACCGGAGTCCCCTGTGAAGTACGTCATTCTCACAAAAGTTTATATACAAATGCGAGCACGCATCAACATAATTCTCTATAATCGTGATCATTTACCCAGTAGCCAGGTTCCTCGTTCGCCATGTCTGTGGTACAGCTCCATCAGCAACCTCGCAGGCGACTGTGCCCAAATAGCCGCGTCGTGGCGTGCCCCTCCGAACCTCGCGTTTATATTCAGGATGTACATGCCCGGGTCGCATATCTGTGAGGCGAACACATGCATAAAATGAAAATAATAATAATAATAATAATCGAATAAGAGTCAGCAGCAACTGACTATTTGCGTGTTGATGGAGTGGTAGCCGTGGTGGTTCACGTAGGCCACCTCGTCCACAAGAGGTGTCGCGATGGGGACGTGGGTGCAGTCTATCGCACCGATAGCACCGGGAAAGGATTGGGGAGCGAGTCTGAATTTTTCCCGAGCCGCCTCTCGCTCCACCGGTGTTTCAGGGAACTTGACGACCTCCCTGAAGAACCGATCCTGGATCGCATTGCCCACGGCGTGGATGCAGCGGCTGACCGAAGTCTGACTCATTGCGACCAAAAAGTCCTGTCCGATAGCCCGCTGGTACGACCCTACGGCAAAGAACCTCAAGGCGCAGAGTACCTGAAGAGTGCGAAGCCGATATTAGGTATGTCCAAAATGGAATTCGCTCACTTTGGTTCGACGTTATTTACTGTAATTCAAAAGGAAAGGTACTCGAATCGAAGTAAAGACTTCGAATGTGTGTACGTAGGGACGCCCACCTGCAAATTGACTGAAAGCCCGGTGGATCTTTCTTTCTGGAGTTGGGGGGTGAGCTCGACGATGAGATCCATTGCCAGCTGACGTGAGACACGGAACAGTTCGATGAATCGCTGTTCCGGTAAATCGAACGCGTCCTGCGAGTCACGCAAGCGCCGGCGGACTTCCCTCAGGTGGTTCACCCCTTGGTCAGCCTGCTCCTCCACCTGGTCTTCCTGCTCCTGTATCCGGTCTTGAGCGTCGAGCAGCATCCACGCGTCAGCCATCTAAAAATTCACAAGCCTTGTAATGCTATGTTATCAAAACGTTGAATCTTACTAAAATATATGAGTTTCCAGATTTTTTATTTCAATTGGTATAATTTTTTCTCATTTTTCCGTCGTTGACGAACGACAATCAACGAATAAAAAAGTATAAGTGATAAAAGTAAGGAATAAAAAACGTTCAATGACAGAGAATCACGCATATGCTCAACAATGGAGGTAACAAACATACCGCGTTTCAATGCAAACGCGCGTGAATCTCATAAACTAATTTTCATACATAACGACTATTACATTCTACTTATATGTATAGGTATATAGGATGTATAAACAACCTTGATGTAGTACTTCTGTAGAAAAGCTAAAGCTAAAAAGAAATTATTAGTGGAGGCGAAGACGCGGGTGATTGAATGATATTATCGTTAATTATTTTAATAGATATCACAATAAATTGGGCTAAATTTAATAAAGCTGGAATATAAATTTTAATTAATTCTATACAACGCATATTTTCTTTAAAAAAAACCATAAAAGATGCTTGCGTTGTATAGAATTAATTAAAATTAATTTTCAGTTCGAAATAGACCACCCTGTTCATAGGAAGTGTGCAAAATCGTTTCGCGAGGTTACCGTGAGTCTTTGACTATATAGTCAAAGCCGTCAGTGATACGTTTACTATGAGGTTAGTATCGACAACACTGTATTAAATATGGCAACGCATGAAACAAATCAAAATCGCGCGGGAATGCGAAGATTCCCCCCCAACTTCCGACTGTCTTTCTTCGCTCCGTTTTGTTGCTATCGAAAGATCATACTTACGTTCGAAAATTTCAAAAGGCTTAAAAAACCATAAAAAACCGACTTTTTCAAGTCGAAAATACCTTGATTCACATTCCAAAGTGCCCTTAATACGTTTTTTATATTCCAGCTTTATTAAATTTAGCCCAATTTATTGTGATATCTATTAAAATAATTAACGATAATATCATTCAATCACCCGCGTCTTCGCCTCCACTAATAATTTCTTTTTAGCTTTAGCTTTTCTACAGAAGTACTACATCAAGGTTGTTTATACATCCTATATACCTATACATATAAGTAGAATGTAATAGTCGTTATGTATGAAAATTAGTTTATGAGATTCACGCGCGTTTGCATTGAAACGCGGTATGTTTGTTACCTCCATTGTTGAGCATATGCGTGATTCTCTGTCATTGAACGTTTTTTATTCCTTACTTTTATCACTTATACTTTTTTATTCGTTGATTGTCGTTCGTCAACGACGGAAAAATGAGAAAAAATTATACCAATTGAAATAAAAAATCTGGAAACTCATATATTTTAGTAAGATTCAACGTTTTGATAACATAGCATTACAAGGCTTGTGAATTTTTAGATGGCTGACGCGTGGATGCTGCTCGACGCTCAAGACCGGATACAGGAGCAGGAAGACCAGGTGGAGGAGCAGGCTGACCAAGGGGTGAACCACCTGAGGGAAGTCCGCCGGCGCTTGCGTGACTCGCAGGACGCGTTCGATTTACCGGAACAGCGATTCATCGAACTGTTCCGTGTCTCACGTCAGCTGGCAATGGATCTCATCGTCGAGCTCACCCCCCAACTCCAGAAAGAAAGATCCACCGGGCTTTCAGTCAATTTGCAGGTGGGCGTCCCTACGTACACACATTCGAAGTCTTTACTTCGATTCGAGTACCTTT
This sequence comes from Tenthredo livida, assembly GCA_963992785.1. Classification (NCBI taxonomy): domain Eukaryota; kingdom Metazoa; phylum Arthropoda; class Insecta; order Hymenoptera; family Tenthredinidae; genus Tenthredo; species Tenthredo livida. The sequence goes on along the minus strand of OZ023068.1, from coordinate 13,477,507 downwards.
CCTTTTGAATTACAGTAAATAACGTCGAACCAAAGTGAGCGAATTCCATTTTGGACATACCTAATATCGGCTTCGCACTCTTCAGGTACTCTGCGCCTTGAGGTTCTTTGCCGTAGGGTCGTACCAGCGGGCTATCGGACAGGACTTTTTGGTCGCAATGAGTCAGACTTCGGTCAGCCGCTGCATCCACGCCGTGGGCAATGCGATCCAGGATCGGTTCTTCAGGGAGGTCGTCAAGTTCCCTGAAACACCGGTGGAGCGAGAGGCGGCTCGGGAAAAATTCAGACTCGCTCCCCAATCCTTTCCCGGTGCTATCGGTGCGATAGACTGCACCCACGTCCCCATCGCGACACCTCTTGTGGACGAGGTGGCCTACGTGAACCACCACGGCTACCACTCCATCAACACGCAAATAGTCAGTTGCTGCTGACTCTTATTCGATTATTATTATTATTATTATTTTCATTTTATGCATGTGTTCGCCTCACAGATATGCGACCCGGGCATGTACATCCTGAATATAAACGCGAGGTTCGGAGGGGCACGCCACGACGCGGCTATTTGGGCACAGTCGCCTGCGAGGTTGCTGATGGAGCTGTACCACAGACATGGCGAACGAGGAACCTGGCTACTGGGTAAATGATCACGATTATAGAGAATTATGTTGATGCGTGCTCGCATTTGTATATAAACTTTTGTGAGAATGACGTACTTCACAGGGGACTCCGGTTATCCGCTCGAGCCCTGGCTCATGACGCCGATCCTTCACGCCGAGGTTGGAACACCCGAGTTCCAGTACACGACCCGCCACTGCAGCGCACGCTCAGTCGTCGAACGGTGCAACTGGATGCTCAAGGGTGTCTGGAGGTGCTTGTCATCGGTTGGTTGAATTATTTTGTTTCAAACAATGAAATTGCGGGCTGGATATATGTATGTCATGCATTGCATAGTGCTGTGGTTCACCACCAGTGATGTGAAAATGCCGAAGATAAGTTTCATTTATTTTTGTCGAAAAGGAGAGAAAGCTCAACTACCCGCCGGAGACCGCAAGCCTGATCATCAACGTGTGTGCGACTTTGCACAACCTGCGTCTTCAGTACAAAGTCGGTGGGAATCTGGCTGACGTTGCTGAAGACGCCGTCGCCGATGTAGCCGACTTCGTGCTTGCGGATCAACTGGAAGGTAGAGAGCGACTCGCCCAAGGCAGGCTCGTCCGCGAGCAGATAGTGCGAGATCACTTCGCGAGATAGACGCGACCCTGCGACGCTTCGTATAGACAAAGAATAGAGCTAAGTCAACTTTCTGAATATTAATTCTCGATTGCTTGTTTTGTCATATGCGTATACCACACACCTTTGTTCCTATTTTCAGGTTCCGATGCTGATTTCAGAGAGGATCTATCACCACAATGAGAGACCAACTACGAAGACACTGCCAAAAGATTAGTATTCACAGACAATCTTTACTTTTTATTATCATGGTATTTTTAATTTTTGGAATTTATATAATTTGCATAAAATTGCTTTCTCATGCCCAACCCACCCACCTTGGTCCCACACTTTTGTACATGCATACATTTGCAGATTGCCAACCGTCCAATTCGCAGTGCGCTCTGAGGGATATCATTGAGGGACGCTACGACTGAGGATCAGCGAGAAATGCACACAGCATACATGTACGTTAAGAATTGCAATTTATTCATTTGATTTCTATTTTTTGTAATCCAGCCAACGATCTTGCCTAAATATTCCATCTATTATTTCGTCAATCAATTTTGAATTTGAATTTTGAATTTTGAAACTTTGAAACAGAGAATTTTTCAATCAAAAGAAAAAGACATGGCGTCCCATTCGGCTGTATCTTGAAATTCTGCAGCTATATCCTGGCGTTCTTTGGCTATTTTACGTTTATTCTCTGCCATCCTATGTTTCTCATCTGTTAGTGCTAAAATGATATTCGGAGTTATTTTACAAACAACTGTATACTTTGATAATGATACTAGCCTATTGTATAATTTACTGAACTGTATATATATACCAGAAATACTTACCGGTGCCACATGTCGGTAGATCTACAGGGTCCTGGCCGATACCATATGTCGCAAACAAGTCTACCGGTTCATCTGCATTGACAATGCTCCGATCTCCAGCCATCAATTTAAGCAACGCAGCCTAGTGATCATCGAAAATTTATTATTTCAATTATATATACGTCAACCTGTTACTCAACGTTAAACTTACTGTTTAAAAAATAAATATACTATCAATATCGATTTTATTTTAAATTCACATGTAAATCATTCACTGTGATGAAGAAATCAATTAATTATTTGATAATTGTTTTATATTTTTCAAACATCTTCGTGACATTTCATGCTAACCGTACGAATGATTTTTATTGGTTCCATCTCTGCGAGGAACCAGCAAAACTTTAATCGTCTGATTATAAATATAATATTGAATGAATAAAAATGAACATTGGGAGTTAATTAATTTTCATTCATAATTATCCTCACTTTCGACTCGGGCAGGCTATCTTGGGTGTTTGGAATTCCCTCCACCGCAGCCCTGCCCATTACCGCAAGGACCTTCCTATCTAATATTTCTAAAACGATTTCCACGTCAAAATGTCCGGTATCATTTCTTGATCTTAATAGTGCGGCGGCTTTCGCCTTTGCACGCTTCTTAATATCCGCCCACAACTACGGATAATGCATCATAATAGATATAATAAGCCGAGTGTGAATAGAAATCACTCATAGCATTATTTATAATTCAGTGGATACATCCAATATTTATTTCATATTTCTCACCCTCTGATATTGCACCACCGTTTTTGCATTCCCGCCTTCGATGTTATTCGCCCCTGCGACTAAGCGCTTCCACTGTTTCTTGAGCCCACCGGCACCTAGTGGACCATCAAACTTTCCGTGTGCAAAACGACGGTGAGCATACATATAATTTATGATAAAAGCTCTCTGTTCCTGCGTTGCACGAGAACCACGCTGTTCAGGTTCCCTGGATCTATGTAAATCATGTATTGATGTGTTTTGTTACTATGCGTGTTTCCTCGCAATTTGAAATTTCACGTACAAAAAAAAATAAAAAAATAAAAATACGTATATATATGAAATTTAGGGTGAATCTATTGAAATCAAATTTGCGCACAATATGCGTCCTATTATGCCAAAAATTGTCTATCAATTGCAGACTGGGCCGACAGGTAGTTCACAGAAGTAACGTATTACTTTTCAGAAAAAGCCGAAAGTAATCATGAATGATTTTTCGTAGTGGTACTTTAGCTGTAAAAAGTTTCAAGGGACAGGAGGGGTGAGGGAAATTTTTTTTTATTTTCTAGTTAGTTTTGATATGGAATTACCCATATTATGTATTAATTATTTCAAATCAAAAACACAGGAGTCATATACATATATATAACATACACTTACATACACTTTTTGAAATTTACTATGAAAAATCGTATGACAAATTAGTTATACAGTTCGGAAATTTGGATTAACGTATCCACAAATTCATCTAGGTAGTATAGGTAGTTTTGATACCAAATTTGATGCGCATAGATTTCAAATATCTTTTTCGGGAAGTGTAGATCAATATTAAAATTAATGCGTACCCCATTTCGTATGAACCTGCAAATACGGTAACAGATACACTTAAGGTATATCTATTTTAGGCCTTTTTCTCGAAATTCAAATAATATTATTCGATAAATTAATAATAAATACAATATGAGTATAGTCAATAAACTTCGACGTATAATTCGCTATCGCGCGGATGACGGCTATCCATGGGTTGCTGTGATGTACAGGTTTTATCATTGCAAATTTCGACTTTCATTTATTTTCACCGATAAAACTGACGGGCGTAGAAAACAAAGGATAAAAGCATCACACAACTGAATTATTAGCGTCTAAAACACGTCCATTATTATAAAGCATAGCGATAACGAGCAATTCTTTGGTCAATCGTGCAATTTTATAATATCAAAATCAATTGTGTTTCTCGCGATCGTTGTCATTTGTGCAGTGATCATTCGCGTATTGTATTGCGTTTATTTGTTCACGTAATATCGCCTATTTTCGCATTATATTACGTGCGGTTTTCTTTTTTGTTTGTTTGTTTATAGTACGCTTCGCTTTTATATTCTCAATACGCTCTCATATATACATATATCTGTTTCTGTAAATATTTTATTAGTGTCCACTGCTTTCGTCGGTCGTCGAAAAAATGGGGTGAGCATCGAGTTTATACATATACTTATCATAAATATATCATTCATGCCCGGTTTCACCAATGACAAAATAAATTCTATATGTATTCATGAAATTAATAATTCATCAGTATTTATCTTTATTTCACAACACAACGTAAAAAATTGCCGCACATACTTCGATAAATATTATAAATAATTATAATAATTGCATATATATAATAAATATTGTAAATAAATATTCACTAAATATTGTTGTTGAATAAATCTTGTTCAACGAATAAAAATTTATTCGTCGTTGGTGAAACCGGGAATTATTCCTATACGGGCGTACCATTGTTGAATTCTTCATTCGTAAATAATATCTATAGATCTAAAGAAAAAGTGCAACGGGGTCAGCGCCCTTCTGCCGAACAAAAAACGGCGCTGATCGGATACATGAACGCCAATCGCAATTTTGCGATTGGAAGATTTGTCAAAGAGATGGGGCACACGAGCATCAAATCCGAATGGGATGGCTTGGCGCAGCAGCTGAACGAGATACAAGGGTGTGGAAAAACGGTCGAGCAGTGGCAGAGGGTGAGAATTCTTTTGATTAAAAATTTTGTTTAATTCCATTCATGTTGATTAATACTTCGATGAGCTTTAATTATATTATACCAAACGATTAAATAAGAAATAATGAAAAATAATCTAATGAAGTAAAGAGAAAAAATAAAATTCAATACATACTGAATAATTTATAAAAACAATAAATGGAATACCCTCAATACCTATTATACATATAGATTCTGCTCATGGCTTACAAATTTCTGTGCTCTTCGGACCTACAATATGATAGAAAAATGTTGTTTTGGTCCAACAATACCTCTTATCGAATGTTGTTTGCAGGCGTGGACAGATATAAAAGTACGCACGAAGGCGAAGTATAGCGCGCTGAACGATGCCAAGAGGCGAACCGGTAATGCGCCTATTAAAAAAAGCATGGAGCTGGACGAGGAGGATGCGACGGTGCTTGCGGTGATGGGGCCGGTGACAGTCCACGGGATTCCTGGGAGTCGGGATAGTCTTCCCCAATCTGAGGTTAATATTATATAATATTATATCAGAACTTCATTCAATGTATGTGCCATTGAAACAATGTGGCTCATTATTTTTCCTAGCTTTTCGTTGAATCTACTTTTCCTATGACAAATATTTTATTTGCCCATGACCAGTGGATCCTTCAGGTTATTAGGAATATGACAGCTGCGAGGTGGTGCAGAGTCACAAAGTACAATGTACGATGGTACATACACCTTTGGAATAATTTTTCTCAAATCATTTCTGCGCTCTGAGGAAACATTCTAGTGTCTCAGTTTTTCTACAGTTGATTAGTGCTATTTTGATACATACTTCATGATTCTTCCAGATTTTACGTCCTCCGCTGAACATAAATTCAGTCCATCGAAGATAAAGCAGTTGTCGTGGGTTACAGGTGGCTGCGTTGTATGAGATTTCTCCAACTCTTGAGGAAATATTCTGTGTGAATGTAAATTCTGACCAAACCAATCATATTTGATGAATTCAAGATTGAGACATAGAAATTTTTGATTGTGAGAATTTTTTTCCCATCGTTCTGGAAAAAATGTTTTGAAACCAAAAACTTTCATGTCTAAAAATCAAATTCATCGAATATTATTGGTTTGGTCAGAAATTACATTCATACAGAATATCTCCTTAAAAGTTGAAGAAATCTCATCCATCGCAGCACCCTGTACCCTATGACAACTGCTTTTTCTTCGGTGGACTGAATTTATGTTCAGCGGAGGACATAAAATCTGGAAGAATCATGAAGTATGTATCAAAATAGCACTAATTAACTGTAGAAAAACTGAGACACTATAATGTTCTCTCAGAGCGTAGCAGTAATTTTAAAAAATAAATAAGGAAAAATCTATGAGCGATAAGTCGAAAAAAGGAAGAAATAAGGAATAAAATAAAAAAAACGGCAAAAAAAAAGGAAGCCTGAAACTAATATAACAACTGACAATTCTGACTGGTGGCCACCTCAACGCTGCTCCGAGTGTTTAGATGTTAGAAATTCTCCCCGTGTGTGAACATACTTCAAAATAAATTCTCAACTAGGCAGCAATAATGAAGTTGATGGGTGGGGACCGGAGCGATGCAAGACTGAAATGTCGTGCCAGCAGCGAATCTGATGGTGCCGCTGGTGAACAAGGTAAACACTAGGGTTATAAAGTAATACGTGAATATAAATTGCATGCTGAATTGAATATCCCAGTAAACCAAAACAAATTGAAGAGAATTGAGTATCTGAAAAAAAGTGACTTAGGAGCATTAAATAGAATTGAAAAGAATGGCACAAAATTGTCAATTCCATCCGACTGTCACATTCTTAATTCGATTTGGTTGGTCGGGATGTTGTAACACAGCTGTTCAAGTCATTCGAAATCATTACAGTCATTTTTCACTGTCGCTTGTTTATGATTGTATAGTGTCTTTATCACTTCTTTCTAACAAACGAATACGTTGAAAGATTGTATAAAAATTCAAAGTGATATTCTGCAATTAAATCATTCCAGTAGCTGATACAGAAGATGAGGATGAAGGTCGACGGATAACTTCGTCATTCGTTGACAAACCGTCGACGTCGGCTTCCGGTCGACGAGCCAATTCAAGCCCAAAAAAGGGAAAGTCTGGTAGAGATGCGATATTGGACAGATTCAAGTACGAAGAAAAGACTGCCCATTTCGCTAGGATGCAGGAGAAACAAGTGGAGGCAATATCGGTAAAAATATTTAACTTTTGATAACATGGTCGATCGATGTATTTGACATTGTACAAACCTTCGTTTGATTCAAAGATGACCATTGATTGTTCTTATGAAATCCTATTCATCCTAATAATCCTTACCATGATCAAAGAATCATTTTCCTGTTGAAAAAATATTAATTACTGACAAAAATCTCATAGGATTTTAATCATGTAAAGAATACCAACCTTAATCTCATCGGATCCATTATTATCATGTTGATATTCTCAGATGATGGCACAGGCCCAGCTTCTGCAAGCCCAGAATGAGGCCAAAAAAATCGAACTCCAGAGAGACACTGCTGAAGAGTTTCGAAAAATTCGAGTGGAGTTTGAAAAAATGACGTCGTATGTTTGTAAATTCGTGGAGTGCATGACTGGGAAAAAAGAAGAGGAATGAATGAATGAATGAATGAATGAACACGACCCCGCTGCCCCCTGCTCTGACGACTCTCAAACACGGATATGATGTAAGTGAGTCGTTAATTACTTACAGAACGAAGGGGTGCTCCCATTTTCCTGTGTTGAGACCAGGGATTCGTGACTGTCGTCACTAGTTTATTTTACATAGGTGCCATAAATTGGGTACACAGATGTTGTTGTCTCGCGCGATCGTCCCCGAGTCCGAGGCATCGCAGTGTGTGGTTGCTGAGGTCTGTTTTATATTTATTCTAACATTGTCGTTGTCGTCATATGCAAACAGTAGTATTATTGCTGCAATTTCACTGTACGGCAGTCTGCCATTACAGCGTTCCATTTCACTCACGGTAACTCGCGAAACGATTCAACACCCTTCCGATACATGATAGTTGTACCTATTTCATTTTCATTTTTGTTGTTGTTCATTGTTTGCACAGTTTTGAATACACACGTATGTGTGTGTGTGTGTGTGTGTGTGTGTGTACACCGGCACACAGATCGGGCCTCAAGCGAAACACACACTCGAGGCGTCTACCTAGATGCAACAAGCGAAACCTCTGTGCCACCTAACCTCCCGGCTTAGCATCGCGGCCACGAAGCGCGCGTGAGCTGTGGATCCCCGTTTTCTATGAGCGGTTATTACGTCATCGCCGGCAGCGTGACGGACCGTTCCTGGCACATTCCGGAGAATCGACGCGCCAGTGACACGGCAGGATTGCACATATACGGAAAAGAAGAAAATTTGCAGGATTTGTTGGTTAAAGGTTCGCACTATTTTCATTACCACGACGTATCGGTGCGAGGTCTGAAGAAAATTGAAAATTTATAAAATAAGAAACTGACAGCATAAATATACGTACGCTTGTACTGCGTACAGCATGTCAATTTCTCATCATAGTTTTGCAATCAAGTTCTCGTTCGTGACTACGAGTCTTTGCAGGATACTGGAGTCATTTTGAATCATGACATTGGGTTATAAAAAACCGTAGACTCATACTTTGAGGATGTCTGTTAACGTTTATGCGTATCGTCTGATAGGTTCAATGCAGATGTTTACAACGGAGATGTTGAGCCCCAGCTGACCAATGATATGACGTTATCCAACCAAACGGATAGACTTGCTCCTTCTCCACCCACTTGTTGCCCGAGAGGAAGTAAACTGACAAAGTTACCGCTCTTTTTCAAATCTTACCCTAGTCTGACTTTGCTGGCAATTTTACTAGCTGCAAGATCTTGCGACGCCAAGATTCCTTGATAATCTCTTGCATACGAGGTCCACGATTTGCAGTCGACAGTGTGAGACGTTACTGAAACACGAATCGTTGTTTTCGAGGTGAAAAGCGCCATCGAGCAGACTATCCAACAGGGCCGGTAGTAAGCAACTCTTTTCCCTTTTGTAGGTAGTGACTCTATCGATCGTAGTATTATATTGATGGTGAGAATTCATCGGACGAAACGAACTTTTTCCCTTTTATTCCCTTTTTTCAAATTTTCCAAAGAAATGATCACTCGCATCATTTTTTTGTTGGTAATTCAGACTCGTACTCCAAAAATTAGATTTCCATATTTACAACAAAAAATTGGAATAAAGTAAATATCCAAAAATAATATTGGATGAAAATCGAAAACCTCAACTCGTGGTTACTTGCAATAAACCGAAGCGACAAAAATTACGACAGTAGAGATGGTGAATGACATTTAGATTCGGTATTTCACAAGGAATCGCCGTGTGAAATCCGGGTCGCCAATTTTGACTGTTTTCTTCTCTTGACAATATTTGCCTCGACGCTTTGCCATTCGTGTACGTGCTCCAATTTCCTCCAAAGGCTACTCGCGAATGCAATGCATGATTATTATTATTATTATTTAGCATTATTATTATTATTATTATTATTATTATTATCATTATTATTATTATTCCACAGCTTCACCATAGTTCACTTCGTTCCAAAAACTTGGCCCGTACAGTGTTCATCGTCGCAAGCATTTCTGAAGCTGGCGACAACTGTCTTCGAAAGCTTATTGACGTGAAAGACAAATCGAGAATGGTCTGCGCTGTGCTTGAAGTCTACGACAGCTTGTCCGCTGACCCTGAAGTACAGGCATGTGCGTATGCGAGTGAATTACAGCCGTTCTTCCACACACACTGTGTTGTCACAGTAACTAACGTTGACTGTGCTTTTAGGAGCTGATAGCAGTGTGTCCTCCCAAACATGCCTCCAAAGAGAATCGACAGTCTGCAAAACCCTGTTGAAACAGTCCGTGATCCGTGCCACCGACACCCGAAGGGAACCTCGTTCTGCGTCCAACAACCGGATCAACATCACCGCTGTAAAAATCCGCCGCATCATGAATGTCAGCTGTCATTACTGAAAACGCGAGCATGTGGACAAAGCGACAAGGCTCTCAATGGCTCACTTTTCTAACTTTTTGTCACAATCTTCAATTTCACTCTTTTCTACGAATCTATGCCACAGAGATCGCCAAGAACGAAATTCCCATTTTCCATTTTCCCATTACTTTGAGACTCATGTTTTCAACTAAGATGTTATCCATTTTTTTGGAAGTTCAAAATCACATCAAATTTATTTCAAACTATCTAAAGAATTGAGAATTTTTTCTGTAGAATTCATAATTGATCGAATAATGATCAATTTAAATCCAAACAATATTGCATCGTTTAAACAACTGGAATTATTGTATCAGGAAATATTCATTATCCTGAATTTGAAATCCAATGTCCTGAAAAATTTCAATTTTCATTGTACTCCAACCCAAACACTCACTCATGAATTTTTTCTGATTTTTTTCATGAACCGTTATTTATTCATGCATTTTCGAAACTTTTGAACAGCTAGACACTGTTGATTTTTTTGAAAAAAATCTCGAAAATTCTGTGTCCGAAGACGATCATTTTGACCCCTATTCGAAAGTGGAAACTATATTTCTCATATTTGTTTCGCTGATTTAAGAAAAAATTATTTCGCTGACGTAGTGGATAATGGCTCCCACAATTTTTTCGATTCAAATTTTCGAAAATAAAATCAATCTTATCTATAATAGTTACGACCCGTCATCCGGAAAATACAATTCATCTGCATTCAAAAATTTTCGGAGCCATTATCCACTACGTTTACGAAATAATTTTTTCTAAAATCAGCGAAAAAATATAAGGAAAATAGTTTCCACTTTCGAATAGGGGTCAAAATGATCGTATTCGGACACAGAATTTTTGAGATTTTTTTCAAAAAAATCAACACTGTCCATCTGTTTAAAAGTTTCGAAAATTCATGAATAAATAACGGTTCATGAAAAAAATCAGAAAAAATTCATGAGTGAGCGTTAGAGTTGGGGTAACGGTAGAAAAAATTATGAATCAATTCAAAAATGTTGAGGGAAAATCATTGGTCGAGTTGGTATGGAATACCTCATATATATTAGGGTGCTACAAAAAAAAATTTAATCTTTTTTTCAACTCTTACACTCGCAAATGCTTGAGGTGGATAAGAAAAAAGTCCTCCCAGAAGTCGGTCGCTGTGGCTCAACTCTAAGAGGTCGCTATTTTCATTTTAGTTTACTATTCATTCAACATGGAAATTTTCGTTTTTTCATTCAAACTGGAATTACACCTATTCATTTCAATTTTTTTTAAATAACCATTGTATATTCATAGAGCGGGTTTTTTAAGCTGTCCAAACCTATGTCATAAAAGTCGATTACCTTAATTAGAAGATTAAATAAAGTCATTTAAAATCTAGAGATTTTTTTTTGATTCGTTTTTTTATTTAATCTTTTATATTCATTCCAATAAAATTGGACTATCATCTTCATCATCATCATCAATATTATATATGTTATTGTTAACATAGACTCACTGCTATTCTGAAGCTCCTTGATTGTATGTAGAATTAACGATTCATAAACGATGTACCCAATTAAAAAAGATTATATATAATTGGATATCGATTATATATGAATAATGGCCCTATATAAGTTATATATAATTATATTATATATTATATAATTATATACAGTTATATATATTTGTATATATTCATACATAAAAAGTTCATATATATATATATATAAACATATATATTTATATACGGCCATTTTTCATATATAATCGATATATAGAATCTATATAGAATCATATGTAATCTTTTTCAATCGGGTAGATGAAATAATATTCTATGATAATGTATCATACTTTTACGCTGTACGTTCATATAAGGTGAAATAAATATTATAATACATACCTTTGTGTGATTCATTGTGGAAATATTGAGCTAACTGTAACACAAGGAACAGCATATACGGGACAAAAATTCATTATACCTAGATAAAACCGTATTTGCTCGTTTTGTATTTAGTAAGACGTTAAATATATTCAATCGGTGAAAGAAAATTGTCATCGACAGCCTACAAGTCAAAAGTTAAGTGCATAATGTTATACAAGCAGTTTTTTTTCCTTTCTATTTATTTTTTTCTTTCTTTTCATTCACTCGATTTAGCCTTGTGGCATATGTGGTACACACGCATCGATGCATCTATTTCAAGTGTAAGTCGGCCTCGCGTTTGTTACGACTAGCGGCCGGCAAAGCCCACGGCGCCACCGTACGACCGACCCGTAACGATCTCCGATTGGACGCTCCTCAGCCAACCAACGGATCTTCGCCGAGTTAGCAAAAATTTAGCAAATTAGCAACTTAGCAAAAGTTACAGAATCGCAACCCAGGAGTCGTAGTGATCCTGGGTACGACCAGAAAGTCGTGAGTTGATCGATAGCCGTCTTTGGCAGAATTGATAGTTGCTGTAACCCAGTGATGGGCTACAGTTGATAATTCGTTTAAAGCTCCGATAGGGATATGACAATCCTTTCTCGGTAACCTTAAAGAAGTTGCAAGATCGTTGGTGATGAAGTTGGTTGTAGATCCCGTATCGATGATTGCACGACAAGGAATTCTAGATTTGTTTTGATGTAGAAAGTAGAGTAGAACAGTAGGAATAATATCGTCATTTGGTGTATCGGTAGACAAAGATTTGATTAGACCCGAGTGTAGTCAGGTAGAATCGGGTGGTGCGGCGGGTGCCGAGTCTAGGTGAAGAAAGGTGTCGTGTTTTTTACCGCATAGTCTGCAAACACCTCCCCTTCAGTCCGCAGGTATATGACCCTTGCCGAGACAATTGTCGCACATCGATGCTTTCTTCGCTAATTGAACTCTTTGTTCTATTGACGCTGAGAGAAATTTGTTACATTTGTAAACCGTATGACTTTCTTGGCATATCGGACACGGATAACTGGTCGAATTCGACGTTGAAGACGTATTGGCTGTATTGTTTGATGTAGACTGGTTGTTATTATTGTTATTTTTTGATTGCGACGATTCTTTGTTCTTCGTTGTTACCAAAGCTTGGCTACGCGATTGATTTTGATTTTTCGCGTTTGGCTTGTTTTCGCGTTGAGGCTTCTGCGATTGATTTTTAGTTGTGGATGATGTTTGAGAGTAATCTGAACAACTGGCGCGTTTTCCTAGAAAGTCGATCAGTGATGCATAAGATGGCATCTTGGTATCTGGGAGTGTAATTTCCCATTGATATTTTGTATATTCACTGATTTTAGAAAGTAAGATATAAATGATACAGCTATTCCAATGTTCGATCGGTTCGCCGAGACCCTTTAGAGCCCGTAGATGCTGTCTGAATGTGTCGATGAGTTCGTCAAGTGCTTGCGGTGTATCCTTTTGTAATCGCGGAATACTGTGAAGGATTGACCAGTGTCGTAAAATTGTTTTGCGCGTGTTGTCGTATTTAACCTTAAGAATATCCCACGCGATTTGATAATTGGCTTCCGTGGTCTCGATTGACTCGATAGCACGGGCTGCCTTGTCGGTGAGTGCTGATTGTAGATAATGCATTTTGTCGACTATAGGGATGTTTTGGTTTTCATCAATTCGCGATTGAAATTTGTCGCGAAAAGATTGCCATTTTTCGATACTACCGTCGAATTTAGGCAACGCGATCTCGGGAAGTTTTAGGTGCGGTTTTGATGACGATAGTTGACTATTGTTGGAAGCGGGTGTCGACGCTCGACTGGAATTTGAATTTGTGGCCGCTGCCTGAGCCTCCTGGGCCTTACGAATTAATTTACGCGATTCTGTTAAGGCTGCATAATAATCCTCTTCCATGGTTTCCAGTTCCTGTACGTGAGTCTCCTGTCCGTCAACATCTTCTTCCATTATTTCCTCGTGTGTAGTGTATACCTTTTTGAATTGTTCGGATAGAGCGTCAACCTTTACTTGTATTTCATCCAAATCGGGTGACTCTCTTTGATTGACGAGAAATTTTTGATATCGCGTGATTTTACTCTTAATTTCTCCGCGTCTTCGTTTTAAAGCAGTTAATTTGCTTTCCTTAACCATGATGATTTTTGGAATAGTTTATCGGATAGGAAATTCAATTGGGAATGGCGATTACCAAAACGAGCTTACCTTACTGAGGTCTTCGTTGAGTCTCTTGAATTCCCTTCTCTCGGCTTCGTTGTTCGGTAGTTGGCGAAGATGACGATGGATAAGGTGTCGACGAAAGTAGTCACTAACACCTCACTTGTTCACTTTTGATATTTTTTCTAGTAATAGTTCGTATTGTATTTGAAATTGATGATGGTTGATTGATTAATTGATTATCGGATATATAAATCCGGCTCGAAGGACCATGTTGTATTGTCCCGCACTATACTTTAGGTGTAGTGAGGGTAATTCTCGTTAAAAAATAAGGTTGAAGAAAATTGTAGATGGATTTAGATAACTAATAACTGTATATTTACAAACTGATAATTTAAGTTGATTAACAAGGTTACAAGTGATGGTTTTAATGGTTTTGAAGTTATCGTTGGTATTTATAAATGTAGTTCTGTAGTTAGATATAGATATGTGTTAGATATATAGACGACTGGTTGATTTGATAGTTAGTTGGTTAGATCGATGTTGTACTTGTTAGTTGTTAGATATGTGTTGTCGATTTGAGGAGTTGATCTGTACTGACTTTTGGAAGTTGGTGGAAGGAAGAATTTGGAATGGCGGAGGGGTGTAGGAGCTGGTGTTAATTGGACGATTCTTGCGATTGGTTGATTATTGTGATTGGTAGATTTTTGGGGTTGGTCAAGAGGTTTTGGAGGAAAATGTTGGTCGTAGGGGTAGGAGAAGGTATATGCATTTTCTTGGAAGAGGTATGTGGATAGCGACAATAGAGTAATAATGTTAGAAAGTCAAATAGCTTGGTTGTAAAAAGAGGAAACCCAGAGTCTATGAGTGCACATTTGGTCGCCAAATGTGCACATCTATAATTCGAAACTGGTCGAAAGTTGTCGTTAGTTTATGGTCGACGTCCGGCTCTTTGTACAATGCGTACTTTCCCAGCCCTTAGGTTTAGGCTCAGTGAGCGTCGCTATAAAAATAATTGATTAAAAAATACTTATTATATGTTAATATTAAAAATTGCGTCTACGGACGCAACACCAGTGACAGTTCGTCTGTGAGAAGTGAGGATCCAGGACCCAGTACCAGTGCAGTACTCGAATCGTCGAGCGAGGGGAATTCATCGCCAAGTAAAAAATCTGTGGATATTTTGAAATTGAATGAGAGTTTGATTAGACTCGAATCCTCACCCATCATACAAAAAAAGTTAAAGCAGAGGAAGTATCCTCGTGAAAAGTTGGAACAATTGCGCAGAACACTAGCTTCGACGGTCTTTCATAATGAAGGGGAAATTGAAGCAGAATAAGAAGGTACAACAAAATGTGAAATACTTGCCAAGTTAAAGGAAGAGTTTCATCATACAAATGACCGAAATAAGAAGATTCAAATCTTGACAATATTTCAAAATTGGTCGTTCCTCAAAATTCATGAAAACTTCGATGTTTCGAATCGGATGATTGCCGTAGCCAAAAAAACAGCAGAGGAACACGGAATTTTATCCACCCCTAACGCAAAGACTGGTAAAAACTTGAGCCAAGATACAGTGAACTGTGTAGTTGATTTTTATACATCTGACCTCATGAGTCGTGTGATGGCGGGTAAAAAAAATTATGTTACAGTTAGAGAAAATGATCAGAAAACACAGAAACAAAAGCGACTGATACTGACTAATTTGAAAGAGACATACCGCACCTTCAAGGAAAAGTACCCTGATTTGAAGATTGGCTTTTCGAAGTTTTGTGAGCTAAGACCAAAACACTGTGTACTTCCTGGAGCCAGTGGGACTCATTCAGTTTGTGTATGCGCGATTCACGAAAATGTCAAATTATTATTAGATGGTGCAAAAATAGCACGATTGACAGCAGAAACACCGCAGCCATTGAATAATTACAAAGATTGTTTGAAACGAATGATGTGTGACCCACCCGAAGACAAATGTCATTTAAGGCAGTGTATAAGTTGTCCAGGCACCGAAAATATAGTGAACCAGTTAGAAGAATTATTCGAGGAAGAATTAATTGATGTCGTGATGTTCCGACAATGGGTATCGGTGGATAGAACAAATCTCGAAACTAACCAGGCATCCGTGGAAGATTTCTTGGGAAAACTTCGAACACAACTGGAATCGCTGGTGACCCATGCATTCATTGCTCAGCAGCAATCTGCTTATTTTTCGGAAAAAAAAGAACAATTGGAACCGGGAGAATGTTTAGTAGTCTGCGATTTTGCAGAAAACTATGCGTTTGTTATTCAAGACGCGATTCAGGGTGTACACTGGAACAACGATCAAGTGACGATACATCCTTTCGTTGCCTACTATACTGAAGACGGAATACTTAAGCACAAGAATTATATTGCAGTTTCCGAATGCCTCAAGCACGATACTATCGCGGTCCATCTTTTTCAACGAAAATTTGTGGAGTTTCTAGAGCGTGAAATACGTGAAGTTAATAAAATCATCTACTTTTCTGATGGAGCCAGCGCACAGTATAAAAATAAAAAAATTTTTTTGAACGTATGTCTTCACGAAGAAGACTTTGGAGTTAGTGCAGAATGGAACTTCTTTGCTACTTCGCACGGGAAAGGGCCTTGTGATGGCATTGGGGGTGCCCTCAAAAGATTGGCCGCGAAAAGCAGTCTGGAACCATCACAAGAACCGATAAATACTCCTCGAAAATTTTTTTTATGGGCAAAGAATAATGAGAATATCAAAAATATCCACGTGGATTTTTTCACAAATGAGGATTATAAAAAAGAAGCTGTTGCATTACAAGCTCGATTTGAGAAAGCGAAATTAGTACGTGGAACATTGACATTCCATTGTATAAAGCCTATTTCAAAAAAAAAAATTGTTGCCAAAAGATATTCGAATGCACAGAAGTCAGTAGAAGCATTGGTTTCCAAGTAAATTAACTATTAGTAGAAATTAAAATTTGCGGCTCACTTTAAGATTTTATTTATGTCTATAATATAGTTCTAAAATTTGTAATATAGTAGTTTTTAGTTGATTAAGTCAGTACGTAATTAATTGAATGATGATGTGACGTATTCCATTTGATGGAATCAAAAAGTACTTTATATTTACCATTTATTTTTCGAAGTTTCGAATTTGTGATATGTTTCAAGATTTTAGTTAAGCGTTTTATTTCTATATTTGTATTTTTGTTGTTTCAAGTCGAATATAAAGTATGAAATAGAATAAATAATTCCGTGAATTAATGGATTTGATGAATTCAAACGTATAACAGCCCCTCTGTATTCCTTGCAAGTAAAGCGAACAAGCCTCGGTCACGGCGCGCCCGCGTAGGCAGCCGCGCGCGACGTCCCGCACGGATCAATCGCTTTTTAAATATAGTTTCCATCGGAGTTCCATTTTGAAACTTACAGATTTCGTAGAGAATGAATCAAGGAACACGCTCGTATTTTTTTTAGAATTTTCAAAAGGTGTAATCATCTCGAAAATCACGTTTGAAAAATATAATTGTTTATAACAAATGGAAAATTATCAATTCGATGAACTTAAAATTAATAGCGTGAAAGTGCGATTCAAGAGCTTTAAAATGAGTTTTTGCCGATGTCTGTACGACTAAGGGAACCGGAGATATTAACGTCTAACGAAGAGCGCGATTCCGATTTTTGGTGTTTTTTCCGAAAATTCAACCCCTTGTAGCTTCTAAGCCCTTCGAGTTAAAAAAAAAAAAAAAAATGTTTCATTCATTCATTTTACCCAGAGAATATGTAAAAAAAATTACGACGATTTTCAAGAACATGGGGTCAAAAAGGTGTCCCGCTTGACGTGGACTGACTCATATACCCGATTGAAAAAGATTATATATAATTATATATAATTTATACCGTGCTGTTAAAAGGAAGCCGAACGATGGCCGCGTCATAGTTCAACCAACACACGCTCGCGTTGCGTACGTGAGCTTCTACTCGCTGCAGCGAGCATGCCAGTGCTGCGA
This sequence comes from Tenthredo livida, assembly GCA_963992785.1. Taxonomy (NCBI): domain Eukaryota; kingdom Metazoa; phylum Arthropoda; class Insecta; order Hymenoptera; family Tenthredinidae; genus Tenthredo; species Tenthredo livida. The sequence continues at coordinate 13,459,602 of OZ023068.1, read as the reverse complement.
GTAGCAGCTCACGTACGCAACGTGAGCGTGTGTTGGTCGAACTATGACGCGGCCATCGTTCGGCTTCCTTTTAACAGCACGGTATATATTTATATATATTTATATCGGGCCATTTTTCATATATAATCGATATATAATCGATATCTGATCGATATATAATCATATATAATCGATATATAATCTATATATAATCACATATATTCATATATAATCTTTTTCAATCGGGTATACCGGGAATATTCGGTGAAGGTAACCGATCCCCTTCCTACGACTAAACCAATACAAGCGCGCACCGCGTACGTGAGACTCGACGGGCGGAGCTTGGCAGCCAGTGGTGCTTCTACCGAATCTTCCGCGCTAGGCCGAATTCGCATAGCCCATCCGCGCTAACTCGATAAATACTTAATTTAAAAAGCAATTATCACACTGAACACGGAAAAGAATGAACTCGAATAAAGTGAATTCGCCTGATACGAACATTTATTTTCAAAGATTACACAGGCCCACAAAAAAAAAAAGTTGTCTGAACTTTTGAAGAGACAGGTCTATTCTTATGTATTTTTGGACGCTGAATCCTGTTGTATTTTAGTTACTTCGGTTATTTAAGGGGACCAGTACAGCTTGGTTTAAGATATTTCAAGTACTCCAGAATGACTTTATTTGTCAACCAAAGTTTATTTTACATCAAAAAAAATGTTTCGTAAAAAAACTGTGTCGTAAGGTTTTAGTCACACCGTTGATCTAATTCATCGTCTCGACGTCTCACTTTCCTCAGACAGCGGTCCTACATCTTATGAATGCGGGGATCTGAAAAGAAAAAAACATGTGAAAACTTACAATCAATTATCCAAAATTTCAAAAATTTGAGCCACTAATTTGCAAATAACTTGGCCAAAACAAAAACATTCAAAAATTCACTCATTCATATCATGAGGATTCATTTTCTGAAGAAAATGAGCCAATAAAGACCCAGATCGGACCATCGGTGCTCCAAAAACCTTACGACACAGCGCCAAAAACATAGTTATGAGATGAACGAGTTTGAAGTTTTTGCAGAAAAATTGGTATATGGGGTGGTCTCCCTCAAGCGGGACACTTTTCTGGGCATAGGTCACCGATTTTGGTGCCACGCGAGATTTTGACTTCGAACCGATCCCCAACAAGGAATCTAGAGCCATTCGCCTTGGTATCAAGTGGTTCGGAAGTTATTCGATGTTCAAAATATGAAAAAATCTGTTTTCGAGCGCACGGAACGATCTTTAGGCGTACGTAACTTCGGTTTGAGCGATCATACAGATGTTTTTCACTAGTGATTCGGAATCTCAAAACTTTCACCTTTCACGCTGTGAGGTCAGAAATTTCGGAAAAAAAATACTTGACTACGATTTTTTCAAAAAACTTTTGTTTTTCAGTTTTCGAAACGAAGGCCATAATTTTTCATGATGAATATTTTACTGTAGGTAGTCCTTTGAATACCGAAGAATCTCTGAAATTTGTGGAATGGTGTTCGGCCGCGTTTTTGTTCAAATAATTCGACGATGAATTTCAATCATTGGAGTAACGCGCCTGGAGTCTTTTTGTTCAACCAATAGGCCATAGTTTTCACTATAAAGATTTTACGGAACTTGACGTATTCAGAAAAATTGCTATCAGAGAATCATGAAATTTGAAATTTTTAAAAATTTTAAATTTTAAATATAAAAACAGGCTTGATCGTCTTCATTACAGCCTCTGGCAGCGAACTCTTATCAACCCACCATATGTCTTGCAAGATAAATGCTCCCGCAGAGCACGGAATAGTGTTTCAACGTGAAACAGCCTATAGCCAGCAGAATCGTTAGCCTCGTAGTCGCCACTGATTTTTCCATCCGAAGCTGTTGAAACATGAGTGCTCTGTCCATCAGCCACTGTTTGCTTCTGCGGAAATGTTTTCGCCCTCTTCTTTGACCGGCCAATGCATCCTTTTGTGCCAACACTAGAACTCCTCTCTCTTCTTTTCATATTGAATATATTGGATATATTTTATATATTTCCTTTCTGTTTTATCAAAAAATCTGTGAACAAAAAGCAAAAAAACTTCGACCGCACACACAGTTCGGCAGAAGCTTAGTGTAGATATTACTATTGTGATTGAATACTTACTTTTAGGTTATAGTTTTCGAAGCACCAAGTCACAACACCCGTACAACGATTACGCGCTATAGATATTAGGTAAATTTATGATTATTTAGTACTGAAAAGTACTGGATTTATTTATTTTTTTCAATTCTGAAACACTGGAAATCGAGAAGACGCTCACGCAACCTCGAAAAGTATTGCACAAGTAATGGCGATCATACACCATGTGATCAATATCGAAATCAAGCGCCAGCGCCACTTGCGCCAAATCGCGATAGCCAAATAACGAACTTTTGACCGTAACTTCTAATCCGTGACGATTTCGTCAAACTCGATTTTTTCACAGACGTAGAAGATCTTTAGGTAACATAAACTGCAAAAAACGAAAAACCAATTTTTTCTAAAATTCAAGCTGTACTGGTCCCCTTAAGGTAAGTAAAACGTTTGATTGCTTTGGATTAGTTATTTATTATGGAACTTGTTTTGCTTTTCAGTTATTTGCACGCTGCGGTTTTTCTTAGCATGAACTAACTACTACAGAGAGCTCATCAGATGATAGTCTACTCACTACATAAGTTACTAGATTCTAGTGACTAACTGTTATGTCTATATGTATCGGTGGGTTAAGAAAACTGTTTTATCAACACTCCCACTTTTTCTTGACACAACCTTTTCTTTCTTAAACTTATGTTAAAAGAAAAATATAACATTTCAGTAATACTAAGGACCTTTAAAAAGCTTATCTCATACTCATTCGACACTCTCAAGATATATAACAATAAAAAACTGTCTTACTTTATTTCTCTCTCACTGATCACTAACTCTTTTCTTAGTCTTTCGTAACGCTCTTTGGCTAACGGTTTGGTACGAATATCTGCTATTTGTAACTCTGTGTTTACATACTCAATATCAAACAAATTTCTCTCATACAATTCTCTCACAAAATGGAACCTTACGTCTATATGTTTAGATCATTGGTGTAACTCAGGGTTTTTGATTAACTTAATTGCGCTTTGGTTGTGCACCAGTAGCAATGGTTTCGAAGCAATCACTAACACTAGGTCTTTCAACAACCTTTCTAGCCACACCACTTCTTTTGCTGTGTCGCTCGCTGCCATAAACTCGGACTCTGTTGTGGACAAAGCCACTGACTTCTGCTTCCTCGCTGCCCAAGAAACAGCCGCTCCTCCGACGAATATCACTGAGCCGCTTGTAGACTTTCTCGTAGCTCTGTCTCCGGCGAAGTCTGCGTCACTGTACGCTTTAAGGCTTGGTGTTTTATCCGGTTTAAACAAAATGCCATAATCTACCGTTCCCTTTACATACTTGATAATTCTTTTAACAGCATTCCATCGTTCCTTGGTTGGCATTTCTGCGTATTGGCTCACTGTGTTTACTGCGTAAGCAATATCTGGTCTGGTTACCATGGCTAGGTATAGTAGACTCCCAACTGCTTCTTTGTACGGAACATTTACAGGTGCATGCTTACTTTCCATGTTTTGAAGGCTCAAGTACTGATGCTGATCAGCTGGTATCGCTACTGCGTGCGCTTCACTCAGTCTGAATCGCTCCACTATTTTGTGAGCGTATTGTTGCTGGTTTACCAACACCGATCCATCTGGTAAGTATTTGAATTCCATTCCCAGGAACTTGTTCAGTTTTTCAATCTTGATTTTCAGTTCTCTTGATAGATATGTCAGCAAACTTTCTATTTTCTTCTTGTATGTCGATGCCACCAACCCATCATCTATGTACACTGCCAGCACTAATGTGTCTTCATCTTCGTGGTTTATGAAAACGCACGGGTCCGCACTACTTGCTGTCAAGTTGAACTTTTCAAGACATTGTGTGAATTTATTATTCCAACACCTGGCTGATTGTTTTAAGCCATAGAGTGCTTTGTTCAACTTGCAAACCTTTCCGGATCCATCCTCATACCCTTGTGGCTGTGTCATATAGATGTCTTCATCCAGATCAGCATTGATGAACGCCGTTTCCACGTCAAATTGAGCTAGATCCATTCCTTTTGCGACTGCCACTGCCAGGAGGGTTCTTACTGATGTGAATTTGACTACAGGACTAAAAGTTTCAAAATAGTCGGTACCTGGTGTCTGCGTAAAACCATTAACTACCAGTCTCGCTTTGTGTCTGTCCACCGCACCATCTGCTTTTTGCTTGATCTTGTACACCCATCGATTTTTCAGAGCTTGCGCTCCTTGCGGCAGTTCTACCAGTTTCCAGGTTCCATTGTTCTGGAGTGAATTCATTTCAATTTCCATCGCCTTTCTCCAATTGTCTGCTTGCTCACCTTGGACCGCGTCGTCGAAATCTTCAGGTTCTTGTTTTGCAACTAGGAAGAGTTCCTCGACGTTTATATAGTCTTTAAGGTATTCCGGTGGTTGAATGCCTCTTCTGTCTCGTAGTCTATATCTTCCCTCTCTTTCCTCTTCCGGTTCAACCCTTGGATTTTCTCCCGGTCCTTCGTGGTCTTCATCTTGTGGTTCTGGTTCTTCGTCTTCGTCACCTAGTTCAGGTAAGTCTGGTAATTCAGGTAAGTCTTCATCTTCCTCCTCTTCATTTTCTGGTTCTGGTCCGTCGTTTACTGTAACACGTACTAGTGTTTCTTTCTTTTCAGGTTTTTCCTCCAGTTGTTGTAGCCCTGGTTTTTCGTTAGCAAAAACAACATCTCTAAGCACTTTAACTTCCTCGTTCTTGGGAAACCATATGCGGTAACCCTTTGTCGTCTCACCATATCCCACGGAGATGCCCTGTTCGGACTTAGGGTCCCATTTCTTTCTTTTTTGTTTCGGGATGTGTCCGTATGCTTTTGTACTGAAAATTCGAAGCTTCAGTCCACTAGCGGGTTTGCCGAACCAGAGTTCGTACGGAGTTTTTCCTGGAACATTGCTTGTTCCTGTGCGATTGAGAACGAACGCTGCTGCGTTTACAGCTTCAGACCAGTAACTTTTACCTAGACCTTTAGCACATATCATCGTACGAGCCGCCTCTACGAGTGTCCTATTCTCCGTCTCGGCGGAACCATTTTGTTGCGGTGTGTAAGCTACCGATCTTTCGTGTTTGATCCCACGTTTTTGCGTTATGGCTCGTACTTGGGCGTTGACAAATTCTAGTCCATTGTCCGTCCTGAGTTTCTTGATTGTTGTTCCTTGTTGAGCTTGTGCATTCGTCAAGAATTCTTCCAGGCACTGTGCCACTTCGGATTTGTTTTCAAGGAAGAACAGTGTTCTGAAGTGTGAGTAATCATCCTTGAGAAGCAAAAAATACTTCGATCCTCCCAGCGATTTTTCTTCCATGCTTCCACATAGATCCGCATGTATTAGATCTCCTGGTCGTTCAGACCTAGTTTTGCTCGTCTCGAAAGGTAATTTGTGCATTTTTCCTAAGGCACACGGATCGCAGAAGAACTCTTCTTGGGTTTCCACCTGCACATTCATTCCTTTCAAAAACTTCTTCACGTACTGTATGTTCTGGTGAACTAGCCTCTCGTGCCATGTTTGAAGACTTTCTTTTGTAGGCGTGTGGACGAAGGCTTCTCCTTCGCAACCCTTTTCCGAGACGATGACTTTGAAATTCATTCGATACAGGTTTCCCTGCCGTTCTCCCACTGCTACCTGTTCATCTCCTGCAAAGACTGCACATTTTTCTTGCTCGAATACAATTTTTAGGCTCCTGTCAGCCGCTGCTGGTACGGAGTATAGATTAAATTTGAGTTCTGGTACGTACAGCACCTCCTTTAATACACAACGATCCCAACGCTTGCCGTCGAAGGCCTCTATGTCTATGTCGCCTTCACCATGCGCTAGTATTATATCACCGTTACCTATCTTTATCTGTGTTTTGACTTGCAGACTGGTATAGTTCATAAACCAATCCTTCCTTCCGGACATATGTTGGCTTGCCCCAGAATCAAGGTACCACTTATTGTCCAGTAGGTCACTGCTCGTCGCAGAAGTTAGTCCAGCACTTACTATCAACACTTTGGGTTTTCCTTCCTTACCTTTACCTTCTTTATTTTCACCCTTCTCATTCTTTCCTTTCTTGCAGTCGGATCTCCAGTGCCCTACCTCGCCACAACTGTAGCATTTCCCTGGTCGTCTTTTGCTCTTGTTTCCGCCTTTTCCCGCATGAAACGTGGAATGACTCGCTCTTGCTGTAAAAGCTCCGTTGCCCTGCTGTAGGTTTGATCTGGTCTCCTCAGTTGTAAGTCTAGAAGTGAGATTTGTTAGCGTACGCTGGTCAGGGTTTGTGGATTCTCATGTCGTAACAAAGTACTGTTAAGAAGGTGGGAGTGTCATGAGTATTTTGGTCATTACCATACCGTCCTCTATTTTATCCCCTAAGGCTGTTAACCTGTGCGCGAGTTTTTTTATTTTGGCAATATGTGTTGGCATATCGTCCGCTGCCTCTTTGCCCACTGTGAACCATTGTTGTTGTAGTAAATGTTTAGATGTTTCACTTTTGTTTTCGAAAACTTCGTGGAGTTTTTTCCACATGTCCTTTGCACACTTACAGTTCATAATATGCACTAGGATTTTTTCACTTACAGTAGTCACTATTATCCTCCTGGCGGCCCCATCTAATTTTTTCCATTCAGCCGTCCTCTGAGCGTGTTGAGTTACGGCTGCCGGCAACGCGTCTCCAGGAATTTCGCCCGGTTTTTCAAATTCACCCGTAGCGGCTGTGATTACATCGTTAGCGAACATTAATGGTTCGATCTGAAACTTCCAAACCGCCCAGTTCTCAACGTCCTTTAGCTTGGTTATTCTTGATAATTCGCTCTCCATCCTCTCCATTTTTCTATGGTATTTGCAATTGTTGCACACGTGGCCGGCTTTTACCGAGAGAAGAATTCGTTAGGAATAAACGCGAAGTATAAAACCAAACCCGAACATAAAACTATCCCTGCATTCCTGGGCCCATAACCTGTTGTATTTTAGTTACTTCGGTTATTTAAGGTAAGTAGAACGTTTGATTGCTTTGGATTAGTTATTTATTATGGAACTTGTTGTGCTTTTCAGTTATTTGCACGCTGCGGTTTTTCTTAGCATGAACTAACTACTACAGAGAGCTCATCAGATGATAGTCTACTCACTACATTAGTTACTAGATTCTAGTGACTAACTGTTATGTGTATATGTATCGGTGGGTTAGGAAAACTGTTTCATCAAAAAATCCGAATCCGGAGTCAAATTAGGCGGTTTCCCTGCTACGTTGCGAGAAAAACGCAAAACACATGATTTTTTATGGTTTTTTGGACTTTCATAAAAAACAGAGGATGATAACGTTAATCTGAATTCAAATTCGAATTCTCCGGATGAAAATACGTCGAAAACCATATTCAGGTTTTTTTGGCTCGAAATTTCGACCCTTGCCGAGCTTTGAAAACTGTAGCAGTGCATAAAGACTCATAGCTAATGAAACTGTTAAATCTCATTTTATAGTTTTTTTTATTGTGACATGGTCAATTGAGAAAATATAATGTGTACAAGTTCACAACACTTTGTGAAATTTATTGCGAAGTATGGATTTCAAATTGGTTTCCGCTTACGCACACGCTTCTCATCGAATGATCGGTGTAAAGGGTTTCTGCGACGTTTTCTTCTCGAAATGTGTGTTTCCCTTTTTACCATCCAGCAGTAATCCGCCAACATATTGATGTTCCATCGTCCTTGGAATCGACGTTCAAATTCTTTCAGGTCCTGGTGAAACCTCTCTCCGTGTTCTTCACTAAAATCTCCGTTATTTTCTGAGAATCGATCAACATGCGAATCCAGAAAATGGAGTTTCAAGCTCATCAGGCAGCTCAATTTCCGGAAGTTTCGTACCATTCTTGCCACAATATTTCTGTAATCCTCGTCCTTCGTATTACCTAGAAATTTTGTTGACACATCTTTGAAACTCAACCACGCTGCTTTCTCGGTATCATTCATAGTTGCGTCGAATTTTAGATCTCTAAACAAAGTTCGGATTTCAGGTCCATCGAAGATGCCTGCACTCAATTTAGCATCAGATTTATGACTCAACACTTGGCCTAAATATTCGAAGCATTTTCCTTCCTTGTTCAAAGCTTTAACAAATTGTTTCATCAAACCGAGCTTGATATGCAGCGGAGGTATCAAAATTTGTGATGGATTGACGAGTGGTTTACTCAGAATATTCTGTTTTTCAGGTTCGAAGGATGTTCTTGATGGCCAAATTTTCTTTTCGTAGTGATTTTTTCTATCCCTGCTATCGAACATGCACAGAAAACATGGATACTTTGTGAATCCAGATTGTTGTCCAAGTATCATGGAAAGAATTTTGGAGTCTCCACATATTTGCCACTGATGTTCTTCGTACTTTAATTTTCTCAAAACCATCTCAATGTTGGAATACTCTTCTTTAATCACAGTTGAATGTGCTAACGGTACAGGAGCGTACTCGTTTGTATTATGAAGAAGGACTGCCTTTAGGCTGCGCTTTGATGAATCAATAAATAACCTCCATTTCTCAGGTTTGTATACATTTGGTTTCAGTTCATCGATAAGACCTTTCACATTTATGCAGTAAACCAGATTTGTATCTTTCTCAAAATATTTACAGAAGTTCTCCTCTCGGTTTCGATACACACTTACTTTGTTACCCTTCATTAACATATTCCTACTCTTTAAATTCGAAGCCATAAATTCAGCTTGTTCTTTCGATAGACCACTTTCTCTGAAAAGATCATTGAGTTGTTTTTGATCAAATTTTTCCAGAGTGCGCTCTTTACCAATAGGAGCGTATTCCTCTGTACTTTCCAAAGAATATTCCGCTTCAATCTCATCAACAGGGTTCTTCGCGAGTCTTCTTTTTGATTTTACATCAACTTGTAGGGCATCCAATCCTGTAGCAAAGCTATCTCGCGACTCGACATCTTCCGAAAATTCTATTGATGTCTTGTTTGGAAGCTGAACGCTTCTAACAGTAGGGTAGGCAATTTGATTTGTGCTGATTTCATTCACACCTTCTACTGTTGTTGAACAAAAATAGCACTCGTTTTCGTCGCATGGTTTTTTCCAAATTGTTGGTCTTGTAAACTTTAGTTTGGTCTTATCCCGACGTATTTCGTAACGAATTAACATGTTGTAGCAAGAGCCACAGATAACACGAGGAACCCAATTTTTATCTTGTTGTGAAATTTTAATATCAAAGCATTTCTCGTATAAATCACTGATCCTTTCTGTTATATTTCTATTCTTCTTTATACTCACGAATTCTGAACAAATATAACAAAAGTTATCCCGATTGCCGGCGCATTTGTGATAATATCGATTACTGGATGTGCCAGCACACTTTATTGACGGTTGGAAGTCGTGATTCGCCATAATATTACATATAACTATACGACGAAAACGAGTGCTATTTTTGTTTAACAACAGTAGAAGGTGCAAATGAAATCAACAAAAATCAAATTGCCTACCCTACTGTTAGAAGCGTTCAGCTTCCGAACAAGACATCAATAGAAGTTTCAGAAGATGTCGAGTCGCGAGATAGCTTTGCTACAGGATTGGATGCCCCACAAGTTGATGTAAAATCTGAAAGAAGACTTAAGAACCCTGTTAATGAGATTGAAGAGGAATATTCTTTGGAAAGTACAGAGAAATACGCTTCTATTGGTAAAGAGCGCACTGTGGGAAAAGTTGATCGAAAACAATTTAATGATCTTTTCAGGGAAAGTGGCCTATCGGAAGAGCAAGCTGAATTTTTGTGCATGTTTGATAGCAGAGATAGAAAAAATCACTACGGAACGAAAATTTGTCCATCAGGAACATCTTTCGAACCTGAAAAACAGAATATTCTAAGTAAACCACTCGTCAATCCGTCAAAAATTTTGATACATTCGCTGCGTATCAAGCTTGGTTTGATGAAACAATCTGTTAAAGCTTTGAACAAGGAAGGAAAATGCTTTGAATATTTAGGCCAAGTGATTAGTCATAAATCTGATGCTAAATTAAGTGCAGGCATCTTCGATGGACCTGAAATCCGAACTTTGTTTAGAGATCTAAAATTCGACGCAACTATGAATGATACCGAGAAAGCAGCATGGTTGAGTTTCAAAGATGTGTCAACAAAATTTCTAGGTAATACGAAATACGAGGATTACAGAAAAATTGTGGCAAGAATGGTACGAATCTTCCGGAAATCGGGCTGCCTGACGAGCTTGAAACTCCATTTTCTTGATTCGCATGTTGATCGATTCCCAGAAAATAACGGAAATTTCAGTGAAGAACACGGAGAGAGGTTTCACCAGGACTTGAAAGAATTTGAACGTCGATTCCAAGGACGATGGGACATCAATATGTTGGCCGATTACTGCTGGATGGTGAAAAGGAAGACACACATTTCGGGACGAAAACGTCGCAGGAACCCTTTATACCGATCATTCGATGAGAAGCGTGTGCGTAAGTGAAAACCAATTTGAAATCCATACTTCGTAATAAATTTCACAAAGTGTTGTGACCTTGTGCACATCATATTATTCCAATTGACCATGTCACAATAAAAAAACTATAAAATGAGATTTCGCAGTTTCATCAGCTATGAGTCTTTATGCACTGCTACAGTTTTCAAAGCTCGGCAAGGGTCGAGATTTCAAGCAAAAAAAAACCTAAATATGGTTTTCGACGTATTTTAATCCGGAGAATTCGAATTTGAACTCAGATTAACGTTATCATCCTCTGTTTTTTAATAAAGTCCAAAAAACCATAAAAAATCATGTTTTTTGCGTTTTTCTCGCAACGTAGCAGGGAAACCGCCTAATTTGACTCTGGATTCGGATTCAGCGTCCAAAAATACATAAGAATAGACCTGTCTCTTCGAAAGTTCAGACAACTTTTTTTTTTGTGGGCCTGTGTTATCAACGAATTTAAAATCAAATATCAATTAATTGGATTTGAGTATTAATTATCAGTGTTCAAGATCGATATTTGAGACGAAATGAAACAGGTGAGTGGAGGGTAAATCATTGAAGACAACATCGTCAAAAATTGGTTTATTTATTGATTTATTCATTTATTTTCAGAACTCGAATCTATTCAAAACATCTGTTAGGAATACTAGCTAGTATTCAATCTAATGAAAATTAAGAATTCGTGAGAAAGTTTTCAGTATTCTTGAGTTTAATAATATCATAATGAATCATTTGATGAGAGTACAATGCAGAGAATGAAGTCATCGCGGATAAGGCTGCCACCCAGAGGCCACGCCCTTAGGTCTGAAACAGAAAAACTAAATTTATCAACGATTATTGGTTAATCGAGGGATCCATTGCTGTTGAATCATGGTGTACGCACAAACTTATTAGAGATTGAATGCTTGTGAATCGAAGAAAGGCTACCGATGACCCACTGTCGAACGTAGTATACTTTCACCCAAACCATTTTTGTCTCTCAACGACTACTCCTATCGGAGACCTGAGTGCTGACATGTACCTCAGCGAGGCTTCATAGCGTACGGAGGGGTTTTGTCGCAGGAGTTTGTAGTTTGTCGTGAATCAGGTGTCTGAGAAGAATAAACTCATACTCGTTGAAGAAGATGTTGCCATCCCAGGACATCGTTACTTCCTCTGAAACAGCAAGGTGAGAGTATAACTGACTATCATGAGAATTTATAAGTCTTGTAAGTCTTTTGATATCCGTTATCTTTGTACCCTACGCACCCAATGATTGATCGCCCGCTCACTCTTGGGGAGAAATATCGCTGGTATCGTTGTCCAAGCTGACCTCAGGCAACAGACTGCGGATAATGATCGAGAACCAAGCAGGGATCGAAGAAACGAGAGCTAGCAACAGCGTCGGCGAGGCTTGGCAGCGTACGGAGTAGCTTCGTTGCAAGGGTTCTTAGCCCGTCGACGATATTCGTCGAACATTTCTTACTCGTCTAACGACCATTCAACGTTCATGTCTCATAGCAGGCGAAGGAGCTTCGTCGCAGATGTTCCTAGTGCGACGAGGCAGCGTACGAGGAGCTTTATTGCAAGGGTTCTGAGCCCGTCGACGATATTCATCAAACATTTCTTACTCGTTATTTCTACAAAGCTTCTCCGCCTGCTACGAGACATGAACGTTGAATGCTCGTTAGAGTAAGGAATGTTCGATGGATATCGTCTATGTGCCACAAACCCTTGCAACGAAGCTGCTCGCACGCTACCTCATCGCACTACAAACTCCTACGACAAAGCTCCACCGCACGCTATGAAGCCTCGGTGAGGTACATCATCATCAGTACTCAGGCCTCCGATAGAAGTAATCGTTGAGAGACGAAAATGGTTCGAGTAAAATTGTACTACGTTCGACAGTGGCTCATCGGTAGCCTTTCTTCGATTCCCAAGCATTCAATCTCCGATAAGTTTGTGCGTACACCATAATTCAACAGCAATGGATCCCTCGATTAACCAATAATCGTTGATAAATTTCATTTTTCTGTTAATAAATAAATAAATCAATAAATAAACCAATTTTTACCATGTTGTCTTCAATGATTTACCCTCCACTTACCTGTTCCACTTAGTCTCAAATATCGATCCTAAACACTGATAATCAATACTTGAATCCAATTAATTGATATTTGATTTTAAATTCGTTCATAAATCTTGAAAATAAATGTTCACATCAAGCAAATTCATTTTAATCGCGTTCACTCTTTTCCGTATTCAGTGCGATGATTGCTTTTTAGGTTAAGTATCCCCCCAAAAGCACCTCTGGTGCAAAAACCTTCCGCCAAGTACATTAATGTGCCACAAAACAATCAGTAAATTATCTCCGTACAAAAATTAGTTTTTGATATCCACCTATGACAATTCCTTTATTATTCACCTACAAAAGTATGGAAATGAGATACTACTATTGCCTGCACATATCGCCAAGCATACTTGCCCCTTAATTTATGTCGATCGCGTTATTGAGACTCAACGTAGTTTTTCTAGTCAAGGTGAAACCACATTTAAAAAAATTGCTATTCGAAAATTATAGAAAGAAAAAAATTGATTTGGAGGTAGTGGGACTTGGTGGGCCTTTTGTAGAATCCTATAGTGTTATGGAATATAGGCCCGCCAAGTTCCACTACCTCCAAATTAATTTTTTTCTTTTTATAATTTTCGAATATCAATTTTTTCAAATGTGGTTTTACCTTGACTAGAAAAACTACGTTGAGTCTCAATAACGCGATCGACATAAATTAAGGGGCAAGTATGCTTGGCGATATGTGCAGGCAATAGTAGTATCTCATTTCCATACTCTTGTAGGTGAATAATAAAGGAATTGTCATAGGTGGATATCAAAAACTAATTTTTGTACGGAAATAATTTAGTGATTGTTTTGTGGCACATTAATGTACTTGGCGGAAGGTTTCTGCACCAGAGGTGCTTTTGTGGGGATCTCATTACTTTTTGTGGAATTTTGTTTGGTACAAATTCGTATCACCAATCTTCGACTCCACATCCATATGGCTCAAAATCACCAAGGTGGTAAATTCGTGTCTGAGACATTTAAATCATCAAATTTATATGTTTTCATTAAAATAATGTAGCACAAATTATTCACATTAACTCATTTAAGCAATGGATCAGAAAAATTTGTTGGAATTTATTCATAGAATATACTTTTTTTCATGAAATACCCCCGAAAAGTCATTCCGGGAACGCGTCCCTAAGTAGTAATCCACGGACAACAACAGCTAGAATACATGGTAAAAATTTTTTTTAATGTTTTAAAGGTACTTGTTAACTTAATTAATTTTATTATAAAATGATATTTATAAGTTCCCGAATCGACACAATATTATTTCGTCCGAAAATTGAATACAAAGTTTGTCTGACAATTTGTGCATCATTTCCGGGAACGCAGACATTTTGTATATATTAATTTTCAGCAAAACGCAACTGATAGCTCTATAGTGGGTTATCATATCAAACACTCAAGTACGGTTGACCAGCGTGGTTTTTTGTGAAAATGTGAAAAATATAAGAGCTCAGCATAGTTTTTCTTGAACTTTTGGCACCGTACATCAATTCAGTGTCATTCCGGGAACGCCAATAATTGTAGGAAAAAAACAAGCAAATGCTTTTTGATACGATATTTCTTGAAGATTAATGTGATATGCTTTATATTAACCTTAAATAATCCCGTTTAAGTGGCCAATACTTATTTTACGCGTATCTTTATGTATAAACGTCATTCCGGGAACGGTCATTCCGGGAACGGTCCCGGATGACATGAGTTCTCGGAATAATCATTGGGTTCCCGGAATGATCATTGTATTGTTAATGATGGTTTCAAGTAGTGCGGTCGTCGAAATTGACTAGTTTTTCATAAATTTATTATGGCATAGTCGCCACATTGAGTATTCATCGCATTATTATATTCATAAACTGATGATTTCCCTGACATGTCCAAAAACAAAATACTACCCAAATTATGAACAAATGGCCAGATATCGATTTTTCAGTTTTAATTGCTTCAAATTCTAGAAAAATCTAGTGGATTGGTTCGATTGCAGTGTGCGATGGCTCATTTTATGCAGAAAACTATTTCCCACAAATTCACCGCGGCAGATTATTTTCTCTGTTAATCGGCAATTCAATATGGTTTTTTGTTCATTGAAATCTATATACGTGCAGTCTTGTAAAATTGAATATTCACCGCACCAACATGATGAAAAAAAAGTATCATGGTCGGATTATAGAGAATAGTTTCCTGAAGAAAATAAACCGTCGTAGACTGTAATCGAACCAATCTACTAGATTTTTTTTGGGTATTATTTTATTTTAGGACATGTCAGGGAAATCATCAGTTTATGAATATAATAATTCGATGAATACTCAATGTGGCGACTATGCCGTAATAAATTCATGAAAAACTAGTGATTTTTGACGACCATACTACCTTAACGTCTGTAAAGGCGTTATTATAGAATATTTATTTTGCTTTTGGTGTTTTTTTATGAAAATAATATATTATAATATCGTCATTTCGGGAACGATTCGTCATTTCCGGGAACGCTACTAAAAGTCAATTATTAAGCAAAAATCATTTGTTCTTTAATCAAATCACTGATCAATTGAAAATCTACATTTATTTCTTTGCTTTTATACTAAATTGAATGTCCAAAATTATATAAATATTACTTTTTTAAGCGTTCCCGAAATGCCGGTGGCTCATGACTTGTTTTACATAATTACTTTTTTATTCACGTAATTTTTAATTTCCAGCTTGCCCCGTTTGAATATCAGTTAAAGATAAGTTGGTCAATGATTAGAACTGGTTTGCAGAACAAAAATATAATAAATTTTTTCAAGAAATTCCAAACTTGAAATTTACCACCTTGGTGATTTTGAGCCATATATGGTTGTATAGGGGTATGTAGGGAAGGAGCGGGCAAAATAGGCACCCTAAGGAATTTACGCTTCAAATAGAGGTTTGAATGAATGGATGTCCAAATTTTCACCGAAGAACCATGGTCTGACTGATATCGAGTGTTGAACGCCCTCATCTGAAAAGTTCGCAACTGCGGGCAAAATGGGCACTTAAAGAAAGCGACGTCTAAATATTGTCCAATGTTGTCAAGTTTCTACACAGATTTTTGCTTTTTGATTCCTCATAACTTTATTCGTGTGCCCATGAAAAACAAGAACAAAAAAAAAAAACAATCCACCCTAATGGGCACCCTATAATATTGTCGAAATTTTTCAAAATTGAAAAATCTTCTTAATTTATTCTCGTATTTACTTTGAAATACCTTTTACTGTTCTACTGTGTTACTTTTCATTACCCATTTTTGCCACCTCTCCCAAAGTTGTCAAGATGTGTAGTTGATTTGGTGTTCGAAGTTTACTAGAGCAAGTAAATAATGAAATTTGAAACGTTCTTCAATTTTGAAGTACGAAAATTCTTTTTTGTAACACATCCACGATTTCTGCGTTTTTCCGACCTAAAAATAGGGCCGAAAGTAGCCGGTCATTGACCATTTGAAAAGAGCGGTACAAAAAGAATCCTTTTCTTTTTTTCCCGAAAGGATTCTTTTTGTACCGCTTGATATATATATATATATATGTAATTCGTCAAGTACCAGGACATTTTCAAACACCCGTATACAATACGATAATTTTGATGAAATTAGTGTTAACTTTTTGAATCTGCAAACCGATTTCAAAAATATCAAGCCGTTTCGGATTTAGTTATATACTGTACACTTCCAGGACAATACAATTTTCAAAATCCATGGCCTGGAATTATGCAATATTAGAGTTCTGTACCGGAAGTTTACGGTGACCCAATGGAAAGTCCTGAAACTATACGATATTCAATAATTGTCCTGGAAGTTGGCAATACATTTTCAAAAAGTCGTGAAAATGCACGATATCTGTTACGAAGATCGTTGAAGCCGCAGTTTTATGACATTTTGTCGTGGAAATATATAATACTCGATCAATGTATTGGAAGATCGCAATACACAGTTGACAAGTCCCGGAATTATACAGTACTCGATACGACCATGAAAAGTACTCAAGCTTCATGTATGACACGTTGGAATTGGATTTTCAGTTGATCTAAGGTCTCACAGTCACAAGAACAAATGATAAATAATAAGGAATACACGTATAACACCGTACTTGGGTGCTTCGCGTGAATATTCAGTTTTTCGAGAAATTCTGGAATAGTGCATTACAGGTCGAAGGATTGGGACACAAAAGGTGTGACCTAACAATAATCATATACTTCCGAAGCCAGGAAACACAAATATAAATTTCGTATGTTCTGTTTTTGATATTCAGCAACGGCCGTCAACAACGAAAAATAGCTGCTACTCATAACAGCTGATGTCAATACATGATTTCTGTAGATATTATTTTTATTTTCAATGAATATGTTCCAGAAGTTTACAATACGCCAATGGAAGGTTCCGAAAATATACAATATTTGCTGAATGTTCCCAAAGTTTTCAATACGCTCACGAAAAGTCCTGGAAGTATGCGATATCAGGACAGTGTCCCGGAAGTTTCCAATGGACCATTAAATAGTCCTGGAATTATACAGTACTCAGATATATTGGAATGTCAGCCTTATTTTCCGAAAACTTGTACGCAAGGTTTTACGTAACGTAATAAATCATAGATTCTTTGATTGATGTTCCGAACTAATAAAATCAGTATCAAAAGAATATTGTTGCCTACGATTATCATTATGATGTCTCATAAATTTATAGGAGTGGACAAAACAAAATTTGAGGTTAGATTCGTCCTATATTGTTCAATTAGTCGAAAGTGGTGATTACAAAACATCGTTCCTGAAATTGATATTAAAAATGTATCACCCGTCGTTCAAGTCTGAAGCATTATGAGAATTATAATGTATATATCTGTGGGGTTCCCCTAGACCGTATACTTCGGGAGCGCGCATTTCTTATGCTGTAGCATTGGCTCCATGGGCCGAGCTTAGACCTATTACATACGAGCGACGAAACTGCCAACTGATTTTCGTACATTTGCGCTAGTATGTCTAACTAGTCGCTTTCCGTCCAAGCAACGTGAGTCGAAACGAGTGATTTCATTCGTTATACTTCTATCGTTTCTATCAACATCCAACCAATCACCTTCAGTGCCAATGTTTCAAATGAGCTGCTTTCGTTTATATGTTACGCGCCGATTGAAGCTCGTTCCCCGCTCGTTCCATGTGGTGCACGCGTGCTGCGTTTCCAAATTTTAGAAGATGGGAAGATCAATTGAACGTATCAGCAGACCCCGATTGCGAGAAAGTAAGTAACAAGTTATATTTATATATTAAATAAACATAACAGATGTTGAAATCGGTAATATTTAGCAAAGATATTGGAATCACCACTTTTTACTTTTCTAGTTACACACGTGGCGATGTAAAAAGTGATCTAGTATTCGATATACTTTAGCATAATTTTTAACAAATAAATTAATAATGATGAACTATGAGCATACTAGAAATAAAGGAAAAAGAGAATGGGTCATAAATTTGTCGCAAATCTAAAAATCCATGACGGCTAATTCCAAGACACTCTTGATATTAACTCAATAAATTCGTATATTAGGAATCTTCTCACTATTCACATGGCTCATCCAAGGGGGATCACAGAACCTTGAAAAAATCTATTCTTGATTTTTCAAAAATCTTGAGAAGGTCGGATCAAAATTCGCAAATATAATCTTTGGATTACGATGTATAGTATATTGTATACCAAGGAGGCAAAGAAGGTCTTTTAATGCTACGAGTAAATTTGGAATGCGAGTCGTAGACGAGTCAAAGACGAGTATTGCAAATACGCTCGGCGTAAAAGACCTTCGCCTCCTCGGTACGCATGATATTTTATACAAAAGTATGTTTTACAAGTTCATGCTCGATCCAGTACACAAAGTCGACGGACTACATGCACGCACAGCAACGCATAATAACGCGTCGTTATGCATAACAACGCGTACTTTAGAGTGCACTTTTAATTCCTAGGACTCAAAAGTGGCTAAAGTGAACTCTTCGCATGCGCATTCACAGACCCGCTCAACTGTCGCTAAAACGCCTCCATTGTGTACCGAAATCGAGTATGAAAAAGGCGTAAAACATGCTTGCGTTGTATAAACAACTATCTAAAATAATGTCAGCTTCCTACGATGTAAGTGTGCGCAGCAGATCTTTTTCAGTCATAATGTGAAAATCTACTGTGAGAAATTCTCTACGCATGCACTTTTATATATCGCACGAGACTACATTTTTTTGTTTGATACTTGTACTATCATAATCTGAAAATTATACCTTGCAATTATTGTTCAACCTGCTCGGTACTTTTTTCCTCGTGCTTATAGCATTTCATGTTGGAAAGTAAACAGTTTCTCAGTTTCTGAAGTCACGTCGACTGATCTTCCGTAGCATGTATTTTTATACGCTTCTGCTGTGTTTTTCGTAGATCACATATTAATTTGATCCAATATCTTGGTATTTAGGAGGACATTCGATACCGAAGTCCAACATGTTTGCACTCGTCGAGTTCAATGATGAGTCACGCTCTATATGCCCGATGAAAAATGTGAAAATGCAAGATGGAACCACATGTATTGTTAAATACAGCGGAGGCAAATATGAGGCTCAGCTGTTGGCTTCTAATGGTGAGAAGACAGATTGCCTATTGTTTCAACCTACTCCAAATTATCTACGTTTTATTTCTATTCTCACATCCTCTCACACTAATGATGATCATTGAAATAAGAAAAATTGTGTTAAGTACCCGTTCTCATGCTACGTCCGTGAGCGTATGTAGTTTCCAATCCAAACATGATTGCGTGCCAAAAGAAATGACAACAGGTGGTACTCTATCTTTGCACAAATGGTTGAGTCTGGGTCGATTACTGCTGGCGCTTACGTACGAACCATGGGAGAGTATGCGGATCGTAACATCAGCTCGCTCTCTAAAAATCTTATAATATGTATAATTTAACAATTACTTCTAAAAAACTACTGTGATTTCGAATTATGATCAAGTCAAAGAAAGGACTTGCTAGGCCTACATATGATCACTGAAATAAACTGTGTAGTGTACTTTTCATAATTCAGTTCGATTTTATCTAATTTAGCATGCAAGGTCATGGCTCATAGATTCCAGGAGTATTACATAGGTTTCTATCTATTATGTTATCAATCACTGGACTCATCAAATGCGAAACGTTTTGAAGTACAATGGTTGTTAACAAATTTTAGAGTTAGCTCATATCTGAATTTGAACAATTTTGTTTATCGATGTACATGATATCATTTGCAGAGACTCGGGAACACCTACAAGAACTCAAAGCCACTCTCAATTCAAAAACATCCATGAACGTGACACAAGAACAGTATGACAAGCCTCGAATAATCAAAGTTCAAACAGTTACTTCGGCCAATCTTGAAAAGGATTTCAAACAGCAAAGATTTATTGCTCCCAGAGTTGAAACTCGACTGCCAAACATCGTCTCATCTACTTCCTATTCGAATGTCGAATCAAAAGCACAAAGACGTTCTTCACTAGATAAAACAATTGACAGTGATGTTACCAGCACCATCGTTCCAGAAACTGACGAATCAACAAGTACTGTTGACAACGGAGATAAAACTTTTACCTTGACAAGTACCAAAGCAGCAGATTGCAATCTCTCAAAAAGTCCCATCATAGATGTTTCTCAACCTTCTGTCTCAAATAAAGCAGAGAAGCTAGAAATAGAAACCTTCGAAACAAATAAAATTCATTCACTAGTTACCAGCACCATCGTTCCAGAAAGCGACGAATCAACAAGTACTGTTGAAAACGGAGATCAAACTTTTACCCTAACAAGTACCAAAGCAGCAGATTGCAATCTCTCAAAAAATCCAATCATAGATGTTTTTCAAACTCCTGTCACGAATAAAGCAGAGAACCTAGAAATGAAAACCTTCGAAGCAAATAAAATTTATTCAGTACAGTTTGACAACTTTCCGAGTGACACCACGTATAATACAAACCCAGACGATTTAGAGGCTTTGCCTTTGGAATCTTCAAATCTACACGATTCTGATATCAACTCAGCGCACAATGCGTTCCAATCTTTACTGCATGATGTCAAAACATTATTTCCTTCCATGGAATTGCTGACAAGCACACCTGAAACTCTTCAAAAAGAAAAAATTGAAAATTCTACAGAAATCAATAACAATAATAATAATTTAATAGATATCGGAAGTGGATCAGGAACCAAAGTACATCCATGTTCTACAGGTATTCATTCATTTTTTTTCTTTGTTTCTCGTTAGGAAAATTAAGGTAACCATTGCTTTGACATTGGATATTTGGAAGTGTTTTAGGAAAACAGCTTCATTTTGAATTACTGTACGATTGGTCTAAGAGCTGACGACCGAAATGGTGAGGTAATTTTGTCGCCAATAAAAGTCAGGATAATACTTACCTGTAAGACCCTTATGCGAGAATCGTCGATCTGGCAGGCCGCTACTGGTGGGTTCAGATATTATGAGGTGGGGAAAAAGAAAAGTGAAAGTATCGTCTTTAATTTTTGTGGCAAACAGTTCCACTATATTCCCAATACACCCAAAAAAAATTTCAAATCGATCGGTTGGTGGAAAGGTGTCGCCAGCCTTAATTATGATTACCTCAAAATTATTATTTTTACCTCAAAATCATTACCTCAAAATTATTATTTTTGTATAATCATAATCAAGGCTAGCGACACCTTTCCACCAACCGATCGATTTGAAATTTTTTTTGGGTGTATTGGGAGTATAGCGGAACTGTTTACCACAAAAATTAAAGACGATACTTTCACCTTCTTTTTCCCCCACCCCATAATATCTGAACCCACCAGCAACGGCTTGCCAGATCGACGATTCTCGCATAAGGGTCTTTTAGGTAAGTATTATCCTGACTTTCATTGACGATAAAATTACCTCACCATTTTGGTTGTCAGCTTTCCGACTAGATCCTAACATATGGTTATGCCATTACTCTGTACAGAGTGTATCACCTCAAGTATCGAGAATGAGAGGGACTTAGTTGAAACGAAGTCACGCCTCATCAACCAATCAATAAAGAGACAGGAACCGTTTCTGTGACCGTTGAAGTAAATGAATACCTAACAGCCTGATTCGAGTCGTTGATATTTGTTCTCTAGACCGAAAAATCATATTCAAGTCGGTGTTGATATTTTTTCCACACACCAAGAAATTCTATTCTCTATTTTTCGTCAAGATTTCGGTCTACACAATTCTTCTCTTTATTGATTAGTTGATGGGGCGTGACTTAGCGTCAACTACGTCCCTCCCATTCTCGATACTTGAGGTGATACACCCTGTATATTTTCGAACTCACTTTGTATCTAAGTAGGAAAATTTGTAGTTTTACGATATCTGACTCTGAAGTGACAGCTCACAATTGTCAAATTACCATGTGATTGCTATTCCAAAAAACAGTTCATTTTTCCAATGAAAATTCCTCAACACATACCAAGCTTACAAGAACATCATCCCATCGTTATCATTCGTATATCGTTTCTTATATTGCAGATTCAGATGAATATGATTTAAATGGTACTGACCGTAGTGATCCAGAATATGAGCCACGAGAGGAGAACACATCCGATTCCGCATCGGATGCAGAAAGTACCGTAGACCAAACCGAACGCCGAACCAAAAATGAAAATTTGTCTCGCAATAGCTTCAACGATATAAATGGATTGAATGTATCCACTGCGAAGACTCTTCCAGGATCGAATAGATGCAATGATGACGACTTGCAGGTTGACAAATCTCGAGGTCGCAATGGGGATAAGAAATCAAACTTCTGTTTTTATTGCCACACAAAACAACAAAAAATTGCACGGCATTTGGAACTCAGACATCGTGATGAACCAGATGTCCAAAAATTCGTCGATCTACCGAGGAACAGTAGTGAAAGGAGAGGGATAATAGCAGTCATCCGCAAGAGGGGAAATTTCTTATTTAACACACAGACTGAATACAACGACGGGGAATTAATTGTTTCTAGAAGACCCAATAATAAATTCGATAGATCGGCTCATCATTTTCGAGTATGTGCAAATTGCAAGGCATTCTTCTCACGGAACAGTCTGAGAATGCATTTCGTAAAATGCACCGGACGAAGCAGCAAAAAAAATCGGGTGGTCATGGTAATGAGTAAGCAAGTCATGGCTCGGTTACATTCTCGAGCCACTGAAACTGTGATAAATGAAATCTTTCCCCAACTCAGAGAAGATAATGTTGTACGAGCTGTCCGGTACGATGAACTAGTCATAGTCTACGCTAATAAGATGGGCGAAAAGTATCAAGAGGCTCGTGATTATGAAATGGTTCGACAACGTATTCGACTTCTTGGTCGCTTCCTGCTAACGATTAGAAAACTAAACGAAGATATCACAGATCTAACCTCTGTTTATGACCCACAATTTTGTGACGACGCCGTAAAAGCAATTACTATCGAAGCTAAGCTCACACAACGAAACCGCGCTAAACCAGCTGTCGCTTCCAGTTTAGGCACATTACTCAAGCTACTGGGGTCGATTCTTGTTAATGAATGCATCAAAAAGCATAATGATATTAAGAAAAAGCATACAAAAGACTTCATAAAATTATTGACACAAGAACTATCACTAAGTGTCAATCGAAGAGTTACGGAATCTCAAACACTGCAAAAAAGAAGATCGAAAGTCGAGTTACCTTCAATGAAAGACATTAAAAGATTATGTACATACTTGGAAGATAAAAGGAACACAGCATTCCAAGAGCTGACAGACAAATTTTCAGAGCGAGCTTGGATGAAATTGGCAGAAACTACTTTAACATCTGTACAATTGTTCAATCGCCGGCGAGCTGGAAAAATCGAGCGTACTTTAATCGAAGATTTTAAAAATCACCACAGTCTCGACGCTAACACTGACAAAGAGTTATTCAACTCATTATCTAAGGAAAGCCAAGCCCTAGCTGAAAAATATGTCCGTTTTGTTATCAGCGGTAAGCTTAATAGAACAGTTCCAGTACTTCTGAATAATCAGCTACTGCAATGTATTAAATTACTTCTCCAACATCGCAAAGATATGAAAATCAAGAACAATCCATACGTTTTTGGCTTACCAGGAGAAATTAAATCTAAACCTAAATACTTGAGAGCCTGTGCACTCTTGCGAAAATTTTCCACTGAGTCTGGCGCTACACACCCTGAAAGACTTCGTGGTACCAAACTACGTAAACATATCGAACACTGTTTGTGTTTCTTTAAATCTCTCCGAGCATCAAGTAACCGACTTGGCAAATTATATGGGCCATGCCGAAAAAATTCACAGGGATATTTATCGTCAGCCACTGGCGAATCGAGAAATCCTAGGAATGTCCAAACTATTAGAAGTAGCACAAGGTGCAAACGAAGACATGGATGATGGGGATGACGATACGGATGAAGAAGATGAACAGCTCAAAGGAGGCGATAATGAAGAAACTATTGAAACGACCATACATTCAAATGTCTCAGAGGTTCCGAAGACTTCGAACAACAGTAGTAAGCTAGGAAGTTCAGCAAAAAGAATACGATTTAGTAAGTTCCACATAAAAGATTGAATCGAAGTTCTAACAATAGCCAAATCGCTTTTCTTACTTAATTTCAGAGTAGCTATCACATTTACATTATCGAATAAATTACCCAGAACTTTGCAAAATATCAATAGTACTCAATATTATTTAGAAACAGAAAAAGATTTGGCTTCCACTCCGGCAACAACCTTCGGTTAATCGGTTAAGGCAGAGAATCACAATGCATCCTTTATTTGATTTACAAATCAAATTACCCCCTCACGGTTTATTAAGTAATGAAAATGGATTGATATTTTTGGATAAGATAAAATAAACAAAAATACGAATTGTTTACCTATGCTGTTAACTTTCAGTTAACGGAACAGTGAATGGAACAAATTAGTTTTGATATCTTCCTGGTTTCTTGTAATGTACCTGCTTATTTTTATCTGAACTTCATGTAAACATTTTCCTTGCAGGCTCTCCATATGGAGTTAAGCGCACCCCCTGGAATGACGCAGAAAAAGAAAAAGTACTTGAATTATTCGGCGATGATTTAGGAAACAAGAAATTACCCTCATTGCAAGCAATTCATCATGCAATTGAAGAAAATCCATGTCTGCAAAATCGAACCTCGCCGCAAATCAAGACTTGGCTCCACAATCAAACCAGGCGAACAAAGAAAAGGAAGCTTTCTGAGAATGAATTATGAATACGTTAGAATTATCCTACCAGTTCAACTCAGCAGTATTGAACTACATTATTCGACTTGGATTCGGGCTAAAGTCACTGCATTGATAGGGTCCAAAGTCGCCAAATTAGTTGTAAAACGTTTAATACAAGTGCAGTATTATTTTTCATTATTATATACTCTTAATCTCTCAACTACTATATACTCTTCACTTAATCTCTCCCATATCAGAATGGTTTTAGTAAATATTTTCCAGTTTTAGTCAGGAAAATGTGTGAGCCTTCTCCCTTGTTCTAATTTTTCCGGAATACCTGTCCTAATCTTCTTATTCTAACTTACGCAACCCTCGGCGAGATGATCTCAGCCAGGTTTAAAAACGTTGAATACAAGTGCAGTATTATTTTTAGTTAAAATATATGTATAATATATATAAAAGATGTGACGTATCGGTTGTGAATCGCAAAGCATATACTATTCCATGTACTTAAATGTTGTTTTTATTTGAACTCTTAAGGGGGTATAGGACTGCTGGAGCCTTCAGAACAATCATGTTCTTCTGGGTGGGATTACAATGAGCGTATTCGAGGTAGGCAAATTATATTTGAGTACATGTTTATCGGACTCAAAATGAACCTCAAAAAAAATATGAATGAACAAAATATTGATAAATATAGAAATTGAATCAGCACAGGTTTTTTTTGCAGATTCGTAGCTCGCCCGCATGATCACTCAAAAACCAAGGCACTGAGAAAGCTGAAACTTTCACGAGATCTTCATAATACCTTTGTGCACAGTGTGAACCAGTCGCATCAACGGCAAAATTCTGTGAGGGATTTTATGAACGAAAAACAGGATTTTGTTTTAATAAATTCGAAAAATTTTCGTTTTTTTCGAATATTTTTGACATTATTTTTTGTAAATCAATGAGACCATGCATAAAGGTATCATAAAAATTCCGTGAAAATTTCAGCTCTCTAAGTGGCTTGGCTTTTGAGTTATCATGCGGGCCAGCTATGAATCCGGAAAAAACCTGTGCTAATTCAATAGCTTCGGATTTCTATATTTATCAAGATCTTGTTCATCGATATTTTCTTGAGGGTTCACTTTGAGTCCAATAAACATGTACTAAAATATAATTCGCCTATCTCAAGTACGCTCATTGTAATCACACCCAGAAAAATATAATTGCTTTCAAGGCTCCAGCAGTCCTATACCCCCTTAAGAATGTATGAAACGCATGGTCTGGTCAAATTATCGTAATCTCTCCCGTATCAGAATGGTTTTACAAAATATTTTTCAGTGAATCTGAAGAAATCTTGTCACTGAAGAAAACGAAATTTCAAATTCTAAGATTGGATGGTTGATATAGAATTTGAAGTATTTTTCACTATCATTGCAATGCTCTCTATAAAAAATACTTTGAATTCTTTTAGAGAAGGGCTCAATCAATCGAGTCGAGTCAGTTTATGAAATGCGATGGCCTGACGTTTCGGCAGTGTTATGCTGCCCTCATCAGAGGCTGTTTATTGGAAAAAATTACAAAAAGTTTCAATTTACAAAAGTCAAAAATCATAAAAATTCAGTTACAAAAGTCAGAAATAATAAAAATTCAGTTACAGAAGTCAAAAAAGCTAATACATGGAAGATTACGATCTTAGGTCAGTAAATTGACCCATATAAACCTAATAATATTTGGAAGTCAGATAAGAGTTGGAGACGAAACAAATACCATGGTAGTCAAAATAGAAGTCACATAAACACAAGGATTCACTTATAGTATAATTTTGACTTCTGTAACTGAATTTTTATTATTTCTGACTTTTGTAACTGAATTTTTATGATTTTTGACTTTTGTAAATTGAAACTTTTTGTAATTTTTTCCAATAAACAGCCTCTGATGAGGGCAGCATAACACTGCCGAAACGTCAGGCCATCGCATTTCATAAACTGACTCGACTCGATTGATTGAGCCCTTCTCTAATTGATTCTACTTCGAGTGATACATTCATGATGATTAATACTTTGAATTCTGTATCAATAATCCGATTTGGAGATTTTGGGATTTGTTTATCATGTTACGACATTTCTTCGTACTAGTTAGAAGAAAATAATCCAGAAAACACTTTCATACATCAGAGAATTGTTCGTTTCTGCGACCATTGGACCGGAGTATACGTACGTCCCATACAGTCTTAAGGGTGGACAGTACTGAAAATTTGTAAAAAAACATTTTTCTATTTTTTCCACTACTCAAAATGGTTCAATCATAAATCGCCTTCAGCAGTTTTCAGATATTAGTAGTATGTATATTTGAAAAAAATATAAACCTTCTGCGATGAAAATGTATGCGCATTGCGCAAGGACCTATCGCAGTGGTTCGAAGGAAATCTTCTGTGAAAGGTTCCTTGCGCATACACTTTCATCGCAGAAGGTTTATATTTTTTTTCCAATATACTGAGACGTGGATTTTATTCAGACCTCGGATCTGGACCGGATAGCCAGCCTCCGAGATCAATCCACTCGACAATTGGCCAAAAGAAAACGAAGAAATAGCAAAAGTTGGGCGCCAGGCGGATAACCGCCGATTTCAAAAATCTAAACAAAATAATAACCGTCGGCTAGCTACAGTACCGCGGAGAGGGGTCGGGATTAAGTGAAGGATTAGCAGGGCGTTTACTAACGACTCGTAACTTTGAATTCAACAAAGAAAAATAGCATTTATTCAATAAAAATAGTATAAGAAAAAATAAATAATAATAGAAATAATAAATAAAACAATCGGGGATATTTCCCCTCGGATAAAGAACGGCCACAGGTCGTGTTCAGGCGACCTGGCCACGCTTGACGAGTTTTACAATAATTAATAAACTACTAGCTTCCACGTAGGAGAGCAATAACAAAACAAAATAATGCAAAAATAAGTAACTCGACAACCTCGGTCCTCGTGGAATAAAAATTACAAATTAAAGATTGGAATATGCCCGTAAGGCACAATAACTAATCCACAGAATTATTACTTAAAATTAACTTAAACTAACTCTGCCTTCGTAGGCGAAACAAAAAAAAAACTAAACCAAATTCAAAATATAATAACGATCTGAATCTCTCCGTGAGAGGAAGAGAGCGCGACAGTGACGTAGTCAGACTATCTTTCTCGCACTCACGTGCGAAAACCTACGGCTCTACAAAAAGCACTATTACGTGACACAAAACTCAAAAATCTTACTCCAAGACCAAAACTCAAAACTCTATTATTGCGTGAGACACTGGTGACGGCCTACCGACTCGGAGGTCGTCTTAATTTGATTTGCAAAAATCTCTAAAAGCCTCGTGGTTCGGAAAATACGGCAAGATGGCTGATGGCCGTTTGCCGAATTCAAATTAGTATGAGTCAAATTGGCTAACGCTTACCGTTTTCCAGCCAAAATGCAAGGCCTCGTGGCGGCTCGACTACGAGCCCCCGGATGCACCAACTCGAACTCAACAGACTCAAACGCTTTCCCGCAGGAAATTCACACCAAAAAAATCAGCCTTGTGGCTACTACAAAAGGTAATTTCTACAATTAGCGCGAGCACTAGAGCTCGGGCTCTACCTGCGAGGCAGGCCTACGGCAGAGTGATCAGACGGCATGATGCCGGTACTTAGCGCCCTCAATAGGCGATCGATTATCGATTTTGCAAATCTACTGCGAGATCCTTAAATATGGCGACCTATCGTCGCGGCGCGCAAAATTCGAAGTTCACCACGGTGTTTGTAGCTCGCTAAATCGGAGGATCACGGGCTGTAGATTCTTCTTGGTGGCGGGAATCTCTTCCACCACCGATATCCCACGTTGCAGAATGCCCTTGGCACTCCCCCGTGTCCTCTCGTTTAATCGTTGGAGGTAGTCTGGCCAGTACTATCCTCCGGAGCTTTTAGGTGGCGTTCGTCGAAAAGGATCCCAACAGTCGATATTTGGCGTCGTACGTTCGTCTGATCGGGTCTCCGTTGCAATTTTCAGCCGTCGTCGGGGCCTCGTCTCCCACATAATAGAGAAAAGGTAAAAAAAAAAAAAAAAGAATAAGAACTAAATTCTACAGTCTTAGATCGGTCACGGTCGCCTCTCGGACAGTTTATAGCCTCGGGGCTAACCAAAACGCATTCATGCTTCTGTCATGCATCCACCCTTCGTAACTATGGTCGTCTAAGGGTTCGGGAGTCACTTGTAACACGCGTTGCAAAATGCAATGTTACAATACATACTACTAATATCTAAAAACTGCTGGAGGCGATTTTTGATTGAAGCATTTTGAGTAGTGGAAAAATAAAAAATGTTTTTTTTTAATTTTCAGTACTGTCCCCCTTAACTTGTCAAAACTGAGTTTCTTGCCGTCAGGATATTGTATGAGCCTTTTCCAGTGTTCTAAGTTTTCCAAAATACCTATTATAATCTTTTTATTTCAAGCTCACAATCCTTGGCGAATTGAAGTCAGCCAAGTTTTGAATATTCTCTTTGTAAATTACAAATAAATATTTCTCACAAACATATTGAAAGATTTTTGAAGTGGTAAAAAAGCTGAATACCCTACTGAAAATGATTCTGTGATGAATCGTGTAAAGAAGTATGTAATAATTCACGTGATAAATTGTATATTTTGACGACCGATATCTGTATATGGTTCACCATGTGGATTATTGTATACCTTGTGACGTAATTTATCACAATGTGTGAAAAACACATGATTTATTATGTGAATTTTCGTGTGATAAAATGGTACTGAAGAAAAAAAAAAAGTAAATCTGACCAAGAGTCGAGTCCTCGTCCACCAAATTCGGAATCAGAGACGCTATCACCTGGACCACTACGAGTGTTAGTTAAATTACACAGTTTCACAGTCATCAAGCTCAGCCGCGCCATTTTCACAGTTTCGAAGTCACAAGGATCAAATATGATCATAATTAACCTCACAAACAATTAATCTCATATTTAATCCTTGTGACTCCGAAACTGTGAAAATAACGCGGCTAAACTTTATGACTGTAAAACTATGGAATACAATCAACACTTGTAGTGTTTCAGGTGGTAGCATCTCTATCTCCGAATTTGGTAGACGAGGGTTCGATTCCCGGTCAGATGTACTTTTTTTTTTCTTTAGTAACATTTCATCACATGAAAATTCACATAATAAATCATGTGTTTTTCTTTTGTTTATTTTGTTTCCATTCAAATAATGACTGATATCATCGGTGTCTACTAACGCGGTTCTAGCATATCAATTTCAGAAAAAAATATCTTGTAATCACCATTCCAGACTACACTATGTAAGACGAATTGAACCCCAATATTCGGAACATGCATTTCTATGAATGTGTAAGAAATGATTACTAATATAGTAGTAGACAAAAAATGTCTTTTTAAAACTGATTTTATTAGTTCGGAACATCAATCAAAGAATCTATGATTTATCACGTTACGTAAAACCTTGCATACAACTTTTCGGAAAATGAGGCTGACATTCCAATATATCTCATCGGTAAAAAGGTACGTAGAAAAGTGTAATTTAGTGCCTTTCGGTCTTCAGTGCGAAATTACATATTGCAATCATTGATCTCTCGGTAATTCTTATGTAAACACTTCTGAATAGGATTTCTAACCGGGACAATGCGAATGAAATCTCCACACATGTGTACACATGTCATGAGAAGAGTTCCAGGACTTTCTTCGGACGTATTGCGAATTTCCGGCCTATGGGTCAAGTATAAGGTATGCGATATATTACTGGGGAACGGTCATCCGAAAACGGAGTTTTGATGATCACTCGCATGAAGGTCGTAATCTGTAATGCACATGCCGTGAAATATACGAAAAAAAAAATTGTTTTTAGGTGATGAACCTTGATTCTAATTCGATTTCGAAGGGGGTTGCTACAGTTTTGTCAATATTCATGCAGGATCCGCGTATTCCGAGATTTCAACGTTATATCATCTAGCGCGCCTGAACTAAATGTAATGCAATAATACCCACAGAAATTATGTATTGACGTCAGTGATTACAAGTAACAGCTATTTTTCGTTGTAAGCGGACTGTGCTGAATATCAAAAATAGAACAATTGAAATTTATATTGGTGATTTTTGACTTCGGAATAACATTATTATTGTTAGGTCACACCTTTTGTGTCTCAATCCTTCTATCCGTAATGCACCATTTCATAATTTCTCGAAAAACTGAATATTCACGCGAAGCACCCAAGTACGGTGTCATACGTGTATTCCTTATTATTTATCATTTGTTCTTGTGACTGTGAGACCTTAGATCAACTGAAAATCCAATTCCAACGTGTCATACATGAAGCTTCAGTACTTTTCATGGTCGTATATCGAGTACTGTATAATTCCAGGACTGTTCAAAGGTCCATTGAAAACTTCCGGGACACTGTCCTGGTATCGCATACTTCCAGGACTTTTCGTGAGCGTATTGGAAACTTTGGGAACATTGATCAAATATGGTATATTTCCGGAACCTTCCATCGACGTATTGTAAACTTCTGGGACATATTGATCAAAAATTGCCTTTCTAGAATAATGTTTTCTATCAACGCAATTGTCGAGTTCAATACATAGGAGAGAAGGTGATTATTTGGTAAATCATGTCATCAAATACTGTTTTTGTTCATAGGAAATATATTCATCTCATAACTACCGGAACTGTCCTGGAACTATTCGAATACCATAAAAAAGTTCCGGGCCTGACCCGGAAGTAACGAAATGTCTTGGAAGTTTACAAAAGGGCATGAAAAATGTCTTTGAAGTAATCAGTAGACTCACATATATGTATATGTATATATATATACTAGGGGGGCTCCGCCCCCTGCGCGCTTCGCGCGCCAATGCCCCATATTTTATCAGTTGTTTTAAGACCCGAATAATCCGCGAATTGTATGTTCTTCGGAAAATGACCGAATTTTTGATGAAATCCAGTGTTTGTTTTGTGACTCCCGATTACATATTCTCCTCACATTGGCTATTAGGTACTAAGAATTTAGAATTGATATTTTAAACTTTAGACTTTATACTTTATACTTTATACTATAAAGAGCCGTCGCCGCCGTGTCAGTATCGCAGGGAATCATGGGCAATAATAGCTGCAAACTGTGACCCAATAACAATGAGTAACTATGTTCGGTTTGGTCAAAACAAAAAATAAAAATACGAATAGTAGAAGTCAAGTTTTATAATATTTCAGTTCTTCCACGTGAATCGGATTCACATAATCTGTGTGACTACTATTTTTGATTTTTTCACTTTCGATACCTGAGGAAAACCAAGGATACCCGAGGATAGCCGAGGATACCCGAAGATACCCGAAGATACCCGAGGATACTCGAGGATACTCGAGATACCCTTAGGTGGGTTGGATTGGGTTAGATATTGAGGATACCCGAGGATACCCGAGGTTACCCGAAGATACCCGAAGATACCCGAAGATACCCGAGGATACCCGAAGATGTACCCGAGGATACCCGAAGATACCCGAGGATACCCGAGGACACCCGAAGATGCCCGAAGATATCCGAAGATACCCGAGGATACCCGAAGATACCCGAAGATACCCGAGGATACCCGAAGATACCCGAAGATACCCGAGGATACCCGAGGATACCCAAGGATATCCGAAGATACCCGAAGATACCCGAGGATACTCGAGATACCCTTAGGTGGGTTGGATTGGGTTAGATATTGAGGATACCCGAGGATACCCGAGGTTACCCGAAGATACCCGAAGATACCCGAAGATACCCGAGGATACCCGAAGATGTACCCGAGGATACTCGAAGATACCCGAGGATACCCGAGGATACCCGAAGATACCCGAAGATACCCGAAGATACCCGAGGATACCCGAAGATACCCGAAGATACCCGAGGATACCCGAAGATACCCGAAGATACCCGAGGATACCCGAGGATACCCAAGGATATCCGAAGATACCCGAAGATACCCGAGGATACCCGAGGATACCCGAAGATACCCGAAGATACCCGAAGATACCCGAGGATACCCGAGGATACCCGAGGATATCCGAGGATATCCGAGATACCCTTAGATGGGTTGGGTTAGGTTAGGTTGGGTTAGGTTGAGTTAGGTTGGGTTAGGTTGGGTTAGGTTGGGTTAGGTTGGGTCAGGTTGGGTTAGGTTGGGTTAGGTTGGGTTGGGTTGAGTTGGGTTAGATATTGAGGATACCCGAGGTTAGCCAAGGTTAGCCGAGGTGAGCCGAGGATAGCCGAGTACAGCCGGGGATAGCCTAGGACAGGGGTCAGGTTAGGTTGGGTAAGGTTAGGTTGGGTTAGGTTGGGGTGGGTTAGGTTGGTTAGGTTAGGTGGGATATTACCCAGAATTCCCTGGAAAACTGACACGGCAGCGGCGGCGGCGGCGAGATATCGTTATAATATAGAGAGATATACATTTTCCATGAAATCCAGTGTTTGTTTTATGACTCTCGAACATATAAAAAGGTCAACGGTCAAAGGTTAAAGGTCCTAGGTCCAGGAAAACAAAAGAATCTGTAATACTGGGGAAAACCCAGGAATTCTGGGGAAAACAAATGAATTCTGGGAAAAACCCAGAAATTCTGGGGAAAAAACAAAAGAATTCTGGGAAAACCCAGGAATTCTGCGAAAAACAAAAGAATTCTGGGGAAAACAAAAGAATTCTTTGAAAACCCAGGAATTCTGGGAAAAACAAAAGAATTCTGGGGAAAACAAAAGAATCTGAAATACTGACACGGCGGCGGCGGCGGCGGCGGCGGCGGCGGCGAGATATCTTTATAATATAGAGAGATATGTATATATATGTCGGCGCGTTTAGATCCTTTCTCAAAGAGATGGAGCGATGGTTATTATCTCGCTCGCACGGAGCCGTTACTGCAATGATAGTTGCTCGATTTTTGAAAAGGAGGACTATCGTTGCTGAGCTCCAGTTGTTTTATGAAAAAGATCTGCAGGGAGATTATTATTGATTCGGAAAAGGAGCTCGCGGAACCGTGACATCTCTTAGAAAATTATAATTTAAAAGGAATCAATTCTTCAACTTGTGTTTATACTTTAAATGTTAATTTTAGCTCTGTTCTGTTTGCTAACTGTTTTATTAAATATTGTGTTGATAAAATGCCCCTGAAAAAGACAAAGAATACTTCTTCTTCCTCTTCGTCTTCTTTGCTGAGAGAAGACTCGACTTCAGAAGTGGGATCTGATCAGATACGCCTACAAGTGATTCCTGAAGAACCTAGGCCGTCGACATCTACGCAACAAGATGAACTTGAGAATACGTCAGAACAACGATGGCAAACCTTAATGGAAATGCAGAACCAGAGCATGATGGAGTTAGTACAGGCAATTCGCAGACCGGTAGGCACATCTTCTACTGATCTATCGCTATCTTTGCCCAAATTTGACCCTGACACTGGAGATGGTGACACTGACGCACGGGCATGGTGCTTGACGGCTGACTTGTGCATGGAGAGAGAGATTCTTCACGAAAGCTCCTTAATCAAATCTTTAAGTCGAGCAATGAAGGGGGCTGCTGCTTCCTGGTTTCCCCGAGTGAGCTTTGCTGGCATGACATGGGATCAATTTAAAGACCTTTTCTTGGCGAGGTATGATATCGTCGAAACTCCTGCTGCAACTCTTTTACGCATCAACTCTGGAAAACCAAAGGATGGTGAATGCTTAGCTGCATATACTGCAAGAATTCTCAGCACTTTGATGACCCGATGGCAGTCTTTGACGGTTGAACAAATTGCTATTTCCGTTGCTTTGGCGCATGCAGTTCACGTGGAGCCGCGCTTACAAAGACTGACCTACACGACAGAGATAAACTCCCGTTCTCAACTTCAACGAGAATTGATGGCTCAAGAATATCGAAAACGACCTGCTAATTTTTCCCGCAGCAGTGAAGCACCTGATTCCAAGAAAACTAAACCTGCTGTTCCGCTGACGTGCTATGGCTGTGGCAAACCTGGACATCGAATTGCTGAATGTCGAAGTCGAGAGACGTCGCAAGAGCAGAATCCTAAGAAGCCATCTACGAAAAAGCCTTCTGTGACTTGTTTCAAGTGTGGAGAAGTTGGACATATTGCTCCTCGTTGTACGAAGCTTGGTTCAAGCACTTCTCAGGCTGTTCGACGTGTTGAGACTTGTGGGTTCAAGTCAATAGACGGACACTTATTACACTCTGGTGAGCAGTTTCTATTTTGTTTCGATTCTGGAGCTGAATGCTCTCTGATCAAAGAAAGTGTCGCAAATAAGTTTTCAGGAAAACGTCAAAACCGGATAGTCACTTTGGTAGGTATAGGGAAGACTAATGTTAACAGTACTACTCAAGTTTTGTCAAATCTGACTATTAATGGTCACTGTTTAGAAATTTTGTTTCATGTGATTCCTGACAATTATCTGAAGGCTGGTATCCTGATAGGTCGCGAAATATTGAACCGTGGTTTTGCTGCAGAAATGACTAGTGACAGTGTGATTTTTAAAAGGTTAATGACCATAAATATCTGTCGTGAAGAAGCACAATCAAGAAATTTTGATAACATTGATACAGATGTTCCTATATCTGATATGGATTTGCTTCTTTCCATTCTTGAAGATTTTTCTGAGTCTTTTGTTGAGGGTACACCCAAATGCAAAGTCAACACCGGACAATTGGAGATTCGTCTTATTGATCCTAATCGAACAGTACAAAGGCGGCCTTATCGGCTTAGTCCTATTGAAAGACAAGTAGTTCGTGACAAAATCAAGGAATTGGTTGATGCTAGTATTATTAGACCCAGTTGTTCTCCGTTCGCTAGTCCTATTATTTTAGTCAAAAAGAAAGATGGTTCGGATCGTATGTGTGTTGATTACCGAGAGCTTAATAGCAACACAGTTCCTGATAGATATCCGCTGCCGCTAATAGCAGATCAGATTGAGAGATTAGGAGGAGCAAACTATTTTACGTCTTTGGATATGGCGAGTGGGTTTCACCAGATTCCGGTTCATCCAAATTCTATAGAGCGTACTGCTTTCGTGACGCCTGATGGGCAATATGAATATCTATCTATGCCATTTGGTCTACGTAATGCTCCCTCTGTTTTTCAGCGAGCAATAAATAAAGGGCTCGGTGATCTTGTGAATACATTTGCGATTTGCTATATGGATGATGTCTTAATCCCATCTCGTACAATTGAAGAGGGTATTGAAAGACTTAAAATTGTTTTGACGTCATTGACTGAAGCTGGTTTTTCTATAAATTTGAAGAAATGCTCTTTTCTAAAAGTCAGAGTAGAATATCTTGGATACGAAGTTTCCACGGGTGAAATTAGACCAAATCCTCGTAAAATTAGAGCTTTAACTGAACTTCCACCTCCAGAAACGGTTACGCAACTTAGACAATTCATTGGTCTTGCTTCCTATTTTCGTCAGTTTATTTCTCGTTTTTCTCAGATTACAACCCCGTTGTATCAGCTCACTTCTGGAAAAGGAAAAATTATTTGGACTGCAGAACATGAGAAGATTCGTCAGCATTTAGTGTCTCAGTTGACAAGTACCCCGGTGTTAATGATTTTTGACCCAACCTACCCGATAGAGTTGCATACTGATGCTAGTGCTCTTGGATACGGTGCTGTCTTTATTCAAAAGGTTGATAACAAGTTACACGTGGTAGCTTATTTTAGTAAGAGAACAACATCTGTCGAGTCGCGCTATCACTCATATGAGTTAGAAACTCTTGCTGTTGTTAACGCTATAAAACATTTTCGTCATTTTCTGCAAGGAAGGAATTTTACAGTAATTACTGATTGTAATTCCCTTAAAGCTTCTCGTACTAAAATAGATTTGACTCCTAGAGTTCACAGATGGTGGGCTTTTCTACAGTCGTTTGATTTTGATATTGTTTACCGTGATGGTAAGCATATGTCTCATGCGGATTTCTTCTCACGGAATCATTTACCTGAGGTGTCGGAAAATTCTCATCATGAAACTGTTGAACAAAAACGTGTAGATTTGGCAGAAATATCTGATGACTGGTTAAAAGCTGAACAACAAAAAGATGAAGAAATCACTGCCTTAGTCTCGAAACTTAATTCTTTGTCGAATGGTGATGTTTTAGATTCATATGAACTACGTTCAGGGGTTTTGAATCGAATAATACAAAGAAATAATCGAACAATTTCCTTACCGATCGTTCCTAGAGCTTTTCGTTGGAGTCTGATTAATAATTTGCACGAGTCACTAATGCATTTGGGTTGGGAGAAAACTTTGGCAAAAGCGTTTGAAAATTATTGGTTTCCTAAAATGTCGAAATACATTCGGAAATTTGTTGAGAATTGTATTACTTGCAGAATTTCAAAATCAAACTCAGGAAAAGTTCAAGCAGAGTTACATTCTATTCCTAAAGAAAACATTCCTTGGAGAACAGTTCATATAGATGTGACTGGAAAGCTTAGTGGTAAAAATAATGTTAAAGAATATGTCTTTGTCATTATTGATGCATTTACTAAGTTTGTTTTCTTGCATCATTCTCTTTACGTGGACGCTATGAGTGCTATTAGAGCCCTCAAATTTTCTGTTTCATTATTCGGATCACCCGTTCGTGTTATAGCTGATCAAGGGAGGTGTTTCGCTAATAAAGATTTTCGTGAATTTTGTAATGACAAAAATATAGACCTTCATTTGATAGCTACTGGAACTAGCCGAGGTAATGGTCAGGTGGAGCGTGTTATGAGTACTCTCAAAAATATGCTCACATCGGTTGAGACAAACAATGATAGGTCTTGGCAAGACGCTTTGGGAGACATACAAATAGCGATTAATTCTACTGCAAATAGGGTTACTAGGGCAAGTCCATCGGAATTACTCATTGGAAGAGTGGCAAGGCCTCTTACATTGCTTCCTCTACATGATCGAGAGCTAGAATTCGATGTATCTGCGATCAGAGAGCAGGCAGCTAATCTTATTGAGACAAACGCTAAATTTGACAAATCCAGATTTGATAGACATAAAGCTAAGCTTTCTAAATTTTCTGTTGGAGATTTTGTGTTAATTCAGAATCATGAAAGAAACCAAACAAAATTAGATCCGAAATTCAAGGGTCCTTGTAAAGTAGTTCAAATATTGCATGGTGATCGATATCTTTTACAATCTCTTAATTCTAACCGCACTTATAAATACGCGCATGATAGGTTAAGAAAAATGCCTGAATGTTCTATTCCCACAGAGCTTGATGTTTGTGGTGAACATAGTGTCGAATAAGTGATGACAGTATCGGCGAGTTGTGATTGAATCGAAATTGAAATTAGAAGTAACATTTGATTTGAGTTGATTTGGCAGAACTGGATATCGAAGAGTTTACTGTGATGTAGCTTTGAGATAATGAAGTTGAGCTTACTGTGATGTAGCTCTGAGTTGAGAAATGAAATTGCTATCTTGTAATTCTCGTTTGGAAAACCCACTCATTGTGCTTATTAGTTGCAAATCATAAAGATCCTAACCCACTTTGTGGACGGAGATGGCGCAATGTAACGGCAAATGGTGTGGTGTTGTGTTGTGTTGATATGGTTTCGGGCTGGTTGACATGGTTGACAGCTATGTGATAGTTGGTTGACATGGTTGACAGTCGATTCGCATGGAGAACACGGAGTTGCTTTGATAGCAAATGATATTTGGAGTGATCTTGTAGTTCTGTCAAGCAGACTCATTTGTGCTTTGAATTTATTGCTGCAGTGTTCTTTGAGAAATAATGATATAAAAAAAAAAAAAAAAAAAAATAATTCTGGGATAGAGCATTCCAGTATTCTTTTGATAGATATTAATAAGGTCAGGCAGGCCGAACGTATTCAGAAAAAAATTCCTGTTTTCACAGATGAAGATACTGATGCACACGAGGACGTGTGAAGAGTCAGTATGGCCGTGTCGGCGCGTTTAGATCCTTTCTCAAAGAGATGGAGCGATGGTTATTATCTCGCTCGCACGGAGCCGTTACTGCAATGATAGTTGCTCGATTTTTGAAAAGGAGGACTATCGTTGCTGAGCTCCAGTTGTTTTATGAAAAAGATCTGCAGGGAGATTATTATTGATTCGGAAAAGGAGCTCGCGGAACCGTGACATCTCTTAGAAAATTATAATTTAAAAGGAATCAATTCTTCAACTTGTGTTTATACTTTAACACCCGTATTCATAGACATTTAGTAGCCCACTAACTCTTTTTTTGGTCGGCTACTAACTTCATTTTGTATTGTCTTTGCATTGTGTAATGAAGTTGGTAGCCGATTGGAAAAAAAGTTAGGAGGCTACTAAATGTCTATGAATACGGGTGTAAATGTTAATTTTAGCTCTGTTCTGTTTGCTAACTGTTTTATTAAATATTGTGTTGATAAAATGCCCCTGAAAAAGACAAAGAATACTTCTTCTTCCTCTTCGTCTTCTTTGCTGAGAGAAGACTCGACTTATATATATGTACGACATTTGAGTAGTTCGGTGACACTTTTTTTTTATTATTGGTAAATGGAATTTTATGTCCACAGTTGATGTAGCGTGAATTTCATGAAGATACTCTTAGCCGTTTTTGAGTAATTGCGAATTTACTTTGAAACGGACAGTTTGATGACAAAGCCAGTATAACATGAGGTCATATTGGTGACGCTATATATTCTAAATACAGTCATCAATGTAACCGCATGATATTCTATCCAAACTTGTACATATTACCATATGATATGTGGTTATATTCGTGACATTGTACATTCGGTTATGCATATTCAGTCATCATTGTGACCACGTGATGTTTCGATTACATATATTTACCGTCAAAATGTTGATGTTGACGTCTGAATTATGAATAGGAAGCGAAGCGTGCATTTTCTGCATAACAGTTGATGCATGTGGGATTAAAAGTATTCTATTCTCGCACCATATTATCAATAATTCTGGAAACAACTATATCGTCAATCGAATAATGATAAGAATATTGATTTGTCATCAAAGTAAACGTGTCGTACGGATTTGCTGTAAAACCTGGAATTATATAACTCACTTCGACGTACAGTAATGTTCATCAATGGGTTCCCAGTGGCTAACTGTTTTCTTCGGACTTTTTCGGATACAACCATTAAAATAATATAATATTATTTTTATAAGGGGTCATAATTATTATTATAATAATTTCGACTATCGGCACATCAAATACGACTAGAATGGAGTCTCGTTTCCGAAAAAGTCCGAAAAAACAGTTAGCCACTGGGAACCCATTATTAAACATTACTGTACCAATGCATTTAACTTATAAGTCATGAGTCTCAGGAATGCATCTTCATCTAACGAGAGGATCGCTGGTTCAAGAATTACGATTAGCGAATAAAACTGTTGAATGATGATCAGTACGATGGTCAGCTGTGAACTTGTGACAGGTCGGTATGCGTGAAACTCAATCCAGGCCGTCCTAATACGTATCACCCAAGAAATCTGAGGAGTTTGCGACTAGAACTCTTTCCAATATCAGGCAGGAATAATGGGAAGTGATAGTTTGTGATGATATCGAGAAAAATCAACCGTTCATCGGAGTATTGCGAAGCGTATTAGCAGCGTCGTGGAAATGGCCAATGAATAGTATCTGCTGTTATCAAAGTGTGCGATCTGTATGAAATAATTCCATAACCTACAAAACTACAAGTCGATTGGGTATCTGCTATGTGTCAATGGATTGCATACGGCTTGTCGGCACACAGATGTATGATCGCGTAGCGAGTGAATCAGTCTGAATGTTGAAGCTAATGAATCGTAGAACTCTGCAATGAAAATGAATGGAGATCAGCTCTCTAGTCACGGCATGAGCTGAAAATGCGTGAAAAATAAGAATCGAAGCGTTCCCAACTTTAATATAATTGCTCGCGTAAAATACAATGGGCGCGAAAGATAGCATCCAGTGTTCAGCTGAAACTATTGATTGAAGAAACGCCGAGTTATAACGTTGATGTCATGATAAAATTTCAAGGCATCGTCTCGTAAATTAAGTGTCCGAGGCAAACTGCGTCAAACTCGTTTGATGAACGCACGGCGGGTGATCTACCGCTGATGATCAAGATCCGTTCAGAAATGCAGTGGGAATAGTGTAAGGTGACAGTTTGTGACGTTATTGAGCTGAGATTATGGAATTTAATGACAAATTGCCTCGTTGTATACTGATTTTGCAGTGTCACTGAAATGACCGGTACGTGGTTTCCGCTGTCATCGAAGTGTGCGATCTGTATGTAATTATTTCGTAACCTACAAAACTACACATCAATAAAGTAACTGCTATGTGTCAATGAATTCCATACGCTCGCCAGCAGACGGGCGAATGATCGCGTAACGAGTGAATCAGTCTAAATAAGGAAGCTAATAAATCGTAGAAATATGTCCTGATAATGAATAAAGATCAGCTCTCTAGTCACCGCATGAGCTGAGAATGCGTGAAAATAAAAAATCGGAGCGTTTCCAATTTCAATGTCATTGCTCGCATGAGATTCAATGCGCGCGAAAGTAAGCATACGACGTTCCGCTCAGACTGTGGATTAGAGAAACGGCGATGTTATAACGTTGATGTCACGTTAAAATTTCGAGGCATCGACTTGTAAATAAAGTGTCCGAGCCAAACTGCGTCGAACTCGATTTATGAACGCACGGCGGGTGATCTACCGCTAATGATCAAGAACCGTGTGGAGATGTAAAAAAAAAAGTGGACGGTGGCAGTTTGTGACGTTATTAAGCTTGGATCACGAAATTTCATGACAAATTGCGTCCTTGTATACTGATCTCGCAGTGTCACCGAAATGACCAGTACATAGTTTTCGATGTCATCGGAGTGTGCGATTTATATGGAATCATTCCACGACCTATAAATCTACAAATCGATGTAGTGCCTGCTATGTGTCATCAAATTTTATACGGCTCACCGGCAGACAGGTGTATAATCGCGTAGCGGGTGAATCAGTATGAATGAAATAGCTAATGAATCGTAAGTTTCTGCAATGATCACGGATGAAGATCAGCTCTCTCGTCACCGCATAAGCTGAAAATGCGTGGAAATGAAAAATCGGAACGTTCCCGATTCGATTATGATTGCCCGCATGAAATTCAATGCGCGCGGAAGTTGGTATACGGTGTTCCGATAAGGGTGATTATCGAAGAAACGGCGATGTTATAACGTTGATTTCATGCTAAAATTTCAAAGCATCGTCTCGTAAATTAAGTGTTCGAGGTAAACTGCGTCAAACTTGTTTCATGAAGGCACGCGGGTGATCTACCGCTGATGATCAAGATCCGTTCAGAAATGTCACAACAAAGCAATTTGTCATTACATTTCGTAATCTGAGCTCAATAACGTCACAAACTGTCACCTCACACTACTTTCACCACAATTCCTAACAAATTTTGATCATCAGCGGTAAATCACTCGCCGTGCGTTCATAAAACAAGTTCGACGCAGTTTGCCTCGGACACTTAATTTGCGAGACGATGCCTTGAAATTTTAACATGACGTCAACGTCATAACATCGCCGTTTCTCCAATACACAGTCGTAATAAAACATCGTATGCTTACTATCGCGCGAATTGAATCTCACGCCAGCAATCATACGAAAATTGGAAACGCTTCGATTTTTGATTTTCGAACATTTTCTAGCTCATGGGGTGACTAGAGAGCTGATCTTCATCCGTAATCATTGCAGAGTTTTACGATTCATTAGCTTTTTCATTCATACTGATTCACTTGCTACGCGATTATATACCTGTCTGCCGGTGAGCCGTGTAAACTTCAATGGTACATAGCAGTTACTTTATCGATGTGTCGTTTCGTAGGTTATGAAATAATCACATACAGATCGCACACTTCGATGACAGCGGAAACCATGTACCGGTCATTTCAGTGACACTGCAAAATAAGTAGACAACAAGGCAATTTGTCATTACATTTTGTAATCTTAGCTCAATAACATCACAAACTGTCACCTCACACTATTCCTACCACATTTCTAAACAGATCTTGATTGCAAGCGGTAAATCACCTGCCGTGCGTTTATGAATCGAGTTTGATGCAGTTTGCCTCGGACACTCAATTCACGAGATGATGCCTTGAAGTTTTAACATGACATCAACGTTATCACATCTCCGTTTCTTCAGTAATCACCCTCATCGAAACACCGTATACCAACTTCCGCGCGCAGTGAATTTCACGCGAGCAATTACAGTAAAATCGTGGACGTTCCGATTTTTTATTTCCACGCATTTCCAGCTCATGTGGTGACGAGAGAGCTGATCTGCATCCGTAATCATTGCAGAAATTCACGATTCATTAGCTTTTTTATTTATACTGATTTACTCGCTACGCGATTATACACCTGTCTGCCGGTGAGCTGTTTGAAATTCAATGACACATAGCAGTTACCTCATCGATGTGTCGTTTCGTAGGTTATGAAATAATCACATAGAGATCGCACACTTCGATGACAGCGGAAACCATGTACCGGTCATCCCAGTGACACTGCGAAATGAGTATACAACGAGGAAATTTGTCATTACATTTCGTAATCTAAGCTCAATAACGTCACAAACTGTCATCTCACACTATTTTTACTACTTATTTTGCAGTGTCACTGAAATGACCGGTACGTGGTTTCCGCTGTCGTCGAAGTGTGCGATCTGTATGTAATTATTCCATCACCTACGGAACTACACATCGATAAAGTAATTGCTATGTGTCAATGAATTCCATACGCTCACTAGCAAACGGGCTATAATCGCGTAGCGAGTGAATCAGTCCAAATGAGGAAGCTAATAAATCGTAGAAATCTGTCCTGAAGATGAATGAAGATCAGCTCTCCAGTCACCGCATGAGCTGAGAACGCGTGAAAATGAAAAATCGGATCGTCTTCAATTCTAATGTAATTTTCCGCATGAGATTCAATGCGCGCGAAAGTAAGCATACGACGTTCCGCTCAGACTGTGGATTAGAGAAACGGCGATGTTATAACGTTGATGTCACGTTAAAATTTCGAGGCATCGTCTTGTAAATAAAGTGTCCGAGGCGAACTGCGTCAAACCCGTTTTATGAACGCACGGCGGGTGATCTACGACTGATGATCAAGATCCGTTCGGAAATGTGGTAAAAATAGTTTAAGGTGACAGTTCGTGACGTTATTGAGCTGAGATTACGGAATGTAATGACAAATTGCCTTGTTGTATACTTATTTTGCAGTGTCACTGAAGTGACCGGTGCGTGGTTTCCGCTGTCATCGAAGTCTGCGATCTGTACGTGATTATTTCATAACCTCCAAAACTACACATCGATAAAGTAACCGCTATGTGTCGATGAATTCCATACGCTCGCCAGCAGACCTGTGAATCATCGCGTAGCCAGTAAATAATCAGTTTTAATGGCGAAGCTATTGAATCAACATCTAGACTCCATAATGTAGTCTCAGGAATATAAGTTTTATGGTTCAAAACAAGACGGTAATCATAGACGTAATAGAACCTACATGCGCCAGTGTAGTGAACACTTTTCTGCTTCTCCGTCTGCGTTCGCGTTTGCGTTCGCGTTTGATCGTGCTAGGGTCTTAAACAGAGATAGCCTTGACACCAGGCTTTTTTCTTTCTTTCTACAAGGTACACAACAATTCGGCTCTCTCTTCTACTCTATGTCCATGAGCTCTTTGAGCAACACTTTTCACCTTTGACCATGTAGGACGGACGGAGCATTGCCTATGCCGGAGTATAGGGGAATCTGTTGCCGAGTAATGAGAAAGAGACGGAAGATACTAAATTGTTTGTAAGAGAAGGAAGCAGTTATCTCGTTTGGGATAAAAAGTTGCTAAGTCGTGTTGCTGCGTTGCCATGTTTATGTACCCCATAGCCTCTGTGGCATAACTCTCTCAATCATAACTAAACCTACTCGATTTCAAGAGTTAGCAT
Organism: Tenthredo livida; assembly: GCA_963992785.1. Taxonomy (NCBI): domain Eukaryota; kingdom Metazoa; phylum Arthropoda; class Insecta; order Hymenoptera; family Tenthredinidae; genus Tenthredo; species Tenthredo livida. Next base: position 13,414,736 of record OZ023068.1, on the reverse strand, counting down.
GAATGAGGCTTATTTGTGTGCATATATACCGGGAGATTATGTGGAAAGGAACGGCTCCAAGCGCGCAGGCGATGATTCATTCAAATATTTCGAGGGTCACCAATTTCAGACTCGCCACGAACATCCCTAGAGTCCGTCTGCTATTTGTTCACGGAGTATTAGACAGGAGAACAAACTATGGTTACGGATATGGTCCCCGTTTTGTATGGAATCCAGGCAGCGCTGCGTTCGGTACAGACCCGATGCTTCCGGCGTGCAACCGGCATGGCGGCCGGTGCGACAGCTTGCGAATTGGCGGTTATGTATGTGGTGCTGACGGGTTCACGGAAAATATGTGTTAAAATATCAAACAGATATAATAGCACATGTTCCTTCTTTCGCTGCCAATATTGCGAGCTTTGTTCATGTTTCTGGAACACTGTTCAAATGATGTTGTTCTGATGATCAAAAATCTAGATTCTAAATAATAAACAGGTCACGGTTCTGAATTTTCGTCTACGGAAAATTCGACTAAAACAATTCGTCTAAAACAATTCGACTAAAACAATTCGACTAAAAGACAATTCGACTAAAAACAATTCGACCAAAAAACAATTCGTCAGAAGTCCAACACGTCCTCGTTCGTTGACTCCGGGTCCGGCAAAGAGCGGAGATTCATAACGAGGGAGGATGAATTTTGAAAAATATTTCTGATCAATAATATATTTTTTGTTTAATCATGAGTATTGCAACCAGGTGATTAGTCCATGTAACGGATTCTAGCCAGATATCTCAAAAATCGTGGATACATCAGTCGTAGGCCTTTTTTGAATCCCGCCCGAGAATCCGCCCACTAGGTGGTCTCCGGGCGAGAGGGATGATTTTCCTTAATCGTGAGCCCAGGTCACGACGCGAAGCGCTTCGCGTCGTGACCTACGGCGAGCCACCCACCCGGTGGATGTGGCTCCCGAGAGGTTAGAATAGGTTAGGCCACTCCACTGATCCTACACACACACGCACACATGCGAAATACCCAGACGGTAGCTGTGGCTCGCGAAAGGTTAGAATAGGTTAGGCCACCCTACTAATCCCACACACAGACACACACATGCGAAATACCCAGACGGTAGCTGTGGCTCTCGAAAGGTTAGAATAGGTCAGGCCAATATATATTCCAGTCGAATTGTTTTGAGTCGAATCGTTTTTAGTCGAATTGTTTTCTAGTCGAATTGTTTTTAGTCGAATTGTTTTAGTCGAATTGTTTTAGAGGAATTGTTTTAGTCGAATTTTCCGCAAAGCCTGAATTTTCGCGCGAAGATATCACAGGCGGATATCGAGGGTCCGTACCGATGACAGCGCCGCCAAACGTTAGAATTTTCGGGGACCGTTTTTCGACTCAATCCTCGGCAAAGCTTGTTCTCCTGTCTAATACTCCGTGTATTTGTTTCTGATTGTTGTCAAATACAAATGGCGGCAGACCGTTGCAGGAATAGGTTATGTTTGTGTGAATCTAGCAGACGACAGAACTAGGGATATTATTGAGAAGTTGGTGGAGTCGCTGGCGCTATTCTGCTGGCCAATGAGATTTAAGCAAATCAAAGTTCGCGCGCCTGGAGCCTTTCCTTTCCACATAATCTCCCGGCATATCCCTAAGGCCATCCTTGTCTTATTAGTGGGTAACACCCCCACCACTCCAATGCTCCGTCCATCCTATATGGTCTAAGCTCACTACCGGCCAGAGTTTAGAAAGAGCCATGGCCAATGGCGTATGCGATTTGGAAGAAAATAACTTATCTTTCTCTTATACGCGGACTGGCTAACTACTTGCGAACTGCATAGTCTATGGCGGAAATAAATTAATTCGTGTTTTCTTGGTAGCCTAATGGCAGTATGGTTCATGACTAACAGTTTCCGGCTGGGATTCACCAGTTTTCAAGAGGTGAAAGACGACGTTACTGGTTACCGTGCCATTGTCAACGCAGTGTGAAATTTCTTCGTCGCGCTTTTAACTAGTTTCGATTTCGCTATATGGCTTTTCTTTCCAAATACGAAAGGCCCAGAGTAATCGGTCTTCATGTCTTCAACTAAGTCCAAAATGTACGCACTTCTGCGTTTTTCCGAGAGTGATGTTGAGGTCCGTTGTGTTAACGACCTCAGAAGCCGTTCCAAAGACACGTGTATGGTCAGAAGAAATCGGCGGTTAGTCGCTGCCAAAATTGAAGCATTCAATGGTAAGTAGCTTAGAGATTATTTTTGCGGTCAAACTATTTCGAATAACTGCTTGTCAATACGATAAAAGTATGAATCAAATTTTTCTAATACCACAATGTGAACATTTTGATGCCTTCAGTCAATAATGATTCATTGAATTACAATGATTCATTGATCTAATCCGTTTTGCACTGACGATTTGTAATGTTTGAAATTGTGATTATTCTCTGCTATTTGTATTTCTATTTATGACATAAGTATACAAGCTTCATTGGCAGCTAATTATGATATTTTCTTACAGAGAATTTCGAAATCCTGACTGCAATCGCCGCAGATATGTGTCGCCAAGTACCACATGTATCAGTTGAACGTGAAATAAGTGTGAATAAAGCTGAAAGTAAGTCGGACCACTATGTTGCAGGTTGCTGTACATTTTCAATAATCGTGATCAGTAATTTTGACAACAACTTGATCACAACATTTCGTTTTTTTTCCTAAACTATATCTGTTGCTTCATTTGGTAACACGTGGTATCAGATAGCATTAACGGTTTTTTATTGATGTCCTGTAAACGGTTTAAAAACGTGGGGAAAGTCTACCATGTATTTTAATAATTATGTTATATTCCTGAATAATGACGTACATTGTAAAAATAGAGTGAGCATTGCAGCATTTCTGACATTTTATAATAAGTTTTGAAAGGTTTTGATGGGATGAATGTCGACTGTATCTCTTCATATCAACATGTGTTATTTCAGAGCGTAAAACAGATTGCGCATCAACCACTGATCAGACTCCACGACAGCCAAAAGAGCCTAAAACATTCAATAACAAGGATGCAAGTGACTCAAACAAGAATATAACTTACTCAGAGAAGTCGGAAGTGTCCAGGGCTACTGAGTTCAAATGTGCAGCCAGCGTCGTCAATGACGAAATGGATTTTATTCCGTGTAACCTGCATGACGACAACGAAGGTGACTATATTGGATCGCTAACTTACTAATTATATGCGCCGATCCAATATCAAAGCTGGTTCCCCATTCCGCTCCGTCTCTCGATGCGTTTCATTCCACACTGACATACGATTTGGTTTCATTTCAGAGCATGCAGCTGATCATGCGTCAACCACTCACACGTCATCCCGAGAACTGGACAAGCCTGAAATATCAAATGAAAATTATACAACCGACCTGAATAAAAACATGACATATACAAACCAGTCTGAAGTGGCCACGGCTCCTGAATTGGAAGGTGCAGTAAGTGGCGTCGACGACGAAATGGATTCTACTCTGTGTAACCTGCATGACGACAACGAAGGTGACTATATTGGAATGCTAACTTACTGATTGTGTGTGTGTAGATTCAACATCGAAGCCCCCTTGTACGATCTATCAATGGGTTTCAATCACACAAGTGCTGACTGTACACTTCTGTATCGGCACGTAACTCTGTCTTATTTCAGAGCATCAAATGGATCGCCCAGCGATGACTCATTGTGTATCACCGCAATCGAACGAAACTCAAATATCCGGAGAAAAAAATAAAGCTGATAAGTCTCAGATTGGCATTCACTTATTATTAGCCCAGTTAGATGGTTTGGATGATGACGAATTGAATAGAATTGGAATTGGAGAACCAGGTCTTGTCGAAGTCGTTAGATTCTCTGACTTAAACGATATGCTGCAATCTCTCAGCCCTCCTCCATTACCTCGTGTTTCAAGTGACGCTCAACTGAATCTTCCGACATCGAGTGATGCTATTAACTTGTCTCCATCACTTGGATGCCATACGACTTCGTTGCTTAGTGTCTTCGAACATATTAAATCAGATGTTCAGCAGTTCTAACTGATAATTTGTTGAAATACGGATTGATCACGAACTATGATGACAAGATAATTGTAGAATAATTTCTAAAATGTAACAAATACGTTGAGTGAGTACTTAATCCACTATACTCTGTTGTATCCAATATGCAAATCAATAGTTACGTAGCATTCCTGTATACATGTCTGCAATATTCACAGACTCCAGTGATGACGAGGCAGATGTTACCGATGACACTAATAAAGATCGAAATTATGTGATTGAATCAAGTGACAGCGACGCCGATTCATTGTTAGAAGAAATGGATGAAAATGATCATGAGATAAGTAATCGATCCTCAAAATCTGTGTCGAGCGCTAAGTTCACTTGCTCACCAGGTGGTTTAGATGACTTTGGTCTTCACGCTCTGCCTCGAAGAATGTCATCAAAAAGCAAACTGAACTTTTGCTATTATTGCAAGAAATTGCAAACTGTCATTAGTCGGCATATAGAAACGGTCCATAGAAACGAAGAAGAGGTACGAAAATTTGCTGTATTACCCAAAGGTAATCATCTTACGATCTTTATTTTTATCTCAAATACATAGCTTTTAAATTAATTTGGAATCTGAACCCCGACGCTTGTATATGGGGCATTCCAGCTCAACTCAACCAACTATCGACACTCATGTCTTCGTATTTTCTTCGAAAGAACATATGTTAAAGTTCGAGTAAAAAGACAATGTTTCTGTGAGTTAGAAGTCTTGCATCCAATTTTTGATGGTCACGGATTTTTTAATAAATGTAGGCGGTGAATAATTCAAATTTTTATCAAATGTAAATATAGAATCTTACAGTAAAATGTTAGATACACAAAACAACCGTTAATACGTAATTATTGACATACTTCATTTGGAAAAGAATATTGAAATGCTCAGTACTCAAAACACGGCAATCGTCGAATAGTCCTAGAAGATTTAACTATAATGAATATTTGCAATAATTAATCCTAAGTCAATTATTCAGTAATAGATTTTTCAATGGTTTTTTATTAGGTAATCTGGAACGCAAGAAAATTATCGAAACTATTCGGTTGAATGGCAATTATTTGCACAATAAAATACCTGAATATAATACACATGGGCAGTTGATTGTTTCTCGACGGCCTAAGGAACAAAGATCTGCAGTATATTACAGAATCTGTCATAATTGTAAGGGCACTTTTTCGGTTAAAACAATCCGAAGGCATCGTCACCGATGCTTAGGAGAATCGAGTAAATCAAATCGATCCAATGTAATTTTATCCCGAAGAGTAGCTGGCAGACTACATCCGAAAGCCGGTGATCAACTAAAAAATGTTGTCTTTTGTGTCATGCGTGAGGATGAAATTGTACGACTAATAAGATATGATGAATTACTAATCATATTTGCGAACATGATGTGCTTGAAGTATCGGAAACAGCAAGAGCACGACTTAATACGGGCACGCTTGAGACTACTCGCACGACTGCTTCGCACTGTCAAGTTATTGAATTCAAATATAACTGATTTTGCTTCGTTGTATCAACCGAAGTTCTACGATAACATATTATCAGCTATTGACACAGAAGCTCGTTTTAATGAAGAGACCGGCCAACATGATGTTCCTTCTGTCGTTACAACGCTTGGAATTTACTTAAAAGCTGTCTGTAATATTTTTATCGTGGAATGTATAAAAAAACGGAAACTTGGAGACAAAAGTACTTGCCGAGGACTTCTTGAAGGTTCACAAAGCCACGTATTCCGGTAGATTGAATAAAATTGGGCTCGAAGCACAGGTTAAAAAAAATAGGATACAACAAAAGCCATTACCAACAACACGCGACATCCAGAAACTCCAAGAATTCCTCGCAGATAAATTCAATTCGACTTTGGAAGCACTGACTGAACAGTATTCCTATGAAAACTGACTCGAACTTGCAAAATTAACGTTAGTGCGAATCTTTGTATTTAATCGACGGCGTACTGGAGAAATCGAAAGAATTTATGTTGAAGATTTGAATAATCGTGAACAAATCACTGAAGAAACGAATCCAGAGATATACAACTCTCTATCCAAAGCCGAGCAAAATAGTGTCAAAAAGTACGTTCGCGTTGCCATCTGCGGTAAGCTTGGACGAACTGTTCCAGTGCTGCTCTGTTCTGAAAATGAAAGAGCTATTAGAGTTATTTTGAAATATCGATCATCGGCAAGAGTTCACAAAAAGAACCCATTTATCTTTGGAGTCCCTGGTTACGATTGTGGAAGATTCAAGCACCTTTTTGCTTACCAACTGCTACGAACATATGCGGAACAGTGTGGCGCCGAATACCCAGATCGATTGCGAGAGACGCTACTCCGTAAACATGTAGCTGGCTGATTCTCAGAAAAAATCGAAACATGACTTTATTAATTGGACCGAATTTTTTTAAAATTATTATGGTTTTTTTTTTGATAATTTGATAGTACATATCCTAATTGACTAACACATAATAGTGGTCCCCAACTTTTTTGAGTTTAAAAGGGGGTGAGCGGGTTCGAAATAAAATTAAAAAGTGGGGGAATGATAGCTTGAATTTAGCTTCTGCTTCCGTTAATTTTTTATTTATTGACATTTTTTTACATTTGGCACCCTGAAACAAGCAAAGCAACTATAATTCTTCTACATTTATTAAGAAATATCATCCTTTGTCTCAGCGATCATTCCCTCACCAACAATTTTTATGAGGGAATGACGATGAGGGAATGACGAAACGAACTATTATTGCCTCAAACTAGGAAACGTATCCCTACTTATCAAACATAATCTTACGACATTTTATTACTACTCGAAACATATACGAATATATCATAAATTGTCCATAAATAAGCGCTTACCCTTTTATAACACGGTGTGAGGGAATGACGGTTGAAAATGTAAGTTTGAAAAAATTTTCTCTCAAAATAATTTTAACAAAAAATCTCATCATCCACAGCCCAGTCTGGCGTATGTTTTTAATATTGATGTTGCGAATTTTGAAAAACATTGAGGATGCGTTCAAAACAATGTTTAAATTATGCTCTAATCCCAATGTCACACAACTGTGAGGGAATGATACGTTTTTTAAGGACGAGTTTAAAAAAACATTTTGTGATTTTTCCGTTCGCCGTTTTTAAACTATACACACGTTTATGTATAGCTGGTACTATCATATATAAATAAAAAATAAGACAGCAAACAGTTTATAAGAAACTTTTCGTATTAGGTTTATGAGTCTATTTGAATTTGGGGGTTGGGACATAATGAGGGAATGATTTTTAGGGTATTTACTTGACCATATATTGATTAGTTGTGATAAAAAAAAAAAAAATTATTCCATGATTCCGTACGTCTAGTAAGGTAGTTTCATAAAAAAAAAAGACTTACTATAACTTACGATCCCGTTTGACGGGAATCGACAAGGACCTAAATCTCGATTTTTTCTGAGAATCAGCCAGCTACATTATGTGCATCAGAAAATGTTGACGAAAATAGAATTCATGATATTGCGGTCTTCATGGGACATGAAGACGAAATACATCGTCGTCACTATAGGAAGACCGTTGTCAGCAGGGATGTCTGCGGTGTTTCACAAGCACTTGAAAGAGCAAGTGGTCTCAACTGCCATCAATTAGAATCCGATGCTGAGAATCAAAATAATTCGAATGTCATTAGAGCGTCCGATTCCAGTGACGAGCGTTCAACTGAATTTACACTGCACAAGTCAAAGTCTTCATATGGAAGATTGGTTTCAAAGGTGAAGAAAATAACGAAACAAACAGAAAATAAAGGTTCTGCAAGTAAAGGTAAGAAGTTCTATGCAATAACAATATATAATCTTGTTTGGAAATGAATCCAAAATAAATATTATAGTACCCATTATAGATTCCCTGTCTGACAAGAAAATGAAAGTTCGCTGGAGTCAAAGTGAAAAAGATGCAGCATGGTCGACCTTCGGAACTACCATCCAGCAATCAAAACTGCCAACAGCTGCCGCTATAAGAAGCTTTTTGAAAAAGAATTCTTGTGTGCGGAGAACAGAGGCTCAAATAAGAACATGGGCTAGCAATCAATTGAAACAAAAGTGAAAATCACTGAACATCAACTTAATATTCAAACTTTGGATTATTCATTGGTTATCTTCTACAAGGCGAGTGATGATATTACGTAGTTACACATCTGAGAGCTGCAGGTGATATTACAATTTCTAAATAAAGTATCACCAAAATAACCGATGAATGATAAGTACATCATCAACTAAAAGATTGTGGTTATAAACTATACTTATCTACAAGTACTCTGATTCACCATATTTACCTTTAAGTTTATAATCCAGTTATATTTTATGCTATCGACAACCTATACTAATAATTTAACACTGTTGATCAGTCATTGATTATTACTAACCAATGATTTTCGAGCGATTATACCCACCTTGAAAATAATTTTCATCAAATCACTGTTAAACGCTCTAAAAAGCATGCAATTCATACAGTTTTTTTTTACAGTTGATTACTGCTATTTTGATATATAGTTCATGTTTTTTCAAGATTTTGTGTGCTACACTGAACATAGATTTAGTCTATTGGAGAAAAAGTTGTTGTTGTAGGATACAAGTGACTGCGTTCCATCAAATTTCTCAAAAATTAGAGGAAATATTCTATATGGATGTTATCCAGGGCCAAGCCTGCAATGATATTTCATGATTTTCATTTTTAGGCGAAAAACTTTTCGATTGTGAGACTTTTTTTTTTCCATCGTTTATAGGAAAATGTCTTACGATAGCAAAAATTTATGTCTGAAAATCAAATATATGAAATATTATTGGTTTGGCCCTAAATCAGGTACATTGATATAGAATATACACTCCAAATTTGGAGAAATTTGATGAAACACACCAGCCTCTACCCTATGGCAACCACTTTTTCTGCGGTAGACTGAATTTATGTTCGGCAAAGAACACAAAATCTTGAAAAACCATGAACTATGTATCAAATAGCACTAATCAACTGCAAAAAAAATTGAGCCAATAAAATGTTTCCTCAGAGCAACGCAGTGATTTGAGAAAAAAATATTTTCGAGGTGGGTATACCCCATTGAGTACACCATAAACTAAGAGATTATGATTATAGACTATACTCACCCATACGTACTCTGCTCCACTATCATGCTTTACTATACTTACTTGTGCTACTCGAGTCATATTTCATGTTATCGGCAACCTGTAATGATGTGGTAATGCTGTTGATTAGTTATTGATTATTTTCAACCAATGATTGTTAAGTACGTACATTATTAACTAAAAGATAATAGTGATTACAGACTTTACTAATTACCTAAGCTATCCGAGTCATATCCTATGTTATCAGCAGCCTGTAATAAGAAAAATATAAGACCTGATTATATGATAATCATTTTCGACAAATGATTAATAAGTACATTATGAACAAACGGATTATGAATATTCACCATACTACTTCCCCTTGTTACGTGAGTCACATTTCATGTCACCCTAAACTTGTAGTATCAATGTCAAACTGTCAATGACGGTCCATTTCCGCGATTCAAGTTATGATGATAGCAGTATTTGTTTGTTGTTCCTGCCAGTGGCTGCACAATGGCTTTTGTAGCGACTAATCAGAAGTGAGCTCTTCATTGCGAACTGACCTGGTCGCAATTCGGACCCTGGACCCTCGACGTTTTTTATTTTTCCAGTTTTTTTTTCTTATATGCTAGTAGAAGAACGTGGACCGATTTCCAGATTTTTGTTCCAATTCATCATCGTGCTATGAATTTCCGAATGATTGACGGAATATTACATATGTTGAACTTCGGGTAAGTATAACTCCGGATGAAAAAGAGGTATCGACATGAAGAATAGGTCCTTTTTCTCGTCTTGGATTGTACTTCGACATAAAAATAAGTGACAAAAATATTCATCGTGAGCTCGATCATTTTTATACGCTTTGAAGTATGAAAAATTGACTTTCGTCAAGTGCAATCACTTTGATTTCTTCTGTAAGAAATCCCATAAATCCTAGAGCCGAAACCAGAATTTTCAGGACCACAACGAAGACGGACCGATTGCTACTTTTCTTTTTTTTTCTTCAATGTTTCAATTTTATTTTCTCGATGTTATTGACCATTATTATTCCGAACCTTAAGAATTGCTATGTTTAGCAAATTCAATGTCGAAACGTTTACTTGGATGACATATCGGAAACTATCTTCCGATCATTTCCGTGACGTTACGAAACAACTTCGCAATACTTCGACGAACCGTCATTTTCTCTTCATATCACTACAAACCACCTCTTATCATATTCCTTGAGGTATACGCATGATAAAACAATCAAAATTGAGTTTAACGCATACTGGGGCTCGATTCTTGAGATCATGCGATCAATTTTCGTATGTGAAATTAGTTTTTCGGCCAATTGCGATGTTCGCTTTCTTTGGAACTATCACATGATTGGTCGAAAGGTGAATTTCGCATACGAAAATTGATCACATGATCTCAAGAATCGATCCCCTGAGCTGTCACAAGTTCACAGCTGACCATTGTACTGATCATTATTCAACAGTTTCATTCGCTAATAGTTGCTTTCGAACCAGCAATTCCTTCATTACATGAAAATGCAGTTCTCAGACCTATGACCTATAATTTTAATGCATTAATACGTCGAAGTGAGTTCTACGACTCACAGGTAAAACAGCAATTCTGTGCGAAACGTTTACTTTGATGACGTATCGAAAACTATCTATCGGTCATTTTCGTGACGCTCCAAAACAACTTTGCAGTACTCAGATGAAGCCTTCGTTTCAGGCGCGGCGGAACGTATATTTTCGAGGTGTGGAGCTGAGTTGACGCAGGGGGGGGGGGGGGGTCAAAAGTCAAGGAGAAAGACAAAAGTCCGACGCAGCACCTCTAAATCTTTAAGGACAGGGCCGATTCTTCTCGCAGGTTGTTTTTTCATGTCGAACTATAGTTTTAGGTTGTTCAAAGTGGAAAAATAAAATTATCGATTTTTTTTTTTTAAACGGTCCAATGCTTTCAATGTGTAGGTTAGGTAGCCTCAGCAACGTGCATGCGTTAGGTGCGCATTGCGTGCCGCGTGAACACATGACGCGAATACTTATCGTACTTTTGAATATTGATACACAAAAATTTTTCAATCTCAATCCCATCCGCACTTATATAATTTAAGGTCTCATCACGTTAGTCAATACATTTTCTTTGTCTTTCAATGACTTGATATTTAAGTCAATAAAACAAGATTTAATTTCCCGAAACTACAGATATCTGAGGTGTGGAATTCCACACCTACTAAATTTTGAGGTATGGAGTGCTCCACACCTACCATAGTGGTTTTGCCGCGCCTGCTTCGTTTTTCTCTATATCACTACAAACTATAACCTCTAATCATTCTCGCCTAATATTGTAGAAGGTCCTGGTCACCACTCACCAGCTTTTTGGATTCTTCGAAGTACGCGTATTGTAACAATCGAAGTTGAGTTCTACGCGTATCGAGTTGTTGCAGGTACACGGCTGATCATTGCACTCATTATTGTTTCACAGTTTGTTCGTTGATCGTCCTTCGATCTTGAACCAGCAATTCGTTCGTTAAATAAAGATGCATTCCTAAGACCTATGACTTGAAATTTGAATGCATGAGTCCGCCGAAGTGAATGCTACAATTTTCAAAAGCAATTCTGTACGAAACGTTCACTTCGATGACATATCGGAAACCATATACCGGTCATTTCCGTGACACTGCGAAACGACTTCTCGATACTTCGATCAACCATTCTCACCATATAGTTACAAACTATCACATCTCATTATTCTTACCTAATATTGGAAAAGGTCCTGGTCACCAGCTTTTCAGATTTCTTGAAGTACACGTATTGAAACAATTAAAATTATGTTCCACGCATACTGAGTTGTCAGACGTTCATAGCTCACCATTATGTTCATTATTATTCATCAGTTTTATCCGCTGATCATCCCTCTTAGACGCTTTCCCGTTATAATCAAAGCGACGCGAAAATCACTTCAGCGCACGGACAGGAAGGGGGATGATATACCGTCAGCCAATCATATCGCTACTGAAGTGATTTTCGCGTCACTTTGACTATAAGGGGAAAGCGTCTTTATTATTATGATCATAAAACATCACATCTCGAATCTTGCACACCTAAAGACTCGAATATAAAATGCAGGCCTGAATAATTGTTACGGTATAGCTAGTGTCATCAAAATATACGATGTATCATTTTACGCTGCGGTCATCAAAGTAGCCGGTCGATCTTCGAATGGTCATTTTGATAACCGTCATCAAACTGTCCAATCGCCAATCGATTGGCTGTTTTGATGACAATTGATTAAATGGCCATGAAACTTCGTTTCGTGGTAATATAATACTTTTTTATATTCCGAGCCATCGTGAATCTGCTTTCTATGCACGAAAAATGGAAATTTGTTTCCAAACGAACCAATTATCAGCACCTTAGACATACCATCTACACGTTCGTAAAAAGTGAATGGCATTTCTATTCAACGGCTTCCAAAGTCACTTCCCCTTCAATTTCTCTGTCGAATGAAGTATACCGGACCTCTTAGGATAGATATAGCATGCTAATCCCACTCTGGGTTTCGTTAATCAGCATAATAATGTTTATGACTTGAATCGGTCAAATTGATGACGGTCATCAAAATATGCGATTCAGACGATGGTTCATTGGTGACCGTCATCAAAGTATCCAGGAGTCGTCGAAATATCCGATTCATTACTAAAATCGTCACCATACTACTCGAATACCGTACATATGTATATATGTATATATGTACATATATATGTATATATGTATATATACAGAGCGATTCTGAGGAAACAGTTCACGCTAATAGAGGCTCCCTTATTTATTTTCATCAATGACAACGCTGTCAAATACCACGAACAAGCGATCCACCGATATTTCATATGCGTATGACTGATATCTTCAGACGACTCAGCGGTAGCTGTCATGTCGTAGGTTATAATGAACTGGTCATATTAAAATATTGTGTAATTAATTCTAATATTGTTCATAATACAACCGCATACGATATTATTTCATAAGTAAGTAGTGATCAGGTTAAATTGATTGCAGACGTCGATTTCTGTTTATTCCAACATTATTAGGTTATAAATAATTGTCTTGGTGAAATTCACAGATCTGGTAGTGATAAACTTATTAAGTCAATAGCATACGATATTGATTCTTTATGAATTCATTCCAGGTGTGAATTTCTGTTTATTTACTACATTAGTCATAACCGAGGATTTCTTTGGTGACTGACTGACCCGTTGCATCTTTTCGACAAGTAGGGTTACGAACAAAACGATGTGAATATCATTCATCGAGCAATATCTCATCGATCCAGTTGAAGCTTCCCATCCTACGAGGCAGCTCCGCTGAATGAAACTCTACATCGAGTGATAAATGAATTAAAATTATCGTTCCTACTGTGAATCTATTTAATTGAGTATTTGATTGCTGCGTTGAACAAAGTGTCTCAGTTTTGTTTAAAATACTCAATTACAATAAATTGGATAAATTCAATAGAATTCTTCGTTTATTCATTCGATATTCCATAATAATATCAAATAATTAATGAAACTTTATGATGATTAATGATAATTTATGATAGTGAAAGGACGCTGTCCTTCCAAAGAAAAAAAAAAAAAATCAATTGAATAATAACTAAATAGCATGGTTTCGAAACATGCGGCCGGTCCTAGCCTTCGGACCATCGCAGATGATTTTGCTGCCGAGAATCCGGAACGTCCGAGTCCGGCGATGGAAGCCGTGTGAAATATCATATCATCGTACAAGGAAACTGGAGTGACTGATCCGCGTCGAAGTTCTACGAGTAGTCGAAGAAGACGGGAAAAGTTAGCGTCGAGAGTGGCTCAAGAGGTCGGAGTTTCTATGGCCTCAGTACAACGCATTGTTGAGGAGGTGCGTTGTCTACCGTACAAGTTCAGAAAGGTACACAAGCTTGCAGCACAGGATCCGCAGAACCGTGCAATGTTCTGTGACACGATGAGGAACGTGCTGTGGTAAGACGATGGCATTCGCCACATATGCTTCAGCGACGAATCTACCATCCTGCTAGTTGGAGCTCACAACAGCCAGAATTTGAGGTTTTACTCAACGAGAAATCCCCATGTGACTATCGAGGAGAATACACAGTACCCGCAGAAGTTGAACGTCTGGGTCGGTCTGTATGAGCCAAAAAAAAATCAAAAGGTTACTTCATACTTATTTCATATTGAGATTATATCCACTTTGAGTTAAACAGTAGTTGAAATTAATGCAATTTATTATTACTAATAATCTCGAGTCAAATTATGATTTCAGTCGTGCATCTTGTATTCAATTAATTTTAATCTTTTCGATAATTCCAGTAATACAACTACCATTTCCACTCAAAAATCATTGATCAACGCTGACCTTAAATGGAAGTTCCCTTATCTACTCGAATTTGACCCCTGGACCTACTGCTGTATACGTCGACGTTGTTGGAATTGGCCTCCCTGCACCGCGCTGCATTCATCCAGGCGAGCCCAGAATGAATGGGTGGTATTGAAGATAGCTTGCGGAGTCATGGCCGCAAGTATCTGCAATACCCTAGCTCGCAGTGCAGGCAAGTCATTTATATGACCGCCGACGTATATTTTGCTTTTTACGTACGCCCAGAGACCAAAGTCGAGCGGTGTCAGATCGGGGGACCTAGCTGGCCATTGTATTGGCCCACCCCGACCGATCCAACGACCAGGGAACTCCTCATTCAGGTACGCTCGGACGTCGGCGCTAAAGTGTGGCGGCGCCCCGTCCTGCTGAAACCAGATCTTCGGACCCAGTAACAATAAATAGCAGAACGTTACAGCGACAGTACAATAATGAAGCTTGACAAAGCGCTAGTGAATTAAATGCACTTACATTTCCTTCGAGGGCTCTGATGGCTGGTACTATTTGCACTCGAAGCATGTTTAGATATTTTGGCCCGTTCAGGTTGCCAACGATGAAAAATGGCCCGATGATCTGGTCCAGGTACATGCCGCACCAGACGTTCAACTTCTCTGGGTACTGTGTATTCTCCTCGATGGTCACGTGGGGATTTCTTATTGAGTAAAACCTCAAATTCTGGCTGTTGTGAGCTCCAACTAGCAGGATGGTAGACTCGTCGCTGAAGCATATGTGGCGGATGCCATCGTCTTCCCGCAGCACGTTCCTCATCGTGTCACAGAACATTGCACGGTTCTGCGGATCCTGTGCTGCAAGCTTGTGTACTTTTCTGAACTTGTACGGTAGACAACGCACCTCCTTAACAATGCGTTGTACCGTGGACTTGGATACTCCGACTTCTTGAGCCACTCTCGACGCTGGCTGTTTCCCGTTCACTTCAAGTATTCGTAGAACTTCGGCCTTATCTTCTGCGCTCACCCGACGCGTCGGGTACGCCACTTTCACAGAGCGCGGATCAGTCACTCCAGTTTCCTTATACTTGACGATGGTATTGCGCACGGTATTCATCGCCGGCCGCGGACGTCCCGGATTTTCGACAGCAAATTCGTCGGCAATGGTGCGATAACTCCGCCCGGCCGCATGTTTCAGGACCATGCCGACCCTTTCTTCGACGGTAAATCTTATATTCGGCATTTTTATGTCTGTTTTGCTCTGTGTTACGATTGCAAATGAGCAGATTTTATTTTTTTATATTGTTTACTTGTTACGTTGCCGGGACGATATTGTGTAAAATGAATAAAAAAGTAGTGAAACTACGGGACGATGTTGTTTTAATAGGACGGATTATACCAAATTGAAAAAACAAAAAATAAAACCAATCAACAAATAATAGGAATGGTTTTGAAACACGTGGGTTGACAGAGCTTTTTAACCATCGCGGATGATTGCGCAGCCAAGAATCCAGGACGTCCGCGTCCGTCGTTCGAAACCAAAAAAAAACTTCCCATCCTACGAGGCATCTCCGCTAAAAATAGTACCTTTAAAATATTTTTTTTACAAATTACTGCTACGCTCTGAGAGAACATTCTAGTGACTTAGTTTTTCTACAGTTGATTAGTGCTACTTTGATACATAGTTCATGATTTTTACAGATTTTATGTCCTCCGCTGAACATAAATTCAGTCCATCGAAGAAAAAGCAGTTGTCGTAGGATGCAGGTTGCTGCGTTGGATGAAATTTCTTCCACTTTTGAGGAAATATTCTTTATGAATGTAATTTCGGACCAAACCAATAATATTTGATGAATGTAATTTTTAGACATAGAAATTTTTGGTTTCAAAACAGTTTTTCCAGAATGATGGAAAAAAAAGTCTTACAATCAAAAATTTATATGTCTAAAACCTCAATTAATCAAATATTATTGGTTTGGTCCGAAATTACATTCATAAAGAATATTTCCTCAAAAGTGGGAGAAATTTCATCCAATGCAGCACCCTGCATCCTACGACAACTGGTTTTCTTCGATGGACTGAATTTATGTTCAGCGGAAGACGTAAAATCTGTAAAAATCATGAACTATGTATCAAAGTAGCACTAATCAACTGTATAAAAACTGAGTCACTAGAATGTTCTCTCAGAGCGTAGCAGTAATTTGTAAAAAAATATTTTAAAGGTAATATTTTTAGCGGAGCTGCCTCGTAGGATGGGAAGCTTCAACTGGATCGATGAGATATTGCTCGATGAATGATATTCACATCGTTTTGTTCGTAACCTGCATCCTACGACAACTGCTTTTTCTTCGATGGACTGAATTTATGTTCAGCGGAGGACATAAAATCTGTAAAAATCATGAACTATGTATCAAAGTAGCACTAATCAACTGTAGAAAAACTGAGTCACTAGAATGTTCTCTCAGAGCGTAGCAGTAATTTGTAAAAAAAATATTTTAAAGGTAATATTTTTAGCGGAGATGCCTCGTAGGATGGGAAGCTTCAACTGGATCGATGAGATATTGCTCGATGAATGATATTCACATCGTTTTGTTCGTAACCCTACTTGTCGAAAAGATGCAACGGGTCAGTCAGTCACCAAAGAAATCCTCGGTTATAACTAATGTAGTAAATAAACAGAAATTCACACCTGGAATGAATTCATAAAGAATCAATATCGTATGCTATTGACTTAATAAGTTTATCACTACCAGATCTGTGAATTTCACCAAGACAATTATTTATAACCTAATAATGTTGGAATAAACAGAAATCGACGTCTGCAATCAATTTAACCTGATCACTACTTACTTATGAAATAATATCGTATGCGGTTGTATTATGAACAATATTAGAATTAATTACACAATATTTTAATATGACCAGTTCATTATAACCTACGACATGACAGCTACCGCTGAGTCGTCTGAAGATATCAGTCATACGCATATGAAATATCGGTGGATCGCTTGTTCGTGGTATTTGACAGCGTTGTCATTGATAAAAATAAATAAGGGAGCCTCTGTTAGCGTGACCTGTTTCCTCAGAATCGCTCTGTATATATATATATATATAATTACTAGGGGGGCTCCGCCCCCCTGCGCGCTTCGCGCGCCAACCCCCCATGTCACATGTATTCACTAACGCATTTGGTCCCAAAGTAACGGAAATTCCTAACGGATTTATTGATATTGATCATTCTACATCATTTATAAGTTGCATACATATTATTAACAAATTATAATGAAAAAAAAAAAAAGAAACACGAATTTAAGTTCCATTCGAAATTTTCCGAAAATTATATATGATGTTAACCAGTTAATTATGCTAATAAGTTAATGTACGTATGTAGAGTATAGAAGTGGTCTCCAAAATTTCCGGAAAGTATTCTAAGAATAGTTTTAGGCACGTCGAAGCTCACGGGCCTGTCTACGGATCATGTAATCCCGAAGGGTAGGGTAACGGTAGGTAATGTAAAACCCGAAAATAATAATATATGAATGAGGATAATAACAATTCTTCGAACAGTTAATGTTTCTACACTACTCTTCAGTAGGTAACTCGGTTCGTTTTTTCTAAGTGGTATTACCGGAAAGCCTAATCCACTATATATTGTTATACATATATAGGTACAAATGCTTACAATTATATATTTCCCAAAATCCATCCAAGATCAATAAATTATACCACTATGAAACCAAATGAAGAAACACGTAACGCAAACCGTAACTATATTCATTGGAAAAATCATTTGTTCCGAAATTTATCGTCGACTGAAACATATCTATTTAAATTAGCTCGTATTTTAAATTTTGAGTATTTAAAACGGTATAAAATCCTATCTTCAAGTATGTCTCAATCATCCAAGCACACCACAAAGGTATATATATTAAAATCAGACATTTTTTCTCTCGTACAATTACAATAACACCGAATATGTTTTAGCGAAAATCTTCAAGGCATAGCTCTCATAGTCAATCACGTAAACGATCCAAGAGCACGGACCCAATACTTCCTTTTACCACCACGGAGTTTTTGAACCATAACATCAAACCTTACGATAAATTTGTGTACGTATCCCAATAGAATAAAACTCATAGGTTATTCAATCATATATTCATAATCGAGAACACCTTATTATTCAAACTTTAGTTCCGTCGTTGGTTACGTGAAAACTCTGAACAAAATCAAATCTTTCAAAAGTAAAGATTTTAAAAATCTACAACTTTTTAAATTTATTCTCGATAATAATGATGGAAGAAAATTATCGTGTTGTGCTTGGAATGAAGACGCCGAAAAATTCAGGGATGAAATAGAATTACATCAGGTATAAATATGAATATTAATTTATAACATTATATTTTCACTATTTATTTAAGATTTGAAAATTGATGACATATAATTAAATTTTTCAGATATTATTAGTCCAAAACGCAGTCGCTAAACCCGCGTCAAATTTCAACAACGGAAATCTTCCATATGAGCTTCAATTAAAACACTATACGAAAATAAATGTTTTGGGAAAATTTAATGCTCTAGCATCCGATGTCAAAATTTTGAAAATTGCTCATTTGGAAGAAATTTGCAACAAATATGGATATATAGGTACTACAATCACCAAACTAAACGGAATTTTCCTCGTAACAAATCTAGCTATTCATGACTATCGAAATTTTTCAGAAACCGAAGCCTATCTCCGCGATGAATTTTTCGTACCTGATAAATCTTCCCCTGAAGTGTTCTCGGCATCCATCACTGACGGTCAATCTCGAATTGAAATTATTCTGAGAAATGTGGATCAAAATTTTATCATAAATCAAGGTAAAAAAATTCAAATTACCGGACAAATCGGAGAGCATGGTGAATATTAATATTAATGAAGCCAACAATCTTTTTCGTGTTAATCGTAATCAAGTCGTATTTGCTATAACAATTTATTTAACATAATTGTTTATAGATAATTCGAAACTCTATATCGACGTTCAAAAACCGGAACATATCAAGATTTTGGAAGGAACAATGAAACTCCAGGAACTGCTTGCCGCCGGCGGTCTCTTAGAAAGGAACGCAAATTGAAATTTAAATAATTCTATTTGGTTAATTTTATTAGTTTTACAAATGTAACTTTGTTAATATGCTAAGCGTTTGTAGATATATATGTATAACAATATATAGTGGATTAGGCTTTCCGAGGATACCACTTTAAAAAAAACGCGCCGAGTTATCTACTGCAAAGTGGTGTGGAAACGGTAACTGTTCCAATAATTGTTATTATCCTTATTCATATATTATTATTTTCAGGTTTTTCCTCGTTCACCGTTACCCTACATTTCCGGATTTACGCCATCCAAAGAGATCCTTTCGACTTTCAGCGCTAATAGAACTATTCAGCGTGGATGTTGATCAGTCGAATATATTATTTAGTCAATGTATGTATGTAGTACAGAAGCGTTCTTCGGAATATTCGGCAACTATTCCATAAATATTATATCATATAATTGACTAATTAATATTAATATCCCATATATAACATATATAACTCATCGATATTAATATTGATTATTTCATAGTCGGTATATTTTAAATAGAACAACCTTAAATTTTTTTTTAATTTTTTGATATTGTATATTTACAAATGATTTATAAATGATGAACATTATAATTCTATTATCATGACAGTATTTACTTATTACAAAGAGTAAAACTAATTTTTAATAATTTTTAAGTCATTTTGGTTTGTAATGAATTATTGCCGCTACCTTGTCCAATATATTTGAAAGTTCTATTATTATTGTAAATGTACCTGATTCATTAAGGTAAAGGTTTGTATTTATATATTTCGTTTTTTCAATAAGCTATATATTTTCGACACGTATTCGAATACAAATCAAAAAACGCGTCGAGTTACTATTGCAAAGTGGCATGCATTCCGCCATCTGTCGGTTATCCCGATAGGGTTATATCACAGTTATTTATCGGCCGATCACTGACATCAGTGCGATCGATCAAGTGAATGCTTATTTATCAAACGTCAGATTTTACGTTTACGTTTTGTTCGCGTAGCCACGTAACAAACAAATAAGATTTGTTTCATTCATATAGCAGCTCTCAAAGCAGAATGGTCGGCCTGTCTGATAGTGTAAGTATTGATAATTATTAACTATACTTCAGATACATACGTTGATAATTATTAACTAACTTCAATATCGATATCTTCTGAACCTCATCGCGTTAATTATTTCTCAGTTGTCTGACGTACAAAATTTTGGGCTCCAGCAACAACCCCAGGCACAGCCCCAGCCACAGCTCCAGCAGCAACCCCAGGCACAGCCCCAGCAGCAGCTCCAGCAGCAACCCCAGGCACAGCCCCAGCCACAGCTCCAGCAGCAACCCCAGGCACAGCCCCAGCCACAGCTCCAGCAACAACCCCAGGCACAGCCCCAGCCACAGCTCCAGCAGCAACCCCAGGCACAGCCCCAGCCACCGCTCCAGCAGCAACCCCAGCCACAGCCCCAGCCACAGCTCCAGCAACAACCCCAGCAGCAGCAACCCCGGCAGCAACAACAACAACAGCAGCAGCAGCAGGCTCCCGCGGAGGATGGTACGAACACAAACATTGCACATTGTTATTTACACTATATCAGTTTCAGTTTGTATCTGTTTGATTGATAATCTCGTTTCTCAGCGCAACAACCACGTCGGCACCAGCGTGCAGGTCGGGCCCGAAGGGCCCGAAGGGCCCATTACCGCCAATCGAACTTGGTGAATTTGATGTATGCCATTGCCAACCCTTACCAGGGTTGGCGCCGGGGTTGGGGCGGGGGCCGCGGCCGCGGGGGTCACGACGCTCCCGCTTAATACTTATATGTTTATGTTAAGTGTTTATGTTATGTGTATATGTTTTGTTATGTTGATATTATGTTTTGTTATAAAATAAAATAAAAATATAAAAAAAACTGTTTTATCATGTGTAAATTATAAAGTTATATGCTGAGTTATATTTATATATTTAGTTTCTTCAATAAGCCTAATCTACTATATATTTTCGATACGTATATAGATACAAATAAAAAACTACACTATATATTTTCGACTCGTATATAAATACAAACAAAAAAATGCGTCGAGTTACTATTGCAAAGTGATATGCATTCCGCCATCTGTTGGTTATCCTGATAGAGTTATATTACAAATAACTCCACTATATATTTTCGATTCGTATATAAATACAAACAAAAAAACGCGTCGAGTTACTATTGCAAAGTGGCATGCATTTCGCCATCTGTCGGTTATCCTGGTAGAGTTATATGACAGTTATTTATCGGCCGATCAATAGAGTTATATGACAGTTATTTATCGGTCGATCATTGACATTAGTATGTATAAAATAATAAAAAATTATAAAGTTATATGCTATATGTTTAATAACTGTATGATATTGTCTATTTATTTACGGATTTTTTACAGAATAAACATGAACACATATTACAATTGTACCATCATTATAGTATTTATTTAGTATTCCTCTTTTATAGTATTCCTCTGCTTTTCAACTTTTCTTATAACAATCGACCTAAAATTGTCTAAAAGCTTCCACGAATAGCATTCCCTCAATATCTACAATAGTTTGCAATGATAATATAATTGGGATGAATAATCATGAATATAATCTAACCAATCTTTAGTGCCGTCACGCTTTTCCATCATTCGGTTTAGTAATCTTTGGGGGGAAATCCCTTTGATGGGGAGAAATCTGCAAATAATAATATATGGATGAATAACGATGATAGCAATTATTGCAACAGTTATCGTTTCCACACCACTTTGCAGTAGATAACTCGGCGCGTTTTTTTTTAAGTGGTTTCCTCAGAAAGCCTAATCCACTATATATCCTTAATACATAATCTACAGGAAGAAAAAAAGTAAGATATCGCGTTACTCAAGCCAAAAGGGCGTATCTCAAATCATACGAAATAGGAATATATTCCTTATTCAAATCATACGAAATAGGAATATATTTCCTTATTTCTAACATTTCTAGGTTGATTAGAGATTTTTTTTTTTATATACGCCTTTAGGCTTTAGTAACGCGATATATCG
The DNA here is from genome assembly GCA_963992785.1 of Tenthredo livida. Classification (NCBI taxonomy): domain Eukaryota; kingdom Metazoa; phylum Arthropoda; class Insecta; order Hymenoptera; family Tenthredinidae; genus Tenthredo; species Tenthredo livida. The sequence goes on along the minus strand of OZ023068.1, from coordinate 13,392,101 downwards.
AAATATTATTAGTATAAATATTATATTAAATATATTATCATTATTAAAAAAAAAAAAAAAAAATTGGGTCTTCTGCTTTATATATCAAGGCGCAAAAGCAGCCGTATACTACGGCGCGAAGCAGCCGTATACTACGGCGCAAAGCAGCCGCATGCCACGGCGCAAAGCAGCCGCATGCCACGGCGCAAAGCAGCCGCTTATTTTTGCGCAAAACAGCATTATTTTCCCATATAATTTTCGGAATCTAATAACAATTATAATTATAACGTCGTGCGTTCCAACCAGCCACGTATAATGGTGCAAAACAGCCAGATATTCATACGTAAAGCAGCATGTTTTTACTGTATTTCTCCATGAATGAAAAGTAATTAGCAAGTATAGTAAACCGAGTCGCTTGACTACATCGGTGCGTTTTTTTTAAGTGGTATCTTTAGTAGATCTTATCTACTATTTTTTCGTCTCTTTATCGAACACCTCTTTCCATACAATATTTTCTATTTCCTCTGAATTTTCTGATTTATTTTCAATATATAATGTATTCGGATTTTGACATCTAGAAAGGGCTACATATAATTGACCATGAGAAAATAAAGGTCTGTTGATATATAAGCCTACTTTTTCGAAACTCTGTCCTTGCGATTTATTAATTGTGATTGCAAATGCCAAAACGACGGGAAATTGTCTGCGATACAGGACAAAGGGTGAAGATGATAATTCTCCTGTATCTAGCAAAATTTTCGGAATGAAAGCATTGTTTCCAATGTTGTCACCTGTTATAATTTTGACTTCTCAATTAAATTTGAATAATTTTACAATCTTCAATCTTGTCCCATTGCACAGTCCATCATTTATACTTAAATTTCTAATGAGCATAATAATTGCACCTATTTTCAACGCTAATTTATGAACTGGAAGTCCTGGAAACCGTAATGAATTCAAATATTCCATAGGATAATTTAATGCCGCATCATTGTCCGTTTGATCTAACCCTTTATGTTTCGCATAATCAATGCTATAATAAATTATTTCTTTATTATTAATTTTTTTTAATATCCTATCATTTAGTTTGTAAATATCATCATTGTGGCTAGATAAAATAGCTCGATTCGACAAATCTTCATTTTCATCAATATGAGAACCATAAATTTTAGCACAAATATCATCAGTTAACCAAATTTTAGGGATTTTGAAAGATTTTATAGAACCTGTACCAATTTGTAATAAAAACGAAGAAAAATTTTGATTGCATGAACGCATATTTTTTTTCAATTCTAAAATTTTAAAATTATTCCACAGATTCGAAAATTTTATTGTCTCATTGATGATAGAAAATTTAGTCCCGTATTTTAAAACGGGGAGAATTTGTCTCAAATCTCCACCCAAGATAATTAATTTGCCCGCAAATGGAATCTCATTCAAATTGCAACAATCCCTCAATGTCCTATCTACAATCTCTAAAGCCTTTTTTGGTATCATAGAAGCTTCATCTCAAATGATTACATCACATTCTTGTAATTTTTTTTTATCTGATTTCAATTTCAAAAATCCAGTTTCAACGTTTGTTAAATCTAAAGGTAATCTGAACGTCCTATGACTGGTCATACCTCCAGGTAATAAAATTGATGCAATACCTGTCCATGCCATTGATAATACTTTTTTGCCTTCTCCCAAAAAATAATAAATCAAAGTTTTATACAGAAATGTTTTTCCTGTACCTCCTGGACCATCTATGAATATCATATGTTCGCGATTAGTTTGAGTGATGTAATTAAAAATTAATTCCTGCTCATCATTCAGTTGATTTAACAATTTATTACACATACGTCTGTTTTCAATCAGAAATAACTTTTTCTCTTCGATAGTTTCGCACGTTTCTGAAAATTTATCGGGTTCCGGTAGTCCGAAATCAGAACATTTTGTATTTTCTAAATTTAGAATTTGGTTGATCGCTTGTAACGCTCTATTCTCATTATTATCGTAAAAATCTTCACAAAAATATTGTTTGTATTTATTCCAAATCTCACAAGAAAATGACGAACATTCAGCGATCAGAAACCAAGCGAAAAATTTACGCAACTGACTCGGCATCATGATAGTACATGCTTCATCGAAAATATTGGAAATTTCCACATCACTTTCGACTAATCCCATTGCAATTGCAGTTTCTTTATATGTTGCATATGTTACGTCTTCATACTTTTTTAAATCGTCAAAGCCAGTTGCTCCTCTAACACGATTGAGTATCAATTTCAAATGGAATCGCTCAACATCTTTTGGGCTCACATTGACAATACGACCAATTGCTTTTGAAAATACTTGACGTCGTACCCAAATTTTTTTCGAATAATCAAATAAGTAATGTTTAGGTATATTAGCATACAGAATATTTTGTGTATTTTCATTTTGTTTGTTAAGATCGAACCAAGCTGTCAATGTAGTGTTATTATTTACTAAAGCTTTTTCTTCTTTACTTTCTTCGAAAATTACTTGTTGCTGATTTTCTGTATGTACGGCTAGCCAAACAATAGTATGCGATCTACCGGACAGTGGTATTTCTTCAATTCGCCAAGCAGCTTCCATAGGACTTACGTATCTACTGTCAATATATTCGGAGATTTCATCGTGAGTTTCTGTCTTTACAATATCCGTTTTTGTATTTAGTTTTATATATGCTCGATCATGTCCTTTATGTAAGTATTTGTATATGTATTTTGTACTCATAATAGAAGCACAGTATTCGACGTTTATGTGACATTTATATTTTTTAAGCAAGCATGCGTTATACGGAACTACCATTGAATTGTCGACTTTTACAAATTTTCCATTAATTTTTTTATTATAGACATGACATTTATCTTGATTGTTTCTACGTCGATATATAGGAAATCCATTTTTCGCAAATTGTGTAACATCACAAAACATTCTAGGAAATTGTTTTGGTCAAATGCTCGTTTTGATGTCATAACACGGAGAATACTCTGTATAAGGACCGTGTAACATATGTTTTATAACCAACTCTTGCAATTCGGGATCGTTAGAAGATATTTCGGCACTGATGTATTTATCAATTGCATCTGGAGTTATTAATTTATTTTTATAATTTAATACGAATAACATGAGTGCATGTGGTAATCCACGTTTCTGAAATTCTATTGTATAAACATATGCTAAAATATTCCCGAAAATTTTTACACTAATGATATCGGCCAACAAAACTCGTAATTTAGTATAAAATAATCGCACTGTAATATTTGGAATATCGTTACACGTTGTACCCGTCGGAAATTTGTTTAATATTGTTTTTAACTCCGGCCAATTCGGGTTACACGTCATGGTAATAAATAAATCTGGACGACCGATTGCCCTAACAATAGCCATAGCATCTTGATAATTTTGGTGCATGTTTCGAGGACTGCCTAAATAGGTAGATGGTAATACGAATATATTTCCTAGACGTTCCTTATTTTCGAAATTATTTGAATCATTCATAGCACTACGTGCTATGTGATCAACTAATCCTTGATAGCATTCGATGCGTAATTTCTTCTGGTTGTACCTCAAAAAATTGAGCCTATTATTTTCTATTATTATATAAGCTTGAATAACATACTGCTGTGTTAACCGACCACAAAATAAAATAGGACTGAAATTATCACCCTGTCTTTATTTTGTTTGAATGTTGGACTCCATCCTAAATCCCCGCATGGAAACATTATCGGAAACGTCATTGGATCGATATGAAATGATAATTTATTAAGACATGAAAAAGAATCAATACCTTTCGGAAGATTTTTTGGATAAATACATAAATCAAAACGTGGAATTTCACCATCCTTAGAAGCTATCAAAGCTGCACATTCCGCAGTGGTAGGTACATTATAACGATGTTGATCTAAATTTATGTTGCGGACAAAATACAAATAATACTCTGGCAATGATTGATCCTTGGTTAATTCGAATAAATTTTTGTACTTTTTAGCGTATGGATTGTTATTGTTTAAAATTCCTGATATCATTTGTATATGTTCTTTGACTAAATTTTTATTTTCTTCTAACCTTTTTTCCGTTGCTTTATAATCATCATAAATATAAATTTGGCCGCAATAAGGGATATTTCCTTTTTTTGTATGAATACTGCTTGGAGTTATATGACAAACTTGTCCTTGAATTTTTAAATTGTATACTCCTCTTTTAGATTCATTTATGACATTAGCATTAAATGTTACAAAGGAAAAACGACTATTATAATAACGAATTAATTCCCTAAACTTCTTATCATTCAACAATAAATCTTTTAAATTTTCATCATAATCACTCAACGGTGGAAGATGCACTTTTCCATTATGGCAGCAACTTTTTTTCGAAAATTCCGCAGACCAAAATAATGCCGAACAATATGGACAAATATAATCCATCACTCCAAGATCCAAGTAGGACACTTTATTAGGGCATAATTTGATAACTTGTTGAATTCTTCTTCTCTTATTAATGCGTTCACACGTCATGTTTTTTGCCATGTTGCTATCCCTTTTTTTACTCAACCGATTGTCGTCCATATTTTGAACCATGTCCTTTTCCCTTTTTTTATTCAAATGTACTTCGTCCATATTCCATACAACATCTTTTTCCCTTTTCTTATCTAAACGCTCGTCTTCCATATTTTGTACCACATCTTTTCGTCTTTTTTCATTCAAACGTTTTTCATCCATATTCCTCACCACATCTTTTTCTCTTTTCTTGTTTAAACGTTCTTCTTCCATATTTCGTACCACGTCTTTTTCTCTTTTCTTGTCTAAACGTTCTTCATCCATATTTCGTACCAAGTCTTTTTGTCTTTTTTTATTCAAACGTTCTTCTTCCATATTTCGTACCACGTCTTTTTCTCTTTTGTTATTTAAACGTTCTTCTTCCATATTTCGTACCACGTCTTTTTCTCTTTTTTTATTTAAACGTTCTTCTTCCATATTTCGTACCACGTCTTTTTCTCTTTTTTTATTTAAACGTTCTTCATCCATATTCCGTACCACATCTTTTTCCCGCTTCTTTTCTAAACGCTCTTCAGTCATATTTTCCACCATATCCTTCTTCCTTTTTTTCCCCAAACGTTCGATGTTCATATTTTCGATTTTATTCATGCACCGTTTATTTGATATTTCTAACTCGGTCAGATTTTCAACTCGTCGTCTTTTATTAATTATATTTTTATTATCGTTATGATACCTACGATTATAATAGCTCCTATGATCATTCCAGAAAGTGGAGTTCAAACATTTTACGACATCATAATGACCTCTATCGATAATACCACTTAAAAGAAGTATCAATTTACTATTGCTATGATTTGGGCCATATTCCTTCGGTACTTCAGAATTATTAACATAAACCATTAAATAAACATTGTAAATATTCACAAAAGCTTGTAACTCAACCTCCCCCCCAAAAACTCCATCTTTGGTCATACATAACTTATAACACTTTCTATCCATAATTTGAGTTCCATAAGATTCGTCCCCTAATATGAATGGTTCATAAACCGGCCAGTTTATATAAACATTAGAAACGATCCTTAATCTAACTTGCCTATGCTTTCCCTGGTCGTTATACAAAAAATAGGAAAATGACCTGAATAAACAATTACCATCCCCTAAAATAGATTCTTCAATTACGTGATTTGATTTAAAATTATCCATAATAATTTCGGACAAAATATCGAAAATCGGTTTATCGAACCTAAAACTATTTTCTAGAATTCTCGCCTATTCACTTTCTAATAAAATTTTCTCGTACACACTTACCTTTTCAACTAATATTTTCCGTTACGATTCCGGTATAGTTTTAGCAAATATCTTCATACATTCAATTTTGTAGGTAACAAATATTCAGTATAAAACTGTCAAAAACTGTCAAGTAATAGACTGCCAGAATTTAAATGACTGCGTTCAACAAAACAATTGCTCTCAACCACAATCTCTATATCTATAAATAAGGGTGATAAACTCTAAATCTTAATATACGAACAAAACTTGAGCCAAAAATATGTAGATATAATATGTAATTCAAATGTGAACAATTCGGTCCTATATATGTTCAATATTTGGATGCTCTCATTTATATGCTTTTATCGAAAGGTTTCACGCGCCAACCACCCATACTTTGATTCGTATCAGTTGTTTTGAAACCCAAATAATCGGTTCTTCGAAGAATGACTGTATTCCTCGGATACCCGAGGATACCCGAGGATACCCCCAGGAATTCTGTAGAGAAGAGAACAGAATTCTGGGGATTTTTGGGGAAAACCCAGGAATTGGGGGACTGGGAGTAACAAAAAAATTCTTCTTCTCCAGGAATTGCGGGGAAAAACAAAAGAATTCTAGGAAAAACAAAAGAATTCTGGGAAATCCCAGGAATTCTGGAAAAAACCCAGGAACTTTGGGGGAACCTTTGACCTTTGACCTTTGACCTTTGACCTTTGACCTTGAAAATGTACAGGGTAAGGTTAGGTTAGGTTAGGGTTAGGTTAGGTTGGGTTAGGGTAGGATTAGGTTACGTTAGATTGGGTTAGGTTAGGTTAGGGTTAGGTTAGGGTTAGGTTAGGGTCAGGTTAGGTTAGGGTTAGGTTAGGGTTAGGTTGGATCAGGTTAGGTGAGGTTAGGTCAGGGTTAGGTCAGGTTAGGTGAAGGTTAGGTTAGGGCTAGGTTAGGTTAGGTTAGGTTAGGGTTAGGTTGGATTAGGTTAGGGTCAGGTTAAGTCAGGTTTAGGTCAGGTTAGGGTTAGGTTAGGTTGGGGTTAGGTTAGGGCTAGGTTAGGTTTGGGTTAGGTTAGGGTTAGGTTAGGTTAGGGTTAGGTTAGGGTTAGGTTAGGGTTAGGTTAGGGTCAGGTTAGGTTAGGTTAGGTTAGATAGGATACCCAGAATGCCCTCAAATACTGACACGGCGGCGGCGGCGGCGGCGGCGGCGGCGGCGGCGAGATATCTTTATAATATAGAGAGATATATAATTATATTCAGGTGCCTTTCTCCACAAAAAAAAAAAATCCCTCATTGAGATTTGAACCCAAGTCCGCTCGCAAACTTATTATTAGTAGTCGCACGCTCTACCGACTACGCCAAATTACCCTATTGATATTGATATCATATTTCCCTATCTGTCGAAACCTATGATCAAGCTGTCGAATTCAGAGTGGATAGACATTTAATTGAATGAATTTTTTGTTTAGCAATCATATAATAATATTGACTCAGTACAATAATGATTTATTATAATTATTTTTATAAATTAATGAGAATAATAAAACTCCACGAAACAAATTCAAAATTCTTTTTCCGACTCATCATAAAAAATAAATCCTCATCACCTACATAAGATTATAAACATTCTTGACTTTTTGCGAATCAAAATCCTCAACCAATTAAAAAGTTTCTCAAGGCCGTGGATAATTTTATGTTATTGTATTATATAATTTTATACAATTTTATACAATTTTACATAAATTCTATATAATTCTATACAATTATGGAGAATTTTATAGAATTTTATAAAGTTTTACAAGAGACTCATGTAAAATTGTTGGAATTGTATACAATTTCATATGATTATATACAATTATATATTAATCCATGATTTTTTTTAGATATTTTATACATAATTATAGGGGAAGGTGGGGCACAACGGACAGTGGGGCACAACGGTCACTAAATCCAAAAAAAATAATTTCGTCGGATATGATTTTTCATGACACGGCGACGTATTTTGGATGACTAATAACACGAAAAAAAAATCAAAAAACAAAAGAAAAATTTTTTCAATTTTTTTTTTTTCAATATTTTTTAATTTTTTTTTTTTTTTTTCGCGTCATTATTGATCCAAAATACGTCGCCCTGTCATAAAAAATCATTTCCGACGAAATTATTTTTTTTTGGATTTAGTGACCGTTGTGCCCCACTGTCCGTTGTGCCCCACCTTCCCCTAAATAATTTTATATAATTTTATACAATTTTATACGATTCTATACAATTTGATATAAATCACTACCCCCTCAAAAATTCCACCCATAAAAATTTATCCTTAACAAAAGTGGTACTATAAAAATGTCTACTACAAAAGGATTGAAATCAGATACAATTGCCAAGTACGTGTCTTCTGTGTGACAAAAGTTTACAACAGAAGAACAGAAAATTTAATAGTATTTTACTCGTTCACTCGCTACGCTCGCTCACTCGATTGGCTTTTGATAATTACAGGAAAATTTATAATCACAGAAAAAAAAAATAAAAAAAAAAACATTTATTACGTGGTACTTGCGGGCCATTTATGAGTAAGTGAAGGAGTATTCACTTAGGTCTATATATATACTTTGTTCGATGCATATTGCTATGATGGCCCGCCAAGTACCACTTCCTGAATGTTTTTTTTTCTGATTTTTTTTTTTCTGTGATTATAAATTTTCCTGTAATTATCAAAAGCCAATCGAGTGAGCGAGCGTAGCGAGTGAACGAGTAAAATACTATTAAATTTTCTGTTCTTCTGTTGTAACCTTTTGTTACACAGAAGACACGTACTTGGCAATTGTATCTGATTTCAATCCTTTTGTAGTAGACATTTTTATAGTACCACTTTTGTTAAGGATGAATTTTTATGGGTGGATTTTTTGGGGGGGTAGTGACCACATTATTGTACTTGGCGAAAGGTTTTTGCACCAGAGGTGCTTTTGGGGTTGATATCACTACTTTTTGTACAATTTTGTTTGACTGCCTGATAATTTTGCTCGCTCGCTACGCTCGCTCGATTGGGTTTTGGTACATCCTCGCTCGCAAGGCTCGCTCAGTTGACAGCATTCTGCCAATTGTTCCTATGAACATCTCAATGCATGTATACGGTGATGCATTTTGTATCATGCAAACCCTCAAAAAGCAGCAACGTTAAATGTGGTAGTATACTATAAATGAATAAATAATGAATGAATGAAAATAATGTTATAATAACATGCATGCTCATACTTTTCTGTGAGCCCTAAATTGTTGAGAACAGACTTAATAACATGTGTTCTTTTATTAAGTTCTACGAATTGTTTTCTTATAGAATCCAGTATGATTCTATATGCCTGCAACGTATAACCCTGCGCGCGCCCTCCTCCTGTCTCATCCGGGCTTGGGACCGGCAATGGCGGAGTTACCTGCACGCAGGGTTATAGTTGCTGCTCATGATTATCATAAATATCATGAATATTAGATGTATGTATTGTAATTCTTGAGTAGTTATTTTTTTAATGCAGCTAGGTCCTCTGCAAAAAGAACATGTACGCGTCCCGTGCATTCGTTATCCAGGCTCGCTTTTTAATTTCATAATCATCGACATGCTGCCAGGCAGAAGTCCCATCTCGTAGCATGCAAGTATAATGACCCTTTTCAATACTTTCACCATGATGGAATATCGCGCTATTGACCTTGTACTTTTTACCGCAGAATAAAGGCTTATCCGTAGGAACTTCTTTTATACGGTAATTATTCATCTTCGTCAGTTCCCCAGCCTGTACGGAATTTAATATGAGCTGTACAATTAAACAGATGCTTGCCGATGATACATTAGTTTGCCTGACTATATTTTTTGACTTGCAACTTTGGCAGGACGAATCTTTGACATTTTTTCAACCTGAAAAGTTGTAATCGATTATCTTTGTCAAATTATGGGTTTTCTTACCAGAGGGGGGTAAAGCAAGTAACAAAATATAACCGGGCTCGACTGTTGTAATGGTTACACCACAATCCTCGCAACGCCTTTTAGAGGTTAACTCGTGTTTTACGACATTCCTCAAGGCATCGCATTTCCAAAGTAGACTAGTTAAAAACTCTGGCGCATCTTGCTGAACTTTCGAAGTGAACTCTTTACCAGCAAGTCTCCCCGCGTGAAAAACGTTACCTGGTGATTGTGAATTGATGTAATTTTCAATCAATATTTTCATGACGTCGTCATTTTGTTGATTCAACAAACAGTTCCTGATAGGTGTACAGTGAAATAGACACTGTATCGTCGCGTTAGAGTAACAAGAAACACCATCTATGTTTTGCAAACCTTTTACTCGCCACTTATCCCCGCGTGTTTCTTCTTCAATTGGTTCTTGGCATGCAGTCACATTTTTTGGCAAGGACCATTTGCGATCGTGTACTTTTCGTGAACGTATTCTTGAAATAGTCATCGCCATGAGGTCTGGTCGATATTGTTTCCTCAATCTATTGTATTCCAAGATAGCGGAATCATCCGCTAATACTGCATGAGGATCGTAATTAATCAAGTGGAGTCCTTCTAACGAAGTAACTCGCGATAGGGCAACGTACACTTGTCCACTAGAAAAAATAGAATTACCCGCATCGATAACGGCATTCTTCAAACTAAGGCCCTGGCTTTTATCGATTGTAATTCCATAACTAAGGAAAATTGGGAACTGTTTCCGAATAACGAAAGCCCCTTCCATTGCCTCAAACTTCACGTCTACGCGCTCGATAACGTGTTCGACACCTGTAGCTAAGATCTCTCTTACAGCTTCTACATCATTCGTATCAATAGCTCGTAATATCGACGTGATTTTGCCAATGGTGCCATTAATGAGACCTAAAGTAACATCAATATTTCGTCTGATCATTATTTTTGCACCAATTTTAACAGTAATTAATTTAGCAAGACCCGCAGTTCGAGAACAGTCCTCGTCTGCCATATCTAACATTTTCTGCACCTTCTTTTTAACGTATGGGGGGCAGTCGACTGTATCATAAGCTATCAGATCTATCTCTGCGCTTCGTATCTCGCCCAACATGGCTTCGTTGAGCACGTCACACATCCGACAAGTGGGAAGCAAACAGACTGCATCGTTCGGTAAATTATTTATGTAATCACACAGTTCACGTACTCTTGCATCAAAAGTTGAAATTGTGAAGTTTTTGAAGCGGATTTTTCTCGATGCTAAGATTTCTGTGTCCGAATCAGTAACAATTCCAAGGCGTATTCTTGAGAGTATCTCGCGATAGGACTGATCATTCTTTTGTCTCATGTTAATTGTCAATTCGTCGTAAGTGAATAACTTACACCATAGATCGACACTTCCCATTGAGCCTAGAAGTTTATTTGAAACCGCACTCGATAGTTTAGTGAACGCAGGTTCTTCGCGAACAGGTAGAAGTTGTAACAAATCGCCAAACAGGAGAATATGCTTCTTACCGAACCAACCTTCTTCACAATCGGTGGTGTCAAATATTTCACTTAAACGAAGATGTATGTACATCAGCGTCACATTCGAAATCATTGAGACCTCATCAATGATAACGAGCGAAACATTTCTGAGCTGGTCGCGAATAACTTTCAGGGCTGCATCAGAGAGTTGTTTGTATTTAGGAGTGCCCCCGTGTTCAACGGGCAGTTGAAACATGCTGTGAATAGTCAAACCGTTGACATTGAACGCTGCTTTTCCAGTCGGTGCTGTTACCGCGGTATCTTTACCAGTATGTTGCTTGACCCACCATACGAGCGCTTCGATAAGGTGACTTTTACCAGTTCCGCCCTCACCGCTGACGTAATGTCGGAGGATACTATCATTCGAACTCACGGCATCCGTAGTCGTATCAAATACTCGTTTCTGATCAAGATTTAAGTTTGCTATTTTTTGTGAACCATTTACCGTGTCGACTTCCTGGACGCGTGCTTGAAATTCCTTCATCGCACCTTCTGCTTCCATCGGCCTACAACCTAATGGTACCGCATCGGAAGTATCGCTCTGTTGGGATTGAGCTTCCTCTTCCATACGCTTCTCGATTATCTCTTTGATATTCTCAATACCTTTTTGTATTTCTATTATGCGTTCGTGATACTGTAACGCTTTTTCGAGCTCCAGTTGAACTGATTCGAATGCTTCGGTGTACGTATCACATCCGTTTCGCAGCTCATCAGTATCTCTCCATGGTTGGAAGAGTAACAGCAATGCAAAGTAATATCGTTCAGGCTGATTATTCACATTATTTTTATAGTGATTGATGAGGCAGCCACGTTTCCGCTTTTTTATGTATGTTGATTTTGCAATCATATAATATTCAATGTCTCGTGCTTTAGGTTCGACTTTTGTTACCTCGTACCATTTGACGAAGTCGTACAGGTTGGTTGATCCCAATTCTTTTGGTCGAGCTGGATAATGTGTGTCAACTACCGAATCGTGGAAGATATCAGCAGAATCTGCATCAAGGGCTTCAATTTCTTTACGAGATTTGACTTTTCTGTTTCTAATTATTTGTACATCTATCCATTTAATGGTTGTTTGTGGATCTGTGCCGTACAACGGGATTCCTAACAGAGTATCAGCGGCCTCCAACGCTTCGCATTCCCTGTGATTCAACATACGCTGAGCAAAACTCCACAGACGACTGCAGAGCGATTTTGCCGAATTGATCTCTGCTGCAATGTCTTTGTCCATGTTGCTTTTTTCTGATTTTGACACATACTTTGTGATATACCACATGAGTATAGCGGTAAGTTCGCCAATGAACTGTATATCCATGCTGCCTTCCCAAGCAACGAGAATTGGTGGGTTATAATCATTTATATAAACCTCATTCTGGTTTCGAGGTAAATCGTACAGTCTACTTCTGGACTTAAGTTTCCGCCTGCCAGCGATTGAAACAGCTACATCTCTGATAACAATATTATCCGTAACGGGACGAGGGAACCCGAATCGACATACTTTGGACGAACCACCATCTTTGTTCCGTTTGCTGCGCAAACAATAGGAATTGTGTTTATGCCGTTGATGAGTATTCACTCGACGATACAAATCAGGTGAAACGTACTTTGGTGGCATTCTGCAAGTTGCATATTTCAGAATGAACCTCGCGATTTCTTCGTTCGAAGATTTCCCAATGACTGGAGCATCTTTAATCCAGATCAGAAGGTGGAAATGCTGCATTCCCCTGCCTTGATACTCGCGCCTCCAGAAATAATGAGTCACCTGTCCGATAGGGTTATCGGGAAAGCATACGAAATCGAGCATGGCGTGAAACTTGTTGTCAATAAATCGAGATGCAGACACTGGGTCAGCAGCCACCAGTTGACTCGGAGACATTTTAGCGACAGCAGGGCCACCCACTTCGCGAAGGTATTCCGTTAGATCGGACCATAACCATTCGCTTGGACTTAGAGTAAGAAACCATGTTGCCGGACCGTAATGATGTATCATACAAGATACGTCATTTCTTGGCCGACTCCAATATTGCTCTGTATTGCGCAGCCTTGAAAATATTGCGTTCAGATTCCCTTCCAATTCTTGCCTAGATAGTTTTTCCAAATAACTCGCTGCGGTAAATCGTTCGCTTGGATTGGTGATATTGAGTTTGTAAGATATCCCGCTGTTCAATTGCCGAATATTGGCGTTATTTAATAGGTAGAACAGGTATTGCTGATCTTGCCGGTATTGCAAATACTTTGACATGAGTCTGGATTTGATAAATTCGGCATGCGTTAGACGCATCGATCTATCCTGGTACTGTCCATTGCAACCATACGGATACAAATGCGGAAAACATTGCAAATCCAAGCTTTTATGACCATCATCTAATGGCACGTCTTGGATTTTCAACATTTGATGAAGATTTGTGATAGTTTCATCGGGTCTCTTTTCATACAACGGATGTATAGTGAATTGTTGATAAATTTCATCCGATTGCGACACTTGAGTCAATAATGCATGCTTGTTTGCATCTATTACGTCACCCGGACATTCACTTCTGTCATCGATTTCAATAGCCGAATCTATTTCATCAATACATTTACGTTCCTTCAAATTATCATCCTCGCTTTCTTCATCCTCTACTTGGAATTCAATATCCTTCACATCAGCGAACAAGGCGTCAGCCGTTACTGGTAATTGTATTTCAGAATATTGAGAATTGTTTGCCTTAAGCCATATCAATGCGTCCCATACTTTATTTAGATCTACCAATTGTTCCCACACTAACTTTGGTTTCGTAGGGATTCCGCGGACTAATATATATAGCTCGGGATCAAGATTAATCGGATCGGTAGGAGGACAGATTTTCCTCGAAGTTTCTTCGATGGGTAAAGGCAAATGAAACGTCCTGCCTTTTACTTTTTGCACCATTTCCCTATGAGGTAAATTTTTGTTTGCTACGGTGCCCATTCTCTGAACAGTTTGGAATGCTTTAGCTCTCTGTATTATAATTCGTTCGTAATCATTCAACGATGATACAACCTGCGGCACTGGCTTAGTGATAAGATCATTCAAAATGCACTTAGATGGCATGGTGTTTTGACGGAGCTTGGGTAGGCAATAATTGCAAACAAATTGACATTCATTACCTTCCGATTCAACGTGTTGCATCAGATTTAGCCAAATTTTTGTCGTTATTGGTTTTCTGAATTTATCAATGACCGTAACTTCTCTTTGGAAACAAAGTTTTTCGCATGATACACAGACTGAACGCGGAATGTCAATTGAACGTTTAGTCAAAGCATTGAATGCAGATTTGTACTTGTCGTTGATTACTTCTTCATTCAACTCAATGTCATGTACGATATTTTTCTCGATCTTATTACCAATTTGCTGAGCGTTTTCTGAGATTTCTTGCAGTTCAGCGAGGTTGCCATCGTTTAAGGCCTTGTCGATGACCGAAATTTTTGTATAACCATCAAACAATTCGTATACCAGCCTCTGAATTTACCGGACTGATGGAAAATGTGCAGATAAAATTTGTACAGGTAATAAAATGGATTTACAGGACACGTCACCCATATAACAAATTTGCGAATGACCTAGTCTGCCGTTCGATTGTTTTGTTGTACACTTCAACGGAACCATGAATCTATGGATATTTTTCAACGTGCAAGAGGATATTATCTGAAGAAACTCGAGGTATTTCTTTATTAAGTTTACATCTTTTGTTTTACACATTTGGTCGCAAGGCCAACTTTTGCGCTTACTTTTTCTACTTTTATTCTGTTTTTCAAGCAAAGGCAAAATAGCAGCTTGCCCTATTGCATTGATAACAATTGGTTGATAGAATGGAACGATCTCATACGCACTTTCCAAGAAGTATGATTCAGCTGAGGCGATGTGTCTGGAAGAACCACATAGAGCGTTTAGTGTATCTTCGATCTTATTATTGGAGCATTTGGCAGCCTGCGTTTGGCAAACCTCTGCTTTATTCTTGATACTTTCCAGGCTCTTCCTAATCAAGCTTATTTTTGAATCTCGATCATGGATGCACCACTTCATAATCGACTCGGCTCTAATTCTTCTAGCAACCTCAGTTCGCTCGTCAATCATTGGCACAATCTTCGCTATATATTTTTCTTTAGATTTTATCAATGCTATAGTAGTATTCGTATTGTGAATACGTTGATACTTGGCGATGATTTGATTAGCGGTACTTATTTTCAGCATTGCAACCGAGTTGTCTTTTGTTTGTCTACTATACAGTTTACGTCTCTGATCGCGTATATCGTCACGGTGTGACAAGTAGCTACTACGTTTAATATCTCGCTGCTTCTCGGCGTCCAAATGATAAGTCTTGCGGTTCATAGCCCTCTGTTCTTCAGAATTCGAATGATAGAGTTCACGTGCTCGAGCTCGTAGCTTCTCAGTGTTTGAAAGGTAATATTTGCGGTTTATTTCCTGTTTTGTTTCCCGACAACGCTTTTCATTTCTAACTGGGCGCAGCGCGATGCGTGCATGAGGAAATTCGTCTACGCTGTTATGTTCGAACATCTTCAGGAGATGTGCTCGCATAAAAGAAACATCATATGTTATCTGATCCGGCCTGTAACCATTTACAAGCGAGGTTGCAAAAGCAACAGCAAACACCCCACAGTCTGAATAATTGGGTTGGTGTTGGACTGTTGCAAACTTTATGGGCTGGCTATCAAACTGGTAAAACGGAAACAGTTTTCTCAGGTATCTCTCATGCGTTGCGAGGAGCCTTTTCGAATTGAACGAATCATAAATAAATATTGATTTCGTATCATAAAAAGCGCATACCCAGTGCTTTTCCTCACTATGTAGTATTTGAATGTGCTTGACATTAGAAGGAACTGGCTCGATAGTCATTGGCATCTGTACCCGCCATGTTTCACGGGGCGAATATCAGAGTGGGTTCTTACGAGATATGCGAATTGACTCATATGAAAGTCAGTTAACCACCGGCCTGATGTAACCTCATGCTTGGATTTCTCGTTTAAAATTGGGGCAGCATCACGCCTCTTTTGCCGACGTGATTTTGTAGCACTCAATGCGGTTGCTACATTCTTAGTGACGATGCCAATTTGCCTTTGAAGAAGAGTCTCAGATGCAGAAATAATTTGCGGACCGTCCTGTTCGCACAGTTTTAGTGTGTCAACTGTCTCAGCATGTACTACTTCAGACCCAACTTTTGAACATACTTCGTCGAATTGTATATTCGATTTTGTGACTTTTGCTACCGAATTCAATGTAAGATCTTCGTTATGGTTAGCTATGTTTACTATTTCATTCTTGACTGAAGCCGTAATAGCTGTCTTGGCGATTTTTGAATGAACTGGCTGTTTCGCAACTATTTTATGGTTGACTGAAGCCATGATAGCTGTCTTAGCCACGTTTGGATGAAATGGCTGTTTCGCGACTGTTTTATGGTTGACTGAAGCCATGATAACTGTCTTGGCCACTTTTGGATGAAATGGCTGTTTGGCAATCGCTTTATGGTTGACTGAAGCCGTGAAAGCGGTCTTGGCAATTTTTGTGTGAACTGGCTGCTTCGCAACCATTTTAACGTTTTCCATAACTTGAACCAGCGGGCTCACAACCCTTTTCGGTTGTTGAACAACTGCTGCCCATGTTCTCACTACATTTTGTTGAGAACGTTTTTGCTGAGCGCTATAGACAAGCGGCTCATTATTTTGAAATACGCTAATTTTTCCATGGGCATTAGATACATGCAGTTTGGTAATGCATGGGAAGTTATGTATCTTCCCAGTTTCGAATATCTGTAAAAGATGTTTACGCATCGACGAAACGTCATAGATGAGTTCTTCCGGTTTCTGCGCATTCATCAGCGAGATCGCAAAGGCAATTGCAAACACTCCACAGTCGGAAGCGTTGGGCTGACGCTGAACTGTAGGAAACTGTACAGGATTTCTGTCGAATGAGTGGAATGGGAACAATCGTTTCAGATATATTTCGTGTTCTTTGCGGACTACCTTTGAATTAAACGAATCATACATGTAGATTGACTTCGTATCAAAGTAGACGCACACCCAGTGCCCATCGCATTTTCCAACACCACTGCTATGCAATATTTGAATATCCTTGTCACTCGGTAAAACAGGAATAATTGTATCTGGTAAAAATCTTTTCCAAACCTCTTGGAGTACATAGCTCGTACTGTTATTAACAAGTTGAGCAAAGCGATATATATGCTCATCCCCGAGCCAATCACCAGATGTGATATCCTTTACAAAATCGTCCGGTAAATGATTTGGATCTACTAGATTCTGCATAATTGCGAATTATATCTAACGTTATGTTCATAAACTGTATACGTCTTCTATCTGAATTATTGTATTGGCGCAAAGCTGCCAATCTGAATACGGCGCGAAGATGCCGATCTGTATTTGGCGCAAAGCTGCCTTGTCCTGACTAAGTCAAGCCAATTTTTTTTCAATACTCTTGGGGATAGAAGACGAACTAACCTAACTTAACCTAACCCTTAACCTCACCTGAATTGATCTAACTGAACTGATCTGCTCAACCTAAATGACCAAATGTCTGAATGAATACCTAACCTACGTAACAACAATATTTTATCAACCCTATATATATATCCTGAAATACTAAAATATAATATATCACGTAATTATACGAAGATGGTGATTCTATCTCGATGTTATTCTTATTCCTTTTCGTCCTGCTTATTCCTTGTTCTTCTTCCTTTTAAGTTGAATCTTGTCACTGAAACTATCCGAAACATCGACCCAAACCTGGAAATTACAGATCTCTCCGTGGCAGTAGACCATAAACCATAAACCTGCTAGCGGCGAAATGGCAATTTTATACCATAGAAGATAAAATTGTATGTATACACCTACACATAGAAAAAGTCACTAGATTCCGTTCTGTTTTTCCGTTCCGGGCCTACATGGGAAGGCAGCCTTAGGATACCGGTTCATTGGTGAGCTACAACACAGTCACAGACTAGTGTTGTATTGTCTCACCAATACATAAAGGCATCCAAGTTTTGCGCCCGTCAGGTAGCGCGACGATCGAAAAAAGCGGTACCCAACTAGCATAATCAAAACTGATATATTTCCAACTGTATCTGTATGTCAGTAAAGCAACAATCACAGAACTTCAAATGGGGTAAGCGAATCAGGAACGAGATTCGAGGAGAAAATAGGAAATTTCTCTTCAAATTCTATTCCCGATTGGCTAACCCCATTCGAATTTGCCCCGGTGGAAACGTAGTCAATTGTCTTAAGGGGGGGGGGGGGATACCGGATGTGTTACCGACACCGCCTATATCTCCGAAACGGGGCTATCAATCGACTTGTCCTTGCGGCAGTCGATGTTTGACGAGTATGGGTTCGAACTGGTACGTTTGATCGGATGGAATCGGATTTTTTTTTTTTTTTTTCATCGAAAAGCGTGGTCGTGCCATTTATTTCGACTTATATCAAAGCCTACGGATCGAAAATGCAAAATCGGCTTCCTGAGCCCGATTCTGTATGGCATTCCGAACAAAACCATCCAAAAACATCTTTAGTTTCGACAAGGATGAAGAAACCACATCTAATCTACGTTTTTGTGGTAATTTTCGCGATTGTCAAGGGCCGTGAGCGAAAATGGCCGCTCACGGCTGTTGATATGATGTGGTGGTTCGTAGAACGCCCGTGAGATGTCACCGCACGCCCATTTAAGCTTCTCCTTTTACCATCGCTGTTACGTTGGTACACCTGGTACCACGTGACTCGACCCGCAGTCAGAGGTGATTTGAAGACTAACAATACGTATATTTACAATATAATACTTTTCAACGATTTCTCCAACATCTCGGTAAGTGAAAATATATAATCAATCCGAAATTGAGCATTTTATTCATTTATTTCCGTTATTCCATCATTTTCCATGGTTTTTCAATACATATATATATATATATATATATATAAAATATCATGTGAGTAGTTGTACTGCATATCATATATAATTTTATATTATACGTTTCTCGCATTATACAGCTATCCATTATATACAATCATATAAAAATACATAAAATATATGGTTTATACATATTATACGACGATGGTTAGTAGAATCTTAGTATCTATAGATTCGTTTGAAATAAGTGTAAAAAAAAATCTGTTACAAAAGTCTGCTCTCCTTTTCAACCATGAATTACCCATACCCGATTCGCCAATAAAATTGTTTTTTTTTTCTTTTATACAAATACTTGTCATCTGTTTGCAAGTTTGCTGAACACTTGAAAAATCTGAAATACAGCATAACCAATCAGGGTGTACATGAAATTTTCATTTCCAGATACCAGGCATTTTTCATCAGTTGCCGTAGACCAGTGTTGCGAGTTTCTAATTACATTTTCAATGGAATTACTCATTTCATTACACATTACTTTGGTAATGAGTAATTAAACTTCATTTATCTATAGATACTAATATTCTACTAACCATCGTCGTATAATATGTATAAACCATATATTTTATGTATTTTTATATAATTGTATATAATGGATAGCTGTATAATGCGAGGAACGTATAATATAAAATTATATATGATATGCAGTACAACTACTCACATGATATTTTATATATATATATGTATTGAAAAACCATGAAAATGATGGAATAACGGAAATAAATGAACAAAATGCTCAATTTCGGATTGATTATATATTTTCACTTACCGAGATGTTGGAGAAATCGTTGAAAAGTATTATATTGTAAATATACGTATTGTTAGTCTTCAAATCACCTCTGACTGCGGGTCGAATCACGTGGTACCAGGTGTACCAACGTAACAGCGGTGGTAAAAGGAGAAGCTTAAATGGGAGTGCGGCGACATCTAACGGGCGTTCTGCGAACCACCACATCATATCAACAGCCGTGAGCGGCCATTTTCGCTCACGGCCCTTGACAATCGCGAGAATTACCACAAAAACGTAGATTAGATGTGGTTTCCTCATCGTTGTCGAAACCAAAGATGTTTTTGGATGGTTGTGTTCGGAATGCCATACAGAATCAGGCTCAGGAAGCCGATTTTGCATTTTCGATCCGTAGGCTTTGATATAAGTCGAAATAAATGGCACGACCACGCTTTGCGATAGAAAAAAAAAAAAAAATCCGATTTCATCCGATCAAACGTACCAGTTCGAACCCATTACTCGTCACACATCGACTGCCGCAAGGACAAGTCGATTGATAGCCCCGTTTCAGAGATATAGGGGGTGTCGGTAACACATCCGGTATCCCCCCCCCTTAAAGGCCAACGCCCACTACTCCGCACCGAACCGATCGGCAGCGAACCGATCGGCCTCGAAGCGATCGGCACCGAAACGATCCGCACTGAATTTTATTGTTCATATGCTTTTTTATGAGTGTGCTCACTAGTTGGCTGCGATCTGCTCCGGCAAATCGTGCGCCCATTGCATCGAAGAAATCTGCAACTAACTTACTCGGGATGTATTATGTATTGCATAAATTGAGGGGCATTACGTTAATAACTCGTAATTTCTGATAGTTCGCACTGAATATCTTCCGTTCTTGAATGTATGATTTCATTATGATAGTATCAATACCGCATATCATACTATGATGTGCTGTGTTTTTGTACTTGAATGCTACGGTAGAGGACCTTTGAGTGCCAGTGAGACAGGTATACGTAGATATTCGTCAACTTAATACTTATCTTACTCGCACCCGAATAACTCCAATGTTGCGTTTTCACAAGAAGACATGGTAAGCAATATTCATCACCACACTTACTGAAGGTCTATGGCGCGCGTGTTAACTAGTTGCGGCAATCTTCATCAAATATTTGCAATGAATGATTTCTTTTGCTGAATATTTTAAAAAAGTTTCAATTATATTTCTTACTGCAGTCAATATTTTCGCTTCCACTTGTGATTATACTGATTCTATCTATCTATTTTTCATATAATTAATCCATTTCTGTATAACTGCAATTCTCAGTATTCTGTCGTATTCTCTAGAATCTAGAGTCTAGATTATATGACAAAGTTGAGCAAAATTCTAATTACTGCATCACCAATTGCGAATTGCAAACTATTTAAGATTCATTCAATTCGCTAGGATATCTTGTATCGATAGCATACCGCACAGGTGAACCATTTTCATAATTTTTGAGGTACTTTTTTTCTTATTCATAGATTTGAATTATAGTGCACGTTTGCTACTCAAGTTGTTTTGGTTATTAGAGATACACGAAAACAAACAACCACGGTTTTTATTGATATTTCATTAGCTGCAATGGATTCCTCAGACGATGACGTTTTGATAGCCTTCGCATTGTATCAGCAAATCCTTAAGAAAACGAAAAGAAAACGTAAATGGGTCCACGAAATTTGTAAAAAAAGAAACGTCCACGGCGAGTATCACACGTTGTTTCCTCTACTTTTGCGCGATCGATCAAAATTTTTCAATTATTTTCGGATGTCCTATGAAAATTTAAAAAAAATTCTTGGTCATGTGAAAGAAGATCTCTCAAAGGAGAATACATCATTTCGACGATCAATTGATCCCGAGGAAAGACTCGCTGTATGTCTACGGTAAATATTCATATTTATCACTTATTTAAATTTCATTATGAATATTCTGTACATCATACCACTCGATTCAATAATATTTAATATGATAAATCTCAATTCAAAACTTTTATTTCGATGTATGATGCATACGAACGTGAAAAAATAGTTATTTTATTTCAATCCTTATTCTATGGTAATACATTACAGTTCTTATTATTAGGTCGTATAATTTTTATTTCTAATAAAAAATGAAAAAAACTACTCTCCGAAATCATTTCAAAAATAACAAAATTTTATTCGGCTAAAGATTGTGAAGAAGCGTTGCGTAAATTGCGGGATAGTTACTATACCGAAAGGCAATTAGCGCAAGGAAGTCGAAGAGTGGGCAAGCAGCTCAAAAAAAAGGGCCATGGAAAGTTGAAAGGCAGATAAGTTTCCTTGCTCTCTAAACATGAATAAGTGAAATTTTCACTTATTCATGTTTAGAGAGTGCTCGGCACTTGGTCGAAAGAAATACTCATTCTAATATTGACGAATCACAGAGCACATCGACCGATTAAAAATAGAACAATTCACAATGACGAAAATACTAGTAGTGATTCGTCTAATTCCATTATTGCTATCTCTGATTCTGAATGTACTTTTTTTTTCATATTTCGTAATTAATTCAAAAACTTGAGATTTTATTTCAATTTGGTATTTTTTAGGAAAATCTTCAACCGTCTCGGCCATGTTCAAAAAGAATCTTGATAATTGCGACGATTCTCCAACTACGTTTTTCTCTACCTTCTTGGACTTGTTCTTTAAATAACCTACTATATAGTTTGACACATCCGCGGTTGATTCGTTGTCGGTATTATTTGATGGTCTTTCTCTCGAATATTTTTTACGTTCAATTTTTGCCGGTTGATCTGGACCTATAAATCAAATATCACGTTGCCACGTAGATGAAAATTCAAAAGAGATGCGACATTCACGACCATCGAAGAATTTTTAAATAAATTATTCTTACTTTTGATATGTTCCGCATCGTGAATTGTATTTATATCTTCGTCTTCAGTGTCTTTGTCAGATATTATTTGTTGAGTATTTTCTTCTGAAGCACTATCAGGTATTGAATCGGTCGATGTGCTCTGTGATTCGTCAAAATTAGAATGAGTACTTCTTTCGATCAAGTGCGGTGCAAGGAAACTCATCTGCTTTTCGAATTTCCACGGCCTCTTCTTTTGAGCTGCTTGTCCGCTCTTCGTCTTCCTTGCGTTCATTGCCTTTCGATAACTGTCTCGCAATTTACGCGACGCTTCTTTACAATCTTCCGCTATAAAATTTTGAATTCTTTATTTCAAATAACCAGTGTTTAGAAAGTTATGATAGATCATGACGCGAATCTTGATACAACTTTTTACGACAAAGTGCGTTCATTAAATGGTGACTTCATAGTAAGTATATTTTTAACGTTAATAACTATTTACAATTTCGTATTTATTATAGATTCCTGGCTACTGGCGATTCGATGAAGACAATAGCTCTAAGTTACCGGCTAGGGTACACTACCGTGCGAAATATTGTACATGAGACGTGCAAATTTATTTGGATACGGCTTTCTCCGATAGTACTCCCCGTGCCAACCACTGAGATGTGGGAAGAAATTGAACAAAAGTTTAACACGCGCTGGAATTTCCGAAATTGTATTGGTGCTCTTGACGGAAAGCACATCACAATCGAAGCGCCATCCAATTCGGGATCTTTATATTTCAATTATAAAAAAACATTTAGCGTCGTTCTCATGGCATTGGTAGATGCAAATTATAAATTCATTTTCGTGGATGTCGGTGCATACGGAAAAAACAGTGACGGAGGAATTCTAGCGAGTAGTCAATTGGGAAAAGCCTTATTAATCGGAGGTAATTTGCACCTCCCAAGCGACAAGCCTCTGCCGGGTAGTGTAAAATTGGTACCACATGTTATCGTCGGTGATGAGGCATTTTCCTTGAGAAAAAATATCATGCGTCCTTATCCAGGTAATCAAGTACGAAACGATGAATCCAAAAAAACTTTTAATTATAGACTGTCACGTGCACGTCGAATTTCCGAAAACGCGTTTGGCATTCTTACTCAAAATTTCAGGATATATCAAAGGAGAATTAAATTCAAAGTAGAAAACGTAGACAACGTCATTCTTGCCACATGTTGTCTGCATAACTTTTTGATTGGAGATATACACCCAATAGCTGTAAATAGGTCGAACAATACAGCTGAAATGTTAAAAGATGTGACTAATGTTTCTAATCACGTAACGGCAGAGGCTATGTCGATTAGGGACTATTTCAGGAAATACTTTACGCCATCAGAGGGTTCGGTACCGTGGCAAACGGAAATGGTACGACGCGGTAGAATTTCGGAATAATGTAATTTCAATCTTGAAGGAGTTTTTTTGTTTTAAATTATCAAAGAGTAATCTTGTGAAACACATTTCATTGATTTTTTTTAGCGGTACATCAGGCTGACATTTTGCTATTATTTCAAGTATTCATAAATATCATATAATATTTATAAATATTATAATATTTTCGAATTTCTTTCTTTTGATCATTATTAACTGTAATAATGTTGAAATATAAGATCCCGTATGGATTCACTTCGATGGGTGCAGTTCAATGTTTTATTAATTTTGTGAATTGTAATAAGTTCGATTGATGTTCACGTCACCGTTGAATATAATATTAATATTGGTGCTTACCCATATTTTATATGTTGTCAATTTAAATATAACGGCACATAATGTATTCGAGTAATGATTACCTGATATTTTCGTTGCTTTCGAAATGTCTTGCCAACAATTATCTTTGATCTGCTGATTACAATACTTGGAATCAGACATGTCGTAAAGTGCTGAGTACTTTTGGACAATGAGAATCAGTGTTTCTTCGTCCATATTCGTTTTGATTTTTCAATCAATGCAAAATACAGATCATTAGTGTTAGTTTCAGTTTATATTAACGTTGGAAAGAATTCGACCATGCAGATTAAAGTATAGTTACTATGACACCTGATTTTATTTTATTTTTAATTTTCTCAGTTGTTTCGCACGACTCATTTGCCAATATATAGTGTGCGAGATTTGCACCCTTCAGTGGTATATATGGGGTATCCACGTGAACCGGATCGGTTTTTTGCAAAAAAAAAGGAAAAAACGGGAGGCTGGAAATTTTATCACTTCTTCGAGGCACTTCGAAGTAATCTCGTTGAAAATTTTAAGGCAATTCATTATACCCTTCAAGTAGAAGAAAAAAGTGGAAACACATTTTTCCAAAGTTTTACATGCTTTGCGGATTTTTAGAAAAAAAAAAACGAAAATTGGAGGCTGAAATTTTGATCACTTCTTAGTGCTACATTGAAGTAATTTCAGTGAAAATTTCAGGGCAATTGGTTAGACCCTTTAAGTAGAAGATCAAAGAAATCGCATATTTCCAAAGTTTTACATGTTTAAGAATTTCAAAAATAATTAAAGTGCTACATATTTCGAAAGAGCTAATTTATGCGCGTAGAATGCACTATGGAAAGTTGTGATTTTGTCCATGCATGGCTGAGATAAGTATAATTATGACAGCGATATAAATTGAACCAATTGGTTTCATGCTCTGTAACTGTTGGGGACATCTCATGTAGAAACAAGGAATCTGAATCTGCATTTGCGTCAAATTCGTTGATCTCCGGAATACCCCGTGTGGAATACCATATAATAACCACCTCCACGTGGAATACCCCGTATATACAATGAACGAAAAAAAAAATATATATATATTTTTTAGAATTTTGTAGCTCACAAACCAATCACCAAATAAGAATGAGTTATGCATATTTTCATAGGAAATTGAACACTACAAAAAGTGTCTCCTATCATTTTTTGATCAATTTACTCCTTCCAAAGTTAGTCAAGCTCAAAGTTCAATTTATATAGTTATTCATTTATTTATTTATTTATAAGTTTAATTTATAGTTTTTATAGTTTCAATTTATATTTATATGTTGTATTTGTTCATTGCACGAGTAATGTTCAACGTTCAAGAAAACGTGCGAGACCAAAACAACTTGAGTAGCGAACGTGCACTATAATTCAAATCTATGAATAAGAAAAAAAGTACCTCAAAAATTATGAAAATGGTTTACCTGTGCGGTATGCTATCGATACAAGATATCCTAGCGAATCGAATGAATCTTAAATAGTTTGCAATTCGCAATTGGTGATGCAGTAATTAGAATTTTGCTCAACTTTGTCATATAATCTAGACTCTAGATTCTAGAGAATACGACAGAATACTGAGAATTGCAGTTATACAGAAATGGATTAATTATATGAAAAATAGATAGATAGAATCAGTATAATCACAAGTGGAAGCGAAAATATTGACTGCAGTAAGAAATATAATTGAAACTTTTTTAAAATATTCAGCAAAAGAAATCATTCATTGCAAATATTTGATGAAGATTGCCGCAACTAGTTAACACGCGCGCCATAGACCTTCAGTAAGTGTGGTGATGAATATTGCTTACCATGTCTTCTTGTGAAAACGCAACATTGGAGTTATTCGGGTGCGAGTAAGATAAGTATTAAGTTGACGAATATCTACGTATACCTGTCTCACTGGCACTCAAAGGTCCTCTACCGTAGCATTCAAGTGCAAAAACACAGCACATCATAGTATGATATGCGGTATTGATACTATCATAATGAAATCATACATCTAAGAACGGAAGATATTCAGTGCGAACTATCAGAAATTACGAGTTATTAACGTAATGCCCCTCAATTTATGCAATATATAATACATCCCGAGTAAGTTAGTTGCAGATTTCTTCGATGCAATGGGCGCACGATTTGCCGGAGCAGATCGCAGCCAACTAGTGAGCACACTCATAAAAAAGCATATGAAGAATAAAATTCGGTGCGGATCGTTTCGGTGCCGATCGCTTCGGTGCCGATCGCTTCGGTGCCGATCGGTTCGCTGCTGATCGGTTCGGTGCGAATCGGTTCGGTGCGGAGTAGTGGGCGTTGGCCTCAAGACAGATCGTGGTGGTTTCGAGAATACCCGTACGTGAGGTTCACTCCACTTTGCTCCGATCGTCGTCAAAGAAGCACCTCCATCATCGTCAATCAAACGCACTTCCAGCACTTCTTAAAGGTACAAGGTGTTTGCATCAAACGAATAATAATTGATCAACTTAACAATCAACTAGAATTGAAAACTTTCAGCACCAGATGATGAGTGACGTCGAAGACGCCGAACTATTATACATAAATTTAACTCGGGATTCCGAGTTTAATCAGGAGTACCCACCGGTAGATTTGGGCGGGAGGGAGAGCAGAACGGAAACAGAACGTCTCGACGCTAGAGAACGTACGTATGAAATCTCAACATAATAATATTATTTTGTTGCTCAGGAAAGGATTGAAATAACATTCTTATTAATTGCTGTAATTTTCGGCCTTCAGTACCTGAAACCAATCCAGAGCCAATGGCTGATGCTGTAATGGCGGACGAGGAATTGAATCCACTCGTCAACGGTAGGATATCAATCGCTCGTATATTTTTTTTGATATATTTGTCTCGTATTTTGATCATCATTTATATTTCGTTTCTTTCATTTCTTCACTTATTTATTCATTGATCGATACATGGGTGCGCACAATGCACAATTTGATTCCTTTCAGATGTAGATCGACAGGATGACGGACAGGTCGCCGAAGACGCAGGTCAACCGCAAAACAACGGTATGATTGAAATGTTGCGTACTCAGATTCTTGCTATGATTAGAATTACCTTTTTTTTCTTCACTTCATGTTCCGCCGTAGCTTGCTATCTCGTTTCACACCCCTAATATCCGTTACATACGGTAGTTGACCTTTCTTCGATATAACGATAATTGCCCATTTTAGTTGTTGGTCGTGTTCATTCAGATCTTTCAGCGTTTGATATCGCCCGAACTATAATATTTATTGTGAAAATTGACAGTGTGGTGCAAATCTTTTCAGAACAAACAGTGCCGCGCCATCAGCGGGCTGGCCAAAATAGGCAACCAAATTATTATCAGCGGCAAAGGAACGTTGCCAACCTGATACATATGTTAGCTAACCCAAACATGCCCCAACCAGGGGGGGCGAACAAAAAGCCCAAAAAAGGGGAAAATAAAAACCCCCAGGAACAGGGAGCGGGCTTTTACGGTTGAATCTCAAGCCTGTGGAGATAGATTGCGTTTAATATACCTACACGGAAAACCGTTTGGTAGAACCGTTCTCCTTTGCGATATTCTCCGGTCATCGGGTGCACCAAATTCACAGAGAACGGTTGTCTCCTGTGGTAAGGTAGAAAGGTTTTCCCATTTTGGGAGAACATCTCTACTCGAGTGGTAGGGATAACTGTCACGCTACACTTTGGGCGAACCGTTGTCTCTCAGCGTAGAACAGTTCTCCTTTCTCGAAACCGGTTACTAATGTGTAATGCTTGCGCGTTCTCTCCCCGCTATGGTCAACCGTTCTCCCAAAATGGCCAACCCGCTCAACGAATTCAGAGTTCAACTATTCTCTCGCAGTTGGTCCCGCTCTGCCAAACAGTTTTCCGTGTACTACTACGTGCTGTGTCAACTACGCCTTTGCCGCAAACTATTGCCCGAACAGTTACGCATACAGCTAATATCAACTCTGGTTTTTCCTCTCCTCGACCTGACTGACGAACTGACGCTCTCGCTGCAAAGAGCCCTGAATTCATGCGTTAGATTTATCTATAATATCCGTAGGGACGAACATATCACCCCCTACTTTACAATGATGGGGTGGTTGAAAGTCAACGCTAGAAAAGAATATCTACTAGGCTGTATGATGTACAATGTATTGGAGACTCAGCAACCACTGTACCTGAAAAGTAAATTCAAGCATAAAACAGAAGTAGGGATTAGAAGCACGAGAGCACCATCCGAAAATCTAGCTATCAAACCGTGTAGGACTCAATATTTCAAAAACTCATTCACACATGGAGGCGCTGCATACTGGAACAACATACCGCTTGGCATCCGTAACTGTAAAACTCTAGTCACTTTCAAATATCACCTGTTCAATCACTTACTATCTAGTCAGACACAAGCTAGTGTCCTTTAATCTAGTCACCTAGACTGAGTCCTTCCTTAGGTTATTTGGGCCATGGTTTTCCCTGTGGACGAAGGGCAAATGCCGGGACTCGCGGAGTGGGCCTCCATGGCATATCTAACCCACCCCACTCAGCCTCGAACAGACACATACTTATATAGGCCGACAGACACGACACACATACACTCTTGTACCTACACACACGAAAACACACAAATAAATAAATAAGGGCGAACTAGTCTTAGATTTAACGTTATGAGTAGGACTAGTCAAAACCAAAATTATATAATTACCATATCATAGTATATATCAAATTTATAGTATAATATATTAGATTAATCATTTAGTTGTATAAGAACTAGCAAGATTATGATACCTTAAGTACAATGTATCACAGGCAAATGTGAAATTTTTGCGAAACTGTAATCCAAAGTGCCAGCGCTTGAGGGGATCCGTCCCAGAGCGCTCAATAAATATTCTATCTATCTATCTATCTACTACTACCTAACTAGAAAAAAAAAAAAAAAAACATATTCTTTTCATATGTTACATTTTTTTTTTAAATCAGGTATAATACAAATTTAGGAACGGGTTTGAATTATTATCTGAACGAATATATATAACTTTATTATTAACGTTTCTTATTATTATTTTTTGTTTGTTTGTTTGGTTTTTTTTTTTTTTTATTTAACAAATATTTTACGTTCGTAATCTAAAAGCGGAGACATAATGCTTAAAAAAAAAAAAATCAAATTTACTCAAATCAGCAATGACTTATTTGTTAGAACGTCGAGGAGAACAATACACGGAGAAAACTTCATTGGAGAGATTCCCATACTACGTATAGTAATTTTGCACCATACTTTCAATATGACGATTTTTCCGATACTTGTACTACATAATCTTCCATTAAGGGGGTATCTAAGTCTCGAGCACCATGAAACGTTAAAACTTTTCATAACGGTATAGCATTGAGGGACATGTACGGACACGAATATGAATGATACCGTTTCAAAGTGTACAATTTCAGCTTCAATTCAAAAAAAAAATGGTCACTGTAGCATCAAAATTGTGGCCGTTGCAGCTGCTGAAGTACTGGTCGGCGCAAAGCTGTGATGGAATTTCCGACCACGATCCTGGCTAAACGGAGTATGCGAAAATTGAAAGCTTGGGATTATTTTGTTGGTCAAGGTCCCCTTCAGGCTTCTATGCGACAGATTTTCGATCCGTCGTTTGATTTCCAAAATACAGGTAAAAACGTTAATTGAAATCAAGAAAATTGACTTTTCTCAGTAAAAATATTCATAATTTTGTCAAATTTCAATCTATCAAAAATCTGTCGCATAGGAGCCTGAAGGAGACATTGACCAACAAAACAATCCCAAGTTCATAATTTTCGGATACTCCGTTCAGCCAGGATCGTGGTCGCAGATTTCAGCACAGCTTTGCGCCGACCAGTACTTCAGTAGCTGCAACGGCGACAATTTTGATGCTACAGTGACCGTTTTATTTTCAAATTAAAGCTGAAATTGTACACTTTGGAACGGTATCATTTATATTTGTGTCCGTACATGTCCCTAAATGCTATACCGTTATGAAAAGTGTTGACGTTTTATGGAGCTCGAGACTTAGATACCCCCTTAATATAAGAAAGACATTCCTATATTCATGGAAACATTCGGTAAAAGTATAGGAACGATCGTCATATTGAAAGTATGATTCAAAATTACTATACGTAGTATGGGAATCTCTCCAACAAAATTTTCTCCGTGTATTATTCTCCTTGACGTTCTAACAAATATGTAATTACTGATTCAATGGTTAATTCAAAGGTTAAACCGATTAAAAATGAACGAGAAATTGGACAATAAACGATCGGTCAGTAACTAGGGCTGCTACCAAGACCTAGTTTTTAGAAATTACAGATTGTGAATCTGGGGAGGAATCTTTATCTCTCCAGGAATTACGATTGGAATCGTTATTTTTCTTATCGTCTTTTCTCCAGGAAGTTTGACTATTTTGAGCATTTGCCTTATTTGATTGAATTAATATCTCTAAAGAGTAACAACGATTCGCGTCGTGTCCAATTTTATCACAATATTTGCATTTTAACGGGGGTCTGTCTCCGTAATTTTGTCCCCTATTATAATTATTATTATTATTTCGGTTTTCGGTTATAATTATCATTATTATTTTCTATTATTATTATTATTATTCGTTTGCTGCCTGGGAGTAGTTTTCTGTGTTTCGGAAGTTTTAGTTGGGATAGTAGAAGTTGTCTCTGTTTCGATTTGATGTACTCTTCCTACACGGAGAGAATTTTAAAGTAGAGATTACTATAAAATATAGTACGAGGGTTTTTTCAATCAACTGCTATACGATAAACAGTTGATTACAATGAAAAAAATATTGTTATACGATGAACAGTTGATTCAAAAACTCTTGTACTATATTTTATAGTAATCTCTACCATAAAATTCTCTCCGTGTACCCCTAAATGGTGTTTAGTCAAAGCTTCGATTTCTAGACCCTTAATGACCACTTCCTGAACAGAGGAAGGTCCTGTCAAGCTAAGAGTATGATGTCTCAACTCTGGATCTGTTATTGCATTTATAAATTTGTCACATGCTAACATGTCTCTGGTAGGTTCGTCGCAACTGGGTAAAGCTATTCTGGCTAATCTTTCTATTTCTACTCCGAGCGAGGCAAGACCTTCTTCTTTGGCTTGTCTTTCAAGTCCTAGTTGCGTCAAGGATAGTTTTGATATTAACTGGTTTCCGAATCTTAACCGTAAGGCTGCACTGAGTTTTTCAAAATTTTCTATATCAGAATCAGCTACAGCTGATAGAACAGCTAAGGCAGGACCCCTCAAGCTGCCTGCAAGTTGTCCGGCCTTAGTGATCGAAGACCAGAAATTTACTTTAGCTATGATTAAGAATTGCCGTTCATAATCGGCCCATGGTATAGATCTCTCGAAGAAATTTACTTTTAGGTTAGAGGATTTTTGTGTCTGTCCAGTACAACCTTCTTTGCAAGTGTTCTTCGTTGTATTATTTATTTGTTTATCGCGACTACTCCCGGCGCAAGATAAATTCAGAGGAACGTTATTATTTGTATTATCTATGTTTTGGTCGCCAGCCATGTGATCAGCATGGAGTACAGCTCGTGCGTCCCGAATTGAAATCTCAATTCAGTCGCTCTGAGGTAATGTACGAGTGTGCGGTGTAAACTTCGCCGCTCCACCCGTACGTGGTCTATGAATAGTTGGGGAAGGTTATTCTTCCCCATAGATTTGTACAGACCGATCGTTAATAGGCTCGATGACCTCCTCGATCCTCACTGGGGATCGTCTGGGAGTCGAGGTCTGCGATATCATCTCTTGGGGCTCCAGGCGTCTCATGAGGAGGGCTAGGGTAGCTTGTTGGGCTGCATGGTTCGCCCCTTATCAGCTCGTTGAGCTGCCAAATTAGCCTCGCGTTCAGCTCGGCGTTCCTCCCGTTCCTCACGATGGCGTCTATCCTCCCGTTCTTCGCCTTCTCGTTGTGCTAATAAAGCGGCCTCTCGTTCCTCTCTTTCGGCTATCAAATTGGCCTCTCCGTCTTCGCGTTGGGCCGTTAGAGTGGCTTCTTGTTGTGCTGCTTGAGCAGCTAGGCTTGCTTGTTGTTGAGCGGCCAAGGTTTGAAAAAGTCGCTCCATCATGTCGACTTGGGGTGGTGGTATTAGATGGTTTCCAGCTGATTGAGGTTCGTCAAAAGGTGCAGTTGCCCGTCGACGAGACATTTCGTTTTTTGATAATTATTCTTGATTCACAAAATATTCACTTTATCGATCCCGGAAAAATCCCGATTCTGACACCAATGTCATATTATTTGTAATCAGAGAAGGGTCTCAATCAATCAAGTCGAGTCAGTGTCGTTATATTATTTGCTTTTGCAGTAATATTAAGTTAATAAAGTAGGTTCCCGAGGGAAATAAAGTGAACCGTAGTGGAAATTATATGAGTTTGCAACAAGTTTTGTATTCAGAAAATACAGGTCTGCTTACCGTAGTTCATATATCTTATGGCCGGTTTCACCAACGTCGAATAAGTTTATTCATAGATTAAACTCTTATTAGTTGATAACAGAAGACTATTTTACATTGTGTTGGCGACTTTTATTCGATGAATAGCGTTATTCTATGAATAAAAAGTTATTCGACGTTGGTGAATCCGGCCATTAGAGGATATATCATTTATTACATGGACTGCTAGATGTTAGTTATATGAAATTAATAGAATAGGGGTGATTTTACCCAATGTGACAATATATTGAAGACCTGTCACGTTGAATGAAAACTTTTTCACTTATTAATTCACGTAAACTGAACTTCGTGCGATTCAATAACCGTACCTATAACCTAACCTCAAAATTGCGTGCTTCGTCATTTCATGAGAGACTGTTATAATTTTACCCTTCACTTCAAATACTAATAATAATAATAATAATAATATGAAGTATAGGAAGCATAAAGGAAAATGAAATTTGCAAAATGTTCAGATGTACGAATATAAACAGAACTTACGGCTCTGTCTCGGGAGTCCGTCTGTCCGTAGTCTCCGTACTCCGTGGTCTTGGGCAATGGATTCTCGATCATACGTCAACCTGGGGCTCGATTCCATAACTTTATCACTGCTATCACTTGCGATAAATACAGTCCGATCTCTCAATAAACCCGCTCCCAATAAACCCGCTTCCCCAGTTTCTCGCTCGTAGCGTTCCCCCACTCTGCCTATTAAGACATAGTTGCACGAGGAAAGAGAGAGACGGAAAACCATTGGTGCGAATAGCGAAGTAGACAAAGTGGGGGTACCTCATTTCTTGGAAAAACTCTTCCCCGTGGCGGCTTGGGAGGGTTTATAGAGAGATCGGACTGTAGATAGATCTATCTATTGACTGGCTAGTGATAAAGTTATGGAATCGAGCCCCTGTGACGTCAACAGCGTTGAAAAGAGCGCCACCTGGCAGAATACTTGAAGTATCTCTGCTATACTATAATAGTGGTGGCCACTATTTCCTAATTGTCATCCGCATAGATTTAAGGATTATTTGGTCTGAATACGGAGACGAAAAATTTTCAGACGAAACGGGTACTCAGAAACTTGAGTTAATCGTATCTCAGTTTTCCTATCACTGATTCGATTGAAGTTAATCTGAAATAAAGGGCTCTCCGTGCCTAGATTCTGAGATAATTATTTCAATCCCCGGGATATCGCGAAAAGTAAGAAATTAGGAATATACTGTCTCCCCACCCCACTGGTTTGCTCCCGTTCGGGTATATAGACTCGTTGAGTCTCGCGCGGCTATACCTTAAATATGTATATTTTTTTTTTTTTTTTTCTTGTCCTTGGCGTGGGACTCTACCGAGTCTCTTGATATAATTATGGAGAATTTTATACAATTATATATAAATCCATAATTTTTTTTAGATATTTTATATATAATTATACATAATTATATATAATTTCATACAATTTTATACAATTCTATACAATTCTATATAATTATGGAGAATTTTATAGAATTATATAGAGCCTCACAAGAGACTCCACGGGAAAAAATGTTCAGACATGATCATGCCTGCTCATGTATGATCAGGCCTGATGTCAGACCCGATCATAAATACGTTCATGCCTGATCATGCATGGCCATGCCTGTTCATGTATGATTATGCCTGATGTCAGACATGATCATGCCTGTTCATGTATAATCAGGCCTGATGCCAGACCCGATCATAAATACGTTCATGCCTGATCATGCATGGCCATGCCTGTTCATGTATGATTATGCCTGATGTCAGACATGATCATGCCTGTTCATGTATAATCAGGCCTGACGTCAGACCTAATCATAAATACGTTCATGCCTGATCATGCATGGCCATGCCTGTTCATGTATGATTATGCCTGGAAGGTTGAAAACCTCCGCTCTGCTCTAACTATGTCGCTCTGATCAGGCCTGATACGTGATCAGACCATGATCGGCCATGAGCATCAGGCCTGATCAGACATGAAAACGCATAATCATGTCTAATTTCATACGATATGATCAGACATAACTGATATAAGTCAATGTCCAATCATTTATAGGTCTATATATAATTATAAAATATTATTATCATCATATCATTATTATTATTATTCATATATGGTCTGTATATAATTAGATATGATCAGACCTGACTGATATAAGCCCATGTATAATCATATTATGGGTCATTCTCAGTTAAGAGGTAAATCGCTTATTGATAAAACGCGGCACGATAAAAATTTTGAAAATTTAATTAAATTGTATAATGTTTCGATCAAAACAATCATTCTAAACGTGTCTGCAAGGCGGTCAGTCAATTTATTAATTTTATCTTGTTTTATAAGAAGCCAGGGGCGATACTCAATCCAGGGGAGAGACTAGTACACGTTTTTGTACATTTTGCGTCGAACGCTGCTTAAACGAAGGCAGATAGACCATAGGTTGACTGGACCTTTTTTGTACAGCGTTAAATTCTCTGCAAAAAAGTCCGCGACGGCATATCTCTATAGTTGGTATCCAGTCCGTTTGAGGCGATACAAAACGCACCTACGAAACGAAACTTTTCCGTCGACTGACGGGCCATGGCCATGGCAACGGCTGCCATGTTGCTGTTAGTCGACGGAAAAGCGTCGTCTCGTAGGTGCGTTTTGGATCACCTCAAACGCATCGGATATCAACTATAGATGTATGTCGTCGTTGACTTCTTTGTAGAGAACTAAACGCTCTACAAAAAAGGTCCAGCCAAACTATGGTCCATCTGCCTTAGTTTAAGCAGCTTTCGACGCGAAATGTACAGAAAAACGTGTTTTTTTCGAGTTTTTTTCGGGGTTTTAATTTTTTTAAAAAAACGTGTGAAAACTAAATGCCATAAACGGTACGGTATATTATTCGCGTCTATCGCTACATCGTAGTATTTTTTCATGCTTCCCATAATTAGTGTCATTTGAAAACGTAAAATGATTGGTCTCAAGACAGGGGAGATACGAACAGGGTAGATACTTTTTAGTAAGAAAAACGAAAATAATGACAAATGTATTTATTGTACGTGATTAACCAAGAAAACTTAGAATCTATACATAACAAGAAGTGAATATACAGATGGATTAAAATTTTTAGATGAATATTTTCAAAATGAAACTGACCAGGGGAGAGCCTTCATTCACTCGTTCTCAACTGCATCCACACAGAGTGTCAGTAATGGAATGAATGACAAAATGACTGCGCACCTAGTTCGAGTGGCGCTGATTACAAACTATAAACGCAATGACGTTCGATTAAGGTCTTCAATTCCCGCGAGTCAGTACACAAATGCCAATTTTACAGGAAAATAAACATGCCAGGGGAGAGACGCAAAATGCGGGGGACAAACGTAATCGTAATTTTTTTTGAGAAAAAAAAAAATATCACGCAATTTTACTTGCTTGATTACGATGATTTATTTAATTTGTTTTGTTGAAATATATAATTCGAATAATATATTTGATTTCGAAGTACTTTAAATTACTAATACACAAACAGAATCGGCCCGGGGACAGGCCAGGGGAGAGATGTTTTCCGACTTCGAGATGAAATTGTGACTAAATTAAATAAAATTAAGAAATGAATTTGAGTGACCACTTACATGAGCACGAGTTTCAAGAGATAATTACATTCTTTTTAATACATTTTTTTAAAACAGGTGATTTTCCACCGTGGACGTCGAATTTACTTCTTAACTGAGAATGACCCTTATATGGGTCTGATATAGGTCTATACAGCGTGATTCCCAAGTCGCGGAAAAGATTTCACATGAAGATTCCTTGTGGAAATCTAAGAATAAAGTTCCTTATCAAAAACTTCCAGGGTGCCGTCGTTGCTGAGTTATAGAAGGTTTAGTCTACCCAATAAGACGGCCGTAACTTAAGGGGGTATCTACACCTTTGAATTTTCAAAAAATCGTTTTTTTTTTTATAATTCATTTGGAATGCTAGTGACCTACTCTACCTGCAAATAAATCGGTGTCAAGATATCTAGAGGATTTGAGAAGTTACAGCCATGGCAGTGCCAAATTGCGAAAAAGCGCCGCGGCGAGGCGCGCGAACCCTCAGATTGGTGCCATAAGTATTGTACAACACCGCCAACACCACTGCTTACTTTTATGAGGTTTTGATATATTTCGATTTTGAATTTGATTTTGTGATCTTTTAATTGTTTGTAATTATCATTCTTACACATATTGAATTTTCAATATTCTTTTAAATTGTGATCATTGACAGAACACATGGCTGTGATCTACGTTTTTTCGAGGTTAGGTGTCCACTTGTTTGTAAATATTGTCGTGCTCTCAGTACGAATTCAAACCAATAGTAATTTCCATTATCGGATAAACACAGTGTAGGTATATATATCTGAGATGAGACTTCGGAATCGAAAGAAGATGATCCATCAGAAAGTGCGTTTGAAATCGATGCCAGGAGACTACACATTTGGATTTCCAAAAAGATGAGTATTTCTATAATACATATATTAATTGCAAGAATTAATAAATATCATAAGAAAAAAGGTATTGTGCTAGCATCTTCTGAATCTCAAAAATATTGAAGATAAAAAATTTTACAGAATTTTTATGTTTTGAACAATTTTGATCAGATTTTTTCTAAAGCAATTCATTATTTTTCTAACAGCCTCATCGGACACCTAACCGACACTGTTGTTGTACAGAACGGGTCAAAACTCACTACAAACCTCCGCCTGGCACATGTGTCTAGACTCAACTCGACTCATAACTCATCGATACGAGAGCAGCTGCGGATCCAGCATATTAGTCATAAGCAAAATCTTAAAACTTGATTTCCTGTACCTAGATTTTCCTCTGGGAAAAATAGGAACTAAAAAAAAAATTGAAATAAAAAAGTTTGAAAGTTGATTTCTGGAGAATGAATATTTTGACCGGTTGTCGTAAAGAATCAGCAGCATCGTTGGACCGATTCTGGAGTTTCTGGTCTTCAAATTTGTAGAATCCAAACCTCTATCAGATGAACTGACAACTTTTTGATATCACTATTTTTAGTTCAGATAATAGAAAAAATATAGAAAAAAAATTGAAGAATCAGAAAAATCTCAGTAAAAACTAAGCGAGTCAGGCAATTTTTGCGATATCAAAAAGTTGTCTGTTCATCTGATAGAGGCACCTCTTCTGAACACTTGAAGACCAAAAACTCCAGAATTGGTCCAACGATACTCCTGATTCTTTACGACAACCGAGTAATTTGGTATTTTTCTATATGGAGCGTAACTACTATTGGACTCAAAGTAATATTGAATGTTAGGTATGGATAATGAGGGTCAAACCCTTCCCAAACTTGATGATTTTTTTGGATTTGATCAGACTCTCAAATTCGCTGTAAAACATTAATACAGTCCGATCTCTCTATAAGCCCTCCTCAGCCGCCACGGGGAAGAGTTTTTCCAAGAAATGAGGTACCCCCACTTTGCCCACTTCGCTACTCGCACCAATTGTTTTCCGTCTCTCTCTTGCCTCGTGCAACTATGTCTTAATAGGCGGAGTGGGGGAACGCTGCGAGCGAGAAACTGGGGAAGCGGGTTTATTGGGAGAGGGTTTATTGAGAGATCGGACTGTATCTTTTTCAGAATTTTAACCCATTCAAAGGTGTGGATACCCCCTTAACGTGCTCAGTCTCGTAGCAATTCTGTCAAACTGATGCTGCCCGCGTCGTATGAACTTTGCCCGAAATTCCGGTGTTTTATTTCGTAATTTTTATTCTTCACGTCGCCCGGTCGGTCATTCTCGTGCCCTACGTCGTTCACCCCGTAGTTGACGTTGTCCAGGTGGTCGAACTGGTGATTGACATTCCCCAGGTCTTTTGCTTCGTAGCGTTCGTTATCCAGGTCGCCAGGCTCGTGATTTCCGTACTCCAGGACTCTTGCCCCGTAGTTTACGTTGTCCAGGTGGTCAAACTGATCATTTACATTCCCCAGGTCTTTCGCTTCGTAGTTTTCACTCTCGTTGTCTTCGGGTTGTTGATTTACATGCTCCAGGACCTTCGCCCCGTAGATGACGTGGTCCAGCCAGTATATCTCATATATCATGATATATTTCCTCACACATAAATTAATATATATTTTTCCATGGGGGCGGGTCATGAGGCGGTGTTCGTTTCGAGCTATTAATGCTACGGTTTTGAGTCGGTTCATTTGTTTTTGAGCTGTTTTGGTCCGGTTGCTTGTTGTTCGGTGTCTGCGCTCTTAGTTTTTGCCTTTCTGATACTATTTTCTCTGCGCTCACCGCCTTATTGACTGCCGCTCGCAGCGTGTTTGGCTTCTCATTTAACACCCTTTGTTCTAGCGCGTCACACAGACCCTTTATAAATGCGCGTAAAGCGTTTTCTTCAACGTTTTTTATTATTATAGTCGCGTTTTCATCGGATTCTTTTGACTCTATAATGTCAATGGCCGTATCTACGAGTTCTTCTATCCCAGTTCCGTAATCTAATGCGGTCTCGTCTTTCTCTTGGCGTGCACACGCTATAGCACATTGCACGTCTGATATTCTTTGTTCCGGTTCAAACGTGCGTTTTAAGTTGTCTATAATAGATTGTAGTTATTGGAAGCTTTCTCGCGCGAGTGCTCATTCTGCGCGGCCTTCAATTTTTGATTGTACGATGATACATGTGTTATATATATGCTCAGTTATTCTTAGTGTTTGCCCGGAGAGGTATAGTTGAGAAGTGAGCTAAAGAATGGAGGGAAGCATAATTAGGTATGTAGATGAAAGGTTTGCTGACTCGTTAGTAGATATGGGCAGCTTTGGGCAGACACAACAAACCCCCCTCCCCCCCTCCCCCCTCTCGCCCCTTCCCCCCCATGGCGGCTTTGGGAAATCCCCCCGCTCCCCGCTACCCCTTCCCCTACCCTAGGGCAGCTTTGGGAAATCCCCCTCTTCCCGCTCCCCCCTGCCCCTCGGGTCGACTCTGGAGAAAACTGGGAATTCTAACCTAACCTTCCCCTCGCCCCTCGCACCCCTGCCGGCACTTGTCTGATATTGGGACCATCTGGGCCGTGTGACGTCATCCAAGACTCTGTCCTCCGTCCCCGCCGTCCTCGCCCCTGGGCCCTACACCCCTGATTTTACATATATATATATATATATATATATATATATGTGATGCTTATATACTCATCGAAGAATGGGTATGGTAAAGGTGTATAATTGAATGACGCGATAATTACGA
This sequence comes from Tenthredo livida, assembly GCA_963992785.1. Taxonomy (NCBI): domain Eukaryota; kingdom Metazoa; phylum Arthropoda; class Insecta; order Hymenoptera; family Tenthredinidae; genus Tenthredo; species Tenthredo livida. The sequence goes on along the minus strand of OZ023068.1, from coordinate 13,351,865 downwards.
AAAATCCAATAATTTCATTTATTCGTATACCTTATTTTCTAATACATGTTCTTATGCTAAGATGAAATATAGAATCTTACGACTACGAGTACAATTTTCTTTGTAAATCTTACAGCTATGGTTATAATTATACAAGATTGATCGTTTTATTTCACAAATTTTCGGCCAAGACTCCTTCGCAATCAGTGATAAAGCGTCTTGGCATTGTGATGATCACTTTCAATGCCCATATTGTAAAAATACAGGCTGTTGCGAATATTAAAAGTAAACCTATTCGGAACCAAACAGGAGGAGGAGGGTTGTCCAAGCCATCCATCATATCGTTTGGTCGAAAGCGAATCACGGTGTTAGGTATTCCCACCCTGTAGGGTCCGGAGGTCTCGTGACTTTGAATGAAGGCTGATGAACACATTTCTCCAACGATGTCTCTCTCTCTGTCTCTCTTTCTCTCTAGCAGTTTGGTATTCCTCCGTGGTAATTAGTTTGATGTTTTCAAGTCAAGATGCAAATTTCCTCGTGAATTAGACTTCGGCACGGTCTCAAGCTGTTGTTTGACTTCAACAGCGATGATATTAGAAAACAGTCTGGTCAATTCGAGTAGAACAATATCGAGATAATTTTCGCTGAAGACGGGGTCGAACTGTGGCTTGATGCTCTCTTTGACGACTCCATATTCGTTCTTGGTCATCTGCGCGATGGTATGAAGAGAAGGTTCTTGGGAGGGGTAACGTCTAATTCTTGACACCATGTATTCAACGTATTGCTTTTTGCACTGATTTACACTAGCCGCCAGTCTTTGAAGTCTTCGAACTTGCTCGTCAACACAGACGAATACGGTTTTTAAGCCGTCGAATGTAGTTTTTTGCATAACAATCGACGGTCGATGAATTCTCGGTCGCTTCAGGAGCGGAGTGCAGTCTTCACGATTTTTCCCGTCGTCTTCGTCGGATACTAGCTCCGTGGCGTATCCGGCACTGCGTAGAGGTTCGATACATTTGACGGGGCTCTGTTGGACATCGAATCTGATGGCCCTCGCACCATGCGCTGTTGTAAATCGTAGTTTGCTGTCTTCGCCAAGCTCAATTTCGTCGAGATACTATTGGGCGTCGGCGTACACGTCGAAGTCGAAGTAGTCCGATATTGTTTCTAATGCGTTAGACAGCGCAGTCCAGGCACTCAAACCTAGACAGATACCGTCCGGTGAATTGCCGGTCAATCTGATCAACGTGTTGCAACCGGAGTATCAAGGTGTTGCAATCTAGATGTTTGAGCCATACTTTGGCAATACTATGGAATGTGCGAATACAAAGCCTTAGCGCAACCAACAACAAGTGCAGACGCAGCACGACCTCCTTAATGTAATAAATAAGCGATCACCGTAATACTCATGGTCAGAACATCGCGACCAGAAGCAAGACACGTTATATAGAGATTAGTACGATATTAGCAAAGCCTTTGTAAAAACTTCATATATTAAATAAACTTGAATTACTTTGTACGACTGAGTTCCAACTCTTAATTCGACAACGAACCTTCAAATAAATTAAAGTTGTATGAAAGATCTCAGGATCCCGATTACAACAACTGGTGGCAGCGGCGAAGATCGTCGAATCGTGCAAATAAATCAAGTGTCAAGTTTCGAGCAAGTGAATTAAAAGAATAGTGATAGTGGCACCGGAAGTCACCGTAAAATCACATGTCAAAGAAAAGAATAGAACGTTCAGCATCCGTAGACTCTCCGACTAAACCTGAGTTACAAGGAGAAGTAAGCTTTGGGGATAATTCACCTTTGTTTGGCGTACTACCTCCCAGCCAGAGGCACGCCTTGCATTTATCACTGGCTGCAGCAGCACAAGAATCTTCGGAAAAGGAGCGAATGCCATTGAACAAAGACTTGGTGGAAAGACGCATTGCAGAAGGTAAAACCGCGTGGATTCAAGAATTACGAAGAGATCATCTTCTCCAAACCTGTGAGCATCTTGGCATAAACGTAAGCGAAGCAAATACAGTTGACGAACTTCGTGCGGCATTACGCGAATTTGTTAAAAGTAAGACTCGGGAGCAAGTACCACCACAACAGAATCAGAACACAGCAGCGAATCAACCTCCAATCGATATGACCGAAGACACCCCCACCGTGAGACAAGTGCTGAAGGACATCGAGATCTTCGATAGCAGTGACCGAGGAAAGGTTTGTGATTTTATTCGCTCTTGCAAGTATGCACGTGAGATAATACGACCTGTAGATACGGGAAATCTATTGAAAGCTGTTCTGAGCACCCGAATCAAAGGTGCTCCGGCACGAGCTTTAGAATACAAATCAATTGACACCTGGAATGCACTGGAGGAAGAGCTGAAGTCGATGAGCATCGATACACGGACATTAGCTTCGTTACAAGTGGAATTCAGCAGCTGTAGACAACGTCACAACGAGGACGCGAAGTCATATGGAGCACGAGTCGAGAAACTAACTGCACAGGTAATCGAAGTAACGATGAAGGAAGCCGCGGAAGAGGATTCGAAATCGACGCTGGAACGCCAGGTCAGAAAACAAGCTGTCAATATCTTCATCAGAGGCTTGAACGACAAGCTGAGGATATTGGTCAAGAGCCGACGGTGTGAAAATCTTAGAGAAGCCATATCACTCGCGATAGAAGAAGAACGAGATTTAGGCCCCATTCGTGGATCGGATCGGGAACACAATCAACCGCGCAACAGCAGAGAAGGTAACAGAGGAAATAATTGCTATAACTGTGGAAAGCCAGGACACCTTGCACGAGAGTGTCGCTCAGCGAAGACAGGATCCAGTTATCCACAACGATTGCCGACACCAAGTAACTACGTAAGAAAAATTCAGGTAATTTGTCACTTTTGTAAAAAACCAGGGCACGTTATTAGAGACTGCAGAACTAGATTAGCCGAAGAAAATAGACAAGGCTACGAGAGGAATCGGGGACCTCCTAGAAGAGAGGAACGGGTCCAGCCAGGTCCTTCTAGAGACGCCAGCAGGCGAGACGAAGAGACTCCGGGAAACGAGGAACAGGCGCGGCGGACAGGCAACCGTATCGCGTCGTACCAGTAAATTGCCTAATAAACGGATCTAAACAGAAAAACCACGCAACGATCAAGGCAGATGAATTCAAGACGAGACACGGAACTATGCTATTAGATTCAGGAGCTGAGGTAAGCTTAGTAAAAGTTGGAAAAATTGACGGCGAAGTTATGGCTGAAGACGGTGTGATCACGCTCAGAGGAATAGGCGGAACACCGGTTACGACCTTGTGTAAGGTCACGTTGAATATAAGGGTTGGTGATAGGCACATATCGCACCTTTTTCACGCAGTTAAAGATGATTTTCCACTAGGAGCAGACGGTCTCTTAGGAGGCGACTTCCTCGAGAAGCATGACGTCGAGCTTAGATCTGGGAAATACGCAAGATTGTACGGAACTACATGGAATTTAGGAGCCACAGGAACTCACATATCGCTTGAACGAAGAAGCGAGAAGATAATCCGTGCAAAGACACGCGATGACGCGGAAGGCATCGTCGAAGGAATCGAGTTACAGCCAGGAGTATACCTAGGGAGTTGCATCACCAACGCAGTCGACGGTGAGTGCAAAGTCAGCATTTTGAATACGAACGATTATAATGTAGAACTGGAACAGCCGTGTGTACAAATAGTAGCACTAGGCCAAGAGCACACAGATATGACGCAAGTGTATGCATGCCGGACGATGACACCGAGTAACGCGAGCCGAATGCAACAGCTGAGAGACAACCTACGTACGAGTCATCTGAATCGAGAAGAAAAAGAGAGCTTGTTAGATATTTGTGAAAGATTTCATGATGTATTTCATTTAGAAGGAGACTATCTGGGTTACACGAACGCAGCTAGTCACAGAATTACAACGAATCCAGATATCGCACCTATAAATTTAAGACCTTATAGACTTCCAGAGAAGCATAAGCAGGAGATAAACGAGCAGGTAGATAAAATGCTTGCCGACGGAATAGTTAAACAAAGCAAAAGTCAATGGAACGCACCACTGCTAGTGGTACCAAAGAAGGCGGACGCATCAGGAAAAACAAAGATGAGAGTCGTAGTTGACTTCCGTAAGGTGAACGAGGTTACTGTAGGAGACTCCTTTCCACTGCCTAATATCACGGAAATATTGGACCAGTTGGGTAAGGCAAAATATTTCTCTACATTAGATCTAGCATCAGGATTTCACCAAATTCCAATGGAAGAAGAGGATAAGTGCAAGACGGCATTTTCCACTTCACACGGTCATTACGAATACAATCGCATGCCTTTTGGACTGAAGAACGCACCCGCTACGTTTCAACGATTAATGAATACTGTACTTTCAGGAATACAAGGCCTTAGATGTTATGTCTATCTCGACGATATTGTCATACATGCTCCTAGTTTGCAGGAACATAACAAACGACTGGAAGAGGTACTGGAACGCTTACGACAGAATTCATTGAAGCTACAACCTGACAAGTGTGAGTTTCTGAGGAAAGAGGTTAACTTCTTGGGACCCGTCATCACTAGAGACGGGATAAAAGCAGATCCAGAGAAGATCCGAGCAGTAGAGGAATTTCCAATTCCAAAGACTGTAAAAGATGTTCAAGGATTTCTGGGTTTGGCCGGATACTACAGACGATTCATACAGAATTTCTCAAGTTTAGCAAAACCGCTAACACATTTGCTGAAGAAAGAGGTAAAATTTAGATGGACTTCGAGGGAACAAGAGGCTTTTGAAAATTTGAAGAAGACGTTGACGACAGCACCAATTCTACAATATCCAGATTTCGAACAACCGTTCATCGTGACGACAGACGCATCCGACAAAGCCATCGGAGCAGTCCTGTCGCAAGGCATAATAGGAAGTGACTTGCCAGTAGCATACGCAAGTAGAACTCTAAATTCAGCAGAAGGAAATTACAGCACCACGGAAAAAGAATTATTGGCCATAGTCTGGGCAGTTAATCATTTCAGACCGTATGTATATGGTACCAGATTTAAGATTGTTACAGATCACAAACCACTCACATGGTTATTCGAAGTCAAAGATCCAGGATCACGACTCATGAGATGGCGACTGAAGCTGGAAGAATATGACTACGAGATCGAGTACAAAGCAGGCAAGGCTAACACCAACGCAGATGCCTTGAGTCGCATGTACGCAGTGACCAGAAGTCAACAGAAAGAAGAAGATGAATCGAACAACCGAGAACAAGAATATTCGGAGGAAGATCGGAACAGGATCATCTATGAGTATCACGACACACCATTAGGAGCACATCAAGGAGTTAATCGAACGATCGAAAGAATTCGGTTAAAACACGATTGGCCAGGATTACGGAAGGACGTCGAAGAACACATCTCGAGATGCGAGAATTGCCAGAAGAACAAACTTAGCAAGAAGACGAAGGCACCAATGGTCATCACCGACACTCCAAATCAACCGTTTGAGAAATGTGCATTGGATATCGTAGGATCACTGCCAGAAACGGAACAAGGAAATAAATATATCCTCACGTTTCAAGATTGTCTAACCAAATTCAGTAAGGCAATACCCATTCCGAACCAAGAAGCTAACACTGTAGCCAAGGAATTTGCGACCAGGATCGTATGCGAACACGGAATACCACAGAGAATACTCACCGATCAAGGTACGAACTTTTTGAGTAACGTTTTTAAAAATACCTGTAAACTGTTAAAGATCGACAAGATTCAAACGACGGCCTATCATCCTGAATCCAATGGAGCCTTGGAACGTTCACATAGGACGTTAGCTGAATATCTGAGACACTACATCAACGAGGAACAGAGCAACTGGGACGAATGGTTACCATATGCTATGTTTGCATATAACACGACGCCCCACACTGCAACGAGATTTACGCCATTCGAGCTGGTGTATGGGCACCCAGCTGAACTACCAACATCGCTGAAGAAGGATCCAGAAACGACGTACACCTATGACGACTACGCACGAGAACTACGAGAGAGATTGCGAGCCAGCAATCTCATAGCCAAAGAAAATCTGCAACAAGCCAAAGAGAGGTCAAAAATCGAGTACGACCGACGAACCAAAGAAAAAGGGTTCAAGGTTGGCGATAAGGTACTCCTGTACGACGAAACTATACGCAGAGGACGATCGAAGAAGCTATTATCTCAATGGATCGGTCCTTACACAATTTTAGAGGTAAATTCAGAAGTAAACTGTACCATAAAGGTAAAGAAGAAAACTCTTAGAGTACATGTAAATCGATTGAAACCTTTTATTGAATAATATAACTTGAGTATGAAATTTGAAACAACTCAGCTGATAGAAAAATGATATAGTAAATTAATTATACTAACCTAGCCTAAGAAACGATTATATAAAAAATATGTTAACGGGATACACTATGTAAACTACTAACCTAGATATAGCATAATAGGCAAGCGTACGCACAACGACGCAAGCCAGCAGATTTGTCTGATTTCAGAAGAAAATCCTAAGGGCTTTTCTCTCTAAGGGGGGAGGGATGTTGCAACCGGAGTATCAAGGTGTTGCAATCTAGATGTTTGAGCCACACTTTGGCAATACTATGGAATGTGCGAATACAAAGCCTTAGCGCAACCAACAACAAGTGCAGACGCAGCACGACCTCCTTAATGTAATAAATAAGCGATCACCGTAATACTCATGGTCAGAACATCGCGACCAGATGCAAGACACGTTATATAGAGATTAGTACGATATTAGCAAAGCCTTTGTAAAAACTTCATATATTAAATAAACTTGAATTACTTTGTACGACTGAGTTCCAATTCTTAATTCGACAACGAACCTTCAAATAAATTAAAGTTGTATGAAAGATCTCAGGATCCCGATTACAACAAACGGTTCGAATTCTGCGTCACCTCGCAAACCGAGGCCGACGACAATCTTCTTTGTGAACGATGTGTTTAATCCGTAGGTAGTGGCCAGTAATAAATTTTTATCAGATTTTTTCACTGCACTTGCAAACGATTTGAATACCCTACTCGCGTTACCCATCGTGTCACTGGATGATTTGGGGGTTTCCATTGCTAGATACTAATTCTCGCACGGTTAACCGAAGACTGAAGCGACTTACGACGACATCCTCCCTTTTGTACACCAAGTGTGTCCGAATCTGTTCGGTATGAGGTCGACCTCACAGTCTTCTGTCTCTTTCCTTCTCTATGTAACCATGAAGAATAGAAGGAGACAGCAGACTGTGGCACCAGCTTCATACCGGTCAGCATCAAACGTGTCAAGCGTATATACCTATATATATGGAATATGATTTCGACCGTTACAAAATAATTCCCACCAATTTTTTTCGACCCCCTACACAGCTTGCCTCACACGTTGTGTCTCGTACAGGAGGGATCGGACAGATAAACGGTTTAACCGTCACTGCAACAGGCTGCAACAGGACTTGGAGGATGCGTCAATCGTGTCACACATTGGCACGGTTATGAATTTAGAAAAAATAGAGTGTCGTTAACGGGTTGGATCTATTCCGCTAATTTACGATAAGTGCTTTGACTTCCGAGAAGCGCGCGTTGTTACTAATTATATTTATGACTTGAAAGGATTTTAGACTAATGGAACCGTTCGAACCTAACGGTCTACCCCATGCGGAGTCCCAACAAGTGTTTGACCACCACCACCATTGTGGGAGTGACGGGCCCTGTAACCACCGTACATTTCACATCTGTTTGCACTTGTGCGTAAAAGGGTAGTCGGTAGTGTTTTCCGACTCCTTGTGAGAAATCGGGAAGACCGGACCCGCGCTCTTACACAGAGTAGGCTGACTACCGTTATCGCAGAATTATGGTTACCGCGAGATCACACTTTCTCACGAATCGAGAAAAATTTATGGGTATCATACACAGTTTCCCACAGGGTCTAATGCGATGAGTGCTCAGGCCCCGCGGCCCGAGCGTCCTCATTATTGGTATGTATCCACGACTCAGAAGGGTATAGGACTAAGAAAAAATAAAAAACCGTTGGAGGTTGATGGGTAGTGTATCGGCGGGTCTTTGACCATAACCGCTGTACGGGAGTTGTGGGACTAGCAACACTCGTCTATTTCGCATCTGGTTGCACTTACCCCTAAAAAAGCGGTCTGAGGGTGGAACGGTCCTCTGATAGAGCCGAAGTCTACTGGTGAGCAAAGTAGACCTACTTGCGTTATCGCAGAAATATGGTTATTGCGCGATGACAGAATTTGGAAAAATTCGTGGGAATCATACTAGACTTTCCTCAGCGGTCTCGGATCGTTCACCCCTCTCCGACGATTTTCTCAGGTTCGTACGTTCACCCACACGTAAAAATCTGCGTGTACGGTGTCAATGTATCGAGGTTATATATGATGTGTCCTCTCAAGACGTATCCTCATTCTCATAGATCTCTGATCCGTGGAATAACGTACTCTTATTCGCTCCGTCATACTTTGCGATACTTTATTCTTTTACATTTCTCACTGAGATTTTCAAGTAATTATGTCAGGTGTTAAGAATTTGTACCGTGCCGCAGTGTTGAAGGCTGTGTTCTACGCCAGGCAAAACAATTCCGTGATTGATCGTGAATGTGATACGCGATGGAGGAGATCGCTGACGCGTATGTCGGAAACGGATTTGCTCCGTCAATTCAGGCGTCTGATTGCCGCATGCAGTGAGCGTGCGATCGCCCTAATATTCGCGAACGACATGTTTCGCAATCTACGGGAGTGCTTGTGCATCGCTGCTGAGACGGTGATCAGGCGTGGAAGGTCGCATTTTGCCGTGCTGGCACCCCTTATTCGCGAATACAACGCGCACCGTGGTAAGTAGAATTTTTCGTTCAGAAATTGTAAATCAAAGCTTCCGGAACGGTGATAAATTAACCGACGGGTTTTTTTATTCGTGTCAGAACTATTCGCACTGTTGGAGGACCCCGAGGTCAACGATGCCATGCTGATGGTGGTGGATCCCTGCGAGGAGATTATTCTGATTGTAAGCGAGGAAGAATTAACCCCCGGAGTGGAGGTGGTTAGCGACAACACGGGGTCCGCTCCCAACGGCGGTGAAAAAGTCCCTGAAAGTGAAAATCAAGACATTTGTGTGAGCCGTGACAGTGACGTTGTGATAGTTGGATATAGTGAGCGTGTGGTGCCAGTTACGGATAACGGATTTTCGGTTGCCGGTCCAGCGATTGCATCAACATCGCGGCGCAGTCTTGGCGGTAAGTCACAAAAAGTTTAATATACGGCGTATTGCATTACATACGCACGTCGCAGAGTACCCGGTTCGAGTCTATACATAGGAATAGTCTTTTTGCAGACGGATACCGTCTATCTCGTCTGGTTATAGGTATTATTGCTGGAATTTAGTATTTTATCTCTTAGAAATCTCTCCTGCTCCTTCTGTAAATACGGAGGAATATTATAACGATGAAGAAGAGCATGAGGGGGAGGAGGAGGAGGAGGATGAGGAGGAAGAGGATGAACAGGATGAGATTGAGAATAGGGATGAGGAGGATGAGTATGAGACAGATGAGGGGGAGGAGGAGGAGGAGGAGGATGAAACCGTGTCCATGTCCTCCCCTGATAGTGCCATATGGTCACCGTTTGCCGTGTCTCCACCCTCGCCCGAGAGCGGGATATTTTCGATGCCTAGCACCGTCGAGGAGGTGTCCTCATCCAGGGAATATTAAAATTCATATAAAAAGAGGGGTGGGGTGGACTTGGGTTTACGGGTTCTCGTACAGACGTGCGTGTGTTTATAAATATGCTGGGGCGATATGCAACGAATTTTTGGATCTTATTTTTCTCTCTCTCTTGTTCACCTATCAGAGAAGCCAGTATCGGCTAACATCCAGGGATACGAAAAACTACCCCGTGTCAACGAACATGGCGGTAGCACGGACGTACAGATTGGTGGCCATAGACGCATAACACGTGTAAACGAGGGTGCTGGTACCTCGGGAATCGGACGTTCAGGGTCTAACGTGAACCCTATAAATAACGAAAACTATGACTCTGACGACGACTCTGAACAAGCCGATAGTAGTTTAGATTCTAGGGAGACGCAGACGGCAGATGAGAGTGAGAGCGAGGAAGAGTCAGTCAGGGATAACGATTCGCAATCGCTGACCCCTGGTAACCGTTTCGCGATACTCGGGGAGTCATCCAAATACATTCGTCGCTTCGAAGTTCACGCGCGGGAACTCGATATCAAAATTAGGATACCGGAGTCAGGTGTTAACCCCATCGAGTGGCTGGAGGGAGCTTTTAGAGATCTGCACGCATACGTCACCTCAACGTGTCATTCGAGCGACTACATCGGTTTTGTTTTTCACGCTGAAAGTTTTAATCAGGGCTCTGCGTGGTTATCTTTTCGACCGGTCCGCGATTCTCAGTATGCAGATCTGTGGAAGCTAGTCTCCAGCGTGACACAGAGTAACGCGGAGTTCGGGGTTGACAAGGTATTCTCGGTCACAGTGCACTGCGTCAAAGTGCCGTCCGGTCGCGGAAAAGCTCGTCCCATCACGCACGCGGGAGTAGCCAAGAAATCAATAATACAGATTGTCAACACGGATGGTCTTTGTTTACCGCGGGCTCTAGTCGTCGCGAGAGCACACGCCGAGAGGGGGTCGATCCGTAGCGGAGAGCTTCACGAGGCATATAACGCGATACGGGGATCGGGATCGCGGTTGCAGCGCGAAGCGGCGAGAGAGTTGACGGAGAGAGCGGGAGTCGAGATACCGGTGACGGGCTGCGGGGTATGGCAAATATTGCAATTTCAACATTATCTGGCACGCGAGGGGATGGCGATCGTGGTATACGAGGCGGGTAAATTGGGGACTGGGGATGCGACGTTTTACGACGGATGCAGCGTGGTGACCGAGAGTGGGCGAGACGTGACCTATCGTTTGAACATTCTCTATTTTCCAGGCGATCACCACTATTGCACAATAACGAACCTTACCGGTGCCGCGGCAGCCAGGTTCTTTTGCGAGACCTGTAACAAAAAATATAAAAACAGCCATGAGCACCGCTGCTCGGGCCGGTGTCCGCAGTGTCTGGGCACCCCGGCGTGCGACCACAGGGCGAAGGAATTGGAGTGCGTTGACTGTAAACGGGCGTTTCGTGGCGCGGTCTGTATGGGAAGGCATCGTGAGGTCGGTTCGTTTAGCCCGCGTCGCTCCGTCTGTGCGACGCTTCGAATCTGTACAAACTGCACGCGACTCATAAATCTTTCGTTGGGTGCTCACTCGTGTGACACTCGATATTGTAAGACTTGCAACACCCTTCGGCCTTACAACCATCAGTGTTTCATGGCTCCGCTCAATTCTCACGAGAATAATAACGCCAAATACATATTCATATTTTATGATTTTGAGACCCAGCAGAACGTAACGATCCCCGGTGACATGTCGACAAATATCCACGTTCCCAACCTATGCGTGGTGCACCAGGTTTGCAGCCAGTGTATGCATAATCTGGACATTAAGGACGGTTGCCCAGCCTGCGGACTCGTGCGCGAGTACGTGTTTCAAAAAGATCCGGTGAAACAACTGGTCGAATTCGCCACACGGCCAATTCACAGTTTCAGAAAAATCATCTGCGTCGCTCACAATGCCCGGGGCTTTGACGCGCAATTTATTTTACGTTACCTGGTCGAGCAAAACACCGAGCCACCGCAGGTAATATTGAACGGAAGCAAAATCATCATGCTGGAAACCGGGCATACCCGATTTTTAGACTCGCTAGCTTACATGCCGATGGCGTTGTCAGCGCTGCCGAAAGCCTTCGGTTTGCCAGAGGCCTCGGTGAAAGGGGTCTTCCCGCACCTTTTCAACACGCCTGAGGACGCGGGTTACATAGGTCCGCTACCCGCGGCGAAATTCTACTCGCCCGATACTATGAGTACCTCCGCACGTGCGGAGTTCTACAAATGGTATGATGCAGCCGTGGCGAAAAATCACCTGTTCGATTTCGACGCTGAATTGGTGGCCTATTGTAAATCCGATGTGGATATTCTACGTCGCGCATGCGTCGCGTTTCGAGATATCTTTATCGAGTGTGGGAAAGTATGTCCGTTCACCGAGAGCACAACTATTGCGTCAGCCTGTTCAGCGGTGTTTAGAAAAAATTTTCTACAAGCTGACCGTATAGGTATTCTAGCGCCGGGTGGTTATAGGCTGGCTGATCGGCAGTCCAAAAAGGCGATAGAGTGGCTCGTCTGGAAAGAGAGGGAGTTAGGGGCTGTGATCGCGCACGCCGGCCGTTCGCGCGAATTCCGTATTCCTGAGACAGGTCGGGTCGTGGACGGGTATTACGAGGCGGATGACGGAACGCGTCACATTTTTGAATTTCACGGTTGCTTCTGGCACGGTTGTAGGCGGTGTTTCAACGTGAACGGTGACCGACGTACCGTGAACGGGGACACCATGGACAAGCGTGCCGAGGAAACGCAATCGAAGACGTCGTGTATGAAGAAAATGGGATACGTAGTCACCGAGATATGGGAGTGCGCGTTCGATCGACTTCTCGAGCAAAACGAGGAAATGCGGAAATACTTGGCTCGGCACCCAATAACGGCTAGCCTCGCGATCAGCACCCCCTTGGATCCACGCGATGCCTTTTACGGTGGTCGAACGGGGAACACTTCGCGCAGCTACGAGGTACGCCAAGGGGAGGATGGAAGCATTAGTGAAAAAATAAAATATGTAGATGTTTGCTCCCTGTACCCGTACATCTGTAAGCATGCATCTTTCCCGTTAGGCCACCCAAAAGTCCTCGTCGGTGACGAGTGTAAGGCGCTGACGGGTGTGAGTGGCAGGGACATCTCCCGCGTTGAGGGGTTGGTCAAGTGCAGCGTACTGCCGCCCCAAAATCTTTACCACCCCGTGCTCCCGCTGCGTATGCACGGAAAACTGATGTTCGCACTGTGTCGGTCCTGTTGCGAACAATTGGAGCAAGACGAGTGCACCCATAGCGAGGCGAGAGATCGTCAGTTCGACGGCACTTGGGTGTCGTGCGAGCTGAAGAAAGCGGTCGAGAAAGGCTACGAGATCGTCCAAGTGCAGGAAATTTGGCAGTACGAGGTGACGAAATACGACCCCTCTACTCGTCAAGGGGGGCTCTTTACAGGGTACATAGATACATTTCTTAAAATCAAGCAGGAGGCCAGCGGTTGGCCCGGCGACTGCATCGACGAGCCCTCGCGTGACCGTTATCTCGCAGAGTACGAGCAAGTGGAGGGGATAATATTGGATAGAACTAAGATTGCCAAAAATCCTGGACTTCGTTCGGTCTCTAGGCTCTGCCTCAACTCGTTTTGGGGAAAGTTCGGACAGCGGGACAATATGGCAAAAACCACGGTGGTAAAGACGCGTCAGCATCTGTTGGAGCTACTGACCAACCCCGAGGTCGAGGTGAGCGAGTTGCTGCCTGTCAACGACCAGGTGTTGTACGCGAGGTGGTCGTACGCCGAGCAGAGTGTCACGCCCTCGCCATTAGCGAACGTAGTGATAGCCGCATATACCACCGCGCAAGCTAGATTAAAATTGTACGAATATTTAGAGAAGTTAGATCGACGCGTTCTTTATTACGACACAGACTCCGTCATATATGTTCACGACTCGGCACGGCCACAGGATTACGTACCACCGACAGGGAACTTTTTGGGAGATTTAACTGACGAGCTCGAAACGTACGGTCGCGGTAGTTATATTCGGGCATTTGTTTCGGGGGGAGCGAAATTTTACGCGTACATCGTTCGATGTCCGGACGGCAGCGAAGTTGAAATCTGCAAGGTAAAGGGGGTGACATTGAATCACTCCACAGCTAGTAGAGTAAATTATGATTCAATCCGTCAAATGGTAGTAGAGGGTGAGGGTCCGATTAGGCTGCAGTACCGGGCTATTCGTCGAGACAAGCTGCACGAGGTAGTAACACGTGCCGAATCCAAAACCTGTCGACCGGTATTCGTGAAGAGGCGGTGTTGCACAGATAGTTTCGATACCCTACCCTACGGTTATCGCTCAGCCACATGCTCGACGGGGGACCCTTGAATTTTACGGATCTCGCTCTTCCCTGGCTCATGCCTCTTTCTCGCTCTCTCTCTCTCATGACACGAGACACGAGACCTCCGGAGCCTTGACACGTGCGGTTCAACCCAGCGCAGCACAACCACAGGGACACCGACCAGTCATCCACACAGACACGCACACACCGGTATGGACGATTCTACGTTAGAACCGTTCGGATCGTTGCAGAAGTAAGTCAAATGATGAAATTTATTCTGCCGTTTTCACTTTTCTCTAACTCTTGTGTCTTTCTCTTCTCTGCCACGAGTCGTGATACCCTCGGGACCTTGACGTAAACGATTCAACGTTCACGCTGTGACACGTCACAACCCGACGCAGTGTAGCTACAGAGACACCGGCCATCCTCCCACACGCACGCACCTCCACGGACGATTCTACGTCAGCTGCATTCATCACGTTGCAGAGGTGAGTCCAATAATAAAATTTGTGAAATCTAAAAAATTGCGTACATCCATGACAGAGCGACCGGTCTGTCACTTCAAACGGCTCGTATCGACAACGGAGTGCGCTGAGGTTGACCTCATCGGTCAGCGTGCAGGCCAGAGCGTACGAATCAGCTCATTGCGTACGCTCGCCGCGGGATTTCACCTCGCCCAACGGGCGACCGCGGATGGTGCCCGTTGGAATAAGAGCTAGTAGCAACGGGCACCACCCCCGACGCGCGCGCGCTGATATCAGCTGGTAGTCAGCGCGCCCCGGTGCGGGCCAGAGCGTACGAATCAGCTGATTGCGTACGCTCGCCGCGGGGGTTCACCTCGCCCAACGGGCGACCGCGGATGGTGCCCGTTGGAATGAGAGCTAGTAGCAACGGGCACCACCCCGACGCGCGCGCGCTGATATCAGCTGGTAGTCAGCGCGCCCCGGGCCCGCCGCCGCCGCCGCCGCCGCCGCCGCCGCCACCGATATGAGCTTATCGCGGGGAAGAGGGATGGGAAAAAATAATTCTTTTGCTTTTTTCCGCCAAACATATTGAGAAATAAATTTTTTATATTTGGCAGAATCCTGCGGCAAAGAACAACAACAACGATGGACACTCGCTGGAAACACCCATTCTCAGCCATCGTCGCTGGACCATCGGGCTGTGGGAAGTCAAATTTTGTAAAAAAATTTCTACGGTACAGCAGTGCCATGTGCGAGACGAAATTCACTCGTGTAATCTGGTACTACGACGAGTGGCAACCGCTGTACGAGTCGAGCAAGGGAATAGAGTACCGAGAAGGATTACCACAACCCACCGACTACGATGGCGACAAGACCCCGAAACTGTTGGTGATTGACGATTTGATGCGCGAAGCGTCAAGTCACGTTGTCGTCGATCTATTTACCAAAGTCTGCCATCACAAGAATCTAAGCGTCTTCTACATTACGCAAAATTTGTTTCATCAGGGACACGGTCAACGAGATATTTCTCTCAACGCAAACTATATCGTTTTCTTCAAAAATCCGCGAGATCGCGCCCAAATACAACATCTCGCGCGTCAAGTACACCCGGAGGATCCGCGATTTCTCCAGGAGGCATACCACGACGCCACAGCTGTTCCGCACGGGTATTTACTGTTGGATCTGAAGCAATCGACGCCGGAGAATTGTCGTTTCCGTACAAACATTTTTCCCAGCGACGGACATCAGTATGTCTACGTGCCGAAAAAGGATATAAAACTGAGCAGCGCGCAGAGAGTACCAGTAGTCCCGCTGTAATGCCGCGAAAGGTACGTCACGGGTGTCGCGCTGCCTTCGGTAAGACAAACGCCCTTGCCCTGCATGCGTTGCACAAATTAAACGCAACCCAGAGACGCGCCTTGCTACGTACCGCCGACGACTCTCTGGTGAGGGATATATGTGAATGTGCTCTGAACACCTTGGAAGGTAACGTGGTCTTGTCTCGAGCGCATAAATCGCGTCTGGCGCGACACAAGCAGACGCTCCGAAAATTAGCCTGTAATCGCGGAAGTTGGAAAAGCAAGAAGAAAATCCTGGTTCAACGAGGGGACGGTTTTTTGGGTCTACTGCTGGCACCGATTCTGGGAGGTCTGGCCTCGGCACTGTTCTCTAAGTAGAGGAAAACACAGCGAGAGAGAGATAGAAAGAAAAGACGTTGGAGATGGATCGTGCCAAGAAAATGGTACTTATACCGGCGGAAGGTCTAAAGAGGTTTCAACGACAAATGAGTGACGTCGTGAGTGCGTCATCGGGTCCGGACGCCGATCACGGGGACCCTGTTTCACGTCTTGACCGTGAAATGAGCGACATCTTGAACGAGGGCACCAACGATAGTGCAGAAAAGTGGAAACTTTACCAGCAGGCCCTGCAACGTTATCTGTACTTCTCGAACGATGCGCGAAAGCCTATGCAATTGGAGATTCGCGAGGGGGGTAACAGAACAGCTGCAAAACCTGAGGAAAGCACGGAAAAAGCGGCGGATGTGACAGAAACCAAGGATACGGGGGTTGCGAACGAGGGTGAGATGACGTCACAAATGAGAAATGTATTGGCATCCGTCCCCACCAGATTCATCAACAAGGCCGGTCTTTTGTTACGTTCACTGTCCGGGGCATCGTCGCGGCTCGTCTGGGACAAGGGTGGAGTAATTTCTATTGATGGTGTACCTGTGCCTGGTACAAACATAGTCGATCTGGTCAACCATGCCGCACGATCCAGGAAGAACTTCAACCCATCAGGGCAGTCGCAATTCGCTCGGTTTCTCCACGCGATCAACATACCACACGAGTGCGTGGGAAACGAAGTCTTTTGGAAAGATATACGGGCGTTCGACAACGATAAATTCGCAGACGCCGCGTCAACGAGTGCCTCGCTGTCGACGTCTGCAGCGGAGCACAGCGAATCGCGTTCGGGTCGGAGAAAATGGTCACGCGCGGAGACCAGTAGATCGGGTATCGGTGACGCGGACCTCAGTACACTCGGTACACCGCTCACGAGTAACAGACGGATCTTGAAAAGCACACCGTACGCCCAAAGTAGTAAAAAGAGACGGAATTGGAGGAGACTGCGACTGTTAAAGTGATGAGGGTGTTTGAAAAAATCTACTACGATCCGTCTCACCCGGCTGGTTACGTTGGGGCACGAAACCTGGAGAGGGCCACGAAGGGTGAGAAATCCGGCGAATCGGTGAGGAAATGGCTCGCGACGCAGGATGCCTACACTCTGCACAAATCTGTACGAAGAAAATTTCCACGTGCCAGATACAACGTTTCCAACATCGACGACGTTTGGGAGGCTGATCTGGCCGATTTGAGTTCGATGAAAAGACACAACAACGGTTATCGTTATCTACTGGTTGTTATCGATGTTTTGAGTAAATTCGCGTGGGTCGTGCCCCTGAAGCGTAAGACAGCTGCTACAGTGGCCGAGGGATTCCAACACGTGTTGAGCATAACACAGCGTAGACCCGTTCTGCTGCAAACGGATAAGGGAAAAGAATTCGTCGGCAGTGAATTTCAGAAACTGCTCACAACAAATGAAATACGATATCGCGTCACCCGTAACCCTGAAATAAAAGCGGCTATCGTCGAAAGATTCAACCGCACTCTCAAGGAGAGATTGTGGCGTTATTTCACACACAGAAACACGAAACGCTATGTCGATGTTTTACCACGAATCGTAGAGGCCTACAACGCAGCGCGTCACTCAAGCATAGGAATGGCCCCGTCTGAGGTGACTTTGGAGAACGCCGCCCAAGCACGAGCAAACCTGCAAAGGCGATATCCACCACGTATTGCCGGCAAGCCGAGATTTCGTAAAGGTGACACCGTACGGATCAGCAAGACAAAGGGAACGTTCCAGAAAGGCTACGAGGCCAATTGGAGCGAGGAACTTTTCAAGATTCACAAGGTGCTCGCGCGCGCACCTGTTGTCTATGTATTAGTGGACATGGCGGGTGAGGAAATCGACGGCGCGTTCTACGAGGCAGAACTTCAACGAGTCGAGGAAGAGGAGAGGCAATCTGACCAAGGCGATACCACTTCGAATTAAAAGGCTGGAAGTACGGGACAGATTGAAGCAAGCAACATTTTAAGATTGGTAACGTCTTTGTGCGTGCGCATAGTCCAGGGTATTCGTACACTCGAACAGCGAACGGTCAGTCGGTTTGAACCGAGTGTTTGAACCACATCGAGGAAACATCTCGAAACGTACGTGCGTCATGGAGAAGGACCAGTTTTACATCACCCTACCGAGCAACAGCTCGATGCAGTTTTTCCCCGATAATCGAACCTGCTGCTACATCACTCAGTTACCACGCTCGATCGAGCTGACTGGAGAATGGGAGGTGGGGCTTGCCGAGATCCTTTATCCTGTATCGTTTGCATCGTCGTCGCTGTCGTCAGTGCGGATCGAAGAAATCACCGATAAATCCGATTCACAAGATCATGCGGGTCCGAGTCATCTGCCAGGAATGAGATATGATGCAACCGCGCGGACCGTGGTAGTCGACGGTGATACCCGAATGGAGACCACCCTTCCAAGAACCCTATCGTGTCAAATGTTCGTTTACTGCGATATTATAGAGCCACGTATCGTCGGAGACGTCTACACACCGTTGTTACGCGTTATTCAAGCATGTGGAAAAACAAACCCAATTCCCGGAGAAACGGCAATGAAAACCCTGTCACCGCCGCACTACATACCGCTCTTGCTGACAAACTTTCGCACCATTGAAATCAATATAAGAGATCATCTGGGGAGGCCGATACCATTTGAGTCCGGGACTTTGACGGTTACGTTACACTTTAGGCGTGTCCAATAAGGTGGAGAAAACTTACACGTACCATGGCGCAATACACCGAGCATTACGAGACGCAACTCGGGGGTGGCGGTATGGAAAACTTTTATCGAGGGGCACCGTACCAACGCGGACACGGCATCGGAAGTTTCTTGGGAGGATTATTTCGCAAGGTATTACCTCTATTGACCAGCGGAGCCAGGGCCGTTGGAAAAGAAGTCCTACGCACGGGGGCGAATGTTATATCGGACATGGAGAGCAACGTACCGTTTAAGGATTCGTTGAAAGCGCGAGCTATGGAGTCGGGTCGCAGCCTGCAGCAGAGGGCCAAAGATAAAGTAGTCAAACTTATGAAGGGGTCCGGATATAAAGGGACGACGGGGGAGCGGGGTCGGCAGTTGTTACTCGGGCGTGTCAACAGACTCATCGCCGCTCGACAGTCCGCTGGAACAGGGAAAGTCAACAAACGAAAAACCAAGAAGAAGGGAGAAAACAAGAAAAAGAAAGGGAAGAAGACTACGAAGACTGCGAAGACTACGGGAGGAAAGACCGGCAGGAGTAAGAAGGGTGGAAAAAAACGAGCCATCACCGATATTTTCGGACCTCGCTAGTGACGTCCAGACAACCGAGTAATAATAACAATGGCTTTCCTACACGCACACTCTGGAGAATGCACGAAATCCGAACTAGACCTGTTCGCTCTACCGCCGACACAGACATCCATCGAAGCTGGGCAGTGGGTACACTATAAACCCGTATCCTCTTTGACCGATGACTCACCAATCGAATTCGTTGTACCGGGACACGGGGACGAGTACATAGACCTGGCACACACCATGTTGAGTGTTCGCGTACGGGTGCAACCGCTTCAGCCCGTAGCGAACCCCCCGCCAGCGGGCCCTGTACCCGAATTATCCGTATCACCTGTGAATAATCTTCTTCACTCGATGTTCAATCAGGTGGACATATTTTTCAATCAGAAGCTCGTATCACCGGCAAACAATTCTTACGCCTACCGCGCCTACATAGAGACTCTACTGAATTATGCGCCACATGCCAAACAGTCGCACCTTTCGTCCGGGCTTTGGTACGGCAGCATGAACGGTGAATCTGATGTCTACGATATAGCCGCCGCTCAGACAGCTGGCGACGACGGATTCATCAATCGCGAGAAAATTACGAAGCATGGACGATTGGTCGATCTACTCGGACATCTACACTGCGACGTGTTCAATCAGGAAAAGTTTCTGCTCAACGGGGTAGAGTTGCGACTGCGCTTGGTTAGATCCAGGGATAATTTTTGTATATTGGAAGCTACACCTAAGCACCGAATACACATAGTCGAGACTTCGTTGTTGGTGCGCCGCGTCAAGATCAGCCCCGGTATTCTACTGGCCCACGCGCGTACGTTGGCAAAAGGTACAGCTAAATATCCCGTCACGAGAGTTGAGGTGAAGGCCTTCACCATTCACGCGGGCGTGCAATCGGAGATGTTGGACAACGTGATTCTGGGACAGTTACCAAAACGTGTGATAATCGGGATGGTCAGTAACAAAGCCTTCAACGGGGACAGGCAGAAAAATCCGTTTAACTTCCAACACTTTATGATCAATTACCTGTCGCTGTACGTGGACGGCGTACAAGTTCCTGCGAAACCACTGCTACCGAATTTCTCCAAAGATCATTTGTACGTTGACGCGTATCACACGCTCTTCTCTGGAACTGGTATACATTTTCTCAACGAGGGAACCGGTATCAATAGACTGCAATACGCTAAAGGAAATTGTCTGATGGCCTTCGACCTGACACCTGATCTATCCGCTAACTGTCCGTCACACTGGTCACTCGTCAAGCACGGGACTCTGAGGATAGAAGCACGATTTGACGAGGCTCTCAAAGAAACCATAAATTGCATTGTTTACGCAGAGTTTGACAACCTCATAGAGATCGATGCCGCGCGACAAGTCATTACAGATTTCGGTGGCTAGACGAGACCCCATGCTGTGAGAAGTCCCAAACCGCCCGTACACATAGACATCTGGCAAAAAAAAAAAACAAGTTCGAACCTGCATACCCAACATCTATAGAGGACTCGGTGTCATTTTTTTTGTGTAAAGCACGGTAGCTGGGGGCGTGAAAGGGTTTGAGTTAACGAGCTTACATATCTCGACATACAGACAAGTTGAAACCTGCAAGTCTTCGTCTTTTCCGAGGGATGGAAGCAGACGACGATGGAAGGGGGTAAAGCACATGCTCGGGTATAAGAAGAACCGCACCGACCCCGATCAAGATCAGTCAAGTGCGAGATTTCGAGCAAACATGGACTTCGTAATAGACATCCAAGGTTTCCGTGCTGCGGGCAAACAATTTCTACCAAAAGAAGTGGCTGTGACTACCGTGGACCATCATTTCTTCGCACATTGGATGATCAAGGCTCCGTACGCATTCTCGGAACTTAACGAGGGAGAACGCGTAGCGAACAACTACGTGACGTGTTATCACCACGGTATCGACTGGTTCGAGGGTGACATCTCGCTGAAGAAGCTGCACAGCAATCTTCAAGAGATCGCTGGCTCGGCCTACCGCATTTTAACGAGAGGGCAGGAGAAGTCAAAATATCTGGAGTCCGTGACATCGAGAAGGATTATAAATCTGGAACACTCCGGGTGCCCACCATTCGGCAAGTTGGACGTGACGAGGGAATATTGCTTCTTTCACGGGGTTAGAAAAGAGGAATTTTTCACGTGTGCACTCAACAATGTCGTGAAGTTGAAAAAATGGATCAAAACGAGCAAACTTCTCAGGGTGTACGACTATCCTGCGCACGTCGAGTCAGTTAATGGCAAGAGGGAGTTGGGCTGTACCCATTCGACACCTGGCAGCAGTAGGAACGATCACGAGGAATCATCACGAGTACGGCAACAGCATCAGCGATCTGAACCCTGTCCTGCTATAAAATCACCGACGCAGTCCTTTTCAACGGAATTGCCCACACCACCACCTACTCCACCCAAGCCACAGCGCAGGGAAAAAGAGTCCGCTAAATTCACACCTGCAATCGTCATCGATTTCGGCCGAATAGGACCGCTTGACCTCTCAACTACGTCAGACTCTGATTCTTCTTCAGAAGGGACCACTGGTACGGCTGTTTCTGAAATTTCGAGAAATGGACAGCCTTCAGATTCAGCATGCGTTGTCAACATTATTCCCGAGCAACTTGAGACGGGTTTTCCCAGCCGACCGGGTTCCCCTGGTGTGGACACCCCCGGCAGCTGTTGTCTCAAACACCGATGACCACACCAGGCCCGGCACGCACTGGGTGGCGTTTTACGTCGCTTCGTCCGGACACGGTACCTATTTTGACAGCTTCGGGTTACCCCCGCTCATCCCTCACCACAAACGATGGCTACGAAGAAATTGCCGCCGATACAACTGGAACGACCGACAGGTACAAAGTTTTTCCTCCAACGTATGTGGACACTTTTGCATTATGTGTGTGTATTATATGGCTGCTGGTCTGTCTTTGCGCCGGTTTCTCGATATATTTACTGATAATCATGAGGAAAACGACCACATAGCGAAATCGTTCTACATGAGGTTAATTTCCCTCCAGTCTAGGAGTGGAATCACCGTTCCCACTTACCCTTGTCGCGGTAATAGCGTTCAGTATTGTACACCAAAGAAAAAATGTAATCTCACGGGTTCGAATAGAAATATGAATAAAAAGAAAAAGAAATAAATGTGTAATTGTAATCGTAGAATAAGCTGTAGAATATATAGTCAGTACGTAATCACTCTTTTTATACCTGGAAATTTGTAACCGTTATAGTCGTAAGATTATGTTTTCTTACCTTTTAATTTTAAGAATATCAGAAGATTGTACTCGTAGTTGTAAGATTCTGTATTTTATCTTAGCATAAGAACGTTCCTTGCGTGTATTAGAAAATAATTTACTCACCTTTTTATTTTAAGAATATGAGAAAATTGTACTCGTAGTCGTAGGATTCTATATTTCATCTTAGCATAAGAACATGTATTAGAAAATAAGGTATACGAATAAATGAAATTATCGGATTTTTCGTAATTATCGCGTCATTCAATTATACACCTTTACCATACCCATTCTTCGATAAATATATAAGCATCACATATATATATATATATATATATATATATATATATATGTAAAATCAGGGGTGTAGGGCCCAGGGGCGAGGACGGCGGGGACGGAGGACAGAGTCTTGGATGACGTCACACGGCCCAGATGGTCCCAATATCAGACAAGTGCCGGCAGGGGTGCGAGGGGCGAGGGGAAGGTTAGGTTAGAATTCCCAGTTTTCTCCAGAGTCGACCCGAGGGGCAGGGGGGAGCGGGAAGAGGGGGATTTCCCAAAGCTGCCCTAGGGTAGGGGAAGGGGCAGCGGGGAGCGGGGGGATTTCCCAAAGCCGCCATAGGGGGAAGGGGGGAGAGGGGGGAGGGGGGGGGGGGGGAGGGGGGTTTGTTGTGTCTGCCCAAAGCTGCCCATATCTACTCTCGTTGCATTTGGCAGTGCCGAGTGCAACGAGTCTTTTCTAAAAGTACGAAAGGGAGATGTGGAGGTAGCAGGCAGATAAGAAGAGTGGAGAGGTAGAGGGAAAAGGGGAGAAGCGTGTGAAGAGTTGAGCTGAAGTGAGTGAGGGGCGAACGTACGGGCGGTGATGCCCGGACGTAACACAATTTTGGTTTTCAGTTTTTTTATTTTTTTCATTTTTTTTTCGTGATTGGAGATGACAATATTAGCTATATAGCTAATATAGCCTCGTATTCTATGTATGAAATGTCTTTTTCGTTTTTTCTGGATCTCAATCGTCCAGAGAAATGATGCCAGAGGAATGACGATTTTGACGATTTCTTGTTCGTAATGTAACATGCGCGGTTTTTTAAACCTCAAATCGCGGTGATGAGTTGGTGTTCAATAGTTTCACTTCAAAATATACACAAAGATTTGATTCACTTGAAAATACATCTTTGGCACTTACCAGAGGAATGACACTCCAGCTTGTGACATCTCCTCAAGCCACACTTTTTTGTAAGAAAAAAGTCACAATTATTAAAAATGAAACTTCCAAAAACTGTCAGCTCGGTCAATTAGATCTAGGAGGTACTGCTCTTTTTTATGTGAGATTTTTATTGTGAGATATCTGTGCTCATTCTTTGTCTTTGGATTCCAGAAGATAGTTTAAGTCTGGTTTAGTTTGAAAAAATATTCATGATTACCAGTTTTTTTAATTCTGAGTACTTTTTTAGACCGTTACAATATGGGAAGATGTGATGGTTACAGGCCAGAGGAATGACATCTAGGCGTCAAATAAGGCAAGAAAACGAATAACATGATTCACCAAAAAAAAATCTGTCCTGTAGCACTATCTCAAAATATCACGATCTAATATATTCCGGTAAGGAAAACTAAGAAATCAGAGCGATTATTGGAAATAAGCTCGATTACCGGGAAAATGAGTATTTCGGCAGGATCACCCATATGAGTATATCTGAGGTCTGAAGATATATACGGCATACATGAGCATATCCGAACATACCCGAACATATCTGAATATATCTGTTTTATTCGAAATATGATTAATTGTTTTCATGCAGGATACAAAATTTGGGATTTATGCATGTAGCATATTTAATACTTGAATATTCATATGTATATGGAGCGTTTCACGACAAACCGGCCACCCCAATTTCGCTAGTTATTTTGATGAAATCAGAACAATAACAACAAATCAATCGACGATATTTTTGCATGTTCTTGATCGGAAATTATCTAGTCATTATTGTTGAACACACAGGCATACGATGAATAGTTTTTATTTGTTATAATTGGCGACAATCTCAGTCCTGTGAAACGCGAAGAGGAAATTCGAAGACGTAGAATATTTGAATCTTATTTTCGTGAGTTCAACAATCCTATTTAAAGGCCTCATTGCATCATACATGACAATATATGGGTATATACAATCATATATGATCATATATGATCATAGGTTGTCGTGTATGATCCAGATCGGGAAATTTATAGTATGCTCAGATACGAGTGTATATGCTCATTCATGCTCGTCTATCATCATGCATGGTCATACATGGACATATATGAGCTCACATGGGCATGTATAAGTCTGATAATTACAGCCAGGCTACTAACTGAAATGACCGCACATGATCATGTATGAGCTCGTAACATCATCTATGGCCATGTATGATCATATATGACGCACGTGATTATACATGATCATGTCAGGTCAAAATTCATATCCAAATAGATATGATCGAGTATGAGCATGTCCTATCATATATGATCATATCTACTTTTATATATGATCATACATAACCATATATGGAACTTTTTTTCCCGGGTTGTTCGCACTCCGTGGATCGTTCGTTATTTTGTTCATACGTATATAATCGAGTGCTATTGTGATTGTGGTTTTCTGCTAATAGAAATGGGTCGAAAATTGTCCCGAGGGAAACAACCTCGTATATTTGCAAAGCGGCAGTCCATGACACAACGGTGAGTACATATTTGCAATTTTTGCCTCGTTCTTCTACTATGCATGACATTGCTTTAGCGTGCTCTCCCATCATGCCCTCTGTAAGCCGAGGTCGCAACCCACGCTAATCGCATCGCTTATCTGAAAAGGCAAAACGCTGAACTGTGCACTGAAATTGTATCTCTGCTCCGCACCCAATCGACTGAACAGGCTGAGCTCAGGCGAACCTCTGAGCCTACTTTCCAATCTGAGGTCATTGTGACGTGGGCCCACTGTGTCTCTGTGGCTCTTTTTCAGGCCTTAATCAAGCGGATTTTGTTCGCGCTGGGCTGCTCTCTCGAGAACGAAGACATTGTCTCTACGCGTTTTCTCGTCTCTTAGGCCAACGCGCGTAAGGACACGCCGCGCCCCATCGTTGTCAAGCTGCGTTCCCGGGAAGTTTCCGCTCGGCTAATAGAGGCCAAGCGGCCCAAAGGTCGGCTTAGGACCAGCGATCTACCAGCTCCGTCACTAGGCCCCGTCACTGATATCAACATTAACCCTTCGTTGTCACACTGGGTCTACCAGACCCATGGACTAACTTCGTAGCCAAATATCTGTAATATCTGTATCTTTATTTCATGTGTTGAAATAAATATACTTTTTGAAATGAACACCACCAAGCTATTTTTTTCCTCAAAGTACCCTATTTCGAGAGTGTCACCCATAAATTTGATGAAAAAATATTGAAAATCAAAAGAGATATGATTTTTTACGTAAGAAATGGTCTTTTTCGCAAATTGATGGCTTTCGGATTTTTTTTTACCATGATGACATTTAATTTCTCAAAAAACAACGATGGATTCTCATTCTAGAGAGTTCAAGGTATGTTCCATATTTTTTTGATTGAAATTAAACTGATAGTTTGCATGCAAGAGCGTTTTGAAATCCGTCGGGGTCTATCTGACCCAGTGTGACAACGGCGGGATTCTACAGAAGTGTGACAACGGAGGGTTAACAAAGCTCTGCCTCCTAGCCTCTACACCGGGAAATTTCGTGGTCGGTCACTGTCTCAGTGTAGACAGTAGCGGAGAATCAGAGTGTACGCGGAGGTGGTATACACTGTGTTCAGATATTGTTGACGAATGCGAAGCCTGCAGTTGGTTTCCTATGTGTAGCCGTCTACCGGTGGGACTCGTATACAGAAAACGTTGCCACTGTTCACATTTAGCTTCACTGTATACGTCTGTTGCCTACCGCGTCACCAGTAGATGGCTACACATAGATATCAAGTGAACGGCTTCGAAGTGTGCACAATCGCCGAATACGCGTTTACAGTCACAGTTGACTAAAATTTTCCGTGTATAAGCTTCACATGGCCGCTAAAGCAGCCGCTCGGCTCTTTGGGCCAAGGGTTACAGATATGTATAGCATCGTGAAGGTGTAATCTCTGTCCGGAAGCAAAATGGAGTGCCGTTACAGCGTATCTATTCCGAGCGGGATCTTAATGTACTGGACTCCAACTGACGCCAACGCTCTTCCGCTGCCTCTCCTAAACCGACTCAACGCCAATGCTCCGCCACCTGCAACCGGCCTCATCCTGGCCGATCTGGCCGAAGATATCTCTCCGTCTGTCACCTGAATGCTAACTCGGTCCGGGGTCACATTAATCTCTTGCGATATCAATTTAACGCCCAGAATGTTCACGTCGTTGCAGTTTCCAAAACCTGGCCTAACTCTACGATCACCGACTCGTCAGTCATGCTACCTGGGTATAATCTCCATCGCAATGATCGGGCTGGGAAAATCGGCGGCGGCGTTGTATTCTACATCCAGGAGTTCCTGCGGGTAAAAGTATTGGGGTCTTCTCCTTCGCAATACACTTGCAGCCCGGAATATCTACTTGTTGACATCAAGCCTCCTAACGGCCCAGCACTTCTCATGGCAGTTGTCTACCGTCCGCCTAAAGCCGCTAACCTCGCCAACTTTGCACTTGACTACGATCGGCTCTGAGCAAGCTACCCCCTAACAGTCATCTTCGGTCACTTCAATGCTAACGAGCTAGCCAACTCCTACGATGCTGAAAATGTGCGTGAGTTCTGTGTGTCTCGTGCCCTCCACCTCGTTCCGTACGCGGCCACATGTCACACGTCTACTGCGGATACGCTTCTTGACCTGTGCATATTCAGTGATCAGCTCACCTTGCGCTTATTCGGACAATCGCCGACGCCATTCATTGCAGGTCACGACCTCATAACGGCTGACATCCTGATCTTCGTGCCTCCACCCAGAAGAAGCCGTGAGCTAGAGGCTGCCGGGTGGTCCTGCTACGAGACCTCCTGTGACGTGGATGAACTACTTGCCTGCCTGGAGGGTAACATCATATCGGCACTCGATAAGCACGCACCGTACGTCTCCCGCTCCTATTCGATCAAGACCTCGCCTTGGATTGACCCAGACCTGCGGTCCTTGGGACGAGTTCGGGACTCCCTCTACCGAGCGTATAAGCGGTCGCGAAATGAGATAGCCCTCCTGCGCTACCGCAAAGCTAGGGGTGATCTACGCAGGCATATTGCTGCTAGTCGCTCGGATTTCTACGCTGCCCGCCTCTCAACCATCGACAGCCCACGCCTACTCTGGAAGGAGCTCAGGGCCTTGGATATTGCCGGCTGCCCTCCGAACGGCATGGGGGACTTCACCGCGGAAGAGCTGAACCTCCTCGCCTACTCAGACCACCTTGTGTACGCGGATGACCTACAGATTTAGTGCCAGTGCCCCCCAAGTGATCTACCGTCTGCCATCGCCAAGATAAACAAGGACATTCATCTGTCCTGAGCTGGTCCACGGAGTCCGACTTACGCCTGAACGCGGCCAAAACGCAGGTCTGCATTCTAGGCAGCACCCCCTACATCGCCAGACTTAAGCACGCCTCATTACCATCTCTTCTTGCAAGTGGAGCCCCGCTGATGTTCTCCGATGCCGTACGCGACCTTAACGTGATACTCGACAGTATAAGCTTTCTTGGTCATCCCAGGTCAACTCTATCTCTGCCCGTGTATATGGCACACTTCGTCAGCTTGCTTGCTGTCGGCGCATCCTTTCGCCGTTCTTGTGAAGGTATCTCGTCGTCTCACTCATATTTCCGCTGCTAGATTATTGCTGCGTTTTGCATACCGATCTGTCTGGGCAGCTAAACTTGAAACTGCAACGGCTGCTCAACTCCTGTGTGCGTTTTGTAACCGGGACCGCCAGAGACGAACACATTTCGCCTCATCGTCGTAGGCTGGGATGGCTGACTGTTAGCGATTGCCGCCCCTTTTTCGTGGCTTCGCTGTTCTTTGTCGTCACGCGCACTGGTCGACCAGCTGACCTGCGTGACTTGCGGTGGATTCCGGAACCAGCAGCAGAGAATCGAGTCGGATTCCAAGGGGAGATTTCCGCCTCCCACGTATGCGTACGGAATCGCTTGCGTTTTTTTTTCAGTAACGGGGGTCCGGCTGTGGGACTCGCTGCCTCCGGCAGTTGAGGCTGTTCGAACGCTGGCTACCTTCACGGCTGGCCTCTTCAAGCACCTCTTCGATTCGGAGTCCTCTAGGCGCTAACCCGAGCATTGATCAGGGCACTGACATTGCGTAGTGTCACTCACCTTAAGGGGTTATATCCACTTGTGATTTTGAAAAAATCGATTTTTTTTTTGTGCATATTTTGAATGTACATATATTTGAGAATATCGTCCGAAAATTTCACATTGATCCGGCAAATAGTTTCAGAGAAATGAACGTATTTGTAAAGACGTCTCCGAGCGTTCGAAAGTAGGCGGAGCGTAAACCGGAATAGTAACTGCTCCCCATTGCCCCTATGCCTTTCATAATGTTTTTCATCTTAGAATTCGAATATAAAAGGTTCATCCTATACCTGGAAGCTATATTTAGAAATTGCAGGTATAAAGTATAGTATTTTTCGTACCTAGGCCGTAAAGTAGGATTTTACGGCCGAGTGAGGATGACGCGTCCGAGGATCGAGTATCCGTAAAGTACGCCTTTCCGGTCGTGTTTCGCGGCCGTAAAAGACTTTACGGACTTGTCCGTGAAGTCGTACTTTTCGGCCGCGAAACACGACCGAAAAGGCGTACTTTACGGATACTCGATCGAAAAGTACATTTCGTAAAAATTTGAACTTAGTTTAAATGGTTCCCAAAACTTTAAACGCGTTTTTCTCGAAACGGTATTTTCAAAGTCGGTAAGGAAAATTTCTCCGAAACGGCTGGACCGATCGGCTTGAAATTTTCACACAATCTTCTTAGATACTTGTATCAGGTAATGATGGAAGGAATAAGGTTTCTGACAATAATTTCGATTTTTTAAGCCACTTCAAACTGTAAATTTTCTTGAAAAAAACGGTTGTTTTCTTTGGAAAGCCGCCATTTTGTCAAAAATCGAAATTTTGACTATTCCATCGATCATTACCTGTATTCATCTATCCTGAACATAAATCTCTTGGTTTTTTTTTATTCCAGATAATTTGGATCCGAGATATCTTCCACACCGCCAGACACCTTTTTGTGGAGGTCCTCTAAGAGATCTGCTACAGGAACAACGGAATCGAATATTTTTGTGGATAAATCACGGATTCTTAAAATACATTAAATTCGCTATACGTACATATATTTTATGTATTTATTCAATAAAAGGCGTCTCCACAAAAAATTCACAAAAAGACACGTTTTTTCGGACTTACAAGTGGATATAACCCCTTAATTCTCTCTTGCTCTATTCCAACTCTCATTCTCACTCTCTACTCAAGCTCTCATTCTGCACTTCCTCGCTATCTTGCTCGCTAACCTCACTCACTCACTAGTTTCAGCTACCATTCTCTGCTCGTCGCTATCTCACACCATTCCATTATATTGTAACGATTTTAGTAATCGTTGAGTTAATAAGTTATTACGTAGGTTCTCCAAGAGAAATAAAGTGACTCTTTGTGGAATTATATATGTTTTGCAATGAGATTTTGTATTCAGAAAATACAGGTCTGCTTCAGTAGTTAGCTGAAGACAGACTGATTTGTTTTACAATAATCGTTGTTGACGCAGCAACCGAGGTTCTTATATTTTAAAGGATGTCATTTATCATATAGGCTACTAGATGGTGTTTTATGAATTGAATAGAATATGGGTGATTTTACCCAATGTAACACTAACCCCCCCCCCCCCCCCCCCCCCTTAGTGAAAGAGTCGTCCCGACTTCCGAGGTGAGTATAATTAAATTCGTAAGTGTGTAAAATCATCATATAGATCAACAAGTTGTAAATCAAAGTATTCTATTTGGGGGAATTGGAGCTGTGGCTCAAGAAGTTAAAAGTTACCCCAAATACTATCCGGCATTCGCCCTCTGCCTCAAGGTAAACCACAGAAAACCTTGAGGAGATAGTGAATCTAATCAAACCAAAAGTGTATAATGTGATAAGTGTGAAATATTCTTCGGATCTTAAATGGAGGATCAGAAACCAGGAACCAGGAACCAGGAACAAGAAGGGTGATCAGGAACAAAGTGAAGAACTCTATGGTTGTCGTGTAGGAAGTCCTGCATATTGGAAGCGGTTGGAGGGGTAAAGGATCAGAATAATAGGATTCGAGGATTTCCAAAAAGTCCAGTGAGGGGTCCAACTCCAAACCTCTTCGAAATAAATCAGAAAACGACCTAGACAGGAGGACAAATATCATTCTCTCGAAATAATAGAACGTGAATTAGAGTTTTTCTAAAACTCTTTCAAAATGATGAATTTCTTCTGAATTCTAATAATGAATTAATCCTTTTGGATATGAATGAATATTTTTTGTTTTTTTCTGAAATTCGTAAATTAATAAATTGAATTGTTCAACTGAATAAATGTAATAAATGTAAATTGAAGCAGTCTTATCTGGGAGGAAGTTGGGAAACCGGATTATTAGGTCAGGATGGGATGGGTTAGGCTTCCTTCGTGTCGTCTCAGAATTATTTTCATCATTTTAATAGAAAATCCTAATCTCAGAATATCGGGAGCTGAAAAACTTGGGTTATCATTTGTTTAGTTCAATATAACCTATAATTGAAGTATTCCGCTCGGATCCCTTTTATCTATACTCCATTATTAATTGATCATACTACAGCGACGCCTAGTGAGATTTTTGCGAAACATTTTCGGCGGGAATCGATATTGAAATAAAAGCGGATCAATCAAACGACATTTATCGAATATTTCAATCAAATAATCTCTAGACCAATAAGAAAATTGTTTAAACAAATAAAAGAAACAATTGCTCGAAGAAGAAGCTCTTGATAGCGTCATTCGTCAACATGGCTGAACTGCACGAAGACGTTTTGTGGAAGATAAAAATCATCCCCCAGTTAAATTGGGAAAATGTCGAAAACATGGATCTGGGAAAGATCTGGTTCCCTCGAGAGTGGGGCAAAGTAAAGTGTTTTAGAGGAAAGTGCGTGCTTTTAAAATACCGACCTCAATTGAGGTGTTTAAACTGCGCCTTTTATCAGTGAGTGAGATATTTTGAAATTATTAATAGTGTAAAGGAAATTGTTGAAATTAAAAATGATGAAATTACAAATGATGAAATTTCATAATAAGCGATGGCATTATTTCATTGTTTTTAGCACTCATGAAGCTATTTATCCGAACATTGTAAGGATCCACCAGCCCCGCGTGGGTAAGCCACATATACGGGATTCTCTCCTTCAATGCGATGGATGCGACGCCCCTCTCATTTTTGAGAAACCCAAAGAACAATGCAGAAAGTGCAGAGATCTCGCCAATCTCATCAAACATGTAGTCGAGGAACGCGTATACAATCCGGCTCAATTTACTTGATTGTCCTCGTATTAATAATAATAAAAAAATATATATTCTATTTTATTTATCTATTCCTATCTTTTTCTCGTTATTCTGAGTTTATTAATCGATTTTCTCGTCATAATTGTTCCTCTTGTGCGACTCGATCTAAACAATTTCGCGCTCAATGAAGCCATCTTTAATTCAACCGAATCGTTCTCAGTTTATCCGAATCGTTCCGAACCATCCTGAATCGTTCCGAACTCCCTCTGAGTCCAAACTAAAAATCGTAAGGTTTCATAACCTCACAAAAATTCATATACACGTCATCTGCGGAAGCTTCGGCGTCTAAGATCAAGACTGGTGCTGGAAGAGTCGCAAATTTCTTTTCAACTAACCAATCATCGTGGACTTCATGAAGAACTTTCAAATAATCTAAGGGAATACCCTCTTCCTCGGAACGAGCGCGTGAATTTACTCGCGAGAACGACTCTTCTGGAGATAACCTCAAATAAACAATGAGATCTACTTCGTATGCCGGAGACTCGTTAGTTAAAACCCTAACGTTTTCCAATAATAAATGAGCTTCGAGATTTTCGAAATCTGCCATTCTCCGACGTGTCTCTACAAAGCAATTACAGCTATAAATGGACCTCTCCATTATTTAATTAGGTAACGCGGTTTTAATCAAATGCCTATTTCTCATTGTCATCGCGGCGTGATGTTGGAAATGGTACGCGTATTTATGAGGATCTTTATACATCATCTCCAGGAGATTCTCGCCAGCGACATAACGATATGGGTAATTCCACGTTAAGAGGTAATTTTTTGTTCGATTTTCGGCATGACGAAAATTTTCAAAATTCAATCTCATAACAGTATTTTTTTATTCAAACAGCGATTTTGTGCCTTTCTGTAAGCTGGCCAGTCAATTTTAAAGAATTTTTTTTTTCAATCAATTTTCAATTTTCTTATTTTCTGTCTCATGGCTGAAATTACTATGAACAGAACCTATAAGATTAGAGAGTGAAAAATATATGCATCACCTAAGAAAGACATTGGATTCGGCGTCATTTTCATATGTTTCCTCGACTTACGTGACAGGGGAAAGACGCCAGGGGAAAGACATTTTGATGAGAGAACAGAGCTAATCATGAAAGTATCTATCGTAATTAAAAAACGACGGAGCATCATAATCTACGTAAATATTGCAATAAATACGCTGATGAAATTAACTATTCAGATAAATAATTACGAAATAAAATTCACCAGGGGAAAGACAACGTTGACTGGCAAGCATCCACACTTACGACTAGCGTGATTGAAATGACCACCATTAATAATAAATAGATGGCTCAAGTGATGCTCGTTGTTAACTTTGAATGAAATCGCATGGGGGTCAGGTTTAAACTTGCAACGATGGAGCTTACGAACACAATTTTTTTAGGATTTCAAAATGCCAGGGAAGGATACACAATATACGAGAGACAAAATTCGTCCCAAATATTTTTTATTAAAAAGAAAATTTCAAATAACTCTTCTTATCAGATTACAAATATCATTTATATTAGTTTATGAAATATACGAAATTAAACTGTTCTGATAGATTTAGATCTATTTAAAGTTCCTGATTAACTGTCAAAACAGGAAAAAGACAGGCCAGGGGAAAGACATTTTGCATGTTTGAGGTGCGATTATGACGAAACTAAGTAAATTTCAATAATGAGATTGACTGCCCATGAAGAAGACGTTGTATATTATAAGATCATAGTATTATTTTTGATATTTTTTCGAAAAAAGTATGCTTTTTTATCTTGACCACTGAAATTACCTCTTAACGTGGAATGACCCATATTCATCAAAGGGTTCAAGTAAAGTGAGGATATTCTTATCATTCAAAAATTTTTTAGTGAAAGTCGTTTCACCACATCCAATATTCCCCTCTATGACTATCGTTAAAGGTCTATAATTTCTTCGTTTAATCCCGTACGGCAGTTCCTCGGACCACCTGGAAGAATCCAATGAAAAGGTTTGATCATCCCTTTGGAGAGAGAAGTCATTATCTATAGGTTGACTTTTATCTAGATTTAAAGAACGAAGGTTTTTGATTTTATTATCATGGCTAAGTCCATCTGATTCATAAGGGGCCAGGCGATCCAAGTAAACCACCCTAGGGCTAGTGCGTGTAGAACGTTGAATACGATATAATACGCTATTTATTCTGTCAATTATCGTGTAAGGACCCTCCCAATTAGATTGTAATTTCGGACATCGTCCTTTTTCCCTCCTGGGTTGGAAGAGCCAAACCAAATCTCCTGTATCGAAAGTAAGATCCCTAGCTCTAATACCATAATGGGCCTTTGTTCTATCTGAAATGACTTGAATCCTTCCCCGTGCGAAATTATGTATTTGTTCCAATCTGTCTCTTAAAGTAGAGACGAAATCGGTTTGAAGAGGATCTGGCGATGGGATGGGTCCCTTATCTAAATCTCAAGGTGAACGAAGATCTCTCCCCATCAGCATAGAAGCTGGAGACTGTTTCGTCGTCTCGTGCACAGCTGATCTATATGAAAGAAGAAAAAGAGGGATCCACTTGTCCCAATCTCGTTGACTTTTGTCAACGAAAGAAGCTAAATAACTTAAAAGGGTTCTGTTCAAACGTTCTACCATTCCATCAGACTGAGGATGAAGGGGGGTTGTATGAGTCTTTCTTATTCCTAGAACCTCAGATATTTCTGCCATTAAAATCGACTCAAAGTTTCGACCCTGATCCGTATGCAATTCAAGGGGAGTCCCATATCTACAAACAAAGTCTCTTACAAATGTTTCGGCAACAGTCCTTGCCTCCTGATGAGGGGTATGGGAATGACCTCGGGCCATTTAGTAAAATGATCAGCAATAACTAGGGCATATTTATTTCCAGATCTAGAAAGAGGCAACGGCCCAAGGACATCCATAGCCACTCTCTCGAACGGTGCTCCAACGTTGTATATTTGTAGGGGACTTCGACCCTTGTTGCGTGGACCCTTTTTCGCTATGCAGACCTTACATAACCTACACCAATCGTCCACATCCATCCTACTACGAGCCCAGAAGAATCGTTCCCCGATTCGATTTGAAGTTTTATTGGAAGCGAAATGACCACCTGAAGGAGTATCATGATATTGTTTGAGGATCTCTTCCGTTCTGCTCTTTGGTACTAATAATTGCCATCTTATTTCTTTCAAATCTGGAGATTCCCATTTTCGATATAATACTCTATTCATTAGAAAGAGGGAATCCCATTGAGTCCAATAGATTTTCAAATCTTCACTCTTAGCAGAAACATCTTGCCACTCAGGGCGTAATCCAGACTCGTTTCAAGTCTCAATTTGGAATAGAACCTCATTTTCTTGTTGAGCCTTTCTCCATGGCTCCAAATTTCCTTCAAAAGTAATCGAACGGATCTTAAAGGGTTCGTCAAGTTGTTTGTCTAACCTGGTGCATTGTTTACATTCCATAGGTCCTTCGCAGGGTCTTCTGGATGAAGCATCCGCGTTTCCATGAAGTAATCCTGCGCGGTGTTGGATGTCAAAGTCATATTGGCCCAGCCTTTCTATCCACCTAGCCACCTGTCCTTCTGGAGATTTGAAAGAGAGCAACCACTTGAGAGAAGCATGATCTGTCCTAATCAAAAACTTTCTCCCGTACAAATAATGATGGAAATGTGTTACTGTTTTTACCACAGCTAGAAGTTCCCTACGAGTAACGCAGTAGTTTCTTTTTGTTTTACTAAGAACACGACTGAAATAACTATCTACCCTTTCATTCCCATCTTGGATCTGAGATAATACTTCACCTATTCCTGAAAGAGAAGCGTCTGAATCCAGAATGTAAGGATGCTCTACTAGAGGATAAGCAAGAATAGGAGAAGATGTTAAGTGAGTTTTTAATTGGATAAAAGCATCCTCGCATTCTTGAGACCATTCGAATTGAACCTTACTACCCGTCAGATGATGAAGAGGTCTAGCTATGGTGGCAAACCCTTCAACAAAACGACGATAATAAGTGCAGAGCCCTATAAAACTTTGAATATCTTCTTTATCTACAGGACGGGGCTAATCTGACACTTTCTCTATTTTTGTAGAGTGTGTCTTCACCCCTTCTGCGGAGACTATATGTCCAAGGAAATGAACCTCTCTTTGTAATAGATGACATTCTTTGGACTCATTTTGAGTCCAGCTTGTTGTAGGCGAGTGAAGACTTCTTCAAGGTTTTCAAGTTGTTCGTCGAAGGTCTTTCCAAAAACGATTATATCGTCCAAATACACCAGGCACGTCTTTTCTGTGATTCCTTTCAAAATGGTTTCCATCGTTCTTTCAAAAATCGCAGGGGCGTTACATAACCCGAAAGGCATAACCTTAAAATGCCATAATCCTCCTGAACCAGTTACAAAAGCGGTCTTTTCTTTATCTCTTTCATACATTTCCACTTGCCAGTATCCACTCTGTAAGTCGATGGTGCTGCACCATTCTGCTCCAGCTATCAAATCGAGGGTTTCTTCAATTCTTGGTAAGGGGTAGAAATCTTTCTTCGTTATGTCGTTTAGCTTTCTGTAGTTGATGCAAAATCTTTTGGTACCATCTTTCTTGGAAACCAATACGATAGGTGAAGCCCAAGGACTTGAAGATGGTTCAATTACATTGATGGCAAGCATCTCGTCCACCATCTTCTCTACTTCTTCTCGACCATTCAATGGCAGTCTTCTGGCTGCTTGTTTAATTGGAGCATTATCCCCTACATCTATAGTATGAGTCGTAAGAGTACTTCTCCCTTTATCATTACTGTTTTTAGCAAACGTATCCTGATACTCCTTAATTACAGTTTTGAATTTTCCCTTTTAGATGGAATCTAAACTTGAAGAAGATCTTTCCAAGAGATTTTGCAAGTGTATAGAAAATGAATCTACTTCGTCGCTAGAAAGGTCAATTATTTGAACCTGAGGAAATTCAGAAGCTCTTTTTCTGTTAGTTAGAAGAGTAATCTCGTATCGACCCGATGTTAAGGGGGTATATACACCTTTAAATGGGTTGAATTTCTGAAAACCAATTTTCCTTTTTTTTCAACTTGAAGACTCTGATAAAATTTAAAAAAATCATCGTGTTTGGGGGGGGTTTGACTTTCATTATCCATATCTTACATCATGTATTACTTCCAGTCTAATAATGGCTAGGCTGAAGACAGGAAAATACAAAATCACTCGGTTGCTGCAAAGAATCAGACCCAGCGTTGGACCGATCTTGGAATTTTTGGTTCTTAATTGTTCATAACACATGCCTCTATCAGATGAACATAGAACTTTTTATATTTATATAATTATCGATTCACAGCGGTACTGATGCTTGTCTAAAAACTCGTTGCGAGCGAATTTCAATTCGAAATTTGGTATACGTACTCAGTAGTTATACCAGAACTTGAGAAAATCTAGAAATCCCGGGGAACGTAGTTTGTTTATCTATTAAAAATTGTTAATCGATAATTATCGATTCACAGCGGTACTGATGCTTCTCTCAAAACTTGTTGCAAGCAAATTTCGGGTCAAAATTTGGTGAACGGACTCAGTAATTATACCAGAACTTGAGAAAATCTAGAAATCCCGGGGAACGTAGTTTGTTTATCTATTAAAAATTGTTAATCGATAATTATCGATTCACAGCGGTACTGATGTTTCTCTAAAAACTTGTGGCAATTGAATTTCGAGTTCAAATTTGGTATACGTACTCAGTAGTTATACCAGAACTTGGAAAAATCTATAAATCTCGGGGGACGCGGTTTGTTCATTTATTAAAGATTGTTAATCGATAATTATCGATTCACAGCGGTACTGATGCTTCTCTAAAAACTTGTTGCAAGCGAATTTCGAGTTCAAATTTGGTATACGTACTCAGTAGTTCTACCAGAACATGGCAAAAATTCGAGAAATACCGGGGGACGTGGTTTGGTTATTTATTAAAAATTGTTAATCGATAATTATCGATTCATAGCGGTACTGATGCTTTTCTAAAAACTTGTTGCAAGGAAATTTCGGGTTGAAATTTGGTATACGTACTTAGTAGTTATACTGGAACTTGGAAAAAAATCGAGAAATGCCGGCGAATGTGGTTTGGTTATTTATTAAAAATGGTTAATCGATAATTATCGATTCACAGCGGTACTGATGCTTGTCTAAGAACTTGTCGCAAGCGAATTTGAATTTGAAATTTGGTATACGTACTCAGTAGTTATACCAGAACTTGAAAAAATCTGGAAATCTCGGGGGACGTGGTTTGTTTATTTATCAAAAATTGTTAATCGATGATTATCGATTCACAGCGGTACTGATGCTTCTCTCAAAACTTGTTGCAAGCGAATTTCGGGTCAAAATTTGGTATACGTACTCAGTAGTTATACCAGAACTTGGAAAAATCTATAAATCTCGGGGGACGTGGTTTGTTCATTTATTAAAGATTGTTAATCGATAATTATCGATTCACAGCGGTACTGATGCTTCTCTAAAAACTTGTTGCAAGCGAATTTCGGGTCAAAATTTGGTATACGTACTCAGTAGTTATACCAGAACTTGGAAAAATCTGGAAATTTCGGGGAACGTGGTTTGTTTATTCATCAAAATTGTTAATCGATAATTATCGATTCACAGCGGTACTGATGCTTCTCTCAAAACTTGTTGCAAGCGAATTTCGGGTTATAATTTGGTATACGTGCTCGGTAGTTATACCAGAACTTGGAAGAATCTAGGAATCCCGGGGGACGTGGTTTGTTCATTTATTAAAGATTGTTAATCGATAATTATCGATTCAAAGCGGTCCTGATGCTTCTCTAAAAACTTGTTGCAAGTGAATTTCGAGTTCAAATTCGGTATACGTACTCCGTGGTTATACCAGAACTCAGAAAAATCTGGAAATCTTGGGGGACGTGGTTTGTTTATTTATCAAAAATTGTTAATCGATAATTATCGATTCACAGCGGTACTGATGCTTCTCTAAAAACTTGTTGCAAGTGAATTTCGAGTTTAAATTTGGTATACGTACTCAGTAGTTATACCAGAACTCAGAAAAATCTGGAAATCCCGGGAGACGCGGTTTGTTTATTCATTAAAAATTGTTAATCGATAATTATCGATTCACAGCGGTACTGATGCTTCTCTAAAAACTTGTTGCCAGGGAATTTCGGGTTGAAATTTGGTATACGTACTTAGTAGTTATACTGGAACTTGGAAAGAGATCGAGAAATGCCGGCGGATGTGGTTTGTTTATTTATTAAAAATTGTTAATCGATAATTATCGATTCACAGCGGTACTGATGATTCTCTAAAAACTTGTTGCAAGTGAATTTCGAGTTCAAATTTGGTATACGTACCCAGTAGTCATACCAGAACTCAGAAAAATCTGGAAATCCCGGGGAACGTGGTTTGTTTATTTATCAAAAATTGTTAATCGATAATTATTGATTCACAGCGGTACTGATGCTTCTCTCAAAACTTGTTGCAAGCGAATTTCGGGTTATAATTTGGTATACGTGCTCGGTAGTTATACCAGAACTTGGAAAAATCTAGGAATCCCGGGACACGTGGTTTGTTCATTTATTAAAGATTGTTAATCGATAATTATCGATTCACAGCGGTACTGATGCTTCTCTAAAAACTCGTTGCAACGGATTTTCGCGATAAAATTTGATATACGTACTTAGTAGTTATACTGGAACTTGGGAAAAAATCGAGAAATGCCGGCGGATGTAGTTTGTTTATTTATTAAAAATTGTTAATCGATAATTATCGATTCACAGCGGTACTGATGCTTGTCTAAAAACTTGTTGCAAGCGAATTTCAATTTGAAATTTGGTATTCGTATACAGTAGTTATACCAGAACTTGGAAAAATCTGGAAATCTCGGGGGACGTGGTTTGTTCATTTATCAAAAATTGTTAATCGATAATTATCGATTCACAGCGGTACTGATGCTTCTCTCAAAACTTGTTGCAAGCGAATTTCGGGTGAAAATTTGGTATACGTACCCAGTAGTCATACCAGAACTCAGAAAAATCTGGAAATCCCGGGGAACGTGGTTTGTTTATTTATCAAAAATTGTTAATCGATAATTATCGATTCACAGCGGTACTGATGCTTCTCTCAAAACTTGTTGCAAGCGAATTTCGGGTTATAATTTGGTATACGTGCTCGGTAGTTGTACCAGAACTTGGAAAAATATAGGAATCCCGGGGGACGTGGTTTGTTCATTTATTAAAGATTGCTAATCGATAATTATCGATTCACAGCAGTACTGATGCTTCTCTCAAAACTTGTTGCAAGTGAATTTCGAGTTCAAATTTGGTATACGTACTCAGTAGTTATACCAGAACTCAGAAAAATCTGGAAATCCCGGGGGACGTGGTTTGTTTATTTATTAAAAATTGTTTATCGATAATTATCGATTCACAGCGGTACTGATGCTTCTCTCAAAACTTGTTGCAAGCGAATTTCGAGTTCAAATTTGGTATACGTACTCATTAGTTCCACCAGAACATGGGAAAAATTCGAGAAATACCGGGGGACGTGGTTTGGCTATTTATTAAAAATTGTTAATCGATAATTATCGATTCACAGCGGTACTGATGCTTCTCTGAAAACTTGTTGCAAGTATATTTCCAGTTCAAATTTGGTATACGTACCCAGGAGTTATATCAGAACTCAGAAAAATCTGGAAATCCCGGGGGACGTGGTTTGTATATTCATTAAAAATTGTTAATCGATAATTATCGATTCACAGCGGTACTGATGCTTCTCTGAAAACTTGTCGCAAGCGAATTTCGGGTTACAATTTGGTATACGTACTCAGTATTCATACCAGAACTTGAAAAAATATAGAAATCTCGGGGGACGTGGTTTGTTCATTCATCAAAAATTGTTAATCGATAATTATCGATTCACAGCGGTACTGATGCTTCTCTAAAAACTTGTTGCAACGGAATTTCGCGATAAAATTTGGTATACGTACTCAGTAGTTATACTGGAACTTGGAAAAAAATCGAGAAATTCCGGCGGATGTAGTTTGTTTATTTATTAAAAATTGGTAATCGATAATTATCGATTCACAGCGGTACTAATGCTTGTCTAAAAACTTGTTGCAAGCGAATTTCTATTTGAAATTTGGTATACGTACTCAGTAGTTATACCAGAACTCGAAAAAATCTATAAATCCCGGGGGACGTGGTTTGTTCATTCATTAAAGATTGTTAATCAATAATTATCGATTCACAGCGGTACTGATGCTTCTCTAAAAACTTGTTGCAAGCGAATTTCGAGTTCAAATTTGGTATACGTACTCAGTAGTTCTACCAGAACATGGCAAAAATTCGAAAAATGCCGGGGGACGTGGTTTGTTTATTCATTAAAAATTGTTAATCGATAATTATCGATTCACAGCGGTACTGATGCTTCTCTAAAAACTTGTTGGAAACGAATTTCGGGTTAAAATTTGGCATACGTACTCAGTAGTTTTACCAGAACATGGCGAAAATTCGAGAAATACCGGAGAACGTGGTTTGGTTATTTATTAAAAATTGTTAATCGACAATTATCGATTCACAGCGGTACTGATGCTTTTCTAAAAACTTGTTGCAAGGGAATTTCGGGTTGAAATTTGGTATACGTACTCAGTAGTTATACTGGAACTTGGAAAAAAATCGAGAAATGCCGGCGGATGTGGTTTGTTTATTTATTAAAAATTGTTAATCGATAATTATCGATTCACAGCGGTACTGATGCTTGTCTCAAAACTTGTTGCAAGCGAATTTCAATTTAAAATTTGGTATACGTACTCAGTAGTTATACTAGAACTTGCAAAAATCTGGAAATCTCAGGGGACGTGGTTTGTTTATTCATCAAAAATTGTTAATCGATAATTATCGATTCACAGCGGTACTGATGCTTCTCTCAAAACTTGTTGCAAGCGAATTTCGGGTTATAATTTGGTAAACGTTCTCGGTAGTTATACCAGAACTTGAAAAAATCTAGGAATGCCGGAAGACGTGGTTTGTTCATTCATTAAAGATTGTTAATCAATAATTATCGATTCACAGCGGTACTGATGCTTCTCTAAAAACTTGTTGCAAGCGAATTTCGAGTTCAAATTTGGTATACGTACTCAGTAGTTCTACCAGAACATGGCAAAAATTCGAAAAATGCCGGGGGACGTGGTTTGTTTATTCATTAAAAATTGTTAATCGATAATTATCGATTCACAGCGGTACTGATGCTTCTCTAAAAACTTGTTGGGAACGAATTTCGGGTTAAAATTTGGCATACGTACTCAGTAGTTTTACCAGAACATGGCGAAAATTCGAGAAATACCGGAGAACGTGGTTTGGTTATTTATTAAAAATTGTTAATCGACAATTATCGATTCACAGCGGTACTGATGCTTTTCTAAAAACTTGTTGCAAGGGAATTTCGGGTTGAAATTTGGTATACGTACTCAGTAGTTATACTGGAACTTGGAAAAAAATCGAGAAATGCCGGCGGATGTGGTTTGTTTATTTATTAAAAATTGTTAATCGATAATTATCGATTCACAGCGGTACTGATGC
Source organism: Tenthredo livida (assembly GCA_963992785.1). Lineage (NCBI taxonomy): Eukaryota > Metazoa > Arthropoda > Insecta > Hymenoptera > Tenthredinidae > Tenthredo > Tenthredo livida. The sequence continues at coordinate 13,309,046 of OZ023068.1, read as the reverse complement.
TTGTCTCAAAACTTGTTGCAAGCGAATTTCAATTTAAAATTTGGTATACGTACTCAGTAGTTATACTAGAACTTGCAAAAATCTGGAAATCTCAGGGGACGTGGTTTGTTTATTTATCAAAAATTGTTAATCGATAATTATCGATTCACAGCGGTACTGATGCTTCTCTCAAAACTTGTTGCAAGCGAATTTCGGGTTATAATTTGGTAAACGTTTTCGGTAGTTATACCAGAACTTGAAAAAATCTAGGAATGCCGGAAGACGTGGTTTGTTCATTCATTAAAGATTGTTAATCGATAATTATCGATTGACAGCAGTACTGATGCTTCTCTAAAAACTTGTTGCAGGCGAATTTCGAGTTCAAATTTGTTATACGTACTCAGTAGTTCCACCAGAACATGGCAAAAATTCGAGAAATACCGGGGGACGTGGTTTGGCTATTTATTAAAAATTGTTAATCGATAATTATCGATTCACAGCGGTACTGATGCTTCTCTAAAAACTTGTTGCAAGTGAATTTCGAGTTCAAATTTGGTATACGTACCCAGTAGTCATACCAGAACTCAAAAAAATCTGGAAATCCCGGGGAACGTGGTTTGTTTATTTATCAAAAATTGTTAATCGATAATTATCGATTCACAGCGGTACTGATGCTTCTCTCAAAACTTGTTGCAAGCGAATTTCGGGTTATAATTTGGTATACGTGCTCGGTAGTTGTACCAGAACTTGGAAAAATATAGGAATCCCGGGGGACGTGGTTTGTTCATTTATTAAAGATTGCTAATCGATAATTATCGATTCACAGCGGTACTGATGCTTTTCTCAAAACTTGTTGCAAGTGAATTTCGAGTTCAAATTTGGTATACGTACTCATTAGTTATACCAGAACTCAGAAAAATCTGGAAATCCCGGGGGACGTGGTTTGTTTATTTATTAAAAATTGTTTATCGATAATTATCGATTCACAGCGGTACTGATGCTTCTCTCAAAACTTGTTGCAAGCGAATTTCGAGTTCAAATTTGGTATACGTACTCATTAGTTCCACCAGAACATGGGAAAAATTCGAGAAATACCGGGGGACGTGGTTTGGCTATTTATTAAAAATTGTTAATCGATAATTATCGATTCACAGCGGTACTGATGCTTCTCTGAAAACTTGTTGCAAGTGAATTTCCAGTTCAAATTTGGTATACGTACCCAGTAGTTATATCAGAACTCAGAAAAATCTGGAAATCCCGTGGGACGTGGTTTGTATATTCATTAAAAATTGTTAATCGATAATTATCGATTCACAGCGGTACTGATGCTTCTCTGAAAACTTGTCGCAAGCGAATTTCGGGTTACAATTTGGTATACGTACTCAGTATTCATACCAGAACTTGAAAAAATATAGAAATCTCGGGGGACGTGGTTTGTTCATTCACCAAAAATTGTTAATCGATAATTATCGATTCACAGCGGTACTGATGCTTCTCTAAAAACTTGTTGCAACGGAATTTCGCGATAAAATTTGGTATACGTACTCAGTAGATATACTGGAACTTGGAAAAAAATCGAGAAATTCCGGCGGATGTAGTTTGTTTATTTATTAAAAATTGGTAATCGATAATTATCGATTCACAGCGGTACTGATGCTTGTCTAAAAACTTGTTGCAAGCGAATTTCTATTTGAAATTTGGTATACGTACTCAGTAGTTATACCAGAACTCGAAAAAATCTATAAATCCCGGGGGACGTGGTTTGTTCATTCATTAAAGATTGTTAATCAATAATTATCGATTCACAGCGGTACTGATGCTTCTCTAAAAACTTGTTGCAAGCGAATTTCGAGTTCAAATTTGGTATACGTACTCAGTAGTTCTACCAGAACATGGCAAAAATTCGAGAAATACCGGGGGACGTGGTTTGGTTAATTATTAAAAATTTTTAATCGATGATTATCGATTCACAGCGGTACTGATGCTTCTCTCAGAACTTGTTGCAAGCGAATTTCGGATCAAAATTTGGTATACGTACTCAGTAGTTATACCAGAACTTGGAAAAATCTGATAATCTCGGAGGACGTGGTTTGTTTATTTGCCAAAAATTGTTAATCGATAATTATCGATTCACAGCGGTACTGATGCTTCTCTAAAAACTTGTTGCAAGGGAATTTCGGGTTGAAATACGGTATACGTACTCAGTAGTTATACTGGAACTTGGAAAAACATCAAGAAATGCCGGCGGATGTGGTTTGTTTATTTATTAAAAATTGTTAATCGATAATTATCGATTCACAGCGGTACTGATGCTTGTCTAAAAACTTGTTGCAAGCAAATTTCAATTTAAAATTTGGTATACGTACTCCGTAGTTATACCAGAACTTGCAAAAATCTGGAAATCTCGGGGGACGTGGTTTGTTTATTTATCAAAAATTGTTAATCGATAATTATCGATTCACAGCGGTACTCATGCTTCTCTGAAAACTTGTTGCAGGCGAATTTCGAGTTCAAATTTGGTATACGTACTCAGTAGTTCCACCAGAACATGGCAAAAATTCGAGAAATACCGGGGGACGTGGTTTGGCTATTTATTAAAAACTGTTAATCGATAATCATCGATTTACAGCGGTACTGATGCTTCTCTAAAAACTTGTTGCAAGTGAATTTCAAGTTAAGGGGACCAGTACAGCTTGAATTTTCGAAATAATCGGGTTTTCGTTTTCTGCAGTTTCTGTTACCTCAATGTGTTCTGCATCTGTGAAAAAATTGACTTCAACGAAATCGTCAAGGATTCGAAGTTACCGCCAAAAGTTCGTCATTTGGCTATCGCGATCTGGCGCAAGTGGCGCTGGCGCTTGACTTCGATATTGATCACATGTTGTATGATCGCCATTACTTTTCCGATACTTTTCAAGGTTGCGTGAGCGTTTCCTTGATTTCCAGTGTTTCGGATTTGAAAAAAATAAATAAAACCAGTACTTTTCAGTACTAAAAAATTATAAATTCACCTAATATCTATAGCGTGTAATCGTTGTACGGGCGTTGTGACTTGTGTTATAACTATAACTACTTGTGCTATAACTATAACCTCAAAGTAAGTATTCAATCAAAATAGTAATATCTACACTAAGCTTCTGCCAAACTGTGTGTGCGGTCGAAGTTTTTTTGCTCTTTGTTCACAGATTCTTGAATAAAACATAATGGAAATATATAAAATATATTCATTATATTCAATATGAAAAGGAGAGAGAGGAGCTCTGGTGTTGGCACAAAAGGATGCATTGGCTGGTCAAAAAAGAGGGCAAAACTATTCGCGCAGAAACAAACAACGCCTGATGAACAGAGTACTCATGTTTTAAATGCTTCGGATAGAAAAATCAGTGGCGACTACGAGGCCAGCAATTCTGCTGGCTATAGGCTGTTTCACGTTGAAACACTATTTCGTGCTCTGCGGGAGCATTTATCTTGCAAGACATGTGGTGGGTCGATAGTTATGACCGAAGTTGGCTTGCGAGGACTGGGTGGGACATACGGTATCTCTTGTGAAAATTGCGTCGAGCTAAAAACCTTCAAGAATAGTCCCATGATTCACAATACACGAAGCGCGTATGAAATCAATAGGCGATCCATACTAGCGATGCGTTGTATTGGGGAAGGCTTGGACAGTTTGGCAAGGTTTTGCGGAGTCATGGACTTGCCACCACCTGTAAAACGGCCAGCATACAATGTAATTGTGAGACATCTAGTGGAAGCTTCGTCACAAGTTGCCAAAAGAGTCTTCCAACAAGCTGTCGAAGAAGAAATAGAAACTTCAGCGACACCTGAAGCTCGAGCCATCACTGTACAGTGCGATGGGACATGGCAGAAACGAGGCTTCAGATCACTCAACGGTGTTTGTACCGTCATTGGCAGCGAAACAGGCAAGGTGGTAGACGTCGAGGTGCTTTCATCCCACTGCAATGCATGCATACGATGGAAAGGAAAGCAGACTGGTGAAGAATGGCAGACTTGGTACGAGCAGCATAAGCCACACTGCCAGGCTAATCACACTGGCTGTGCTGGGGCGATGGAGGTACGTGGTATGGTCAGGATATTCCAGCGCTCCGAAGAAAACCATAATGCGAAGTATGTCAACTACATTGGGGATGGCGATACCAAAAGTTACGCCGCCGTAGTGGAAGCAGAGCCTTACGGACCCGACGTAAAGATCAACAAGGTTCAATGCTGCGGACACGTTCAGAAGAGATTCGGAACCCAAATGCGCAAGCTGAAAGTGAAACTGCGGGGGCAAAAACTTTCTAATGGCAGACTCTTGGCCGGAAAGGGTAGGTTGACCGACGTGATCATAGATCAAATGCAGTCATATTACGGCAACGCTATCCGTAACAATGCAGGCTCCGTTGAAGATATGAGCAAGGCGATATGGGCAATCTGGCACCATAAGTGTTCAACAGATGACAAGCCTCAGCATCATTTGTGCCCAAGTGGGGAAAATTCTTGGTGCCAATATAATAAGGCGGTCGCAAAAGGTACAGTGGCGGAATATAAACACAAGAGTTCGTTACCAGAGGCTGTAATGAAGACGATCAAGCCTGTTTTCCACAACTTGACGTCTCCAGAACTACTTACGCGCTGCATCGAAGGTAAGACTCAAAATGCAAACGAGTCCCTCAACAACGTCATCTGGAAATTCTGTCCGAAGAGGACTTACACTGGACACAATCTGGTGCGCATAGCAGCTAACATGGGAGCTGTAACTTTTTCCGAAGGAGCCACAGGACTTTTGAAGATCATGACGGCGCTCAAAGTCAATCCGGGAACCAACGCAAAGGCTCACTCTATTCAGGCAGATAAGTCACGCCTCGAGCAAGCTGAGCAACAAGCAGCTAGAAGTTCCCGTGAGACACGGATCGCCATGAGAAGGCTGCGGCTTGCGGACAATGAGTCTGCGGAGGATGCCGCAGGGCCTTCATATGCTGCTGGAGCTTTTTAAAGAAGTAAGTAAGAGAAAGAAGCTTGCATGGAACACAAAAATATATAGAAAAAAAAAGTTCTGAGAAAACAGTTTGCAGAAAGGAAAAAAAAATTAAATTTCCGAAAAAAAAAAAAATTATACTCGAAAAATGAAAATAAAAAAAGAAAAAAAGAATTCACTCAACTTTGGTATAACAAACTTTTTGATGTATGAGTCTCCGGAGGAGTATATAATTATTTAACAATTTTTCTGCAAAATCTTCAAACTCGTTTATCTCAGAACTATGTTTTTGGAGCTGTGTCGTAAGGTTTTAGGAGCACCGTTGCTCCGATTGGGGTCTTTGACGGCTCATTTTGTTCGGGCGACAAATCCTCATGATATGAACGAGGGAATTTTTGAATGTGTCTATTTTGGCCAAGTTATTTGCAAATTAGTGGCTCAAATTTTGGAAATTTTAGATAAATGACTGTAAGTTTTCACATGTGTTTTTCTCTTCAGATCCGCGCGTTCATAAGATGTGGAACTCCTGTCTGAAGAAGTTGAGACGTCGAAACACTGGATTGGATCGACGGTGTGCCTGAAACCTTACGACACAGTTTTTTGCAGAAATATTCTTTTTGATGTAAAATGAACTTTGGTTGACAAATAAAGTGATTCTGGAGTACTTGAAATATCTTAAACCAAGCTGTACTGGTCCCCTTAACATTCGGTATACGTACCCAGTAGTCATACCAGAACTCAGAAAAATCTGGAAATCCCGGGGAACGTGGTTTGTTTATTTATCAAAAATTGTTAATCGATAATTATCGATTCACAGCGGTACTGATGCTTCTCTCAAAACTTGTTGCAAGCGAATTTCGGGTTATAATTTGGTATACGTGCTCGGTAGTTATACCAGATCTTGGAAGAATCTAGGAATCCCGGGGGACGTGGTTTGTTCATTCATCAAAGATTGTTAATCGATAATTATCGATTCACAGCGGTACTGATGCTTCTCTAAAAACTTGTTGCAAGTGAATTTCGAGTTCAAATTTGGTATACGTACTCAGTAGTTATACCAGAACTCAGAAAAATCTGGAAATCCCGGGGGACGTGGTTTGTTTATTTATCAAAAATTGTTAATCGATAATTATCGATTCACAGCGGTACTGATGCTTCTCTCAAAACTCGTTGCAAGCGAATTTCGGGTTATAATTTGGTATACGTGCTCGGTAGTTATACCAGAACTTGGAAAAATCTAGGAATCCCGGGGGACGTGGTTTGTTCATTTATTAAAGATTGTTAATCGATAATTATCGATTCACAGCGGTACTGATGCTTCTCTAGAAACTTGTTGCAAGCGAATTTCGAGTTCAAATTTGGTATACGTACTCATCAGTTCCACCAGAACATGGCAAAAATTCGAGAAATACCGGGGGACGTGGTTTGGCTATTTATTCAAAATTGTTAATCGATAATTATCGATTCACAGCGGTACTGATGCTTCTCTAAAAACTTGTTGCAAGTGAATTTCCAGTTCAAATTTGGTATACGTACCCAGTAGTTATATCAGAACTCAGAAAAATCTGGAAATCCCGGGGGACGTGGTTTGTTTATTCATTGAAAATTGTTAATCGATAATTATCGATTCACAGCGGTACTGATGCTTCTCTCAAAACTCGTTGCAAGCGAATTTCGGGTTATAATTTGGTATACGTGCTCGGTAGTTATACCAGAACTTGGAAAAATCTAGGAATCCCGGGGGACGTGGTTTGTTCATTTATTAAAGATTGTTAATCGATAATTATCGATTCACAGCGGTACTGATGCTTCTCTAGAAACTTGTTGCAAGCGAATTTCGAGTTCAAATTTGGTATACGTACTCATCAGTTCCACCAGAACATGGTAAAAATTCGAGAAATACCGGGGGACGTGGTTTGGCTATTTATTCAAAATTGTTAATCGATAATTATCGATTCACAGCGGTACTGATGCTTCTCTAAAAACTTGTTGCAAGTGAATTTCCAGTTCAAATTTGGTATACGTACCCAGTAGTTATATCAGAACTCAGAAAAATCTGGAAATCCCGGGGGACGTGGTTTGTTTATTCATTAAAAATTGTTAATCGATAATTATCGATTCACAGCGGTACTGATGCTTCTCTAAAAACTTGTTGCAAGGGAATTTAGGGTTGAAATTTGGTATACGTACCCAGTAGTTATATCAGAACTTGGAAAAATCTGGAAATCCCGGGGGACGTGGTTTGTTTATTCATTAAAAATTGTTAATCGATAATTATCGATTCACAGCGGTACTGATGCTTCTCTAAAAACTTGTTGCAAGCGAATTTCGGGTTACAATTTGGTATACGTACTCAGTATTTATACCAGAACTTGAAAAAATCTAGGAATCTCGGGGGACGTGGTTTGTTTATTCATCAAAAATTGTTAATCGATAATTATTGATTCACAGCGGTACTGATGCTTCTCTAAAAACTTGTTGCAACGGAATTTCGCGATAAAATTTGGTATACGTACTCAGTAGTTATACTGGAACTTGGAAAAAAATCGAGAAATGCCGGCGGATGTAGTTTGTTTATTTATTAAAAATTGTTAATCGATAATTATCGATTCACAGCGGTACTGATGCTTGTCTAAAAACTTGTTGCAAGCGAATTTCAATTTGAAATTTGGTATACGTACTCATTAGTTCTACCAGAACATGGCAAAAATTCGAGAAATACCGGGGAACGTGGTTTGGTTATTTATTGAAAATTGTTAATCGACAATTATCGATTCACAGCGGTACAGATGCATTTCTAAAAACTTGTTGCAAGGGAATTTCGGGTTGAAATTTGGTATACGTACTCAGTAGTTATACTGGAACTTGGAAAAAAATCGAGAAATTCCGGCGGATGTGGTTTGTTTATTTATTAAAAATTGTTAATCGATAATTATCGATTCACAGCGGTACTGATGCTTCTCTAAAAACTTGTTGCAAGCGAATTTTGATTCAAAATTTGATATACGTACTCAGTAGTTATACCGGAACTTGGAAAAATCTGGAAATCTCGGGAGACGTGGTTTGTTTATTTATCAATAATTTTTAATCGATGATTATCGATTCACAGCGGTACTGATGCTTCTCTCAGAACTTGTTGCAAGGGAATTTCGGGTTGAAATTTGGTATACGTACTCAGTATCTATACTGGAACTTGAAAAAAAATCGAGAAATGCCGGCGGATGTGGTTTGTTTATCTATTAAAAATTGTTAATCGATAATTATCGATTCACAGCGGTACTGATGCTTGTCTAAAAACTTGTTGCAAGCGAATTTCAATTTAAAATTTGGTATACGTACTCAGTAGTTATACCAGAACTTGGAAAAATCTGGAAATCTCGCGGAACGTGGTTTGTTTATTTATCGAAAATTGTTAATCGATAATTATCGATTCACAGCGGTACTGATGCTTCTCTCAAAACTTGTTGCAAGCGAATTTCGGGTTATCATTTGGTATACGTGCTCGGTAGTTATACCGGAACTTGGAAAAATCTGGAAATCTCGGGGGACGTGGTTTGTTTATTTATCAATAATTTTTAATCGATGATTATCGATTCACAGCGGTACCGATGCTTCTCTCAGAACTTGTTGCAAGGGAATTTCGGGTTGAAATTTGGTATACGTACTTAGTAGTTATACTGGAACTTGGGAAAAAATCGAGAAATGCCGGCGGATGTGGTTCGTTTATTTATTAAAAATTGTTAATCGATAATTATCGATTCACAGCGGTACTGATGCTTGTCTAAAAACTTGTTGCAAGCGAATTTCAATTTAAAATTTGGTATACGTACTCAGTAGTTATACCAGAACTTGGAAAGATCTGGAAATCCCGGGGGACGTGGTTTGTTTATTCATTAAAAATTGTTAATCGATAATTATCGATTCACAGCGGTACTGATGCTTCTCTAAAAACTTGTTGCAAGCGAATTTCGGGTTACTATTTGGTATACGTACTCAGTATTCATACCAGAACTTGAAAAAATCTAGAAATCTCGGGGGACGTGGTTTGTTTATTCATCAAAAATTGTTAATCGATAATTATTGATTCACAGCGGTACTGATGCTTCTCTAAAAACTTGTTGCAACGGAATTTCGCGATAAAATTTGGTATACGTACTCAGTAGTTATACTGGAACTTGAAAAAAAATCGAGAAATGCCGGCGGATGTAGTTTGTTTATTTATTAAAAATTGTTAATCGATAATTATCGATTCACAGCGGTACTGATGCTTGTCTAAAAACTTGTTGCAAGCGAATTTCAATTTGAAATTTGGTATACGTACTCATTAGTTCTACCAGAACATGGCGAAAATTCGAGAAATACCGGGGAACGTGGTTTGGTTATTTATTGAAAATTGTTAATCGACAATTATCGATTCACAGCGGTACAGATGCATTTCTAAAAACTTGTTGCAAGGGAATTTCGGGTTGAAATTTGGTATACGTACTCAGTAGTTATACTGGAACTTGGAAAAAAATCGAGAAATTCCGGCGGATGCGGTTTGTTTATTTATTAAAAATTGTTAATCGATAATTATCGATTCACAGCGGTACTGATGCTTCTCTAAAAACTTGTTGCAAGCGAATTTTGATTCAAAATTTGATATACGTACTCAGTAGTTATACCGAAACTTGGAAAAATCTGGAAATCTCGGGAGACGTGGTTTGTTTATTTATCAATAATTTTTAATCGATGATTATCGATTCACAGCGGTACTGATGCTTCTCTCAGAACTTGTTGCAAGGGAATTTCGGGTTGAAATTTGGTATACGTACTCAGTATCTATACTGGAACTTGAAAAAAAATCGAGAAATGCCGGCGGATGTGGTTTGTTTATCTATTAAAAATTGTTAATCGATAATTATCGATTCACAGCGGTACTGATGCTTGTCTAAAAACTTGTTGCAAGCGAATTTCAATTTAAAATTTGGTATACGTACTCAGTAGTTATACCAGAACTTGGAAAAATCTGGAAATCTCGGGGAACGTGGTTTGTTTATTTATCGAAAATTGTTAATCGATAATTATCGATTCACAGCGGTACTGATGCTTCTCTCAAAACTTGTTGCAAGCGAATTTCGGGTTATCATTCGGTATACGTGCTCGGTAGTTATACCGGAACTTGGAAAAATCTGGAAATCTCGGGGGACGTGGTTTGTTTATTTATCAATAATTTTTAATCGATGATTATCGATTCACAGCGGTACCGATGCTTCTCTCAGAACTTGTTGCAAGGGAATTTCGGGTTGAAATTTGGTATACGTACTCAGTAGTTATACTGGAACTTGGGAAAAAATCGAGAAATGCCGGCGGATGTGGTTCGTTTATTTATTAAAAATTGTTAATCGATAATTATCGATTCACAGCGGTACTGATGCTTGTCTAAAAACTTGTTGCAAGCGAATTTCAATTTAAAATTTGGTATACGTACTCAGTAGTTATACCAGAACTTGGAAAGATCTGGAAATCCCGGGGGACGTGGTTTGTTCATTCATTAAAAATTGTTAATCGATAATTATCGATTCACAGCGGTACTGATGCTTCTCTAAAAACTTGTTGCAAGCGAATTTCGGGTTACAATTTGGTATACGTACTCAGTATTCATACCAGAACTTGAAAAAATCTAGAAATCTCGGGGGACGTGGTTTGTTTATTCATCAAAAATTGTTAATCGATAATTATCGATTCACAGCGGTACTGATGCTCCTCTAAAAACTTGTTGCAACGGAATTTCGCGATAAAATTTGGTATACGTACTCAGTAGTTATACTGGAACTAGGAAAAAAATCGAGAAATGCCGGCGGATGTAGTTTGTTTATTTATTAAAAATTGTTACTCGATAATTATCGATTCACAGCGGTACTGATGCTTGTCTAAAAACTTGTTGCAAGCGAATTTCGATTTGAAATTTGGTATACGTACTCAGTAGTTATACCAGAACTTGGAAGAATCTGGAAATCTCGGGGGACGTGGTTTGTTTATTTATCAAAAATTGTTAATCGATAATTATCGATTCACAGCGGTACTGATGCTTCTCTCAAAACTTGTTGCAAGTGAATTTCGGGTCAAAATTTGGTAGACGTACTCAGTAGTTATACCAGAACTTGAGAAAATCTAGAAATCCCGGGGAACGTAGTTTGTGTATCTATTAAAAATTGTCAATCGATAATTATTGATTCACAGCGGTACTGATGTTTCTCTAAAAACTTGTGGCAATTGAATTTCGAGTTCAAATTTGGTATACGTACTCAGTAGTTATACCGGAACTCGAAAAAATCTATAAATCACGGGGGACGTGGTTTGTTCATTCATTGAAGATTGTTGATCAATAATTATCGATTCACAGCGGTACTGATGCTTCTCTGAAAACTTGTTGCAAGCGAATTTCGAGTTCAAATTTGGTATACGTACTCAGAAGTTCTACCAGAACATGGCAAAAATTCGAGAAATACCGGGGGACGTGGTTTGGTTAATTATTAAAAATTGTTAATCGATAATTATCGATTCACAGCGGTACTGATGCTTTTCTGAAAACTTGTTGCAAGGGAATTTTGGGTTGAAATTTGGTATACGTACTCAGTAGTTATACTGGAACTTGGAACAAAATCGAGAAATGCCGGCGGATGTGGTTTGTTTATTCATTAAAAATTGTTAATCGATAATTATCGATTCACGGCGGTACTGATGCTTGTCTGAAAACTTGTCGAAAGCGAATTTCAATTTAAAATTTGGTATACGTACTCAGTAGTTATACCGGAACTTGGAAAAATCTGGAAATCTCGGGGACGTGGTTTGCTTATTTATCAAAAATTTTTAATCGATGATTATCGATTCACAGCGGTACTGATGCTTCTTTCAGAACTTGTTGCAAGCGAATTCCGGGTCAAAATTTGGTATACGTACTCAGTAGTTATACCAGAACTTGGAAAAATCTGATAATCTCGGAAGACGTGGTTTGTTTATTTGCCAAAAATTGTTAATCGATAATTATCGATTCACAGCGGTACTGATGCTTCTCTAAAAACTTGTTGCAAGGGAATTTCGGGTTGAAATACGGTATACGTACTCAGTAGTTATACTGGAACTTGGAAAAAAATCGAGAAATGCCGGCGAATGTGGTTTGTTTATTTATTAAAAATTGGTAATCGATTATTATCGATTCACAGCGGTACTGATGCTTGTCTAAAAACTTGTCGCAAGCGAATTTCAATTTAAAATTTGGTATACGTACTCAGTATTTATACCAGAACTTGGAAAAATCTGGAAATCTCGGGGGACGTGGTTTGTTTATTTATCAAAAATTGTTAATCGATAATTATCGATTCACAGCGGTACTGATGCTTCTCTCAAAACTTGTTGCAAGCGAATTTCGAGTTATAATTTGGTATACGTGCTCGGTAGTTATACCAGAACTTGGAAGAATCTAGAAATCCCGGGGGACGTGGTTTGTTCATTCATTAAAGATTGTTAATCGATAATTATCGATTCACAGCGGTACTGATGCTTCTCTAAAAACTTGTTGCAAGTGAATTTCGAGTTCAAATTTGGTATACGTACTCAGTAGTTATACCAGAACTCAGAAAAATCTGAAAATCCCGGGGGACGTGGTTTGTTTATTTATCAAAAATTGTTAATCGATAATTATCGATTCACAGCGGTACTGATGCTTCTCTCAAAACTCGTTGCAAGCGAATTTCGGGTTACAATTCGGTATACGTGCTCGGTAGTTATACCAGAACTTGGGAAAATCTAGGAATCCCGGGGGACGTGGTTTGTTCATTTATAAAAGATTGTTAATCGATGATTATCGATTCACAGCAGTACTGATGCTTCTCTAGAAACTTGTTGCAAGCGAATTCCGAGTTCAAATTTGGTATACGTACTCATTAGTTACACCAGAACATGGCAAAAATTCGAGAAATACCGGGGGACGTGGTTTGGATATTTATTCAAAATTGTTAATCGATAATTATCGATTCACAGCGGTACTGATGCTTCTCTAAAAACTTGTTGCAAGTGAATTTACAGTTCAAATTTGGTATACGTACTCAGTAGTTCTACCAGAACATGGCAAAAATTCGAGAAATATCGGGGGACGTGGTTTGTTGATTCATTAAAAATTGGTCATCGATAATTATCGATTCACAGCGGTACTGATGCTTCTCTAAAAACTTGTTGCAAGCGAATTTCGGGTTACAATTTGGTATACGTACTCAGTATTCATACCAGAACTTGAAAAAATCTAGAAATCTCGGGGGACGTGGTTTGTTTATTCATCAAAAATTGTTAATCGATAATTATCGATTCACAGCGGTATTGATGCTCCTCTAAAAACTTGTTGCAACGGAATTTCGCGATAAAATTTGGTATACGTACTCAGTAGTTATACTGGAACTTGGAAAAAAATCGAGAAATGCCAGCGGATGTAGTTTGTTTATTTATTAAAAATTGTTAATCGATAATTATCGATTCACAGCGGTACTGATGCTTGTCTAAAAACTTGTCGCAAGCGAATTTCGATTTGAAATTTGGTATACGTACTCAGTAGTTATACCAGAACTTGGAAAAATCTGGAAATCTCGGGGGACGTGGTTTGTTTATTTATCAAAAATTGTTAATCGATAATTATCGATTCACAGCGGTACTGATGCTTCTCTCAAAACTTGTTGTAAGTGAATTTCGGGTCAAAATTTGGTAGACGTACTCAGTAGTTATACCAGAACTTGAGAAAATCTAGAAATCCCGGGGAACGTAGTTTGTGTATCAATTAAAAATTGTCAATCGATAATTATCGATTCACAGCGGTACTGATGTTTCTCTAGAAACTTGTGGCAATTGAATTTCGAGTTCAAATTTGGTATACGTACTCAGTAGTTATACCGGAACTCGAAAAAATCTATAAATCACGGGGGACGTGGTTTGTTCATTCATTAAAGATTGTTAATCAATAATTATCGATTCACAGCGGTACTGATGCTTGTCTAAAAACTTGTCGAAAGCGAATTTCAATTTAAAATTTGGTATACGTACTCAGTAGTTATACCGGAACTTGGAAAAATCTGGAAATCTCGGGGGACGTGGTTTGTTTATTTATCAAAAATTTTTAATCGATGATTATCGATTCACAGCGGTACTGATGCTTCTCTCAGAACTTGTTGCAAGCGAATTTCGGATCAAAATTTGGTATACGTACTCAGTAGTTATACCAGAAATTGGAAAAATCTGATAATCTCGGAAGACGTGGTTTGTTTATTTGCCAAAAATTGTTAATCGATAATTATCGATTCACAGCGGTACTGATGCTTCTCTAAAAACTTGTTGCAAGGGAATTTCGGGTTGAAATACGGTATACGTACTGAGTAGTTATACTGGAACTTGGAAAAACATCGAGAAATGCCGGCGGATGTGGTTTGTTTATTTATTAAAAATTGTTAATCGATAATTATCGATTCACAGCGGTACTGATGCTTGTCTAAAAACTTGTTGCAAGCAAATTTCAATTTAAAATTTGGTATACGTACTCCGTAGTTATACCAGAACTTGCAAAAATCTAGAAATCTCGGGGGACGTGGTTTGTTTATTTATCAAAAATTGTTAATCGATAATTATCGATTCACAGCGGTACTGACGCTTCTCTGAAAACTTGTTGCAAGCGAATTTCGGGTTATAATTCGTTATACGTGCTCGAAGGTTATACCGGAACTTGAAAAAATCTAGGAATTCCGGGGGACGTGGTTTGTTCATTTATTAAAGATTGTTAATCGATAATTATCGATTCACAGCGGTACTGATGCTTCTCTAAAAACTTGTTGCGAGCGAATTTCGAGTTCAAATTTGGTATACGTACTCTGTAGTTCCACCAGAACATGGCAAAAATTCGAGAAACACCGGGGGACGTGGTTTGGCTATTTATTAAAAATTGTTAATCGATAATTATTGATTCACACTGGTACTCATGCTTCTCTGAAAACTTGTTGCAGGCGAATTTCGAGTTCAAATTTGGTATACGTACTCAGTAGTTCCACCAGAACATGGCAAAAATTCGAGAAATACCGGGGGACGTGGTTTGGCTATTTATTAAAAATTGTTAATCGATAATCATCGATTTACAGCGGTACTGATGCTTCTCTAAAAACTTGTTGCAAGTGAATTTCGAGTTGAGGGGACCAGTACAGCTTGAATTTTCGAAATAATCGGGTTTTCGTTTTCTGCAGTTTCTGTTACCTCAATGTGTTCTGCATCTGTGAAAAAATTGACTTCAACGAAATCGTCAAGGATTCGAAGTTACCGCCAAAAGTTCGTCATTTGGCTATCGCGATCTGGCGCAAGTGGCGCTGGCGCTTGATTTCGATATTGATCACATGTTGTATGATCGCCATTACTTTTCCGATACTTTTCAAGGTTGCGTGAGCGTTTTCTTGATTTCCAGTGTTTCGAATTTGAAAAAAATAAATAAAACCAGTACTTTTCAGTACTAAAAAATTATAAATTCACCTAATATCTATAGCGTGTAATCGTTGTACGGGTGTTGTGACTTGTGTTATAACTATAACTACTTGTGCTATAACTATAACCTCAAAGTAAGTATTCAATCAAAATAGTAATATCTACACTAAGCTTCTGCCAAACTGTGTGTGCGGTCGAAGTTTTTTTGCTCTTTGTTCACAGATTCTTGAATAAAACATAAAGGAAATATATAAAATATATTCATTATATTCAATATGAAAAGAAGAGAGAGGAGCTCTGGTGTTGGCACAAAAGGATGCATTGGCCGGTCAAAAAAGAGGGCAAAACTATTTGCGCAGAAACAAACAACGCCTGATGAACAGAGTACTCATGTTTTAAATGCTTCGGATAGAAAAATCAGTGGCGACTACGAGGCCAGCAATTCTGCTGGCTATAGGCTGTTTCACGTTGAAACACTATTTCGTGCTCTGCGGGAGCATTTATCTTGCAAGACATGTGGTGGGTCGATAGTTATGACCGAAGTTGGCTTGCGAGGACTGGGTGGGACATACGGTATCTCTTGTGAAAATTGCGTCGAGCTAAAAACCTTCAAGAATAGTCCTATGATTGATAATACACGAAGCGCGTATGAAATCAATAGGCGATCCATACTAGCGATGCGTTGTATTGGGCAAGGCTTGGACAGTTTGGCAAGGTTTTGCGGAGTCATGGACTTGCCACCACCTGTAAAACGGCCAACATACAATGTAATTGTGAGACATCTAGTGGAAGCTTCGTCACAAGTTGCCAAAAGAGTCTTCCAACAAGCTGTCGAAGAAGAAATAGAAACTTCAGCGACACCTGAAGCTCGAGCCATCACTGTACAGTGCGATAAGACATGGCAGAAACGAGGCGTCAGATCACTCAACGGTGTTTGTACCGTCATTGGCAGCGAAACAGGCAAGGTGGTAGACGTCGAGGTGCTTTCATCCCACTGCAATGCATGCATACGATGGAAAGGAAAGCAGACTGGTGAAGAATGGCAGACTTGGTACGAGCAGCATAAGCCACACTGCCAGGCTAATCACACTGGCTGTGCTGGGGCGATGGAGGTACGTGGTATGGTCAGGATATTCCAGCGCTCCGAAGAAAACCATAATGCGAAGTATGTCAACTACATTGGGGATGGCGATACCAAAAGTTACGCCGCCGTAGTGGAAGCAGAGCCTTACGGACCCGACATAAAGATCAACAAGGTTCAATGCTGCGGACACGTTCAGAAGAGATTCGGAACCCAAATGCGCAAGCTGAAAGTGAAACTGCGGGGGCAAAAACTTTCTAATGGCAGACTCTTGGCCGGAAAGGGTAGGTTGACCGACGTGATCATAGATCAAATGCAGTCATATTACGGCAACGCTATCCGTAACAATGCAGGCTCCGTTGAAGATATGAGCAAGGCGATATGGGCAATCTGGCACCATAAGTGTTCAACAGATGACAAGCCTCAGCATCATTTGTGCCCAAGTGGGGAAAATTCTTGGTGCCAATATAATAAGGCGGTCGCAAAAGGTACAGTGGCGGAATATAAACACAAGAGTTCGTTACCAGAGGCTGTAATGAAGACGATCAAGCCTGTTTTCCACAACTTGACGTCTCCAGAACTACTTACGCGCTGCATCGAAGGTAAGACTCAAAATGCAAACGAGTCCCTCAACAACGTCATCTGAAAATTCTGTCCGAAGAGGACTTACACTGGACACAATCTGGTGCGCATAGCAGCTAACATGGGAGCTGTAACTTTTTTCGAAGGAGCCACAGGACTTTTGAAGATCATGACGGCGCTCAAAGTCAATCCGGGAACCAACGCAAAGGCTCACTCTATTCAGGCAGATAAGTCACGCCTCGAGCAAGCTGAGCAACAAGCAGCTAGAAGTTCCCGTGAGACACGGATCGCCATGAGAAGGCTGCGGCTTGCGGACAATGAGTCTGCGGAGGATGCCGCAGGGCCTTCATATGCTGCTGGAGCTTTTTAAAGAAGTAAGTAAGAGAAAGAAGCTTGCATGGAACACAAAAATATATAGAAAAAAAAAGTTCTGAGAAAACAGTTTGCAGAAAGGAAAAAAAAATTAAATTTCCGAAAAAAAAAAAAATTATTCTCGAAAAATGAAAATAAAAAAAGAAAAAAAGAATTCACTCAACTTTGGTATAACAAACTTTTTGATGTATGCGTCTCCGGAGGAGTATATAATTATTTAACAATTTTTCTGCAAAATCTTCAAACTCGTTTATCTCAGAACTATGTTTTTGGAGCTGTGTCGTAAGGTTTTAGGAGCACCGTTGCTCCGATTGGGGTCTTTGACGGCTCATTTTGTTCGGGCGACAAATCCTCATGATATGAACGAGGGAATTTTTGAATGTGTCTATTTTGGCCAAGTTATTTGCAAATTAGTGGCTCAAATTTTGGAAATTTTAGATAAATGACTGTAAGTTTTCACATGTGTTTTTCTCTTCAGATCCCCGCGTTCATAAGATGTGGCACTCCTGTCTGAAGAAGTTGAGACGTCGAAACACTGGATTGGATCAACGGTGTGCCTGAAACCTTACGACACAGTTTTTTGCAGAAATATTCTTTTTGATGTAAAATGAACTTTGGTTGACAAATAAAGTGATTCTGGAGTACTTGAAATATCTTAAACCAAGCTGTACTGGTCCCCTTAACATTCGGTATACGTACCCAGTAGTCATACCAGAACTCAGAAAAATCTGGAAATCCCGGGGAACGTGGTTTGTTTATTTATCAAAAATTGTTAATCGATAATTATCGATTCACAGCGGTACTGATGCTTCTCTCAAAACTTGTTGCAAGCGAATTTCGGGTTATAATTTGGTATACGTGCTCGGTAGTTATACCAGATCTTGGAAGAATCTAGGAATCCCGGGGGACGTGGTTTGTTCATTTATCAAAGATTGTTAATCGATAATTATCGATTCACAGCGGTACTGATGCTTCTCTAAAAACTTGTTGCAAGTGAATTTCGAGTTCAAATTTGGTATACGTACTCAGTAGTTATACCAGAACTCAGAAAAATCTAGAAATCCCGGGGGACGTGGTTTGTTTATTTATAAAAAATTGTTAATCGATAATTATCGATTCACAGCGGTACTGATGCTTCTCTCAAAACTCGTTGCAAGCGAATTTCGGGTTATAATTTGGTATACGTGCTCGGTAGTTATACCAGAACTTGGAAAAATCTAGGAATCCCGGGGGACGTGGTTTGTTCATTTATTAAAGATTGTTAATCGATAATTATCGATTCACAGCGGTACTGATGATTCTCTAGAAACTTGTTGCAAGCAAATTTCGAGTTCAAATTTGGTATACGTACTCATTAGTTCCACCAGAACATGGCAAAAATTCGAGAAATACCGGGGGACGTGGTTTGGCTATTTATTCAAAATTGTTAATCGATAATTATCGATTCACAGCGGTACTGATGCTTCTCTAAAAACTTGTTGCAAGTGAATTTCCAGTTCGAATTTGGTATACGTACCCAGAAGTTATATCAGAACTCAGAAAAATCTGGAAATCCCGGGGGACGTGGTTTGTTTATTCATTAAAAATTGTTAATCGATAATTATCGATTCACAGCGGTACTGATGCTTCTCTAAAAACTTGTTGCAACCGAATTTCGGGTTACAATTTGGTATACGTACTCAGTATTCATACCAGAACTTGAAAAAATCTAGAAATCTCGGGGGACGTGGTTTGTTTATTCATCAAAAATTGTCAATCGATAATTATCGATTCACAGCGGTACTGATGCTTCTCTCAAAACTTGTTGCAACGGAATTTCGCGATAAAATTTGGTATACGTACTCAGTAGTTATACTGGAACTTGGAAAAAAATCGAGAAATGCCGGCGGATGTAGTTTGTTTATTCATTAAAAATTGTTAATCGATAATTATCGATTCACAGCGGTACTGATGCTTGTCTAAAAACTTGTTGCAAGCGAAGTTCAATTTGAAATTTGGTATACGTACTCAGTAGTTATACCAGAACTTGGAAAAATCTGGAAATCTCGGGGGACGTGGTTTGTTTATTTATCAAAAATTGTAAATCGATAATTATCGATTCACAGCGGTACTGATGCTTCTCTCAAAACTTGTTGCAACCGAATTTCGGGTCAAAATTTGGTAGACGTACTCAGTAGTTATATCAGAACTTGAGATGATCTAGAAATCCCGGGGAACGTAGTTTGTGTATCTATTAAAAATTGTTAATCGATAATTATCGATTCACAGCGGTACTGATGTTTCTCTAAAAACTTGTGGCAATTGAATTTCGAGTTTAAATTTGGTATACGTACTCAGTAGTTATAACAGAACTCGAAAAAATCTATAAATCCCGGGGGACGTGGTTCGTTCATTCATTAAAGATTGTTAATCAATAATTATCGCTTCACAGCGGTACTGATGCTTCTCTGAAAACTTGTTGCAAGCGAATTTCGAGTTCGAATTTGGTATACGTACTCAGTAGTTCTACCAGGACATGGCAAAAATTGGAGAAATACCGGGGGACGTGGTTTGGTTAATTATTAAAAATTGTTAATCGATAATTATCGATTCACAGCGGTACTGATGCTTTTTTAAAAACTTGTTGCAAGGGAATTTCGAGTTGAAATTTGGTATACGTACTCAGTAGTGATACTGGAACTTGGAAAAAAATCGAGAAATGCCGGCGGATGTGGTTTGTTTATTCATTAAAAATTGTTAATCGATAATTATCGATTCACAGCGGTACTGATGCTTGTCTAAAAACTTGTCGAAAGCGAATTTCAATTTAAAATTTGGTATACGTACTCAGTAGTTATACCGGAACTTGGAAAAATCTGGAAATCTCGGGGGACGTGGTTTGTTTATTTATCAAAAATTTTTAATCGATGATTATCGATTCACAGCGGTACTGATGCTTCTCTCAGAACTTGTTGCAAGCGAATTTCGGATCAAAATTTGGTATACGTACTCAGTAGTTATACCAGAACTTGGAAAAATCTGATACTCTCGGAAGACGTGGTTTGTTTATTTGCCAAAAATTGTTAATCGATAATTATCGATTCACAGCGGTACTGATGCTTCTCTAAAAACTTGTTGCAAGGGAATTTCGGGTTGAAATACGGTATACGTACTCAGTAGTTATACTGGAACTTGGGAAAAAATCGAGAAATGCCGGCGAATGTGGTTTGTTTATTTATTGAAAATTGGTAATCGATAATTATCGATTCACAGCGGTACTGATGCTTGTCTAAAAACTTGTCGCAAGCGAATTTCAATCTCAAATTTGGTATACGTAATCAGTAGTTATACCAGAACTTGGAAAAATCTGGAAATGTCGGGGGACGTGGTTTGTTTATTTATCAAAAATTGATAATCGATGATTATCGATTCACAGCGGTACTGATGCTTCTCTCAGAACTTGTTGCGAGCGAATTTCGGGTCAAAATTTGGTATACGTACTCAGTAGTTATACCAGAACTTGGAAAAATCTGATAATCTCGGAGGACGTGGTTTGTTTATTTAACAAAAATTGTTAATCGATAATTATCGATTCACATCGGTACTGATGCTTCTTTCAAAACTTGTCGCAAGCGAATTTCGAGTTCAAATTTGGTATACGTACTCAGTAGTTCTATCAGAAGATGGGAAAAATTCGAGAAATGCCGGGGGACGTGGTTTGTTTATTCATTAAAAATTGTTAATCGATAATTATCGATTCACAGCGGTACTGATGCTTCTCTAAAAACTTGTTGGAAACGAATTTCGGGTTAAAATTTGGTATACGTACTTCGTAGTTATACCAAAACTTGGAAAAATCTATAAATCCCGGGGGACGTGGTTTGTTCATTTATTGAAGATTGTTAATCAATAATTATCGATTCACAGCGGTACTGATTCTTCTCTAAAAATTTGTTGCAAGCGAATTTCGAGTTCAAATTTGGTATACGTACTCAGTAGTTCTACCAGAACATGGCGAAAATTCGAGAAATACCGGGGGACGTGGTTTGGTTAATTATTAAAAATTGTTAATCGATAATTATCGATTCACAGCGGTACTGATGCTTTTCTAAAAACTTGTTGCAAGGGAATTTCGAGTTGAAATTTGGTATACGTACTCAGTAGTTATACTGGAACTTGGAAAAAAATCGAGAAATGCCGGCGGAAGTGGTTTGTTTATTCATTAAAAATTGTTAATCGATAATTATCGATTCACAGCGGTACTGATGCTTGTCTAAAAACTTGTCGAAAGCGAATTTCAATTTAAAATTTGGTATACGTACTCAGTAGTTATACCGGAACTTGAAAAAATCTGGAAATCTCGGGGGACGTGGTTTGTTTATTTATCAAAAATTTTTAATCGATGATTATCGATTCACAGCGGTACTGATGCTCCTCTCAGAACTCGTTGCAAGCGAATTTCGGGTCAAAATTTGGTATACGTACTCAGTAGTTATACCAGAACTTGGAAAAATCTGATAATCTCGGAAGACGTGGTTTGTTTATTTGCCAAAAATTGTTAATCGATAATTATCGATTCACAGCGGTACTGATGCTTCTCTAAAAACTTGTTGCAAGGGAATTTCGGGTTGGAATACGGTATACGTACTCAGTAGTTATACTGGAACTTGGAAAAAAATCGAGAAATGCCGGCGAATGTGGTTTGTTTATTTATTAAAAATTGGTAATCGATAATTATCGATTCACAGCGGTACTGATGCTTGTCTAAAAACTTGTCGCAAGCGAATTTCAATTTAAAATTTGGTATACGTACTCAGTAGTTATACCAGAACTTGGAAAAATCTGGAAATCTCGGGGGACGTGGTTTGTTTATTTATCAAAAATTGTTAATCGATGATTATCGATTCACAGCGGTACTGATGCTTCTCTCAGAACTTGTTGCAAGTGAATTTCGGGTCAAAATTTGGTATACGTACTCAGTAGTTATACCAGAACTTGGAAAAATCTGATAATCTCGGAAGACGTGGTTTGTTTATTTGCCAAAAATTGGTAATCGATAATTATCGATTCACAGCGGTACTGATGCTTCTCTAAAAACTTGTTGCAAGGGAATTTCGGGTTGAAATACGGTATACGTACTCAGTAGTTATACTGGAACTTGGAAAAAATTCGAGAAACGCCGGCGAATGTGGTTTGTTTATTTATTAAAAATTGGTAATCGATAATTATCGATTCACAGCGGTACTGATGCTTGTCTAAAAACTTGTCGCAAGCGAATTTCAATTTAAAATTTGGTATACGTACTCAGAAGTTATACCAGAACTTGGAACAATCTGGAAATCTCGGGGGACGAGGTTTGTTTATTTATCAAAAATTGTTAATCGATGATTATCGATTCACAGCGGTACTGATGCTTCTCTCAGAACTTGTTGCGAACTAATTTCGGGTCAAAATTTGGTATACGTACTCAGTAGTTATACCAGAACTTGGAAAAATCTGATAATCTCGGAAGACGTGGTTTGTTTATTTGCGAAAAATTGTTGATCGATAATTATCGATTCACAGCGGTACTGATGGTTCTCTAAAAACTTGTTGCAAGTGAATTTCGAGTTCAAATTTGGTATACGTACTCAGTAGTTATACCAGAACTCAGAAAAATCTGGAAATCCCGGGGGACGTGGTTTGTTTATTTATCAAAAATTGTTAATCGATAATTATCGATTCACAGCGGTACTGATGCTTCTCTCAAAACTCGTTGCAAGCGAATTTCGGGTTACAATTTGGTATACGTGCTTGGTAGTTATACCAGAACTTGGAAAAATCCAGGAATCCCGGGAGAAGTGGTTTGTTCATTTATTAAAGATTGTTAATCGATAATTATCGATTCACAGCTGTACTGATGCTTCTCTAGAAACTTGTTGCAAGCGAATTCCGAGTTCAAATTTGGTATACGTACTCATTAGTTACACCAGAACATGGCGAAAATTCGAGAAATACCGGGGGACGTGGTTTGGCTATTTATTCAAAATTGTTAATCGATAATCATCGATTCACAGCGGTACTGATGCTTCTCTAAAAACTTGTTGCAAGTGAATTTCCAGTTCAAATTTGGTATACGTACCCAGTAGTTATATCAGAACTCAGAAAAATCTGGAAATCCCGGGGGACGTGGTTTGTTTATTCATTAAAAATTGTTAATCGATAATTATCGATTCACAGCGGTACTGATGCTTCTCTAAAAACTTGTTGCAAGCGAATTTCGGGTGACAATTTGGTATACGTACTCAGTATTCATACCAGAACTTGAAAAAATCTAGAAATCTCGGGGGACGTGGTTTGTTTATTCATCAAAAATTGTTAATCGATAATCATCGATTCACAGCGGTACTGATGCTTCTCTCAGAACTTGTTGCAAGCGAATTTCGGATCAAAATTTGGTATACGTACTCAGTAGTTATACCAGAACTTGGAAAAATCTGATACTCTCGGAAGACGTGGTTTGTTTATTTGCCAAAAATTGTTAATCGATAATTATCGATTCACAGCGGTACTGATGCTTCTCTAAAAACTTGTTTTTAAGAGAATTTCGGGTTGAAATACGGTATACGTACTCAGTAGTTATACTGGAACTTGCAAAAAAATCGAGAAATGCCGGCGAATGTGGTTTGTTTATTTATTAAAAATTGGTAATCGATAATTATCGATTCACAGCGGTACTGATGCTTGTCTAAAAACTTGTCGCAAGCGAATTTCAATCTAAAATTTGGTATACGTAATCAGTAGTTATACCAGAACTTGGAAAAATCTGGAAATCTCGGGGGACGTGGTTTGTTTATTTATCAAAAATTGATAATCGATGATTATCGATTCACAGCGGTACTGATGCTTCTCTCAGAACTTGTTGCGAGCGAATTTCGGGTCAAAATTTGGTATACGTACTCAGTAGTTATACCAGAACTTGGAAAAATCTGATAATCTCGGAGGACGTGGTTTGTTTATTTAACAAAAATTGTTAATCGATAATTATCGATTCACATCGGTACTGATGCTTCTTTCAAAACTTGTCGCAAGCGAATTTCGAGTTCAAATTTGGTATACGTACTCAGTAGTTCTATCAGAAGATGGGAAAAATTCGAGAAATGCCGGGGGACGTGGTTTGTTTATTCATTAAAAATTGTTAATCGATAATTATCGATTCACAGCGGTACTGATGCTTCTCTAAAAACTTGTTGGAAACGAATTTCGGGTTAAAATTTGGTATACGTACTTCGTAGTTATACCAAAACTTGGAAAATTCTATAAATCCCGGGGGACGTGGTTTGTTCATTTATTGAAGATTGTTAATCGATAATTATCGATTCACAGCGGTACTGATTCTTCTCTAAAAATTTGTTGCAAGCGAATTTCGAGTTCAAATTTGGTATACGTACTCAGTAGTTCTACCAGAACATGGCAAAAATTCGAGAAATAACGGGGGACGTGGTTTGGTTAATTATTAAAAATTGTTAATCAATAATTATCGATTCACAGCGGTACTGATGCTTTTCTGAAAACTTGTTGCAAGGGAATTTCGAGTTGAAATTTGGTATACGTACTCAGTAGTTATACTGGAACTTGGAAAAAAATCGAGAAATGCCGGCGGATGTGGTTTGTTCATTCATTAAAAATTGGTAATCGATAATTATCGATTCACAGCGGTACTGATCCTTCTCTGAAAACTTGTTGCAGGCGAATTTCGAGTTCAAATTTGGTATACGTACTCAGTTGTTCCACGAAAACATGGCAAAAATTCGAGAAATACCGGGGGACGTGGTTTGGCTATTTATTAAAAATTGTTAATCGATAATCATCGATTTACAGCGGTACTGATGCTTCTCTAAAAACTTGTTGCAAATGAATTTCGAGTTATAATTTGGTATACGTGCTCGGTAGTTATACCAGAACTTGGAAGAATCTAGGAATCCCGGGGGACGTGGTTTGTTCATTTATTAAAGATTGTTAATCGATAATTATCGATTCACAGCGGTACTGATGGTTCTCTAAAAACTTGTTGCAAGTGAATTTCGAGTTCAAATTTGGTATACGTACTCAGTAGTTATACCAGAACTCAGAAAAATCTGGAAATCCCGGGGGACGTGGTTTGTTTATTTATCAAAAATTGTTAATCGATGATTATCGATTCACAGCGGTACTGATGCTTCTCTCAGAACTTGTTGCGAGCGAATTTCGGGTCAAAATTTGGTATACGTACTCAGTAGTTATACCAGAACTTGGAAAAATTTGATAATCTCGGAGGACGTGGTTTGTTTATTTAACGAAAATTGTTAATCGATAATTATCGATTCACATCGGTACTGATGCTTCTTTCAAAACTTGTCGCAAGCGAATTTCGAGTTCAAATTTGGTATACGTACTCAGTAGTTCTATCAGAAGATGGGAAAAATTCGAGAAATGCCGGGGGACGTGGTTTGTTTATTCATTAAAAATTGTTAATCGATAATTATCGATTCACAGCGGTACTGATGCTTCTCTAAAAACTTGTTGGAAACGAATTTCGGGTTAAAATTTGGTATAAGTACTTCGTAGTTATACCAAAACTTGGAAAAATCTGTAAATCCCGGGGGACGTGGTTTGTTCATTTATTAAAGATTGTTAATCGATAATTATCGATTCACAGCGGTACTGATTCTTCTCTAAAAATTTGTTGGAAGCGAATTTCGAGTTCAAATTTGGTATACGTACTCAGTAGTTCTACCAGAACATGGCCGAAATTCGAGAAATACCGGGGGACGTGGTTTGGTTAATTATTAAAAATTGTTAATCGATAATTATCGATTCACAGCGGTACTGATGCTTTTCTAAAAACTTGTTGCAAGGGAATTTCGAGTTGAAATTTGGTATACGTACTCAGTAGTTATACTGGAACTTGGAAAAAAATCGAGAAATGCCGGCGGATGTGGTTTGTTCATTCATTAAAAATTGTTAATCGATAATTATCGATTCACGGCGGTACTGATGCTTGTCTAAAAACTTGTCGAAAGCGAATTTCAATTTGAAATTTGGTATACGTACTCAGTAGTTATACCGGAACTTGGAAAAATCTGGAAATCTCGGGGGACGTGGTTTGTTTATTTATCAAAAATTTTTAATCGATGATTATCGATTCACAGCGGTACTGATGCTTCTCTCAGAACTTGTTGCAAGCGAATTTCGGATCAAAATTTGGTATACGTACTCAGTAGTTATACCAGAACTTGGAAAAATCTGATACTCTCGGAAGACGTGGTTTGTTTATTTGCCAAAAATTGTTAATCGATAATTATCGATTCACAGCGGTACTGATGCTTCTCTAAAAACTTGTTTTTAAGAGAATTTCGGGTTGAAATACGGTATACGTACTCAGTAGTTATACTGGAACTTGCAAAAAAATCGAGAAATGCCGGCGAATGTGGTTTGTTTATTTATTAAAAATTGGTAATCGATAATTATCGATTCACAGCGGTACTGATGCTTGTCTAAAAACTTGTCGCAAGCGAATTTCAATCTAAAATTTGGTATACGTAATCAGTAGTTATACCAGAACTTGGAAAAATCTGGAAATCTCGGGCGACGTGGTTTGTTTATTTATCAAAAATTGATAATCGATGATTATCGATTCACAGCGGTACTGATGCTTCTCTCAGAACTTGTTGCGAGCGAATTTCGAGTCGGAATTTGGTATACGTACTCAGTAGTTATACCAGAACTTGGAAAAATCTGATAATTTCGGAGGACGTGGTTTGTTTATTTAACAAAAATTGTTAATCGATAATTATCGATTCACATCGGTACTGATGCTTCTTTCAAAACTTGTCGCAAGCGAATTTCGAGTTCAAATTTGGTATACGTACTCAGTAGTTCTATCAGAAGATGGGAAAAATTCGAGAAATGCCGGGGGACGTGGTTTGTTCATTCATTAAAAATTGTTAATCGATAATTATCGATTCACAGCGGTACTGATGCTTCTCTAAAAACTTGTTGGAAACGAATTTCGGGTTAAAATTTGGTATACGTACTTCGTAGTTATACCAAAACTTGGAAAAATCTATAAATCCCGGGGGACGTGGTTTGTTCATTTATTAAAGATTGTTAATCGATAATTATCGATTCACAGCGGTACTGATTCTTCTCTAAAAATTTGTTGCAAGCGAATTTCGAGTTCAAATTTGGTATACGTACTCAGTAGTTCTACCAGAACATGGCAAAAATTCGAGAAATACCGGGGGACGTGGTTTGGTTAATTATTAAAAATTGTTAATCGATAATTATCGATTCACAGCGGTACTGATGCTTTTCTAAAAACTTGTTGCAAGGGAATTTCGAGTTGAAATTTGGTATACGTACTCAGTAGTTATACTGGAACTTGGAAAAAAATCGAGAAATGCCGGCGGATGTGGTTTGTTCATTCATTAAAAATTGGTAATCGATAATTATCGATTCACAGCGGTACTGATCCTTCTCTGAAAACTTGTTGCAGGCGAATTTCGAGTTCAAATTTGGTATACGTACTCAGTTGTTCCACGAAAACATGGCAAAAATTCGAGAAATACCGGGGGACGTGGTTTGGCTATTTATTAAAAATTGTTAATCGATAATCATCGATTTACAGCGGTACTGATGCTTCTCTAAAAACTTGTTGCAAATGAATTTCGAGTTATAATTTGGTATACGTGCTCGGTAGTTATACCAGAACTTGGAAGAATCTAGGAATCCCGGGGGACGTGGTTTGTTCATTTATTAAAGATTGTTAATCGATAATTATCGATTCACAGCGGTACTGATGGTTCTCTAAAAACTTGTTGCAAGTGAATTTCGAGTTCAAATTTGGTATACGTACTCAGTAGTTATACCAGAACTCAGAAAAATCTGGAAATCCCGGGGGACGTGGTTTGTTTATTTATCAAAAATTGTTAATCGATGATTATCGATTCACAGCGATACTGATGCTTCTCTCAGAACTTGTTGCGAGCGAATTTCGGGTCAAAATTTGGTATACGTACTCAGTAGTTATACCAGAACTTGGAAAAATTTGATAATCTCGGAGGACGTGGTTTGTTTATTTAACGAAAATTGTTAATCGATAATTATCGATTCACATCGGTACTGATGCTTCTTTCAAAACTTGTCGCAAGCGAATTTCGAGTTCAAATTTGGTATACGTACTCAGTAGTTCTATCAGAAGATGGGAAAAATTCGAGAAATGCCGGGGGACGTGGTTTGTTTATTCATTAAAAATTGTTAATCGATAATTATCGATTCACAGCGGTACTGATGCTTCTCTAAAAACTTGTTGGAAACGAATTTCGGGTTAAAATTTGGTATAAGTACTTCGTAGTTATACCAAAACTTGGAAAAATCTATAAATCCCGGGGGACGTGGTTTGTTCATTTATTAAAGATTGTTAATCGATAATTATCGATTCACAGCGGTACTGATTCTTCTCTAAAAATTTGTTGGAAGCGAATTTCGAGTTCAAATTTGGTATACGTACTCAGTAGTTCTACCAGAACATGGCAAAAATTCGAGAAATACCGGGGGACGTGGTTTGGTTAATTATTAAAAATTGTTAATCGATAATTATCGATTCACAGCGGTACTGATGCTTTTCTAAAAACTTGTTGCAAGGGAATTTCGAGTTGAAATTTGGTATACGTACTCAGTAGTTATACTGGAACTTGGAAAAAAATCGAGAAATGCCGGCGGATGTGGTTTGTTCATTCATTAAAAATTGTTAATCGATAATTATCGATTCACGGCGGTACTGATGCTTGTCTAAAAACTTGTCGAAAGCGAATTTCAATTTGAAATTTGGTATACGTACTCAGTAGTTATACCGGAACTTGGAAAAATCTGGAAATCTCGGGGGACGTGGTTTGTTTATTTATCAAAAATTTTTAATCGATGATTATCGATTCACAGCGGTACTGATGCTTCTCTCAGAACTTGTTGCAAGCGAATTTCGGATCAAAATTTGGTATACGTACTCAGTAGTTATACCAGAACTTGGAAAAATCTGATACTCTCGGAAGACGTGGTTTGTTTATTTGCCAAAAATTGTTAATCGATAATTATCGATTCACAGCGGTACTGATGCTTCTCTAAAAACTTGTTTTTAAGAGAATTTCGGGTTGAAATACGGTATACGTACTCAGTAGTTATACTGGAACTTGCAAAAAAATCGAGAAATGCCGGCGAATGTGGTTTGTTTATTTATTAAAAATTGGTAATCGATAATTATCGATTCACAGCGGTACTGATGCTTGTCTAAAAACTTGTCGCAAGCGAATTTCAATCTAAAATTTGGTATACGTAATCAGTAGTTATACCAGAACTTGGAAAAATCTGGAAATCTCGGGCGACGTGGTTTGTTTATTTATCAAAAATTGATAATCGATGATTATCGATTCACAGCGGTACTGATGCTTCTCTCAGAACTTGTTGCGAGCGAATTTCGGGTCGGAATTTGGTATACGTACTCAGTAGTTATACCAGAACTTGGAAAAATCTGATAATTTCGGAGGACGTGGTTTGTTTATTTAACAAAAATTGTTAATCGATAATTATCGATTCACATCGGTACTGATGCTTCTTTCAAAACTTGTCGCAAGCGAATTTCGAGTTCAAATTTGGTATACGTACTCAGTAGTTCTATCAGAAGATGGGAAAAATTCGAGAAATGCCGGGGGACGTGGTTTGTTCATTCATTAAAAATTGTTAATCGATAATTATCGATTCACAGCGGTACTGATGCTTCTCTAAAAACTTGTTGGAAACGAATTTCGGGTTAAAATTTGGTATACGTACTTCGTAGTTATACCAAAACTTGGAAAAATCTATAAATCCCGGGGGACGTGGTTTGTTCATTTATTAAAGATTGTTAATCGATAATTATCGATTCACAGCGGTACTGATTCTTCTCTAAAAATTTGTTGCAAGCGAATTTCGAGTTCAAATTTGGTATACGTACTCAGTAGTTCTACCAGAACATGGCAAAAATTCGAGAAATACCGGGGGACGTGGTTTGGTTAATTATTAAAAATTGTTAATCGATAATTATCGATTCACAGCGGTACTGATGCTTTTCTAAAAACTTGTTGCAAGGGAATTTCGAGTTGAAATTTGGTATACGTACTCAGTAGTTATACTGGAACTTGGAAAAAAATCGAGAAATGCCGGCGGATGTGGTTTGTTTATTCAATCAAAATTGTTAATCGATAATTATCGATTCACAGCGGTACTGATGCTTGTCTAAAAACTTGTCGAAAGCGAATTTCAATTTAAAATTTGGTATACGTACTCAGTAGTTATACCGGAACTTGGAAAAATCTGGAAATCTCGGGGGACGTGGTTTGTTTATTTATCAAAAATTTTTAATCGATGATTATCGATTCACAGCGGTACTGATGCTTCTCTCAGAACTTGTTGCAAGCGAATTTCGGGTCAAAATTTGGTATACGTACTCAGTAGTTATACCAGAACTTGGAAAAATCTGATAATCTCGGAAGACGTGGTTTGTTTATTCGCCAAAAATTGTTAATCGATAATTATCGATTCACAGCGGTACTGATGCTTCTCTGAAAACTTGTTGCAAGGGAATTTCGGGTTGAAATACGGTATACGTACTCAGTAGTTATACTGGAACTTGGAAAAAAATCGAGAAATGCCGGCGAATGTGGTTTGTTTATTTATTAAAAATTGGTAATCGATAATTATCGATTCACAGCGGTACTGATGCTTGTCTAAAAACTTGTCGCAAGCGAATTTCAATTTAAAATTTGGTATACGTACTCAGTAGTTATACCAGAACTTGGAAAAATCTGGAAATCTCGGGGGACGTGGTTTGTTTATTTATCAAAAATTGTTAATCGATGATTATCGATTCACAGCGGTACTGATGCTTCTCTCAGAACTTGTTGCAAGTGAATTTCGGGTCAAAATTTGGTATACGTACTCAGTAGTTCTATCAGAAGATGGGAAAAATTCGAGAAATGCCGGGGGACGTGGTTTGTTTATTCATTAAAAATTGTTAATCGATAATTATCGATTCACAGCGGTACTGATGCTTCTCTAAAAACTTGTTGGAAACGAATTTCGGGTTGAAATTTGGTATACGTACTTCGTAGTTATACCAAAACTTGGAAAAATCTATAAATCCCGGGGGACGTGGTTTGTCCATTTATTAAAGATTGTTAATCGATAATTATCGATTCACAGCGGTACTGATTCTTCTCTAAAAATTTGTTGCAAGCGAATTTCGAGTTCAAATTTGGTATACGTACTCAGTAGTTCTACCAGAACATGGCAAAAATTCGAGAAATACCGGGGGACGTGGTTTGGTTAATTATTAAAAATTGTTAATCGATAATTATCGATTCACAGCGGTACTGATGCTTTTCTAAAAACTTGTTGCAAGGGAATTTCGAGTTAAAATTTGGTATACGTACTCAGTAGTTATACTGGAACTTGGAAAAAAATCGAGAAATGCCGGCGGATGTGGTTTGTTTATTCATTAAAAATTGTTAATCGATGATTATCGATTCACAGCGGTACTGATGCTTCTCTCAGAACTTGTTGCGAGCGAATTTCGGGTCAAAATTTGGTATACGTACTCAGTAGTTATACCAGAACTTGGAAAAATCTGATAATCTCGGAGGACGTGGTTTGTTTATTTAACAAAAATTGTTAATCGATAACTATCGATTCACATCGGTACTGATGCTTCTTTCAAAACTTGTCGCAAGCGAATTTCGAGTTCAAATTTGGTATACGTACTCAGTAGTTCTATCAGAAGATGGGAAAAATTCGAGAAATGCCGGGGGACGTGGTTTGTTTATTCATTAAAAATTGTTAATCGATAATTATCGATTCACAGCGGTACTGATGCTTCTCTAAAAACTTGTTGGAAACGAATTTCGGGTTAAAATTTGGTATACGTACTTCGTAGTTATACCAAAACTTGGAAAAATCTATAAATCCCGGGGGACGTGGTTTGTTCATTTATTAAAGATTGTTAATCGATAATTATCGATTCACAGCGGTACTGATTCTTCTCTAAAAATTTGTTGCAAGCGAATTTCGAGTTCAAATTTGGTATACGTACTCAGTAGTTCTATCAGAACATGGCAAAAATTCGAGAAATAACGGGGGACGTGGTTTGGTTAATTATTAAAAATTGTTAATCAATAATTATCGATTCACAGCGGTACTGATGCTTTTCTGAAAACTTGTTGCAAGGCAATTTCGAGTTGAAATTTGGTATACGTACTCAGTACTTATACTGGAACTTGGAAAAAAATCGAGAAATGCCGGCGGATGTGGTTTGTTCATTCATTAAAAATTGGTAATCGATAATTATCGATTCACAGCGGTACTGATCCTTCTCTGAAAACTTGTTGCAGGCGAATTTCGAGTTCAAATTTGGTATACGTACTCAGTTGTTCCACGAAAACATGGCAAAAATTCGAGAAATACCGGGGGACGTGGTTTGGCTATTTATTAAAAATTGTTAATCGATAATCATCGATTTACAGCGGTACTGATGCTTCTCTAAAAACTTGTTGCAAATGAATTTCGAGTTATAATTTGGTATACGTGCTCGGTAGTTATACCAGAACTTGGAAGAATCTAGGAATCCCGGGGGACGTGGTTTGTTCATTTATTAAAGATTGTTAATCGATAATTATCGATTCACAGCGGTACTGATGGTTCTCTAAAAACTTGTTGCAAGTGAATTTCGAGTTCAAATTTGGTATACGTACTCAGTAGTTATACCAGAACTCAGAAAAATCTGGAAATCCCGGGGGACGTGGTTTGTTTATTTATCAAAAATTGTTAATCGATGATTATCGATTCACAGCGGTACTGATGCTTCTCTCAGAACTTGTTGCGAGCGAATTTCGGGTCAAAATTTGGTATACGTACTCAGTAGTTATACCAGAACTTGGAAAAATTTGATAATCTCGGAGGACGTGGTTTGTTTATTTAACGAAAATTGTTAATCGATAATTATCGATTCACATCGGTACTGATGCTTCTTTCAAAACTTGTCGCAAGCGAATTTCGAGTTCAAATTTGGTATACGTACTCAGTAGTTCTATCAGAAGATGGGAAAAATTCGAGAAATGCCGGGGGACGTGGTTTGTTTATTCATTAAAAATTGTTAATCGATAATTATCGATTCACAGCGGTACTGATGCTTCTCTAAAAACTTGTTGGAAACGAATTTCGGGTTAAAATTTGGTATAAGTACTTCGTAGTTATACCAAACCTTGGAAAAATCTATAAATCCCGGGGGACGTGGTTTGTTCATTTATTAAAGATTGTTAATCGATAATTATCGATTCACAGCGGTACTGATTCTTCTCTAAAAATTTGTTGGAAGCGAATTTCGAGTTCAAATTTGGTATACGTACTCAGTAGTTCTACCAGAACATGGCAAAAATTCGAGAAATACCGGGGGACGTGGTTTGGTTAATTATTAAAAATTGTTAATCGATAATTATCGATTCACAGCGGTACTGATGCTTTTCTAAAAACTTGTTGCAAGGGAATTTCGAGTTGAAATTTGGTATACGTACTCAGTAGTTATACTGGAACTTGGAAAAAAATCGAGAAATGCCGGCGGATGTGGTTTGTTCATTCATTAAAAATTGTTAATCGATAATTATCGATTCACGGCGGTACTGATGCTTGTCTAAAAACTTGTCGAAAGCGAATTTCAATTTGAAATTTGGTATACGTACTCAGTAGTTATACCGGAACTTGGAAAAATCTGGAAATCTCGGGGGACGTGGTTTGTTTATTTATCAAAAATTTTTAATCGATGATTATCGATTCACAGCGGTACTGATGCTTCTCTCAGAACTTGTTGCAAGCGAATTTCGGATCAAAATTTGGTATACGTACTCAGTAGTTATACCAGAACTTGGAAAAATCTGATACTCTCGGAAGACGTGGTTTGTTTATTTGCCAAAAATTGTTAATCGATAATTATCGATTCACAGCGGTACTGATGCTTCTCTAAAAACTTGTTTTTAAGAGAATTTCGGGTTGAAATACGGTATACGTACTCAGTAGTTATACTGGAACTTGCAAAAAAATCGAGAAATGCCGGCGAATGTGGTTTGTTTATTTATTAAAAATTGGTAATCGATAATTATCGATTCACAGCGGTACTGATGCTTGTCTAAAAACTTGTCGCAAGCGAATTTCAATCTAAAATTTGGTATACGTGATCAGTAGTTATACCAGAACTTGGAAAAATCTGGAAATCTCGGGGGACGTGGTTTGTTTATTTATCAAAAATTGATAATCGATGATTATCGATTCACAGCGGTACTGATGCTTCTCTCAGAACTTGTTGCGAGCGAATTTCGGGTCAAAATTTGGTATACGTACTCAGTAGTTATACCAGAACTTGGAAAAATCTGATAATTTCGGAGGACGTGGTTTGTTTATTTAACAAAAATTGTTAATCGATAATTATCGATTCACATCGGTACTGATGCTTCTTTCAAAACTTGTCGCAAGCGAATTTCGAGTTCAAATTTGGTATACGTACTCAGTAGTTCTATCAGAAGATTCGAAAAATTCGAGAAATGCCGGGGGACGTGGTTTGTTTATTCATTAAAAATTGTTAATCGATAATTATCGATTCACAGCGGTACTAATGCTTCTCTAAAAACTTGTTGGAAACGAATTTCGGGTTAAAATTTGGTATACGTACTTCGTAGTTATACCAAAACTTGGAAAAATCTATAAATCCCGGGGGACGTGGTTTGTTCATTTATTAAAGATTGTTAATCGATAATTATCGATTCACAGCGGTACTGATTCTTCTCTAAAAATTTGTTGCAAGCGAATTTCGAGTTCAAATTTGGTATACGTACCCAGTAGTTCTACCAGAACATGGCAAAAATTCGAGAAATACCGGGGGACGTGGTTTGGTTAATTATTAAAAATTGTTAATCGATAATTATCGATTCACAGCGGTACTGATGCTTTTCTAAAAACTTGTTGCAAGGGAATTTCGAGTTGAAATTTGGTATACGTACTCAGTAGTTATACTGGAACTTGGAAAAAAATCGAGAAATGCCGGCGGATGTGGTTTGTTTATTCAATCAAAATTGTTAATCGATAATTATCGATTCACAGCGGTACTGATGCTTGTCTAAAAACTTGTCGAAAGCGAATTTCAATTTAAAATTTGGTATACGTACTCA
The DNA here is from genome assembly GCA_963992785.1 of Tenthredo livida. NCBI lineage: Eukaryota > Metazoa > Arthropoda > Insecta > Hymenoptera > Tenthredinidae > Tenthredo > Tenthredo livida. The sequence goes on along the minus strand of OZ023068.1, from coordinate 13,273,330 downwards.
GTAGTTATACCGGAACTTGGAAAAATCTGGAAATCTCGGGGGACGTGGTTTGTTTATTTATCAAAAATTTTTAATCGATGATTATCGATTCACAGCGGTACTGATGCTTCTCTCAGAACTTGTTGCAAGCGAATTTCGGGTCAAAATTTGGTATACGTACTCAGTAGTTATACCAGAACTTGGAAAAATCTGATAATCTCGGAAGACGTGGTTTGTTTATTCGCCAAAAATTGTTAATCGATAATTATCGATTCACAGCGGTACTGATGCTTCTCTGAAAACTTGTTGCAAGGGAATTTCGGGTTGAAATACGGTATACGTACTCAGTAGTTATACTGGAACTTGGAAAAAAATCGAGAAATGCCGGCGAATGTGGTTTGGTCATTTATTAAAAATTGGTAATCGATAATTATCGATTCACAGCGGTACTGATGCTTGTCTAAAAACTTGTCGCAAGCGAATTTCAATTTAAAATTTGGTATACGTACTCAGTAGTTATACCAGAACTTGGAAAAATCTGGAAATCTCGGGGGACGTGGTTTGTTTATTTATCAAAAATTGTTAATCGATGATTATCGATTCACAGCGGTACTGATGCTTCTCTCAGAACTTGTTGCAAGTGAATTTCGGGTCAAAATTTGGTATACGTACTCAGTAGTTCTATCAGAAGATGGGAAAAATTCGAGAAATGCCGGGGGACGTGGTTTGTTTATTCATTAAAAATTGTTAATCGATAATTATCGATTCACAGCGGTACTGATGCTTCTCTAAAAACTTGTTGGAAACGAATTTCGGGTTGAAATTTGGTATACGTACTTCGTAGTTATACCAAAACTTGGAAAAATCTATAAATCCCGGGGGACGTGGTTTGTCCATTTATTAAAGATTGTTAATCGATAATTATCGATTCACAGCGGTACTGATTCTTCTCTAAAAATTTGTTGCAAGCGAATTTCGAGTTCAAATTTGGTATACGTACTCAGTAGTTCTACCAGAACATGGCAAAAATTCGAGAAATACCGGGGGACGTGGTTTGGTTAATTATTAAAAATTGTTAATCGATAATTATCGATTCACAGCGGTACTGATGCTTTTCTAAAAACTTGTTGCAAGGGAATTTCGAGTTAAAATTTGGTATACGTACTCAGTAGTTATACTGGAACTTGGAAAAAAATCGAGAAATGCCGGCGGATGTGGTTTGTTTATTCATTAAAAATTGTTAATCGATGATTATCGATTCACAGCGGTACTGATGCTTGTCTAAAAACTTGTCGAAAGCGAATTTCGATTTAAAATTTGGTATACGTACTCAGTAGTTATACCGGAACTTGGAAAAATCTGGAAATCTCGGGGGACGTGGTTTGTTTATTTATCAAAAATTGTTAATCGATGATTATCGATTCACAGCGGTACTGATGCTTCTCTCAGAACTTGTTGCAAGTGAATTTCGGGTTGAAATACGATATACGTACTCAGTAGTTATACTGGAACTTGGAAAAAAATCGAGAAATGCCGGCGAATGTGGTTTGTTTATTTATTAAAAATTGGTAATCGATAATTATCGATTCACAGCGGTACTGATGCTTGTCTAAAAACTTGTCGCAAGCGAATTTGAATTTGAAATTTGGTATACGTACTCAGTAGTTATACCAGAACTTGGAAAAATCTGGAAATCTCGGGGGACGTGGTTTGTTTATTTATCAAAAATTGTTAATCGATGATTATCGATTCACAGCGGTACTGATGCTTCTCTCAGAACTTGTTGCAAGTGAATTTCGGGTCAAAATTTGGTATACGTACTCAGTAGTTATACCAGAACTTGGAAAAATCTGATAATCTCGGAAGACGTGGTTTGTTTATTTGCCAAAAATTGGTAATCGATAATTATCGATTCACAGCGGTACTGATGCTTCTCTAAAAACTTGTTGCAAGGGAATTTCGGGTTGAAATACGGTATACGTACTCAGTAGTTATACTGGAACTTGGAAAAAATTCGAGAAATGCCGGCGAATGTGGTTTGTTTATTTATTAAAAATTGGTAATCGATAATTATCGATTCACAGCGGTACGGATGCTTGTCTAAAAACTTGTCGCAAGCGAATTTCAATCTAAAATTTGGTATACGTACTCAGTAGTTATACCAGAACTTGGAAAAATCTGGAAATCTCGGGGGACGAGGTTTGTTTATTTATCAAAAATTGTTAATCGATGATTATCGATTCACAGCGGTACTGATGCTTCTCTCAGAACTTGTTGCGAACTAATTTCGGGTCAAAATTTGGTATACGTACTCAGTAGTTATACCAGAACTTGGAAAAATCTGATAATCTCGGAAGACGTGGTTTGTTTATTTGCGAAAAATTGTTGATCGATAATTATCGATTCACAGCGGTACTGATGCTTCTCTAGAAACTTGTTGCAAGCGAATTCCGAGTTCAAATTTGGTATACGTACTCATTAGTTACACCAGAACATGGCGAAAATTCGAGAAATACCGGGGGACGTGGTTTGGCTATTTATTCAAAATTGTTAATCGATAATTATCGATTCACAGCGGTACTGATGCTTCTCTAAAAACTTGTTGCAAGTGAATTTCCAGTTCAAATTTGGTATACGTACCCAGTAGTTATATCAGAACTCAGAAAAATCTGGAAATCCCGGGGGACGTGGTTTGTTTATTCATTAAAAATTGTTAATTGATAATTATCGATTCACAGCGGTACTGATGCCTCTCTAAAAACTTGTTGCAAGCGAATTTCGGGTTACAATTTGGTATACGTACTCAGTATTCATACCAGAACTTGAAAAAATCTGGACATCTCGGGGGACGTGGTTTGTTTATTCATCAAAAATTGTTAATCGATAATTATCGATTCACAGCGGTACTGATGCTCCTCTAAAAACTTGTTGCAACGGAATTTCGCGATAAAATTTGGTATACGTACTCAGTAGTTATACTGGAACTTGGAAAAAAATCGAGAAATGCCGGCGGATGTAGTTTGTTTATTTATTAAAAATTGTTAATCGATAATTATCGATTCACAGCGGTACTGATGCTTGTCTAAAAACTTGTTGCAAGCGAATTTCGATTTGAAATTTGGTATACGTACTCAGTAGTTATACCAGAACTTGGAAAAATCTGGAAATCTCGGGGGACGTGGTTTGTTTATTTATCAAAAATTGTTAATCGATAATTATCGATTCACAGCGGTACTGATGCTTCTCTCAAAACTTGTTGCAAGTGAATTTCGGGTCAAAATTTGGTAGACGTACTCAGTAGTTATACCAGAACTTGAGAAAATCTAGAAATCCCGGGGAACGTAGTTTGTGTATCTATTAAAAATTGTCAATCGATAATTATCGATTCACAGCGGTACTGATGTTTCTCTAAAAACTTGTGGCAATTGAATTTCGAGTTCAAATTTGGTATACGTACTCAGTAGTTATACCGGAACTCGAAAAAATCCATAAATCACGGGGGACGTGGTTTGTTCATTCATTCAAGATTGTTAATCAATAATTATCGATTCACAGCGGTACTGATGCTTCTCTGAAAACTTGTTGCAAGCGAATTTCGAGTTCAAATTTTGTATACGTACTCAGAAGTTCTCCCAGAACATGGCAAAAATTCGAGAAATACCGGGGCACGTGGTTTGGTTAATGATTAAAAATTGTTAATCGATAATTATCGATTCACAGCGGTACTGATCCTTCTCTGAAAACTTGTTGCAGGCGAATTTCGAGTTCAAATTTGGTATACGTACTCAGTAGTTTCACGAAAACATGGCAAAAATTCGAGAAATACTGGGGGACGTGGTTTGGCTATTTATTAAAAATTGTTAATCGATAATCATCGATTTACAGCGGTACTGATGCTTCTCTAAAAACTTGTTGCGAATGAATTTCGAGTTATAATTTGGTATACGTGCTCGGTAGTTATACCAGAACTTGGAAGAATCTAGGAATCCCGGGGGACGTGGTTTGTTCATTTATTAAAGATTGTTAATCGATAATTATCGATTCACAGCGGTACTGATGGTTCTCTAAAAACTTGTTGCAAGTGAATTTCGAGTTCAAATTTGGTATACGTACTCAGTAGTTATGCCAGAATTCAGAAAAATCTGGAAATCCCGGCGGACGTGGTTTGTTTATTCATCAAAAATTGTTAATCGATAATTATCGATTCACAGCGGTACTGATGCTTCTCTCAAAACTCGTTGCAAGCGAATTTCGGGTTACAATTTGGTATACGTGCTCGGTAGTTATACCAGAACTTGGAAAAATCTAGGAATCCCGGGGGACGTGGTTTGTTCATTTATTAAAGATTGTTTATCGATAATTATCGATTCACAGCGGTACTGATGCTTCTCTAGAAACTTGTTGCAAGCGAATTCCGAGTTCAAATTTGGTATACGTACTCATTAGTTACACCAGAACATGGCGAAAATTCGAGAAATACCGGGGGACGTGGTTTGGCTATTTATTCAAAATTGTTAATCGGTAATTATCGATTCACAGCGGTACTGATGCTTCTCTAAAAACTTGTTGCAAGTGAATTTCCAGTTTAAATTTGGTATACGTACCCAGTAGTTATATCAGAACTCAGAAAAATCTGGAAATCCCGGGGGACGTGGTTTGTTTATTCATTAAAAATTGTTAATCGATAATTATCGATTCACAGCGGTACTGATGCTTCTCTAAAAACTTGTTGCAAGCGAATTTCGGGTTACAATTTGGTATACGTACTCAGTATTCATACCAGAACTTGAAAAAATCTAGAAATCTCGGGGGACGTGGTTTGTTTATTCATCAAAAATTGTTAATCGATAATTATCGATTCACAGCGGTACTGATGCTCCTCTAAAAACTTGTTGCAACGGAATTTCGCGATAAAATTTGGTATACGTACTCAGTAGTTATACTGGAACTTGGAAAAAAATCGAGAAATGCCGGCGGATGTAGTTTGTTTATTTATTAAAAATTGTTAATCGATAATTATCGATTCACAGCGGTACTGATGCTTGTCTAAAAACTTGTTGCAAGCGAATTTCGATTTGAAATTTGGTATACGTACTCAGTAATTATACCAGAACTTGGAAAAACCTGGAAATCTCGGGGGACGTGGTTTGTTTATTCATCAAAAATTGTTAATCGATAATTATCGATTCACAGCGGTACTGATGCTTCTCTCAAAACTTGTTGCAAGTGAATTTCCGGTCAAAATTTGGTAGACGTACTCAGTAGTTATACCAGAACTTGAGAAAATCTAGAAATCCCGGGGAACGTAGTTTGTGTACCTATTAAAAATTGTCAATCGATAATTATCGATTCACAGCGGTACTGATGTTTCTCTAAAAACTTGTGGCAATTGAATTTCGAGTTCAAATTTGGTATACGTACTCAGTAGTTATACCGGAACTCGAAAACATCTATGAATCACGGGGGACGTGGTTTGTTCATTCATTAAAGATTGTCAATCAATAATTATCGATTCACAGCGGTACTGATCCTTCTCTGAAAACTTGTTGCAGGCGAATTTCGAGTTCAAATTTGGTATACGTACTCAGTAGTTCCACGAAAACATGGCAAAAATTCGAGAAATACCGGGGGACGTGGTTTGGCTATTGATTAAAAATTGTTAATCGATAATCATCGATTTACAGCGGTACTGATGCTCCTCTAAAAACTTGTTGCAAGTGAATTTCGAGTTATAATTTGGTATACGTGCTCGGTAGTTATACCAGAACTTGGAAGAATCTAGGAATCCCGGGGGACGTGGTTTGTTCATTTATTAAAGATTGTTAATCGATAATTATCGATTCACAGCGGTACTGATGCTTCTCTAAAAACTTGTTGCAAGTGAATTTCGAGTTCAAATTTGGAATACGTACTCATTAGTTATACCAGAATTCAGAAAAATCTGGAAATCCCGGGGGACGTGGTTTGTTTATTTATCAAAAATTGTTAATCGATAATTATCGATTCACAGCGGTACTGATGCTTCTCTCAAAACTCGTTGCAAGCGAATTTCGGGTTACAATTTGGTATACGTGCTCGGTAGTTATACCAGAACTTGGAAAAATCTAGAAATCCCGGGGGACGTGGTTTGTTTATTTAACAAAAATTGTTAATCGATAATTATCGATTCACATCGGTACTGATGCTTCTTTCAAAACTTGTCGCAAGCGAATTTCGAGTTCAAATTTGGTATACGTACTCAGTAGTTCTATCAGAAGATGGGAAAAATTCGAGAAATGCCGGGGGACGTGGTTTGTTTATTTATCAAAAATTGTTAATCGATAATTATCGATTCACAGCGGTACTGATGCTTCTCTCAAAACTCGTTGCAAGCGAATTTCGGGTTACAATTTGGTATACGTGCTCGGTAGTTATACCAGAACTTGGAAAAATCTAGGAATCCCGGGGGACGTGGTTTGTTCATTTATTAAAGATTGTTAATCGATAATTATCGATTCACAGCGGTACTGATGCTTCTCTAGAAACTTGTTGCAAGCGAATTCCGAGTTCAAATTTGGTATACGTTCTCATTAATTACACCAGAACATGGCGAAAATTCGAGAAATACCGGGGGACGTGGTTTGGCTATTTATTCAAAATTGTTAATCGGTAATTATCGATTCACAGCGGTACTGATGCTTCTCTAAAAACTTGTTGCAAGTGAATTTCCAGTTCAAATTTGGTATACGTACCCAGTAGTTATATCAGAACTCACAAAAATCTGGAAATCCCGGGGGACGTGGTTTGTTTATTCATTAAAAATTGTTAATCGATAATTATCGATTCACAGCGGTACTGATGTTTCTCTAAAAACTTGTGGCAATTGAATTTCGAGTTCAAATTTGGTATACGTACTCAGTAGTTATACCGGAACTCGAAAAAATCTATAAATCACGGGGGACGTGGTTTGTTCATTCATTCAAGATTGTTAATCAATAATTATCGATTCATAGCGGTACTGATGCTTCTCTGAAAACTTGTTGCAAGCGAATTTCGAGTTCAAATTTGGTATACGTACTCAGAAGTTCTCCCAGAACATGGCAAAAATTCGAGAAATACCGGGGCACGTGGTTTGGTTAATGATTAAAAATTGTTAATCGATAATTATCGATTCACAGCGGTACTGATGCTTTTCTAAAAACTTGTTGCAAGGGAATTTCGAGTTGAAATTTGGTATACGTACTCAGTAGTTATACTGGAACTTGGAAAAAAATCGAGAAATGCCGGCGAATGTGGTTTGTTTATTCATTAAAAATTGGTAATCGATAATTATCGATTCACAGCGGTACTGATGTTTCTCTAAAAACTTGTGACAATTGAATTTCGAGTTCAAATTTGGTATACGTACTCAGTAGTTATACCGGAACTCGAAAAAATCTATAAATCACGGTGGACGTGGTTTGTTCATTCATTAAAGATTGTTAATCAATAATTATCGATTCACAGCGGTACTGATCCTTCTCTGAAAACTTGTTGCAGGCGAATTTCGAGTTCAAATTTGGTATACGTACTCAGTAGTTCCACGAAAACATGGCAAAAATTCGAGAAATACCGGGGGACGTGGTTTGGCTATTTATTAAAAATTGTTAATCGATAATCATCGATTTACAGCGGTACTGATGCTTCTCTAAAAACTTGTTGCAAATGAATTTCGAGTTATAATTTGGTATACGTGCTCGGTATTCATACCAGAACTTGGAAGAATCTAGGAATCCCGGGGGACGTGGTTTGTTCATTTATTAAAGATTGTTAATCGATAATTATCGATTCACAGCGGTACTGATGCTTCTCTAGAAACTTGTTGCAAGCGAATTCCGAGTTCAAATTTGGTATACGTACTCATTAGTTACACCAAAACATGGCGAAAATTCGAGAAATACCGGGGGACGTGGTTTGGCTATTTATTCAAAATTGTTAATCGGTAATTATCGATTCACAGCGGTACTGATGCTTCTCTAAAAACTTGTTGCAAGTGAATTTCCAGTTCAAATTTGGTATACGTACCCAGTAGTTATATCAGAACTCAGAAAAATCTGGAAATCCCGGGGGACGTGGTTTGTTTATTCATTAAAAATTGTTAATCGATAATTATCGATTCACAGCGGTACTGATGCTTCTCTAAAAACTTGTTGCAAGCGAATTTCGGGTTACAATTTGGTATACGTACTCAGTATTCATACCAGAACTTGAAAAAATCTAGAAATCTCGGGGGACGTGGTTTGTTTATTGATCAAAAATTGTTAATCGATAATTATCGATTCACAGCGGTACTGATGCTCCTCTAAAAACTTGTTGCAACGGAATTTCGCGATAAAATTTGGTATACGTACTCAGTAGTTATACTGGAACTTGGAAAAAAATCGAGAAATGCCGGCCGATGTAGTTTGTTTATTTATTAAAAATTGTTAATCGATAATTATCGATTCACAGCGGTACTGATGCTTGTCTAAAAACTTGTTGCAAGCGAATTTCGATTTGAAATTTGGTATACGTACTCAGTAGTTATACCAGAACTTGGAAAAATCTGGAAATCTCGGGGGACGTGGTTTGTTTATTCATCAAAAATTGTTAATCGATAATTATCGATTCACAGCGGTACTGATGCTTCTCTCAAAACTTGTTGCAAGTGAATTTCGGGTCAAAATTTGGTAGACGTACTCAGTAGTTATACCAGAACTTGAGAAAATCTAGAAATCCCGGGGAACGTAGTTTGTGTATCTATTAAAAATTGTCAATCGATAATTATCGATTCACAGCGGTACTGATGTTTCTCTAAAAACTCGTGGCAATTGAATTTCGAGTTCAAATTTGGTATACGTACTCAGTAGTTATACCGGAACTCGAAAAAATCTATAAATCACGGGGGACGTGGTTTGTTCATTCATTAAAGATTGTTAATCAATAATTATCGATTCACAGCGGTACTGATCCTTCTCTGAAAACTTGTTGCAGGCGAATTTCGAGTTCAAATTTGGTATACGTACTCAGTGGTTCCACGAAAACATGGCAAAAATTCGAGAAATACCGGGGGACGTGGTTTGGCTATTTATTAAAAATTGTTAATCGATAATCATCGATTTACAGCGGTACTGATGCTTTTCTAAAAACTTGTTGCAAGTGAATTTCGAGTTATAATTTGGTATACGTGCTCGGTAGTTATACCAGAACTTGGAAGAATCTAGGAATCCCGGGGGACGTGGTTTGTTCATTTATTAAAGATTGTTAATTGATAATTATCGATTCACAGCGGTACTGATGCTTCTCTAAAAACTTGTTGCAAGTGAATTTCCAGTTCAAATTTGGTATACGTACCCAGTAGTTATATCAGAACTCAGAAAAATCTGGAAATCCCGGGGGACGTGGTTTGTTTATTCATTAAAAATTGTTAATCGATAATTATCGATTCACAGCGGTACTGATGCCTCTCTAAAAACTTGTTGCAAGCGAATTTCGAGTTCAAATTTGGTATACGTACTCAGAAGTTCTCCCAGAACATGGCAAAAATTCGAGAAATACCGGGGCACGTGGTTTGGTTAATGATTAAAAATTGTTAATCGATAATTATCGATTCACAGCGGTACTGATGCTTTTCTAAAAACTTGTTGCAAGGGAATTTCGAGTTGAAATTTGGTATACGTACTCAGTAGTTATACTGGAACTTGGAAAAAAATCGAGAAATGCCGGCGAATGTGGTTTGTTTATTCATTAAAAATTGGTAATCGATAATTATCGATTCACAGCGGTACTGATGTTTCTCTAAAAACTTGTGACAATTGAATTTCGAGTTCAAATTTGGTATACGTACTCAGTAGTTATACCGGAACTCGAAAAAATCTATAAATCACGGTGGACGTGGTTTGTTCATTCATTAAAGATTGTTAATCAATAATTATCGATTCACAGCGGTACTGATCCTTCTCTGAAAACTTGTTGCAGGCGAATTTCGAGTTCAAATTTGGTATACGTACTCAGTAGTTCCACGAAAACATGGCAAAAATTCGAGAAATACCGGGGGACGTGGTTTGGCTATTTATTAAAAATTGTTAATCGATAATCATCGATTTACAGCGGTACTGATGCTTCTCTAAAAACTTGTTGCAAATGAATTTCGAGTTATAATTTGGTATACGTGCTCGGTATTCATACCAGAACTTGGAAGAATCTAGGAATCCCGGGGGACGTGGTTTGTTCATTTATTAAAGATTGTTAATCGATAATTATCGATTCACAGCGGTACTGATGCTTCTCTAGAAACTTGTTGCAAGCGAATTCCGAGTTCAAATTTGGTATACGTACTCATTAGTCACACCAGAACATGGCGAAAATTCGAGAAATACCGGGGGACGTGGTTTGGCTATTTATTCAAAATTGTTAATCGGTAATTATCGATTCACAGCGGTACTGATGCTTCTCTAAAAACTTGTTGCAAGTGAATTTCCAGTTCAAATTTGGTATACGTACCCAGTAGTTATATCAGAACTCAGAAAAATCTGGAAATCCCGGGGGACGTGGTTTGTTTATTCATTAAAAATTGTTAATCGATAATTATCGATTCACAGCGGTACTGATGCTTCTCTAAAAACTTGTTGCAAGCGAATTTCGGGTTACAATTTGGTATACGTACTCAGTATTCATACCAGAACTTGAAAAAATCTAGAAATCTCGGGGGACGTGGTTTGTTTATTCATCAAAAATTGTTAATCGATAATTATCGATTCACAGCGGTACTGATGCTCCTCTAAAAACTTGTTGCAACGGAATTTCGCGATAAAATTTGGTATACGTACTCAGTAGTTATACTGGAACTTGAAAAAAAATCGAGAAATGCCGGCCGATGTAGTTTGTTTATTTATTAAAAATTGTTAATCGATAATTATCGATTCACAGCGGTACTGATGCTTGTCTAAAAACTTGTTGCAAGCGAATTTCGATTTGAAATTTGGTATACGTACTCAGTAGTTATACCAGAACTTGGAAAAATCTGGAAATCTCGGGGGACGTGGTTTGTTTATTCATCAAAAATTGTTAATCGATAATTATCGATTCACAGCGGTACTGATGCTTCTCTCAAAACTTGTTGCAAGTGAATTTCGGGTCAAAATTTGGTAGACGTACTCAGTAGTTATACCAGAACTTGAGAAAATCTAGAAATCCCGGGGAACGTAGTTTGTGTATCTATTAAAAATTGTCAATCGATAATTATCGATTCACAGCGGTACTGATGTTTCTCTAAAAACTCGTGGCAATTGAATTTCGAGTTCAAATTTGGTATACGTACTCAGTAGTTATACCGGAACTCGAAAAAATCTATAAATCACGGGGGACGTGGTTTGTTCATTCATTAAAGATTGTTAATCAATAATTATCGATTCACAGCGGTACTGATCCTTCTCTGAAAACTTGTTGCAGGCGAATTTCGAGTTCAAATTTGGTATACGTACTCAGTAGTTCCACGAAAACATGGCAAAAATTCGAGAAATACCGGGTGACGTGGTTTGGCTATTTATTAAAAATTGTTAATCGATAATCATCGATTTACAGCGGTACTGATGCTTTTCTAAAAACTTGTTGCAAGTGAATTTCGAGTTATAATTTGGTATACGTGCTCGGTAGTTATACCAGAACTTGGAAGAATCTAGGAATCCCGGGGGACGTGGTTTGTTCATTTATTAAAGATTGTTAATCGATAATTATCGATTCACAGCGGTACTGATGCTTCTCTAAAAACTTGTTGCAAGTGAATTTCCAGTTCAAATTTGGTATACGTACCCAGTAGTTATATCAGAACTCAGAAAAATCTGGAAATCCCGGGGGACGTGGTTTGTTTATTCATTAAAAATTGTTAATCGATAATTATCGATTCACAGCGGTACTGATGCCTCTCTAAAAACTTGTTGCAAGCGAATTTCGGGTTACAATTTGGTATACGTACTCAGTATTCATACCAGAACTTGAAAAAATCTGGACATCTCGGGGGACGTGGTTTGTTTATTCATCAAAAATTGTTAATCGATAATTATCGATTCACAGCGGTACTGATGCTCCTCTAAAAACTTGTTGCAACGGAATTTCGCGATAAAATTTGGTATACGTACTCAGTAGTTATACTGGAACTTGGAAAAAAATCGAGAAATGCCGGCGGATGTAGTTTGTTTATTTATTAAAAATTGTTAATCGATAATTATCGATTCACAGCGGTACTGATGCTTGTCTAAAAACTTGTTGCAAGCGAATTTCGATTTGAAATTTGGTATACGTACTCAGTAGTTATACCAGAACTTGGAAAAATCTGGAAATCTCGGGGGATGTGGTTTGTTTATTTATCAAAAATTGTTAATCGATAATTATCGATTCACAGCGGTACTGATGCTTCTCTCAAAACTTGTTGCAAGTGAATTTCGGGTCAAAATTTGGTAGACGTACTCAGTAGTTATACCAGAACTTGAGAAAATCTAGAAATCCCGGGGAACGTAGTTTGTGTATCTATTAAAAATGGTCAATCGATAATTATCGATTCACAGCGGTACTGATGTTTCTCTAAAAACTTGTGGCAATTGAATTTCGAGTTCAAATTTGGTATACGTACTCAGTAGTTATACCGGAACTCGAAAAAATCTATAAATCACGGGGGACGTGGTTTGTTCATTCATTCAAGATTGTTAATCAATAATTATCGATTCACAGCGGTACTGATGCTTCTCTGAAAACTTGTTGCAAGCGAATTTCGAGTTCAAATTTGGTATACGTACTCAGAAGTTCTCCCAGAACATGGCAAAAATTCGAGAAATACCGGGGCACGTGGTTTGGTTAATGATTAAAAATTGTTAATCGATAATTATCGATTCACAGCGGTACTGATCCTTCTCTGAAAACTTGTTGCAGGCGAATTTCGAGTTCAAATTTGGTATACGTACTCAGTAGTTTCACGAAAACATGGCAAAAATTCGAGAAATACTGGGGGACGTGGTTTGGCTATTTATTAAAAATTGTTAATCGATAATCATCGATTTACAGCGGTACTGATGCTTCTCTAAAAACTTGTTGCAAATGAATTTCGAGTTATAATTTGGTATACGTGCTCGGTAGTTATACCAGAACTTGGAAGAATCTAGGAATCCCGGGGGACGTGGTTTGTTCATTTATTAAAGATTGTTAATCGATAATTATCGATTCACAGCGGTACTGATGGTTCTCTAAAAACTTGTTGCAAGTGAATTTCGAGTTCAAATTTGGTATACGTACTCAGTAGTTATGCCAGAATTCAGAAAAATCTGGAAATCCCGGCGGACGTGGTTTGTTTATTCATCAAAAATTGTTAATCGATAATTATCGATTCACAGCGGTACTGATGCTTCTCTCAAAACTCGTTGCAAGCGAATTTCGGGTTACAATTTGGTATACGTGCTCGGTAGTTATACCAGAACTTGGAAAAATCTAGGAATCCCGGGGGACGTGGTTTGTTCATTTATTAAAGATTGTTTATCGATAATTATCGATTCACAGCGGTACTGATGCTTCTCTAGAAACTTGTTGCAAGCGAATTCCGAGTTCAAATTTGGTATACGTACTCATTAGTTACACCAGAACATGGCGAAAATTCGAGAAATACCGGGGGACGTGGTTTGGCTATTTATTCAAAATTGTTAATCGGTAATTATCGATTCACAGCGGTACTGATGCTTCTCTAAAAACTTGTTGCAAGTGAATTTCCAGTTCAAATTTGGTATACGTACCCAGTAGTTATATCAGAACTCAGAAAAATCTGGAAATCCCGGGGGACGTGGTTTGTTTATTCATTAAAAATTGTTAATCGATAATTATCGATTCACAGCGGTACTGATGCTTCTCTAAAAACTTGTTGCAAGCGAATTTCGGGTTACAATTTGGTATACGTACTCAGTATTCATACCAGAACTTGAAAAAATCTAGAAATCTCGGGGGACGTGGTTTGTTTATTCATCAAAAATTGTTAATCGATAATTATCGATTCACAGCGGTACTGATGCTCCTCTAAAAACTTGTTGCAACGGAATTTCGCGATAAAATTTGGTATACGTACTCAGTAGTTATACTGGAACTTGGAAAAAAATCGAGAAATGCCGGCGGATGTAGTTTGTTTATTTATTAAAAATTGTTAATCGATAATTATCGATTCACAGCGGTACTGATGCTTGTCTAAAAACTTGTTGCAAGCGAATTTCGATTTGAAATTTGGTATACGTACTCAGTAATTATACCAGAACTTGGAAAAACCTGGAAATCTCGGGGGACGTGGTTTGTTTATTCATCAAAAATTGTTAATCGATAATTATCGATTCACAGCGGTACTGATGCTTCTCTCAAAACTTGTTGCAAGTGAATTTCCGGTCAAAATTTGGTAGACGTACTCAGTAGTTATACCAGAACTTGAGAAAATCTAGAAATCCCGGGGAACGTAGTTTGTGTACCTATTAAAAATTGTCAATCGATAATTATCGATTCACAGCGGTACTGATGTTTCTCTAAAAACTTGTGGCAATTGAATTTCGAGTTCAAATTTGGTATACGTACTCAGTAGTTATACCGGAACTCGAAAAAATCTATGAATCACGGGGGACGTGGTTTGTTCATTCATTAAAGATTGTCAATCAATAATTATCGATTCACAGCGGTACTGATCCTTCTCTGAAAACTTGTTGCAGGCGAATTTCGAGTTCAAATTTGGTATACGTACTCAGTAGTTCCACGAAAACATGGCAAAAATTCGAGAAATACCGGGGGACGTGGTTTGGCTATTTATTAAAAATTGTTAATCGATAATCATCGATTTACAGCGGTACTGATGCTCCTCTAAAAACTTGTTGCAAGTGAATTTCGAGTTATAATTTGGTATACGTGCTCGGTAGTTATACCAGAACTTGGAAGAATCTAGGAATCCCGGGGGACGTGGTTTGTTCATTTATTAAACATTGTTAATCGATAATTATCGATTCACAGCGGTACTGATGCTTCTCTAAAAACTTGTTGCAAGTGAATTTCGAGTTCAAATTTGGAATACGTACTCATTAGTTATACCAGAACTCAGAAAAATCTGGAAATCCCGGGGGACGTGGTTTGTTTATTTATCAAAAATTGTTAATCGATAATTATCGATTCACAGCGGTACTGATGCTTCTCTCAAAACTCGTTGCAAGCGAATTTCGGGTTACAATTTGGTATACGTGCTCGGTAGTTATACCAGAACTTGGAAAAATCTAGAAATCCCGGGGGACGTGGTTTGTTTATTTAACAAAAATTGTTAATCGATAATTATCGATTCACATCGGTACTGATGCTTCTTTCAAAACTTGTCGCAAGCGAATTTCGAGTTCAAATTTGGTATACGTACTCAGTAGTTCTATCAGAAGATGGGAAAAATTCGAGAAATGCCGGGGGACGTGGTTTGTTTATTTATCAAAAATTGTTAATCGATAATTATCGATTCACAGCGGTACTGATGCTTCTCTCAAAACTCGTTGCAAGCGAATTTCGGGTTACAATTTGGTATACGTGCTCGGTAGTTATACCAGAACTTGGAAAAATCTAGGAATCCCGGGGGACGTGGTTTGTTCATTTATTAAAGATTGTTAATCGATAATTATCGATTCACAGCGGTACTGATGCTTCTCTAGAAACTTGTTGCAAGCGAATTCCGAGTTCAAATTTGGTATACGTTCTCATTAATTACACCAGAACATGGCGAAAATTCGAGAAATACCGGGGGACGTGGTTTGGCTATTTATTCAAAATTGTTAATCGGTAATTATCGATTCACAGCGGTACTGATGCTGCTCTAGAAACTTGTTGCAAGTGAATTTCCAGTTCAAATTTGGTATACGTACCCAGTAGTTATATCAGAACTCAGAAAAATCTGGAAATCCCGGGGGACGTGGTTTGTTTATTCATTAAAAATTGTTAATCGATAATTATCGATTCACAGCGGTACTGATGTTTCTCTAAAAACTTGTGGCAATTGAATTTCGAGTTCAAAGTTGGTATACGTACTCAGTAGTTATACCGGAACTCGAAAAAATCTATAAATCACGGGGGACGTGGTTTGTTCATTCATTCAAGATTGTTAATCAATAATTATCGATTCATAGCGGTACTGATGCTTCTCTGAAAACTTGTTGCAAGCGAATTTCGAGTTCAAATTTGGTATACGTACTCAGAAGTTCTCCCAGAACATGGCAAAAATTCGAGAAATACCGGGGCACGTGGTTTGGTTAATGATTAAAAATTGTTAATCGATAATTATCGATTCACAGCGGTACTGATGCTCTTCTAAAAACTTGTTGCAAGGGAATTTCGAGTTGAAATTTGGTATACGTACTCAGTAGTTATACTGGAACTTGGAAAAAAATCGAGAAATGCCGGCGAATGTGGTTTGTTTATTCATTAAAAATTGGTAATCGATAATTATCGATTCACAGCGGTACTGATGTTTCTCTAAAAACTTGTGACAATTGAATTTCGAGTTCAAATTTGGTATACGTACTCAGTAGTTATACCGGAACTCGAAAAAATCTATAAATCACGGTGGACGTGGTTTGTTCATTCATTAAAGATTGTTAATCAATAATTATCGATTCACAGCGGTACTGATCCTTCTCTGAAAACTTGTTGCAGGCGAATTTCGAGTTCAAATTTGGTATACGTACTCAGTAGTTCCACGAAAACATGGCAAAAATTCGAGAAATACCGGGGGACGTGGTTTGGCTATTTATTAAAAATTGTTAATCGATAATCATCGATTTACAGCGGTACTGATGCTTCTCTAAAAACTTGTTGCAAATGAATTTCGAGTTATAATTTGGTATACGTGCTCGGTATTCATACCAGAACTTGGAAGAATCTAGGAATCCCGGGGGACGTGGTTTGTTCATTTATTAAAGATTGTTAATCGATAATTATCGATTCACAGCGGTACTGATGCTTCTCTAGAAACTTGTTGCAAGCGAATTCCGAGTTCAAATTTGGTATACGTACTCATTAGTTACACCAGAACATGGCGAAAATTCGAGAAATACCGGGGGACGTGGTTTGGCTATTTATTCAAAATTGTTAATCGGTAATTATCGATTCACAGCGGTACTGATGCTTCTCTAAAAACTTGTTGCAAGTGAATTTCCAGTTCAAATTTGGTATACGTACCCAGTAGTTATATCAGAACTCAGAAAAATCTGGAAATCCCGGGGGACGTGGTTTGTTTATTCATTAAAAATTGTTAATCGATAATTATCGATTCACAGCGGTACTGATGCTTCTCTAAAAACTTGTTGCAAGCGAATTTCGGGTTACAATTTGGTATACGTACTCAGTATTCATACCAGAACTTGAAAAAATCTAGAAATCTCGGGGGACGTGGTTTGTTTATTCATCAAAAATTGTTAATCGATAATTATCGATTCACAGCGGTACTGATGCTCCTCTAAAAACTTGTTGCAACGGAATTTCGCGATAAAATTTGGTATACGTACTCAGTAGTTATACTGGAACTTGGAAAAAAATCGAGAAATGCCGGCCGATGTAGTTTGTTTATTTATTAAAAATTGTTAATCGATAATTATCGATTCACAGCGGTACTGATGCTTGTCTAAAAACTTGTTGCAAGCGAATTCCGATTTGAAATTTGGTATACGTACTCAGTAGTTATAACAGAACTTGGAAAAATCTGGAAATCTCGGGGGACGTGGTTTGTTTATTCATCAAAAATTGTTAATCGATAATTATCGATTCACAGCGGTACTGATGCTTCTCTCAAAACTTGTTGCAAGTGAATTTCGGGTCAAAATTTGGTAGACGTACTCAGTAGTTATACCAGAACTTGAGAAAATCTAGAAATCCCGGGGAACGTAGTTTGTGTATCTATTAAAAATTGTCAATCGATAATTATCGATTCACAGCGGTACTGATGTTTCTCTAAAAACTCGTGGCAATTGAATTTCGAGTTCAAATTTGGTATACGTACTCAGTAGTCATACCGGAACTCGAAAAAATCTATAAATCACGGGGGACGTGGTTTGTTCATTCATTAAAGATTGTTAATCAATAATTATCGATTCACAGCGGTACTGATCCTTCTCTGAAAACTTGTTGCAGGCGAATTTCGAGTTCAAATTTGGTATACGTACTCAGTAGTTCCACGAAAACATGGCAAAAATTCGAGAAATACCGGGGGACGTGGTTTGGCTATTTATTAAAAATTGTTAATCGATAATCATCGATTTACAGCGGTACTGATGCTTTTCTAAAAACTTGTTGCAAGTGAATTTCGAGTTATAATTTGGTATACGTGCTCGGTAGTTATACCAGAACTTGGAAGAATCTAGGAATCCCGGGGGACGTGGTTTGTTCATTTATTAAAGATTGTTAATCGATAATTATCGATTCACAGCGGTACTGATGCTTCTCTAAAAACTTGTTGCAAGTGAATTTCGAGTTCAAATTTGGAATACGTACTCATTAGTTATACCAGAACTCAGAAAAATCTGGAAATCCCGGGGGACGTGGTTTGTTTATTTATCAAAAATTGTTAATCGATAATTATCGATTCACAGCGGTACTGATGCTTCTCTCAAAACTCGTTGCAAGCGAATTTCGGGTTACAATTTGGTATACGTGCTCGGTAGTTATACCAGAACTTGGAAAAATCTAGAAATCCCGGGGGACGTGGTTTGTTTATTTAACAAAAATTGTTAATCGATAATTATCGATTCACATCGGTACTGATGCTTCTTTCAAAACTTGTCGCAAGCGAATTTCGAGTTCAAATTTGGTATACGTACTCAGTAGTTCTATCAGAAGATGGGAAAAATTCGAGAAATGCCGGGGGACGTGGTTTGTTTATTTATCAAAAATTGTTAATCGATAATTATCGATTCACAGCGGTACTGATGCTTCTCTCAAAACTCGTTGCAAGCGAATTTCGGGTTACAATTTGGTATACGTGCTCGGTAGTTATACCAGAACTCAGAAAAATCTGGAAATCCCGGGGGACGTGGTTTGTTTATTTATCAAAAATTGTTAATCGATAATTATCGATTCACAGCGGTACTGATGCTTCTCTAGAAACTTGTTGCAAGCGAATTCCGAGTTCAAATTTGGTATACGTTCTCATTAGTTACACCAGAACATGGCGAAAATTCGAGAAATACCGGGGGACGTGGTTTGGCTATTTATTCAAAATTGTTAATCGGTAATTATCGATTCACAGCGGTACTGATGCTTCTCTAAAAACTTGTTGCAAGTGAATTTCCAGTTCAAATTTGGTATACGTACCCAGTAGTTATATCAGAACTCAGAAAAATCTGGAAATCCCGGGGGACGTGGTTTGTTTATTCATTAAAAATTGTTAATCGATAATTATCGATTCACAGCGGTACTGATGCTTCTCTAAAAACTTGTTGCAAGCGAATTTCGGGTTACAATTTGGTATACGTACTCAGTATTCATACCAGAACTTGAAAAAATCTAGAAATCTCGGGGGACGTGGTTTGTTTATTCACCAAAAATTGTTAATCGATAATTATCGATTCACAGCGGTACTGATGCTCCTCTAAAAACTTGTTGCAACGGAATTTCGCGACAAAATTTGGTATACGTACTCAGTAGTTATACTGGAACTTGGAAAAAAATCGAGAAATGCCGGCGGATGTAGTTTGTTTATTTATTAAAAATTGTTAATCGATAATTATCGATTAACAGCGGTACTGATGCTTGTCTAAAAACTTGTTGCAAGCGAATTTCGATTTGAAATTTGGTATACGTACTCAGTAGTTATACCAGAACTTGGAAAAATCTGGAAATCTCGGGGGACGTGGTTTGTTTATTCATCAAAAATTGTTAATCGATAATTATCGATTCACAGCGATACTGATGCTTCTCTCAAAACTTGTTGCAAGTGAATTTCGGGTCAAAATTTGGTAGACGTACTCAGTAGTTATACTAGAACTTGAGAAAATCTAGAAATCCCGGGGAACGTAGTTTGTGTATCTATTAAAAATTGTCAATCGATAATTATCGATTCACAGCGGTACTGATGTTTCTCTAAAAACTTGTGGCAATTGAATTTCGAGTTCAAATTTGGTATACGTACTCAGTAGTTATACCGGAACTCGAAAAAATCTATAAATCACGGGGGACGTGGTTTGTTCATTCATTAAAGATTGTTAATCAATAATTATCGATTCACAGCGGTACTGATCCTTCTCTGAAAACTTGTTGCAGGCGAATTTCGAGTTCAAATTTGGTATACGTACTCAGTAGTTCCACGAAAACATGGCAAAAATTCGAGAAATACCGGGGGACGTGGTTTGGCTATTCATTAAAAATTGTTAATCGATAATCATCGATTTACAGCGGTACTGATGCTTTTCTAAAAACTTGTTGCAAGTGAATTTCGAGTTACAATTTGGTATACGTGCTCGGTAGTTATACCAGAACTTGGAAGAATCTAGGAATCCCGGGGGACGTGGTTTGTTCATTTATTAAAGATTGTTAATCGATAATTATCGATTCACAGCGGTACTGATGCTTCTCTAAAAACTTGTTGCAAGTGAATTTCGAGTTCAAATTTGGAATACGTACTCATTAGTTATAACAGAACTCAGAAAAATCTGGAAATCCCGGGGGACGTGGTTTGTTTATTTATCAAAAATTGTTAATCGATAATTATCGATTCACAGCGGTACTGATGCTTCTCTCAAAACTCGTTGCAAGCGAATTTCGGGTTACAATTTGGTATACGTGCTCGGTAGTTATACCAGAACTTGGAAAAATCTAGAAATCCCGGGGGACGTGGTTTGTTTATTTAACAAAAATTGTTAATCGATAATTATCGATTCACATCGGTACTGATGCTTCTTTCAAAACTTGTCGCAAGCGAATTCCGAGTTCAAATTTGGTATACGTACTCAGTAGTTCTATCAGAAGATGGGGAAAATTCGAGAAATGCCGGGGGACGTGGTTTGTTTATTCATCAAAAATTGTTAATCGATAATTATCGATTCACAGCGGTACTGATGCTTCTCTAAAAACTTGTTGGAAACGAATTTCGGGTTAAAATTTGGTATACGTACTCAGTAGTTCTACCAGAACATGGCAAAAATTCGAGAAATACCGGGGGACGTGGTTTGGTGAATTATTAAAAATTGTTAATCGATAATTATCGATTCACAGCGGTACTGATGCTTTTCTAAAAACTTGTTGCAAGGGAATTTCGAGTTGAAATTTGGTATACGTACTCAGTAGTTATACTGGAACTTGGAAAAAAATCGAGAAATGCCGGCGGATGTGGTTTGTTTATTCATTAAAAATTGTTAATCGATAATTATCGATTCACAGCGGTACTGATGCTCGTCTAAAAACTTGTCGAAAGCGAATTTCAATTTAAAATTTGGTATACGTACTCAGTAGTTATACCGGAACTTGGAAAAATCTGGAAATCTCGGCGGACGTGGTTTGTTTATTTATCAAAAATTTTTAATCGATGATTATCGATTCACAGCGGTACTGATGCTTCTCTCAGAACTTGTTGCAAGCGAATTTCGGATCAAAATTTGGTATACGTACTCAGTAGTTATACCAGAACTTGGAAAAATCTGATAATCTCGGAAGACGTGGTTTGTTTATTTGCCAAAAATTGTTAATCGATAATTATCGATTCACAGCGGTACTGATGCTTCTCTAAAAACTTGTTGCAAGGGAATTTCGGGTTGAAATACGATATACGTACTCAGTAGTTATACTGGAACTTGAAAAAAAATCGAGAAATGCCGGCGAATGTGGTTTGTTTATTTATTAAAAATTGGTAATCGATAATTATCGATTCACAGCGGTACTGATGCTTGTCTAAAAACTTGTCGCAAGCGAATTCGAATTTAAAATTTGGTATACGTAATCAGTAGTTATACCAGAACTTGGAAAAATCTGGAAATCTCGGGGGACGTGGTTTGTTTATTTATAAAAAATTGTTAATCGATGATTATCGATTCACAGCGGTACTGATGCTTCTCTCAGAACTTGTTGCGAGCGAATTTCGGGTCAAAATTTGGTATACGTACTCAGTAGTTATACCAGAACTTGGAAAAATCTGATAATCTCGGAGGACGTGGTTTGTTTATTCAACAAAAATTGTTAATCGATAATTATCGATTCACATCGGTACTGATGCTTCTTTCAAAACTTGTCGCAAGCGAATTTCGAGTTCAAATTTGGTATACGTACTCAGTAGTTCTATCAGAAGATGGGAAAAATTCGAGAAATGCCGGGGGACGTGGTTTGTTTATTTATCAAAAATTGTTAATCGATAATTATCGATTCACAGCGGTACTGATGCTTCTCTCAAAACTCGTTGCAAGCGAATTTCGGGTTACAATTTGGTATACGTGCTCGGTAGTTATACCAGAACTCAGAAAAATCTGGAAATCCCGGGGGACGTGGTTTGTTTATTTATCAAAAATTGTTAATCGATAATTATCGATTCACAGCGGTACTGATGCTTCTCTAGAAACTTGTTGCAAGCGAATTCCGAGTTCAAATTTGGTATACGTTCTCATTAGTTACACCAGAACATGGCGAAAATTCGAGAAATACCGGGGGACGTGGTTTGGCTATTTATTCAAAATTGTTAATCGGTAATTATCGATTCACAGCGGTACTGATGCTTCTCTAAAAACTTGTTGCAAGTGAATTTCCAGTTCAAATTTGGTATACGTACCCAGTAGTTATATCAGAACTCAGAAAAATCTGGAAATCCCGGGGGACGTGGTTTGTTTATTCATTAAAAATTGTTAATCGATAATTATCGATTCACAGCGGTACTGATGCTTCTCTAAAAACTTGTTGCAAGCGAATTTCGGGTTACAATTTGGTATACGTACTCAGTATTCATACCAGAACTTGAAAAAATCCAGAAATCTCGGGGGACGTGGTTTGTTTATTCACCAAAAATTGTTAATCGATAATTATCGATTCACAGCGGTACTGATGCTCCTCTAAAAACTTGTTGCAACGGAATTTCGCGACAAAATTTGGTATACGTACTCAGTAGTTATACTGGAACTTGGAAAAAAATCGAGAAATGCCGGCGGATGTAGTTTGTTTATTTATTAAAAATTGTTAATCGATAATTATCGATTCACAGCGGTACTGATGCTTGTCTAAAAACTTGTTATAAGCGAATTTCGATTTGAAATTTGGTATACGTACTCAGTAGTTATACCAGAACTTGGAAAAATCTGGAAATCTCGGGGGACGTGGTTTGTTTATTCATCAAAAATTGTTAATCGATAATTATCGATTCACAGCGATACTGATGCTTCTCTCAAAACTTGTTGCAAGTGAATTTCGGGTCAAAATTTGGTAGACGTACTCAGTAGTTATACTAGAACTTGAGAAAATCTAGAAATCCCGGGGAACGTAGTTTGTGTATCTATTAAAAATTGTCAATCGATAATTATCGATTCACAGCGGTACTGATGTTTCTCTAAAAACTTGTGACAATTGAATTTCGAGTTCAAATTTGGTATACGTACTCAGTAGTTATACCGGAACTCGAGAAAATCTATAAATCACGGGGGACGTGGTTTGTTCATTCATTAAAGATTGTTAATCAATAATTATCGATTCACAGCGGTACTGATCCTTCTCTGAAAACTTGTTGCAGGCGAATTTCGAGTTCAAATTTGGTATACGTACTCAGTAGTTCCACGAAAACATGGCAAAAATTCGAGAAATACCGGGGGACGTGGTTTGGCTATTTATTAAAAATTGTTAATCGATAATCATCGATTTACAGCGGTACTGATGCTTCTCTAAAAACTTGTTGCAAGTGAATTTCGAGTTACAATTTGGTATACGTGCTCGGTAGTTATACCAGAACTTGGAAGAATCTAGGAATCCCGGGGGACGTGGTTTGTTCATTTATTAAAGATTGTTAATCGATAATTATCGATTCACAGCGGTACTGATGCTTCTCTAAAAACTTGTTGCAAGTGAATTTCGAGTTCAAATTTGGAATACGTACTCATTAGTTATACCAGAACTCAGAAAAATCTGGAAATCCCGGGGGACGTGGTTTGTTTATTTATCAAAAATTGTTAATCGATAATTATCGATTCACAGCGGTACTGATGCTTCTCTCAAAACTCGTTGCAAGCGAATTTCGGGTTACAATTTGGTATACGTGCTCGGTAGTTATACCAGAACTTGGAAAAATCTAGAAATCCCGGGGGACGTGGTTTGTTTATTTAACAAAAATTGTTAATCGATAATTATCGATTCACATCGGTACTGATGCTTCTTTCAAAACTTGTCGCAAGCGAATTTCGAGTTCAAATTTGGTATACGTACTCAGTAGTTCTATCAGAAGATGGGGAAAATTCGAGAAATGCCGGGGGACGTGGTTTGTTTATTTATCAAAAATTGTTAATCGATAATTATCGATTCACAGCGGTACTGATGCTTCTCTAAAAACTTGTTGGAAACGAATTTCAGGTTAAAATTTGGTATACGTACTCAGTAGTTCTACCAGAACATGGCAAAAATTCGAGAAATACCGGGGGACGTGGTTTGGTGAATTATTAAAAATTGTTAATCGATAATTATCGATTCACAGCGGTACTGATGCTTTTCTAAAAACTTGTTGCAAGGGAATTTCGAGTTGAAATTTGGTATACGTACTCAGTAGTTATACTGGAACTTGGAAAAAAATCGAGAAATGCCGGCGGATGTGGTTTGTTTATTCATTAAAAATTGTTAATCGATAATTATCGATTCACAGCGGTACTGATGCTCGTCTAAAAACTTGTCGAAAGCGAATTTCAATTTAAAATTTGGTATACGTACTCAGTAGTTATACCGGAACTTGGAAAAATCTGGAAATCTCGGCGGACGTGGTTTGTTTATTTATCAAAAATTTTTAATCGATGATTATCGATTCACAGCGGTACTGATGCTTCTCTCAGAACTTGTTGCAAGCGAATTTCGGATCAAAATTTGGTATACGTACTCAGTAGTTATACCAGAACTTGGAAAAATCTGATAATCTCGGAAGACGTGGTTTGTTTATTTGCCAAAAATTGTTAATCGATAATTATCGATTCACAGCGGTACTGATGCTTCTCTAAAAACTTGTTGCAAGGGAATTTCGGGTTGAAATACGGTATACGTACTCAGTAGTTATACTGGAACTTGGAAAAAAATCGAGAAATGCCGGCGAATGTGGTTTGTTTATTTATTAAAAATTGGTAATCGATAATTATCGATTCACATTGGTACTGATGCTTGTCTAAAAACTTGTCGCAAGCGAATTTGAATTTAAAATTTGGTATACGTAATCAGTAGTTATACCAGAACTTGGAAAAATCTGGAAATCTCGGGGGACGTGGTTTGTTTATTTATCAAAAATTGTTAATCGATGATTATCGATTCACAGCGGTACTGATGCTTCTCTCAGAACTTGTTGCGAGCGAATTTCGGGTCAAAATTTGGTATACGTACTCAGTAGTTATACCAGAACTTGGAAAAATCTGATAATCTCGGAGGACGTGGTTTGTTTATTCAACAAAAATTGTTAATCGATAATTATCGATTCACATCGGTACTGATGCTTCTTTCAAAACTTGTCGCAAGCGAATTTCGAGTTCAAATTTGGTATACGTACTCAGTAGTTCTATCAGAAGATGGAAAAAATTCGAGAAATACCGGGGGACGTGGTTTGTTTATTCATTAAAAATTGTTAATCGATAATTATCGATTCACAGCGGTACTGATGCTTCTCTAAAAACTTGTTGGAAACGAATTTCGGGTTGAAATTTGGTATACGTACTTCGTAGTTATACCAAAACTTGGAAAAATTTATAAATCCCGGGGGACGTGGTTTGTTCATTTATTAAAGATTGTTAATCGATAATTATCGATTCACAGCGGTACTGATTCTTCTCTAAAAACTTGTTGCAAGTGAATTTCGAGTTCAAATTTGGAATACGTACTCAGTAGTTATACCAGAACTTGGAAAAATCTGGAAATCTCGGGGGACGTGGTTTGTTTATTTATCAAAAATTGTTAATCGATGATTATCGATTCACAGCGGTACTGATGCTTCTCTCAGAACTTGTTGCGAACTAATTTCGGGTCAAAATTTGGTATACGTACTCAGTAGTTATACCAGAACTTGGAAAAATCTGATAATCTCGGAAGACGTGGTTTGTTTATTTGCCAAAAATTGTTGATCGATAATTATCGATTCACAGCGGTACTGATGCTTCTCTAGAAACTTGTTGCAAGCGAATTCCGAGTTCAAATTTGGTATACGTTCTCATTAGTTACACCAGAACATGGCGAAAATTCGAGAAATACCGGGGGACGTGGTTTGGCTATTTATTCAAAATTGTTAATCGGTAATTATCGATTCACAGCGGTACTGATGCTTCTCTAAAAACTTGTTGCAAGTGAATTTCCAGTTCAAATTTGGTATACGTACCCAGTAGTTATATCAGAACTCAGAAAAATCTGGAAATCCCGGGGGACGTGGTTTGTTTATTCATTAAAAATTGTTAATCGATAATTATCGATTCACAGCGGTACTGATGTTTCTCTAAAAACTTGTGGCAATTGAATTTCGAGTTCAAATTTGGTATACGTACTCAGTAGTTATAGCGGAACTCGAAAAAATCTATAAATCACGGGGGACGTGGTTTGTTCATTCATTCAAGATTGTTAATCAATAATTATCGATTCACAGCGGTACTGATGCTTCTCTGAAAACTTGTTGCAAGCGAATTTCGAGTTCAAATTTGGTATACGTACTCAGAAGTTCTCCCAGAACATGGCAAAAATTCGAGAAATACCGGGGCACGTGGTTTGGTTAATGATTAAAAATTGTTAATCGATAATTATCGATTCACAGCGGTACTGATGCTTTTCTAAAAACTTGTTGCTAGGAATTTCGAGTTGAAATTTGGTATACGTACTCAGTAGTTATACTGGAACTTGGAAAAAAATCGAGAAATGCCGGCGAATGTGGTTTGTTTATTCATTAAAAATTGGTAATCGATAATTATCGATTCACAGCGGTACTGATCCTTCTCTGAAAACTTGTTGCAGGCGAATTTCGAGTTCAAATTTGGTATACGTACTCAGTAGTTATACCGGAACTTGGAAAAATCTGGAAATCTCGGCGGACGTGGTTTGTTTATTTATCAAAAATTTTTAATCGATGATTATCGATTCACAGCGGTACTGATGCTTCTCTCAGAACTCGTTGCAAGCGAATTTCGGATCAAAATTTGGTATACGTACTCAGTAGTTATACCAGAACTTGGAAAAATCTGATAATCTCGGAAGACGTGGTTTGTTTATTTGCCAAAAATTGTAAATCGATAATTATCGATTCACAGCGGTACTGATGCTTCTCTAAAAACTTGTTGCAAGGAAATTTCGGGTTGAAATACGGTATACGTACTCAGTAGTTATACTGGAACTTGGAAAAAAATCGAGAAATGCCGGCGAATGTGGTTTGTTTATTTATTAAAAATTGGTAATTGATAATTATCGATTCACAGCGGTACTGATGCTTGTCTCAAAACTTGTCGCAAGCGAATTTGAATTTAAAATTTGGTATACGTAATCAGTAGTTATACCAGAACTTGGAAAAATCTGGAAATCTCGGGGGACGTGGTTTGTTTATTTATCAAAAATTGTTAATCGATGATTATCGATTCACAGCGGTACTGATGCTTCTCTCAGAACTTGTTGCGAGCGAATTTCGGGTCAAAATTTGGTATACGTACTCAGTAGTTATACCAGAACTTGGAAAAATCTGATAATCTCGGAGGACGTGGTTTGTTTATTTAACAAAAATTGTTAATCGATAATTATCGATTCACATCGGTACTGATGCTTCTTTCAAAACTTGTCGCAAGCGAATTTCGAGTTCAAATTTGGTATACGTACTCAGTAGTTCTATCAGAAGATGGAAAAAATTCGAGAAATGCCGGGGGACGTGGTTTGTTTATTCATTAAAAATTGTTAATCGATAATTATCGATTCACAGCGGTACTGATGCTTCTCTAAAAACTTGTTGGAAACGAATTTCGGGTTGAAATTTGGTATACGTACTTCGTAGTTATACCAAAACTTGGAAAAATTTATAAATCCCGGGGGACGTGGTTTGTTCATTTATTAAAGATTGTTAATCGATAATTATCGATTCACAGCGGTACTGATTCTTCTCTAAAAACTTGTTGCAAGTGAATTTCGAGTTCAAATTTGGAATACGTACTCAGTAGTTATACCAGAACTTGGAAAAATCTGGAAATCTCGGGGGACGTGGTTTGTTTATTTATCAAAAATTGTTAATCGATGATTATCGATTTACAGCGGTACTGATGCTTCTCTCAGAACTTGTTGCGAACTAATTTCGGGTCAAAATTTGGTATACGTACTCAGTAGTTATACCAGAACTTGGAAAAATCTGATAATCTCGGAAGACGTGGTTTGTTTATTTGCCAAAAATTGTTGATCGATAATTATCGATTCACAGCGGTACTGATGCTTCTCTAAAAACTTGTTGCGAGGGAATTTCGGGTTGAAATACGGTATACGTACTCAGTAGTTATACTGGAACTTGGAAAAAAATCGAGAAATGCCGGCGAATGTGGTTTGTTTATTCATTGAAAATTGGTAATCGATAATTATCGATTCACAGCGGTACTGATCCTTCTCTGAAAACTTGTTGCAGGCGAATTTCGAGTTCAAATTTGGTATACGTACTCAGTAGTTATACCGGAACTCAGAAAAATCTGGAAATCCCGGGGGACGTGGTTTGTTTATTTATCAAAAATTGTTAATCGATAATTATCGATTCACAGCGGTACTGATGCTTCTCTCAAAACTCGTTGCAAGCGAATTTCGGGTTACAATTTGGTATACGTGCTCGGTAGTTATACCAGAACTTGGAAAAATCTAGGAATCCCGGGGGACGTGGTTTGTTCATTTATTAAAGATTGTTAATCGATAATTATCGATTCACAGCGGTACTGATGCTTCTCTAGAAACTTGTTGCAAGCGAATTCCGAATTCAAATTTGGTATACGTACTCATTAGTTACACCAGAACATGGCGAAAATTCGAGAAATACCGGGGCACGTGGTTTGGCTATTCATTCAAAATTGTTAATCGATAATTATCGATTCACAGCGGTACTGATGCTTCTCTAAAAACTTGTTGCAAGTGAATTTCCAGTTCAAATTTGGTATACGTACCCAGTAGTTATATCAGAACTCAGAAAAATCTGGAAATCCCGGGGGACGTGGTTTGTTTATTCATTAAAAATTGTTAATCGATAATTATCGATTCACAGCGGTACTGATGCTTCTCTAAAAACTCGTTGCAAGCGAATTTCGGGTTACAATTTGGTATACGTGCTCGGTAGTTATACCAGAACTTGGAAAAATCTAGGAATCCCGGGGGACGTGGTTTGTTCATTTATTAAAGATTGTTAATCGATAATTATCGATTCACAGCGGTACTGATGCTTCTCTAAAAACTTGTTGCAAGTAAATTTCCAGTTCAAATTTGGTATACGTACCCAGTAGTTATATCAGAACTCAGAAAAATCTGGAAATCCCGGGGGACGTGGTTTGTTCATTCATTAAAAATTGTTAATCGATAATTATCGATTCACAGCGGTACTGATGCTTCTCTAAAAACTTGTTGCAAGCGAATTTCGGGTTACAATTTGGTATACGTACTCAGTATTCATACCAGAACTTGGAAAAATCTGGAAATCTCGGGGGACGTGGTTTGTTTATTCATCAAAAATTGTTAATCGATAATTATCGATTCACAGCGGTACTGATGCTCCTCTAAAAACTTGTTGCAACGGAATTTCGCGATAAAATTTGGTATACGTACTCAGTAGTTATACTGGAACTTGGAAAAAAATCGAGAAATGCCGGCGGATGTAGTTTGTTTATTTATTAAAAATTGTTAATCGATAATTATCGATTCACAGCGGTACTGATGCTTGTCTAAAAACTTGTTGCAAGCGAATTTCGATTTGAAATTTGGTATACGTACTCAGTAGTTATACCAGAACTTGGAAAAATCTGGAAATCTCGGGGGACGTGGTTTGTTTATTTATCAAAAATTGTTAATCGATAATTATCGATTCACAGCGGTACTGATGCTCCTCTCAAAACTTGTTGCAAGTGAATTTCGGGTCAAAATTTGGTAGACGTACTCAGTAGTTATACCAGAACTTGAGAAAATCTAGAAATCCCGGGGAACGTAGTTTGTGTATCTATTAAAAATTGTCAATCGATAATTATCGATTCACAGCGGTACTGATGTTTCTCTAAAAACTTGTGGCAATTGAATTTCGAGTTCAAATTTGGTATACGTACTCAGTAGTTATACCGGAACTCGAAAAAATCTATAAATCACGGGGGACGTGGTTTGTTCATTCATTAAAGATTGTTAATCAATAATTATCGATTCACAGCGGTACTGATGCTTCTCTGAAAACTTGTTGCAAGCGAATTTCGGGTTACAATTTGGTATACGTACTCAGTAGTTATACCAGAACTCAGAAAAATCTGGAAATCCCGGGGGACGTGGTTTGTTTATTTATCAAAAATTGTTAATCGATAATTATCGATTCACAGCGGTACTGATGCTTCTCTCAAAACTTGTTGCAAGTGAATTTCGGGTCAAAATTTGGTAGACGTACTCAGTAGTTATACCAGAACTTGAGAAAATCTAGAAATCCCGGGGAACGTAGTTTGTGTATCTATTAAAAATTGTCAATCGATAATTATCGATTCACAGCGGTACTGATGTTTCTCTAAAAACTTGTGGCAATTGAATTTCGAGTTCAAATTTGGTATACGTACTCAGTAGTTATACCGGAACTCGAAAAAATCTATAAATCACGGGGGACGTGGTTTGTTCATTCATTAAAGATTGTTAATCAATAATTATCGATTCACAGCGGTACTGATGCTTCTCTGAAAACTTGTTGCAAGCGAATTTCGAGTTCAAATTTGGTATACGTACTCAGAAGTTCTACCAGAACATGGCAAAAATTCGAGAAATACCGGGGCACGTGGTTTGGTTAATGATTAAAAATTGTTAATCGATAATTATCGATTCACAGCGGTACTGATGCTTTTCTAAAAACTTGTTGCAAGGGAATTTCGAGTTGAAATTTGGTATACGTACTCAGTAGTTATACTGGAACTTGGAAAAAAATCGAGAAATGCCGGCGAATGTGGTTTGTTTATTCATTAAAAATTGGTAATCGATAATTATCGATTCACAGCGGTACTGATCCTTCTCTGAAAACTTGTTGCAGGCGAATTTCGAGTTCAAATTTGGTATACGTACTCAGTAGTTCCACGAAAACATGGCAAAAATTCGAGAAATACCGGGGGACGTGGTTTGGCTATTTATTAAAAATTGTTAATCGATAATCATCGATTTACAGCGGTACTGATGCTTCTCTAAAAACTTGTTGCAAGTGAATTTCGAGTTATAATTTGGTATACGTGCTCGGTAGTTATAGCAGAACTTGGAAGAATCTAGGAATCCCGGGGGACGTGGTTTGTTCATTTATTAAAGATTGTTAATCGATAATTATCGATTCACAGCAGTAGATAGGCAAGGCGGGTTCTGGGACAATCTAGGTCAAATATTCTGTCCCAGAACCCCCCTGTGTTCTGATTGGTCGAAGCCCCCCTCCCACTCGCTGCGAGGACGTCCCCCTAACGGTAATCTATAATTTCACAATTTTAAGGACGTCCTCCTAACGGTAATCGATGATTTCGCAATTATAACGGAATATTTCGCAATTTTAATGGGATCTATCGACATAAGGACCGCCTCCTGTACGTATATGTCAATTTTGTAAAACGCAAGTACCGCCCCCTATAGTAACGGTAATTTCACAAGGGGGGTCGTGTCTGAATTTATGCGACCTGATTTCTGAATTTCTGAATTTCTGAATTTCTGAATTATGCGACCTGATCTCTGAAATGATGCGATCTGATATCTGAAATGCTGCAAGCCCCCCTCGATCGACGCGAGCTCGATCGATGCTGGCTTCGTGTTGTCTGAATCGTTGTCAAGACCTACTTTACCCGTGAGCGCGCGCGCGCTCTTACCGACCGTCGAGTGAGAACATAACCTCCCTGAAAAAACCATACCGACGATTTTTTTCGTTATAGTTTCGAACGTTCTGTTTGCTATGTATTGGTGGCCCTGAAAAGGGCCGATTTGATGGCCCTGAAAAGGATCGATTTGTATGCCTCTACTCGACCGCCTTGACGAAATCCTCTCTGAAACACACATATTCTAATATCAAAAAACTGAACGATTGTAATATTAACAACTGAACAACATTCCTATAATATCAATAACTTTACGACATATGTATTCGAAATTATATATATATATATATATATTACCTTACGCGGATTCGTAACCTTCATCGTCTGCAGAATACAATAAATTGAACCACATAGCCCCCAACTCTGGACCGTCCTCATCTTCTGAATCCGAGTCCAACTCTGGACCGTCCTCATCTTCTGAATCCGAGTCCAACTCTGGACCGTCCTCATCTTCTGAATCCGAGTCGGTGAATATCTCTACCTCCGGAACAAAATCATCATCATCGAAATTCTGGTATCCGATGTCGTATTCTTCTGCTACAACGTGGAGGAGGTAGCGATACGCCACCGACTCGTACAGCCATAGATCTCTACAATCCACGTGGATCAGTGTATCAATTGGCCAGCATTCATTGTCTCTGTTCTCCATACCTGTACAAAGAATATTATTTTCAAACTATGGTAAATGGAAGGAACTTGAATAGGAAGAGTTGACGTTCGATATCGCATGGTTATCGAAAAAATAAATAAAT
Organism: Tenthredo livida; assembly: GCA_963992785.1. Taxonomy (NCBI): domain Eukaryota; kingdom Metazoa; phylum Arthropoda; class Insecta; order Hymenoptera; family Tenthredinidae; genus Tenthredo; species Tenthredo livida. The sequence goes on along the minus strand of OZ023068.1, from coordinate 13,240,368 downwards.
ACAAAATAAAAAACAAAGATGAATGATAAACAATGATATAAAATAGCAATCTGTAGTAATTCGAAATACTTACTTTTTTATTATTGTAAGATTTTCTCTCTAAGAAGGATTCGTCAGCACTAAAATCAGAAATTCAATAAAATTAAAAATCACTGTATTCCACCGAACCACTTAGAAACATGCAAATTCATAATTCTTTTTCAATCTGAATGAACTAACTGTATTCTCTTTCAACTTGCCTCTATACCGTTTACGGTGCGAATGAGATCACCATGCACCCTTCGGGGTAGTGTGCACGCTCCCAAAAGTCATACACCAATACATTTGAATATATATGTATATATACTTACTTTCGAAGTATTCATCACATATATACTTTTCGAACTATCCATCACATATGCACTCGAGTAGAACGTTCCCTATAGCTTATAGTTAGATAATCTAGGAAGAAAATAAGCGTATGCCAAGCTGTATATATAACACTTGAGTATTCTAAACAATACGAGTTCGCGTTATCTTGAGCGAGTCACAACAATTTTTACGAGTGGCTTAACGTTGAATTCTATAGAGACATGCGAATATTAACGATACAATACCTACATATTTTATGTATTACTAACGGTATTAAAATCCACATGAACTGAATCCCCTTTAATTACCACGTAAAGAAAGAATGTAGAGCGGACGAAACTTTTACGAAATAAGTTCATCGAATGGTAAGTTTTTCCAGGAATAGAGGAACACGTACGCACACACATTTGATTTCACCTCCTATAAAACGGCGTTTTTCGTAACGTTTTTCAGTTATTCGAATTTTAGTCGTGCAAGAAGGTGTACACTCTTGAGAAGCTTCGTCTATCTTATCTGCAAAAATGGCTTCTGAAAATATAAACAAAGTTTGCCGCATGGATGACTTCTTACCTACGAAGAAAATATCAGAGCTGGAGGTTGGGAAAGATTATAAAGTTTCATCGTTCAAATCTGTTACCACCAAATACGGGCCTAAAACCATGGTGGAGATCGAGGATAGTTTTATGATGTTTCTGCCAAGCAGAATATCAAAGGCATTCGACGATAACAAGGATCAGTTACAAGTACATGAAACTGCTGCTGCGGAAAATCGTCTACGCTTACGGTACCTCGGTGGACAATACAACCAGTGTGAATTTCTTTACTTGTAAAAATTATTATTACATATTTTTTACTATACTGATTTCTTGAAAGTCGAGGTGTTCAAACAATGGGTTTAATATTATATTTGAAATAAAATTTTATTGTGCATATCAAACAGTTATTCTTCCTCAACTTTTCATTTATTTACACCGAAGTGAGATATAAACGCAGAAATGGATGCTCAATCGTGTTTGAAGTTAATTAACATTGTAGAAAGTGCTTATAAATTGTTGCACGGTGCGCCACCTCATCAAATCGAGCGATGGAAAAATTTGTGTAATCGTAATATCAGACTCTTGAATAAAATATTGCGAACAGTTACTCTTTCCGTTGGAGAAAGACACAGAATCGTCACAACAGTTTCCATACTTCAATCGTTGGGTGAGAAATTCAAGAACAAACAACGAAGTGGTCAAGGTATCGGAACATCGAGGAGAAGGATAAAAGACAGAGTTCAGTGGAAGGACTTGGAATCAGTATTTAAAGGTCGAATACGTACCGGTGTTATAATCAATCTACGCCACAAAGATCTGAGATCTTTTTTGCAGGATTCGAAAACCTTGGCTGTTGTACGATTGAAGAATTCTCTACAGCAAGGAGGTAATCTGAAAGTGAACGGTATACTGGCTTGCAAGTTTTCCATCCTGAAAAATTCTGAAACTGTCGAGGAAATGAAATTTTTCAACACAAAAAATGAAGTTATCCTTCCGACCACGGATATTAAGAGATGGTTCGATGAGAATTTGATCGATCGTCTCCTGGTGAAAGTCGAGGATTTTCAAGAGCAGGACTCGGGTTGGACATTAATCGAAATTGTTAATCTAATGATTAATATTAATCGGTACGAGCCGCTACGTGGAGGTTTATCTACCTACGTGGATCTACCTCTGGATATACAGAAGAAGAAGGCTGTGGTGAACGTCAAGAACAGCGATGAATTCTGCTTTCTGTGGGCCGTCGCTGCAGCTCTTCATCCCGCAGATAATAAACTAAATGTTGCTCGAACAAGTTCTTATCCTCATCCGAGTACAATATTCAACTGTGAGGGTATCAAGTTTCCTATAACTTTGAAAGATATTTCTAAATTTGAACGAATCAATTGTCTAGCAATCAACGTTTACGGTATGGAAACCGAATCGAGAAGACCTAGTGAAATAGTACCCCTCTATTTGAGTAAAAATAAGACAGATAAACCTACGATCCACCTTATTGCTATAGATAGTTGTATAGAAATCAATGGTCAGCAGGTTTTTCACTTTGCTTGGATCAAAAATTTATCTAGATTGTTAAGTTCACAACTGTCGAAGCATAAAAGCACGATATTTCTGTGTGATAGATGCCTGTGTCATTTCCAAGTTCAAGCCTCGTACGAAAGACATAAACAAGACTGTGAAAATATAAACAAGTGTAAGATGATATTACCGAAAGAAGAAGATAAGATTTTAAGTTTTAGAAACTATAGATATAACGAGTTTGTACCGTTCGTCGTATACGCTGATATAGAGTGTATCCTCGAGCCGACGGAGAATGAAACCTTGTATGAAAAGCATATTCCACATAGTACAGCGTACTATCTACACTGTGCCTTCGACGATTCTCTATCAAAATTTGAAATTAAACGTAATCCCGATTGTATTCAATGGTTCGTTAGCGAATTACAAAAATTAGCAGAATTAACAAATTTTTACCTGAAAAGAAACGTACCGATGCAACTCACTAGTGAGGAAATACAAGATATGGATAATACTAAAATATGTCATATTTGTGAGAAACCATTCACTCCAACGGATAAAAAACATCGCGATCATTGTCATTTCACAGGCAAGTACCGCGGTGTGGCGCATCCGGGCTGTAATTTAAATTATAAATCTTCGCATATTATTCCAGTAGTTTTTCACAATCTGTCCGGCTATGATTCACACTTCTTAATCAAAGCTTTAGCTACACAGTTCGACGGTGAATTGAGTCTCCTTCCTGTCAACAAAGAACGGTACATTTCCTTTACAAAAAAGATTCAAGATACAAATGTTAGCCTACGATTCATTGATTCGTGTCGGTTTATGGCAAGTAGTTTAGACAAACTGGCTTCATATCTGAATGATAATGATAAAACAATTGTTCGAAGGTTGTGTAATAGTGCAGAGGAATTCGAGTTGCTCACGAGAAAGGGGGTATTTCCCTACGAATATGTAGATAGTTGGGTAAAGCTTGATGAGAAAAAATTACCAGCGATTGAAAAATTCTATTCAAAATTGAACGATACCAACGTCTCGGAAGTGAATTATCAACATGCAATAAAAGTCTGGGGTACGTTTAATATTGATACGCTGGGCGAATACTCTGATTTATATTTGAAAACGGATGTTCTACTCCTGGCGGATATTTTTGAAAATTTTCGTTGTAACTGTCATTCTACCTATAGCCTGGATCCTCTGCACTATTACACCGCTCCTGGACTCGCCTTCGACGCAATGCTCAAGTCCACGTGTGTTGAGCTAGAACTCCTCACCGATGTGGAGATGCTCTTGTTTATCCAAAAGGGGATTCGGGGTGGTGTAGCTCAGTGCTCGAACCGGCACGCTGAGAGTAACAATAGATATATGGGTAAGGACTTTGATGCCAGTAAAGAGGAATCCTACCTCATGTACTTCGATGTAAACAATCTGTACGGTGGAGCGATGAGTCAGTGTTTACCTCGTGGATCTTTCCAGTGGGAATACGAGTCGATTAATGTTTGTAATATTCCCGATGATTCACATGTAGGATACATTCTTGAGGTGGACTTGGAGTATCCTTTGGAGCTTCACGAAACACACAAGGACCTACCTCTTTGCCCCGAACACTATACACCCTCGCACAGTAAAAATTCCAAATTAATGACTACTCTTTTTCCGAAAAAGAAATACGTTGTACACTACCAGAATTTGAAACAATATTTAAGTCTGGGAATGAAATTAGCGAAAATTCATAGAATCTTGAAATTTGAACAATCTCCATGGTTGAAACCGTACATAGATCTGAATACTGATTTGAGAAAAAAGTCCAATAACGAGTTTGAGAAGAATTTCTTTAAATTGATGAATAACGCGGTATTTGGTAAGACTATGGAGAACGTAAGAAAACAAAAAGATGTCAGATTAGTGACACAGTGGGAGGGGAGGTACGGAGCGAAAGCACTCATCGCAAAACCGAATTTTCATAGCTGTACTATATTTGATAATGATATAGTAATTATCGAGCTCAGTAGGGTTAAAATACACTTCAATAAACCTATTTACGCTGGATTTTCCATCCTCGATCTGTCCAAGATTTTTATCTACGATTTTCACTACAACTACGTAAAACGTACCTTTGCTGATCGATCAAAGTTATTGTACACGGATACGGATAGTCTTCTGTATCACTTCACTGTCCCCGACATATACGAATACATCAAACGTGATTCTCATAAATTTGATACATCCGATTACCCGCTCGATAATATCTATGGAATCCCATTAGCGAATAAGAAAGTGGTAGGTTTAATGAAGGATGAATGTAACGGGAAGATTATGAAAGAATTTGTAGGATTACGAGCGAAATTGTACACTTTTAAAATTTTTGAGGAGGATAAAGAGCAAAAGCGAGCGAAAGGTATTAAGGCAGCGACGTTGAGAACAATCATGTTCGATGATTACAAAAAGTGTCTCATGCAACATCAGAATTTAGTTAAACCTCAGTACCTCATTAGGAGTAAGAAACATGAGGTTCATACCGTATTACAAAAGAAAATAGCACTCAGTTGGTGCGATGATAAAAGGGTTATTCTTCCCAACACTACCGATACCGTACCATGGGGTTATTGTAAATGAATAAAAACATGTATTACATATTTATGTATATCTTTATTGAATAAAAATTACATATCCGCTTTATTTATCCAGCTGTTGTGTGAATTATCAAAACCTAACCATTTTACAAACAGTTTACTTCCACGCTCTCGCAGCACTTTCTCCACCAGGTAAACATCAGGGTGTTTGACTTCGGAGAGTTCCTCTTCGTAGAAGCCACCTTCGATCGGTTGATTCTGATAGTCGACGAGTTTGTATGTGACAGGATCAGTATTCTCTATCTTACTTATGGTAAATATTTCGGTTGTCCAGTTGGGTGTGTAACCTTTGTCAAACGTATGTTTATTCCTACTAACTCGAACTTTATCACCGAGCTTGAACTTCTTCTTCCGTGTTTGATTAACTTGAAATTTCCCGTATACGTTGCGCAGGAGAATCTTTTCGTTTTGAGCTGTAACCTCACTCGGTTTTATTCCAATTGTACGATGCTTGGTGTTGTTGTAAGTTAGCATCAGATCCGGTACAATATCTAGCCACTTATAATTTCCTCGGAGAGAAAAACGCTTCCACATGTTACTTTTCAGCGTACGATTGAAACGCTCGCAGATCGAGGCTTTCAGGTTGCTGAAGGTTGAATATAGCGTAATGCCGTGTCGTTGTAGCAGAGCCTTGAACTCGGTGTTGTAAAATTCTTTGCCGCGATCAACGTGCAATTTTTTCGGTACGCGACCCTCCTTGAAAACAGAGTTCATAGCATTTGTCACATCCTTTCCACTCTTGGTCTTGATCGGCACTGCCCAGGCGAATTTCGAAAAAATATCTATGATCGTCAGTAGGTATTTGTAGCCATTGTTGTATTTCGCGTAAGCAATCATATCCACGAGATCAGCCTGCCAGGTCTCGTCTATTCCTCGCATGATAACGCGGCGACGCGGATAATTCCTTCGTGCAGGCTTATGAAGTTCCTCCACCAACGTTAGCTTTTTGTCTTCCATCCTCCAGTCTGGTCAAACGCTCATCCAATTGCACTATTATTCCAGAATTATGAACTGCCAAGTCTTGTCCGTTTTTGTTTTCTGCTTCGAGACGTTTCAGAGTTGCGTTCACGCTCGATTCCAGGCTTCTTATCATAAAATTGGTTTCACTATCGTTGATTTTCTCCGATGTTGTCAGCTTCTCTTCCAGTTGCGTAATGAGTTGAGAATGGTGAGTGGCAAGGTTTTCGAGAGATTCGATCCTCCTACCGATATTTGCCACGTCGTTTCGCAAAGATGATGTGACTTGGTGTAAGAGTTGAGCTTCTTGCCGTACAGCGCTTTGCACCACTCTCATGGAGGCTGCATCATTTTCTTCCACAGGATCCGCAAGGTTACTTAATCTCTTGTTATCCATATCGTATTGCCCGTCGAGAGTCTTTTTGAAGCCGTAACCGGGAGGACCGCGGTTTCCCGACAGCCTACCACCCTTCGCCCTCGTCAATTGCCTACCAAACACGTCCACGCTCATTTTAAAACTGAGCCCTGCCAATTCTTGGAGAAGTCTAATATACAATTCCAGCCTCACGCAACTCCTCAATGATGGAAATAATCTCATTGGAGTGACTCGTGTTACCGGCCGCCTGGGACGCGTAGAGCAATCGAAGTCGTTCGACTAGCTCATTGGGATCGTCCCAGTACACGTAATCCATTCGACTCTTCTTACCTGCGACGATTTTGAGACGCGGTAAGGCTTCACCCTTCTTCTTCTTCTTCTGTCCCACAGAGGTGGGAATTTGAGAAATAATTTTTCTGAATTTATCGCTATTCTCAGAACGAATAGCCGTATCACTGCGGTAAAACTTTCGATGCGCGTTTGTGTTGACCACGATTTTATTGTAATTCTCCAAATCTGTCCGGCTCACTATGGTGTCACTGGGTGATTTTTTGAACAGTAGTTCGAGTAAGCCTGGTGTTGATTGATAACTCATGCTTCCAATATGAATGATATCCTTGTCAAAAGTCACTTTAGAATCTCCAACCCAGAGAACGTTATTCTTCAATCTACGAACACCGTACGAAGTATCCAAGTCTCTCGCTGCGTTTGTTTCGAACATTTGGAGATACGTTTGGCACAAATCGTTGCCAACGGTAGAAGATTCATGCTTCGAGGGGGTAACCGGTTCATTCTCGTCGGAGGATTCTTCGTCAGCCGTTACAAAAGAGTCCTCCTCAGACTCCCTCTTAGTCTTTTTTCGCGGGAATTCCAGTTTCGTAGGTGTCTCTTCAATTTCGCTCTTGATGGTCTCCTGTTTCAGCGACTGATTCACCAGCTGCTGAAGAGGTTTTGTTATAGGTGTAAAAACTTCAATCATAGCCTTTTCGTTGGTATCCCGGCCCATCTTCAACATTTTATGCTTGCGTCGTATAGCATCGCTCGCCTCCGCAATTTGATGCAGCACATCTTTCTGTTGATGCAAATCAGCGCTCTGCATGTTGATGCTTCTAAGTTCGATTTATAACTGCTGTCGTCACAACGCTTGCCTCATATTTATGGTTACGAAGCAGTCAAAACCCTTGCGATACCTACCCCCGTTGAGATCGCTATCTTTATCGATCATAACGAAACCATGTTTATTATCGCTCCAACAGGCTGAGCACAGGTCCCTGAACTGCGCAAAGGACATATCCGTGTTGACGTGATCATCGTATATATGTTTCAAATTCATTTCATCTTGTCGGAAGAGTATCAGCATATTAGCATTGTCACGTACGAGGTGTTTGGGAATACGAGCATAAGTCTGACAAAGATAGAAACAGTCGACCGCGTTGTGTCTCCCCATACAAAAGAAGGCTCTGATGTTATCCTGTTTTTCGCAGGCTACGTCATCGAAAATCATGAGAGAGTTCGGTCGCGCGTCTTCCGGTCTGATCACTTGCTCGTGTTCGCTGAACGGAAAATATCCAACACCCTTGATCGAATCGAGGAGCCTTTTGAGAAACTGGTACTTGGGCTGATTGAGCGATTTTGAATAAGCGTAGATATTTGCAAATTTTAGACCATTGGGATGTGTGATCAGAGATAAGAGGGTATTGGTCTTGCCGCAATTGGATGGTCCGCAAATCACTGCGCGCACGCTATTCGGTAGTAGCGGACCGTGACGTTTACCCCGTTCCTTCACATTCGTTTGTGTCAGTTTGTCGAAATTGATCACCGGTAACTTGGTACTTTGCTCCTTGAACTTCATGATGCTTAACCCAAGACGAGGGGTGCAACCAAAAGACCACTTTCCGCTGATGTATCTTGACTGTCTCCAAAAACTATAAATACTCGCTATTTATAGGATTTTGAGTCAGTTGTGTCGGAACCATGATCGTACACAAACGTAAAGGAGAACGCAAGCGACCGAGGGGAAAAGGTCTCGTCAACAGAATCATCAACAAGCTTCCCATTGAATTGCATATACCGAGCTACCAGTACTGCGGACCTGGCACCAAATTAGCGAAGAGACTCGCGCGCAGTGATCCGGGCATCAATCCTCTAGACGCTGCGTGCAAGGAACACGACATCGCTTACTCGAAAGAACGAGATAATCTTGCTGCTCGACACGAGGCGGACAAAGTACTCGCGGAGAAGGCCTGGCACCGCGTGCTCGCCAAAGACGCGAGCGTTACGGAAAAGGCAGCCGCCTGGGGTGTAACCAACGCAATGAAAGTGAAAAGGAAATTAGGTATGGGGATACGGGAGAAAAGCTCCACGAGGAAAAAATCTTGCGACAAGAAAAAAATCTCATTGAAACAAATAGTAAAGGCGGCAAGAGCTTCCATGGGATCGAACAGTACCAACCCCGTCAAGTCGGCTCTCACAGGGGCACGCGAAGCTGTCAAAAACGCGGGTGGTAGGAACAAGGTGAAAACTCCACGCATTCTCCCTGTACCAAAAAAAATTGGAGGTTTCCTACCCTTTCTCATACCTCTATTAGCCGGTTTGAGTGCTACCGGAGCTCTAGCAGGTGGGGCAGCTGGTATTGCAAAAGCTGTGAATGAGGCAAGCGCAGCAAAACGTGAATTAAATGAGCGGCAACGTCACAACGAGACAATGGAGGCGATCGCTTTGGGAAAGGGGTTGTACCTGAAACCCTACAAAAAAGGTTTAGGTCTTCAGTTGAATCCAAAAAACACGTAAGGCTACCACACCGAGCACTCACCGATTTCGATCTGCTGAAGTACGCTGAGATTATGAAAATTCCGGGGTTTCGCGGAGTGTACATGAGAAACGGAATGCCGAAAGGTGGACCGAGAAAGTACGAAGCTGCCATAGTGAATCTTGACAATAAAGAAGGTCCTGGCACACACTGGGTTGCGTACAGAAAGAAGAACAACAAAGTCATTTACTTTGACAGCTTTGGTGATTTACAACCACCCAAAGATCTCATGACATACCTCGGTGGTAGTAGCATTGTAATGTATAATCATAAAAAATATCAAGACTATGATACGGTGGTGTGCGGACATCTGTGCCTCAAATTCCTCAGCGGACTGCTATAAAACGCTTTCCTCCGTCACGCAAAACATCAGTTGAGCGCGGATCATCATGGGTGATTCTTTTACGTTAACACTATCGGGCACGTCATCCGTACTAGAAGCCTACTATTTCCCACCCATCGAGCTATCACCGTTCAAAAATTACACGTTAGGACTCGTCGAGTTGCTAACCTTCAACTCGATTCCCAACATCGATGAGGATAACAACAAGCTTCACATCGATGGGATTGAAGTTATAACCATACCCACCGGAAGCTACGAAATTGAAGACATAAAGAGTTATGTGCAAAAAGTATTAGCCGATCGTGACGTCTCCATCGACCTACGAGCAAACAACAATACGCTGTGTAGCGAAATCAAGTGCAATCGTAAGATAAATTTTGAACCCTCCGACTCTATCGGTCGACTATTGGGTTTCACTCCACGCACCCTTGAAGCAGATGTCACACATACATCTGACTTGCCTGTAGCCATTCTCAAGGTTAACTCCCTACGAGTCGAGTGCAACGTCACTACGGGTGCGTACCTCAACGGACAACAAGTGCACACCATTCACGAGTTTTTCCCCGTCGTCCCACCTGGATATAAGATCATCGAAGTACCATCGAACGTCATTTACCTTCCGATCACCGTTCAAGCAATAGATCATCTTCAGCTCAGACTAGTCGATCAAGACGGAAGATTGGTTAATTTCCAAGGTGAAGTGGTAACGATAAGACTGCACGTGAAATCGTAATGGGTATCGTTTTTGAAACTAAAGTCGGCCGGAGTTATAAAATAGAACCGGCATGTCGGGGGACGAGCAGTCGTCGCACACCTTCCGGAGAGCTCAGACGTCAAAACATCAAGTTCCTGAAGAGTCTGGGGCTCAGAGTTATTCGAAAAAGATAAACCGGAAAGTAAGAGTACAATTCTGCTGTCTTACAATCGTCTGCTTTGCACCATGGAGGAGATCCTAACGATACAAAAACCAATTGTGTTTGACGAGTCCGTCGCACACTACGAGACTCATGCGCATCAACCCTTCGCATCAACGAGCTTCGAAAACAACGATGAAATTCGGATCGCCGTTCAACATCAAGATTTATGTCTGTTACCGAGTAGGAGCTCGCTGCACGTATACGGTAGATTGACCAAGGCCGATGGGCGAACTCCGGTCACTGCCACAAAGTTAGTCAACAATACCATCTGTCATCTGTTTGAGGATATACGCTACGAGCTGAATGCTGTTGAGATCGACCGAAATAAGAACGTCGGTATCACAACCCTCATGAAGAATTACATATCGCAAAGTCCTAGCCAAAGGTCTCTGCGAGAGAATGCCGGTTGGATCGACAACGACAATGAAATAGTTGATGAGAACGGTTACTTCGATATCTCCATACCGCTGAGTTGGTTGCTGGGTTTCGCTGAGGACTATCGCCGAATAATCGTCAATGCCAAGCACGAGTTGATTCTTACAAGGACAAACACCGACACGAATGCCATTATACAGACAACCGCCGATGGTACTGTGGAACAGTTTAAAATTTCACTACTCAAACTCGAGTGGATGATTCCGTACATCAGGGTCTCCGATCAACGAAAAATCCAGTTGCTGAACTATATTGCCAAAGACGCCCCCATCCCTATCAGTTACCGCTCGTGGGAATTATACGAGTATCCACTACTGCCCGCTACCTCGAAGCATGTCTGGGTCGTGAAAACCTCCACCCAGCTGGAAAAACCTCGATACGTTGTGGTAGGCTTTCAGACGGATCGAAAAAATAATGCCGCTAAGAACGCAAGTCATTTCGATCACTGCAGCATCCGAGATGTGAAGCTCTTTCTCAACTCGCAGAGTTATCCCTACGGAAACCTAAATCTCGATGTTGCTCGCAACCAGTACGCTCTGCTCTACGATATGTATGCAAACTTCCAGACATCGTACTACGCCAAGGATCCCGAACCATTATTGAGCAGGAACGAATTTTTAAAATACGCACCGCTCATCGTCATCGATTGTTCGAAGCAAAACGATTCCCTGAAATCCGGACCCGTGGACATTCGCCTCGAATTCGAGTCAACGTATCCCTTTCCGCCGCAAACCTCAGTCTATTGTATGATTTTACACGATCGTATTATTGAGTACAACCCAATCAGTGGTGGTGTAAAGAAATTAACTTGAGGAAAACTATGTCATCCTACGTTTTTTATGATTCTATAATCTATAATTCACAAAATAACTGTACATTACCCTATTTTATGAAAAACTGTACTTTACTATGATTAAAAAAATTTATAAAAAAGATGTTTATTTTATTGCACAATATCCGTTTCGCAGTTTCAGCTATGTGTACGGTAGCCGTTAAGAGGGGATATACGATATAAAAGTGAGGTTGAAAACTTTTTGAAATTAGTTAACGCTCGATTTTTCTGAAATCCACATCGTACCAGTCTAGCGAAAATAAGTTGTTACAATGGAGATGATACTGGATGTACAAGGTTTCCGACATCCTATCAACGAATTCGTACTGAAAGAACTCGCTGCAATCACCATTCAAGCGTATGAGACAGGCGAGCAAGGCCTGACGCGCATTCTTTTCAAACCGCCGTGTGCTTGGAAAATCTTATCTACCAAATGTAGAGCTGTCAACGCTTGGTTGACGCGGAATCATCATGGAATACCATGGAATGCCGGCATTATGTCTTACGACAAGGTGCAGGAAGTTGTACGAAGAGTTGTCGAGCATGTAAGTTATATCTACGTTAAGGGAAAGGAGAAGAAAGAGTGGATTAAGAAAATCATCAACGACGAGTCCAAGCCTGTCATCGATTTAGAAGAATTGGACTGTCCAAGTTTTCGATGGATGAGAGACTACGAGGTGCTTCATTGGCACGAGGACTGGCACGGAAACCTTCCCAAATATCATTGCGCCTTTGAAAACGTACAGCGATTGAAAACTTGGTATTTGAAGGAGTGTAAACCATCACTTCATAAATCATTGATCATGTCCATTGAAGTAGGGGGTTTGAAACGAATGAAGGCTGAAGACATCGCCTATTTGACCAAAGATTTCATTCTTATTTACGGCTCGAGTATCATGGATGAGGTGTGGGACAAACTATCGGAGGCTATGAAGAAGGATGTAGATATCGCAAACTGTCGGAGATGTCAAATACATTACGGATCGCAAAGCGGAGAATTCGATGAGCCTCCTCCCATGATCGGAGACTGCTCTCAATGTCAAATGATTCAATAAATTTATGCTCTTTGTAATTTGTGTGTTATCTGATTTAAAGAATAAAAGAATTCACTGTAAAATTTTACAGTCTTCATAAATTATTTTTAATTCCTCCCCGTAGCTTATTTGACTCCTTAGCCGTTGTATTGCGCTAGCTTAGTTGAACGCTAGTTTTTGATATTCAATATGTTTACAAAACACTGAGGTTTAGATAACAATTTCGTTTCAGCATCGGAGACTAAGCCGATGATTACTTCGAGGTATTGAATTTTATAGCTGCACATTAGTTTTAGGAAGTCGCATACTCATGAAGGGTTACGTACCGAGTTCATTCGCGTCTTAGAGTTTGTGGGTGCAGGATCGCTACAGTTGCTAGTTAAAAAAAGTTTTTTGAAAAAATCTTGTGAATATTCGCGGAGAAAAATGTGTAAGTATCATTGTGAATTTTGTGATTTAGTGAAAATAGTTCTTTGGTGTTATTCAGGTGTTTGATTTTTTCTGGTTTATTACAGCACTTCCGAATATCTTTATAACACCGTATACAAAGCAGGTGTTAGCGTTGATAGACGGGTGGGTGATACCCCTCGAGAAAACGTGGACCCTGCGAGAGGCCGCGTTGCGCGCGGTTTTCACCACCCATGCACGGTGCTTCAGGACCCTCAAGTTTAAGGCAAACACCTTGGATTCGGGGCTCTACTGTGAGGGTTGTGTGGTGAAGCTGCCTGGACCGTGGACAGTTGACAGGGAGCATAATATTCTCCCAATTAATCAGCCACCACCGCTATTTTTCTGTGAACAATGCGGTGCAGCATTGATAAAGATTAATTGGGAGAAATGTCTTTGCTGTCACGCAGCGTTCGATATGATCCAGGCAGCCGAGAAGAGTTACCATTACGATGGAGAGGGGCACCTGAAGCCGCGAGTTCCAGTTGCCGAGACAATTCTGCAAAACCCCGTCGATTTGGCGGGAGTTATTGCTATGGTCCTGGATGACCAAGGTAAGGACTCTCAACTAATTAGCATACACTAAACATTTACCTACTCCGTGTGATTTAAAAGTATTTTTTGTTCATTTTATCAATTAAATATCATTGATTCATGTTTCTAGAAGAAAGAACTAACGAACTCTCGGCCGGGTTAGCTGGAATCATCGAGACGGCATTAAACGACGATCAAGGTAAGAGCTCTCAACTAATTAGCAATCACTAAATTTTATGCACTAAATTTATCTACTCTGTGCAATTTAACAGTATTTTTTGTTCATTCTATCAATTAAAAATATCATTAATTTATTTCTCTAGAAGCTGCTGCTGCCGCTGCCGCTGAGAATTTGTCTACCTTAGTGACAGAAGCTGATGCTGCTGCTGCCACAACTGCGTTGAAGCCAAAAAAGACACCACTCAAGAAGAGGAAGCGGCAAGCTCCTAAATAATCGAAAAACCAATCGGTCCTTTCAGAACCATCAAATCGGCCCTTTTCAGGGCCACCAATACATAGCAAACAGAACGTTCGAAACTATAACGAAAAAAATCGTCGGTATGGTTTTTTCAGGGAGGTTATGTTCTCACTCGACGGTCGGTAAGAGCGCGCGCGCGCTCACGGGTAAAGTAGGTCTTGACAACGATTCAGACAACACGAAGCCAGCATCGATCGAGCTCGCGTCGATCGAGGGGGGCTTGCAGCATTTCAGATATCAGATCGCATCATTTCAGAGATCAGGTCGCATAATTCAGAAATTCAGAAATTCAGAAATTCAGAAATCAGGTCGCATAAATTCAGACACGACCCCCCTTGTGAAATTACCGTTACTATAGGGGGCGGTACTTGCGTTTTACAAAATTGACATATACGTACAGGAGGCGGTCCTTATGTCGATAGATCCCATTAAAATTGCGAAATATTCCGTTATAATTGCGAAATCATCGATTACCGTTAGGAGGACGTCCTTAAAATTGTGAAATTATAGATTACCGTTAGGGGGACGTCCTCGCAGCGAGTGGGAGGGGGGCTTCGACCAATCAGAACACAGGGGGGTTCTGGGACAGAATATTTGACCTAGATTGTCCCAGAACCCGCCTTGCCTATCTACTCACAGCGGTACTGATGGTTCTCTAAAAACTTGTTGCAAGTGAATTTCGAGTTCAAATTTGGTATACGTAGTCAGTAGTTATACCAGAACTCAGAAAGATCTGGAAATCCCGGGGGACGTGGTTTGTTTATTTATCAAAAATTGTTAATCGATAATTATCGATTCACAGCGGTACTGATGCTTCTCTCAAAACTCGTTGCAAGCGAATTTCGGGTTACAATTTGGTATACGTGCTCGGTAGTTATACCAGAACTTGGAAAAATCTAGGAATCCCGGGGGACGTGGTTTGTTCATTTATTAAAGATTGTTAATCGATAATTATCGATTCACAGCGGTACTGATGCTTCTCTAGAAACTTGTTGCAAGCGAATTTCGAGTTCAAATTTGGTATACGTACTCATGAGTTACACCAGAACATGGCAAAAATTCGAGAAATACCGGGGGACGTGGTTTGGCTATTTATTCAAAATTGTTAATCGATAATTATCGATTCACAGCGGTACTGATGCTTCTCTAAAAACTTGTTGCAAGTGAATTTCCAGTTCAAATCTGGTATACGTACCCAGTAGTTATATCAGAACTCAGAAAAATCTGGAAATCCCGGGGGACGTGGTTTGTTTATTCATTCAAAATTGTTAATCGATAATTATCGATTCACAGCGGTACTGATGCTTCTCTAAAAACTTGTTGCAAGCGAATTTCGGGTTACAATTTGGTATACGTACTCAGTATTCATACCAGAACTTGAAAAAATTAAGAAATCTCGGGGGACGTGGTTTGTTTATTCATCAAAAATTGTTAATCGATAATTATCGATTCACAGCGGTACTGATGCTCCTCTAAAAACTTGTTGCAACGGAATTTCGCGATAAAATTTGGTATACGTACTCAGTAGTTATACTGGAACTTGGAAAAAAATCGAGAAATGCCGGCGGATGTAGTTTGTTTATTTATTAAAAATTGTTAATCGATAATTATCGATTCACAGCGGTACTGATGCTTGTCTAAAAACTTGTTGCAAGCGAATTTCGATTTGAAATTTGGTATACGTACTCAGTAGTTATACCAGAACTTGGAAAAATCTGGAAATCTCGGGGGACGTGGTTTGTTTATTTATCAAAAATTGTTAATCGATAATTATCGATTCACAGCGGTACTGATGCTTCTCTAAAAACTTGTTGCAAGGGAATTTCGGGTTGAAATACGGTATACGTACTCAGTAGTTATACCAGAACTTGGAAAAATCTTATAATCTCGGAAGACGTGGTTTGTTTATTTGCCAAAAATTGTTGATCGATAATTATCGATTCACAGCGGTACTGATGCTTCTCTAAAAACTTGTTGCAAGGGAATTTCGGGTTGAAATACGGTATACGTACTCAGTAGTTATACTGGAACTTGGGAAAAAATCGAGAAATGCCGGCGAATGTGGTTTGTTTATTCATTGAAAATTGGTAATCGATAATTATCGATTCACAGCGGTACTGATCCTTCTCTGAAAACTTGTTGCAGGCGAATTTCGAGTTCAAATTTGGTATACGTACTCAGTAGTTCCACGAAAACATGGCAAAAATTCGAGAAATACCGGGGGACGTGGTTTGGCTATTTATTAAAAATTGTTAATCGATAATCATCGATTTACAGCGGTACTGATGCTTCTCTAAAAACTTGTTGCAAGTGAATTTCGAGTTATAATTTGGTATACGTGCTCGGTAGTTATACCAGAACTTGGAAGAATCTAGGAATCCCGGGGGACGTGGTTTGTTCATTCATTAAATATTGTTAATCGATAATTATCAATTCACAGCGGTACTGATGGTTCTCTAAAAACTTGTTGCAAGTGAATTCCGAGTTCAAATTTGGTATACGTACTCAGTAGTTATACCGGAACTCAGAAAAATCTGGAAATCCCGGGGGACGTGGTTTGTTTATTTATCAAGAATTGTTAATCGATAATTATCGATTCACAGCGGTACTGATGCTTCTCTCAAAACTCGTTGCAAGCGAATTTCGGGTTACAATTTGGTATACGTGCTCGGTAGTTATACCAGAACTTGGAAAAATCTAGGAATCCCGGGGGACGTGGTTTGTTCATTTATTAAAGATTGTTAATCGATAATTATCGATTCACAGCGGTACTGATGCTTCTCTAGAAACTTGTTGCAAGCGAATTCCGAATTCAAATTTGGTATACGTACTCATTAGTTACACCAGAACATGGCGAAAATTCGAGAAATACCGGGGGACGTGGTTTGGCTATTCATTCAAAATTGTTAATCGATAATCATCGATTTACAGCGGTACTGATGCTTCTCTAAAAACTTGTTGCAAGTGAATTTCGAGTTCAAATTTGGTATACGTACTCAGTAGTTATACCAGAACTCAGAAAAATCTGGAAATCCCGGGGGACGTGGTTTGTTTATTTATCAAAAATTGTTAATCGATAATTATCGATTCACAGCGGTACTGATGCTTCTCTCAAAACTCGTTGCAAGCGAATTTCGGGTTACAATTTGGTATACGTGCTCGGTAGTTATACCAGAACTTGGAAAAATCTAGGAATCCCGGGGGACGTGGTTTGTTCATTTATTAAAGATTGTTAATCGATAATTATCGATTCACAGCGGTACTGATGCTTCTCTAAAAACTTGTTGGAAACGAATTACGGGTTGAAATTTGGTATACGTACTTCGTAGTTATACCAAAACTTGGAAAAATTTATAAATCCCGGGGAACGTGGTTTGTTCATTTATTAAAGATTGTTAATCGATAATTATCGATTCACAGCGGTACTGATTCTTCTCTAAAAACTTGTTGCAAGTGAATTTCGAGTTCAAATTTGGAATACGTACTCAGTAGTTATACCAGAACTTGGAAAAATCTGGAAATCTCGGGGGACGTGGTTTGTTTATTTATCAAAAATTGTTAATCGATGATTATCGATTCACAGCGGTACTGATGCTTCTCTCAGAACTTGTTGCGAACTAATTTCGGGTCAAAATTTGGTATACGTACTTAGTAGTTATACCAGAACTTGGAAAAATCTGATAATCTCGGAAGACGTGGTTTGTTTATTTGCCAAAAATTGTTGATCGATAATTATCGATTCACAGCGGTACTGATGCTTCTCTAAAAACTTGTTGCAAGGGAATTTCGGGTTGAAATACGGTATACGTACTCAGTAGTTATACTGGAACTTGGGAAAAAATCGAGAAATGCCGGCGAATGTGGTTTGTTTATTCATTGAAAATTGGTAATCGATAATTATCGATTCACAGCGGTACTGATCCTTCTCTGAAAACTTGTTGCAGGCGAATTTCGAGTTCAAATTTGGTATACGTACTCAGTAGTTCCACGAAAACATGGCAAAAATTCGAGAAATACCGGGGGACGTGGTTTGGCTATTTATTAAAAATTGTTCATCGATAATCATCGATTTACAGCGGTACTGATGCTTCTCTAAAAACTTGTTGCAAGTGAATTTCGAGTTATAATTTGGTATACGTGCTCGGTAGTTATACCAGAACTTGGAAGAATCTAGGAATCCCGGGGGACGTTGTTTGTTCATTTATTAAAGATTGTTAATCGATAATTATCGATTCACAGCGGTACTGATGCTTCTCTAGAAACTTGTTGCAAGCGAATTCCGAATTCAAATTTGGTATACGTACTCATTAGTTACACCAGAACATGGCGAAAATTCGAGAAATACCGGGGGACGTGGTTTGGCTATTCATTCAAAATTGTTAATCGATAATTATCGATTCACAGCGGTACTGATGCTTCTCTCAAAACTTGTTGCAAGTGAATTTCGGGTCAAAATTTGGTAGACGTACTCAGTAGTTATACCAGAACTTGAGAAAATCTAGAAATCCCGGGGAACGTAGTTTGTGTATCTATTAAAAATTGTCAATCGATAATTATCGATTCACAGCGGTACTGATGTTTCTCTAAAAACTTGTGGCAATTGAATTTCGATTTCAAATTTGGTATACGTACTCAGTAGTTATACCGGAACTCGAAAAAATCTATAAATCACGGGGAACGTGGTTTGTTCATTCATTAAAGATTGTTAATCAATAATTATCGATTCACAGCGGTACTGATGCTTCTCTGAAAACTTGTTGCAAGCGAATTTCGAGTTCAAATTTGGTATACGTACTCAGAAGTTCTACCAGAACATGGCAAAAATTCGAGAAATACCGGGGCACGTGGTTTGGTTAATGATTAAAAATTGTTAATCGATAATTATCGATTCACAGCGGTACTGATGCTTTTCCAAAAACTTGTTGCAAGGGAATTTCGAGTTGAAATTTGGTATACGTACTCAGTAGTTATACTGGAACTTGGAAAAAAATCGAGAAATGCCGGCGAATGTGGTTTGTTTATTCATTAAAAATTGGTAATCGATAATTATCGATTCACAGCGGTACTGATCCTTCTCTGAAAACTTGTTGCAGGCGAATTTCGAGTTCAAATTTGGTATACGTACTCAGTAGTTCCACGAAAACATGGCAAAAATTCGAGAAATACCGGGGGACGTGGTTTGGCTATTTATTAAAAATTGTTAATCGATAATCATCGATTTACAGCGGTACTGATGCTTCTCTAAAAACTTGTTGCAAGTGAATTTCGAGTTCAAATTTGGTATACGTACTCAGTAGTTATACCAGAACTCAGAAAAATCTGGAAATCCCGGGGGACGTGGTTTGTTTATTTATCAAAAATTGTTAATCGATAATTATCGATTCACAGCGGTACTGATGCTTCTCTCAAAACTCGTTGCAAGCGAATTTCGGGTTACAATTTGGTATACGTGCTCGGTAGTTATACCAGAACTTGGAAAAATCTAGGAATCCCGGGGGACGTGGTTTGTTCATTTATTAAAGATTGTTAATCGATAATTATCGATTCACAGCGGTACTGATGCTTCTCTAAAAACTTGTTGGAAACGAATTTCGGGTTGAAATTTGGTATACGTACTTCGTAGTTATACCAAAACTTGGAAAAATTTATAAATCCCGGGGAACGTGGTTTGTTCATTTATTAAAGATTGTTAATCGATAATTATCGATTCACAGCGGTACTGATTCTTCTCTAAAAACTTGTTGCAAGTGAATTTCGAGTTCAAATTTGGAATACGTACTCAGTAGTTATACCAGAACTTGGAAAAATCTGGAAATCTCGGGGGACGTGGTTTGTTTATTTATCAAAAATTGTTAATCGATGATTATCGATTCACAGCGGTACTGATGCTCCTCTCAGAACTTGTTGCGAACTAATTTCGGGTCAAAATTTGGTATACGTACTCAGTAGTTATACCAGAACTTGGAAAAATCTGATAATCTCGGAAGACGTGGTTTGTTTATTTGCCAAAAATTGTTGATCGATAATTATCGATTCACAGCGGTACTGATGCTTCTCTCAAAACTTGTTGCAAGTGAATTCCGAGTTCAAATTTGGTATACGTACTCAGTAGTTATACCGGAACCCAGAAAAATCTGGAAATCCCGGGGGACGTGGTTTGTTTATTTATCAAGAATTGTTAATCGATAATTATCGATTCACAGCGGTACTGATGCTTCTCTCAAAACTCGTTGCAAGCGAATTTCGGGTTGAAATACGGTATACGTACTCAGTAGTTATACCAGAACTTGGAAAAATCTGATAATCTCGGAAGACGTGGTTTGTTTATTTGCCAAAAATTGTTGATCGATAATTATCGATTCACAGCGGTACTGATGCTTCTCTAAAAACTTGTTGCAAGGGAATTTCGGCTTGAAATACGGTATACGTACTCAGTAGTTATACTGGAACTTGAAAAAAAATCGAGAAATGCCGGCGAATGTGGTTTGTTTATTCATTGAAAATTGGTAATCGATAATTATCGATTCACAGCGGTACTGATCCTTCTCTGAAAACTTGTTGCAGGCGAATTTCGAGTTCAAATTTGGTATACGTACTCAGTAGTTCCACGAAAACATGGCAAAAATTCGAGAAATACCGGGGGACGTGGTTTGGCTATTTATTAAAAATTGTTCATCGATAATCATCGATTTACAGCGGTACTGATGCTTCTCTAAAAACTTGTTGCAAGTGAATTTCGAGTTATAATTTGGTATACGTGCTCGGTAGTTATACCAGAACTTGGAAGAATCTAGGAATCCCGGGGGACGTTGTTTGTTCATTTATTAAAGATTGTTAATCGATAATTATCGATTCACAGCGGTACTGATGCTTCTCTAGAAACTTGTTGCAAGCGAATTCCGAATTCAAATTTGGTATACGTACTCATTAGTTACACCAGAACATGGCGAAAATTCGAGAAATACCGGGGGACGTGGTTTGGCTATTTATTCAAAATTGTTAATCGATAATTATCGATTCACAGCGGTACTGATGCTTCTCTAAAAACTTGTTGCAAGTGAATTTCCAGTTCAAATTTGGTATACGTACCCAGTAGTTATATCAGAACTCAGAAAAATCTGGAAATCCCGGGGGACGTGGTTTGTTTATTCATTAAAAATTGTTAATCGATAATTATCGATTCACAGCGGTACTGATGCTTCTCTAAAAACTTGTTGCAAGCGAATTTCGGGTTACAATTTGGTATACGTACTCAGTATTCATACCAGAACTTGAAAAAATCTAGAAATCTCGGGGTACGTGGTTTGTTTATTCATCAAAAATTGTTAATCGATGATTATCCATTCACAGCGGTACTGATGCTCCTCTAAAAACTTGTTGCAACGGAATTTCGCGATGAAATTTGGTATACGTACTCAGTAGTTATACTGGAACTTGGAAAAAAATCGAGAAATGCCGGCGGATGTAGTTCGTTTATTTATTAAAAATTGTTAATCGATAATCATCGATTCACAGCGGTACTGATGCTTGTCTAAGAACTTGTTGCAAGCGAATTTCGATTTGAAATTTGGTATACGTACTCAGTAGTTATACCAGAACTTGGAAAAATCTGGAAATCTCGGGGGACGTGGTTTGTTTATTTATCAAAAATTGTTAATCGATAATTATCGATTCACAGCGGTACTGATGCTTCTCTCAAAACTTGTTGCAAGTGAATTTCGGGTCAAAATTTGGTAGACGTACTCAGTAGTTATACCAGAACTCGAGAAAATCTAGAAATCCCGGGGAACGTAGTTTGTGTATCTATTAAAAATTGTCAATCGATAATTATCGATTCACAGCGGTACTGATGTTTCTCTAAAAACTTGTGGCAATTGAATTTCGAGTTCAAATTTGGTATACGTACTCAGTAGTTATACCGGAACTTGAAAAAATCTATAAATCACGGGGGACGTGGTTTGTTCATTCATTAAAGATTGTTAATCAATAATTATCGATTCACAGCGGTACTGATGCATCTCTGGAAACTTGTTGCAAGCGAATTTCGAGTTCAAATTTGGTATACGTACTCAGAAGTTCTACCAGAACATGGCAAAAATTCGAGAAATACCGGGGCACGTGGTTTGGTTAATGATTAAAAATTGTTTATCGATAATTATCGATTCACAGCGGTACTGATGCTTTTCTAAAAACTTGTTGCAAGGGAATTTCGAGTTGAAATTTGGTATACGTACTCAGTAGTTATACTGGAACTTGGGAAAAAATCGAGAAATGCCGGCGAATGTGGTTTGTTTATTCATTAAAAATTGGTAATCGATAATTATCGATTCACAGCGGTACTGATCCTTCTCTGAAAACTTGTTGCAGGCGAATTTCGAGTTCAAATTTGGTATACGTACTCAGTAGTTCCACGAAAACATGGCAAAAATTCGAGAAATACCGGGGGACGTGGTTTGGCTATTTATTAAAAATTGTTAATCGATAATCATCGATTTACAGCGGTACTGATGCTTCTCTAAAAACTTGTTGCAAGTGAATTTCGAGTTATAATTTGGTATACGTGCTCGGTAGTTATACCAGAACTTGGAAGAATCTAGGAATCCCGGGGGACGTGGTTTGTTCATTTATTAAAGATTGTTAATCGATAATTATCGATTCACAGCGGTACTGATGGTTCTCTAAAAACTTGTTGCAAGTGAATTTCGAGTTCAAATTTGGTATACGTACTCAGTAGTTATACCAGAACGCAGAAAAATCTGGAAATCCCGGGGGACGTGGTTTGTTTATTTATCAAAAATTGTTAATCGATAATTATCGATTCACAGCGGTACTGATGCTTCTCTCAAAACTCGTTGCAAGCGAATTTTGGGTTACAATTTGGTATACGTGCTCGGTAGTTATACCAGAACTTGGAAAAATCTAGGAATCCCGGGGGACGTGGTTTGTTCATTCATTAAAGATTGTTAATCGATAATTATCGATTCACAGCGGTACTGATGCTTCTCTAGAAACTTGTTGCAAGCGAATTCCGAGTTCAAATTTGGTATACGTACTCATTAGTTACACCAGAACATGGCGAGAATTCGAGAAATACCGGGGGACGTGGTTTGGCTATTTATTCAAAATTGGTAATCGATAATTATCGATTCACAGCGGTACTGATGCTTCTCTAAAAACTTGTTGCAAGTGAATTTCCAGTTCAAATTTGGTATACGTACCCAGTAGTTATATCAGAACTCAGAAAAATCTGGAAATCCCGGGGGACGTGGTTTGTTTATTCATTAAAAATTGTTAATCGATAATTATCGATTCACAGCGGTACTGATGCTTCTCTAAAAACTTGTTGCAAGCGAATTTCGGGTTACAATTTGGTATACGTACTCAGTATTCATACCAGAACTTGAAAAAATCTAGAAATCTCGGGGGACGTGGTTTGTTTATTCATCAAAAATTGTTAATCGATAATTATCGATTCACAGCGGTACTGATGCTCCTCTAAAAACTTGTTGCAACGGAATTTCGCGATAAAATTTGGTATACGTACTCAGTAGTTATACTGGAACTTGGAAAAAAATCGAGAAATGCCGGCGGATGTAGTTTGTTTATTTATTAAAAATTGTTAATCGATAATTATCGATTCACAGCGGTACTGATGCTTGTCTAAAAACTTGTTGCAAGCGAATTTCGATTTGAAATTTGGTATACGTACTCAGTAGTTATACCAGAACTTGGAAAAATCTGGAAATCTCGGGGGACGTGGTTTGTTTATTTATCAAAAATTGTTAATCGATAATCATCGATTTACAGCGGTACTGATGCTTCTCTAAAAACTTGTTGCAAGTGAATTTCGGGTCAAAATTGGGTAGACGTACTCAGTAGTTATACCAGAACTTGAGAAAATCTAGAAATCCCGGGGAACGTAGTTTGTGTATCTATTAAAAATTGTCAATCGATAATTATCGATTCACAGCGGTACTGATGTTTCTCTAAAAACTTGTGGCAATTGAATTTCGAGTTCAAATTTGGTATACGTACTCAGTAGTTATACCGGAACTCGAAAAAATCTATAAATCACGGGGGACGTGGTTTGTTCATTCATTAAAGATTGTTAATCAATAATTATCGATTCACAGCGGTACTGATGCTTCTCTGAAAACTTGTTGCAAGCAAATTTCGAGTTCAAATTTGGTATACGTACTCAGAAGTTCTACCAGAACATGGCAAAAATTCGTGAAATACCGGGGCACGTGGTTTGGTTAATGATTAAAAATTGTTAATCGATAATTATCGATTCACAGCGGTACTGATGCTTTTCTAAAAACTTGTTGCAAGGGAATTTCGAGTTGAAATTTGGTATACGTACTCAGTAGTTATACTGGAACTTGGAAAAAAATCGAGAAATGCCGGCGAATGTGGTTTGTTTATTCATTAAAAATTGGTAATCGATAATTATCGATTCACAGCGGTACTGATCCTTCTCTGAAAACTTGTTGCAGGCGAATTTCGAGTTCAAATTTGGTATACGTACTCAGTAGTTCCACGAAAACATGGCAAAAATTCGAGAAATACCGGGGGACGTGGTTTGGCTATTTATTAAAAATTGTTAATCGATAATCATCGATTTACAGCGGTACTGATGCTTCTCTAAAAACTTGTTGCAAGTGAATTTCGAGTTATAATTTGTTATACGTGCTCGGTAGTTATACCAGAACTTGGAAGAATCTAGGAATCCCGGGGGACGTGGTTTGTTCATTTATTAAAGATTGTTAATCGATAATTATCGATTCACAGCGGTACTGATGCTTCTCTAAAAACTTGTTGCAAGTGAATTTCGAGTTCAAATTTGGAATACGTACTCATTAGTTATACCAGAACTCAGAAAAATCTGGAAATCCCGGGGGACGTGGTTTGTTTATTTATCAAAAATTGTTAATCGATAATCATCGATTTACAGCGGTACTGATGCTTCTCTAAAAACTTGTTGCAAGTGAATTTCGAGTTATAATTTGGTATACGTGCTCGGTAGTTATACCAGAACTTGGAAGAATCTAGGAATCCCGGGGGACGTGGTTTGTTCATTTATTAAAGATTGTTAATCGATAATTATCGATTCACAGCGGTACTGATGGTTCTCTAAAAACTTGTTGCAAGTGAATTTCGAGTTCAAATTTGGTATACGTACTCAGTAGTTATACCAGAACCCAGAAAAATCTGGAAATCCCGGGGGACGTGGTTTGTTTATTTATCAAAAATTGTTAATCGATAATTATCGATTCACAGCGGTACTGATGCTTCTCTCAAAACTCGTTGCAAGCGAATTTCGGGTTACAATTTGGTATACGTGCTCGGTAGTTATACCAGAACTTGGAAAAATCTAGGAATCCCGGGGGACGTGGTTTGTTCATTTATTAAAGATTGTTAATCGATAATTATCGATTCACAGCGGTACTGATGCTTCTCTAAAAACTTGTTGGAAACGAATTACGGGTTGAAATTTGGTATACGTACTTCGTAGTTATACCAAAACTTGGAAAAATTTATAAATCCCGGGGAACGTGGTTTGTTCATTTATTAAAGATTGTTAATCGATAATTATCGATTCACAGCGGTACTGATTCTTCTCTAAAAACTTGTTGCAAGTGAATTTCGAGTTCAAATTTGGAATACGTACTCAGTAGTTATACCAGAACTTGGAAAAATCTGGAAATCTCGGGGGACGTGGTTTGTTTATTTATCAAAAATTGTTAATCGATGATTATCGATTCACAGCGGTACTGATGCTTCTCTCAGAACTTGTTGCGAACTAATTTCGGGTCAAAATTTGGTATACGTACTTAGTAGTTATACCAGAACTTGGAAAAATCTGATAATCTCGGAAGACGTGGTTTGTTTATTTGCCAAAAATTGTTGATCGATAATTATCGATTCACAGCGGTACTGATGCTTCTCTAAAAACTTGTTGCAAGGGAATTTCGGGTTGAAATACGGTATACGTACTCAGTAGTTATACTGGAACTTGGGAAAAAATCGAGAAATGCCGGCGAATGTGGTTTGTTTATTCATTGAAAATTGGTAATCGATAATTATCGATTCACAGCGGTACTGATCCTTCTCTGAAAACTTGTTGCAGGCGAATTTCGAGTTCAAATTTGGTATACGTACTCAGTAGTTCCACGAAAACATGGCAAAAATTCGAGAAATACCGGGGGACGTGGTTTGGCTATTTATTAAAAATTGTTCATCGATAATCATCGATTTACAGCGGTACTGATGCTTCTCTAAAAACTTGTTGCAAGTGAATTTCGAGTTATAATTTGGTATACGTGCTCGGTAGTTATACCAGAACTTGGAAGAATCTAGGAATCCCGGGGGACGTTGTTTGTTCATTTATTAAAGATTGTTAATCGATAATTATCGATTCACAGCGGTACTGATGCTTCTCTAGAAACTTGTTGCAAGCGAATTCCGAATTCAAATTTGGTATACGTACTCATTAGTTACACCAGAACATGGCGAAAATTCGAGAAATACCGGGGGACGTGGTTTGGCTATTCATTCAAAATTGTTAATCGATAATTATCGATTCACAGCGGTACTGATGCTTCTCTCAAAACTTGTTGCAAGTGAATTTCGGGTCAAAATTTGGTAGACGTACTCAGTAGTTATACCAGAACTTGAGAAAATCTAGAAATCCCGGGGAACGTAGTTTGTGTATCTATTAAAAATTGTCAATCGATAATTATCGATTCACAGCGGTACTGATGTTTCTCTAAAAACTTGTGGCAATTGAATTTCGATTTCAAATTTGGTATACGTACTCAGTAGTTATACCGGAACTCGAAAAAATCTATAAATCACGGGGAACGTGGTTTGTTCATTCATTAAAGATTGTTAATCAATAATTATCGATTCACAGCGGTACTGATGCTTCTCTGAAAACTTGTTGCAAGCGAATTTCGAGTTCAAATTTGGTATACGTACTCAGAAGTTCTACCAGAACATGGCAAAAATTCGAGAAATACCGGGGCACGTGGTTTGGTTAATGATTAAAAATTGTTAATCGATAATTATCGATTCACAGCGGTACTGATGCTTTTCCAAAAACTTGTTGCAAGGGAATTTCGAGTTGAAATTTGGTATACGTACTCAGTAGTTATACTGGAACTTGGAAAAAAATCGAGAAATGCCGGCGAATGTGGTTTGTTTATTCATTAAAAATTGGTAATCGATAATTATCGATTCACAGCGGTACTGATCCTTCTCTGAAAACTTGTTGCAGGCGAATTTCGAGTTCAAATTTGGTATACGTACTCAGTAGTTCCACGAAAACATGGCAAAAATTCGAGAAATACCGGGGGACGTGGTTTGGCTATTTATTAAAAATTGTTAATCGATAATCATCGATTTACAGCGGTACTGATGCTTCTCTAAAAACTTGTTGCAAGTGAATTTCGAGTTCAAATTTGGTATACGTACTCAGTAGTTATACCAGAACTCAGAAAAATCTGGAAATCCCGGGGGACGTGGTTTGTTTATTTATCAAAAATTGTTAATCGATAATTATCGATTCACAGCGGTACTGATGCTTCTCTCAAAACTCGTTGCAAGCGAATTTCGGGTTACAATTTGGTATACGTGCTCGGTAGTTATACCAGAACTTGGAAAAATCTAGGAATCCCGGGGGACGTGGTTTGTTCATTTATTAAAGATTGTTAATCGATAATTATCGATTCACAGCGGTACTGATGCTTCTCTAAAAACTTGTTGGAAACGAATTTCGGGTTGAAATTTGGTATACGTACTTCGTAGTTATACCAAAACTTGGAAAAATTTATAAATCCCGGGGAACGTGGTTTGTTCATTTATTAAAGATTGTTAATCGATAATTATCGATTCACAGCGGTACTGATTCTTCTCTAAAAACTTGTTGCAAGTGAATTTCGAGTTCAAATTTGGAATACGTACTCAGTAGTTATACCAGAACTTGGAAAAATCTGGAAATCTCGGGGGACGTGGTTTGTTTATTTATCAAAAATTGTTAATCGATGATTATCGATTCACAGCGGTACTGATGCTCCTCTCAGAACTTGTTGCGAACTAATTTCGGGTCAAAATTTGGTATACGTACTCAGTAGTTATACCAGAACTTGGAAAAATCTGATAATCTCGGAAGACGTGGTTTGTTTATTTGCCAAAAATTGTTGATCGATAATTATCGATTCACAGCGGTACTGATGCTTCTCTCAAAACTTGTTGCAAGTGAATTCCGAGTTCAAATTTGGTATACGTACTCAGTAGTTATACCGGAACCCAGAAAAATCTGGAAATCCCGGGGGACGTGGTTTGTTTATTTATCAAGAATTGTTAATCGATAATTATCGATTCACAGCGGTACTGATGCTTCTCTCAAAACTCGTTGCAAGCGAATTTCGGGTTGAAATACGGTATACGTACTCAGTAGTTATACCAGAACTTGGAAAAATCTGATAATCTCGGAAGACGTGGTTTGTTTATTTGCCAAAAATTGTTGATCGATAATTATCGATTCACAGCGGTACTGATGCTTCTCTAAAAACTTGTTGCAAGGGAATTTCGGCTTGAAATACGGTATACGTACTCAGTAGTTATACTGGAACTTGAAAAAAAATCGAGAAATGCCGGCGAATGTGGTTTGTTTATTCATTGAAAATTGGTAATCGATAATTATCGATTCACAGCGGTACTGATCCTTCTCTGAAAACTTGTTGCAGGCGAATTTCGAGTTCAAATTTGGTATACGTACTCAGTAGTTCCACGAAAACATGGCAAAAATTCGAGAAATACCGGGGGACGTGGTTTGGCTATTTATTAAAAATTGTTCATCGATAATCATCGATTTACAGCGGTACTGATGCTTCTCTAAAAACTTGTTGCAAGTGAATTTCGAGTTATAATTTGGTATACGTGCTCGGTAGTTATACCAGAACTTGGAAGAATCTAGGAATCCCGGGGGACGTTGTTTGTTCATTTATTAAAGATTGTTAATCGATAATTATCGATTCACAGCGGTACTGATGCTTCTCTAGAAACTTGTTGCAAGCGAATTCCGAATTCAAATTTGGTATACGTACTCATTAGTTACACCAGAACATGGCGAAAATTCGAGAAATACCGGGGGACGTGGTTTGGCTATTTATTCAAAATTGTTAATCGATAATTATCGATTCACAGCGGTACTGATGCTTCTCTAAAAACTTGTTGCAAGTGAATTTCCAGTTCAAATTTGGTATACGTACCCAGTAGTTATATCAGAACTCAGAAAAATCTGGAAATCCCGGGGGACGTGGTTTGTTTATTCATTAAAAATTGTTAATCGATAATTATCGATTCACAGCGGTACTGATGCTTCTCTAAAAACTTGTTGCAAGCGAATTTCGGGTTACAATTTGGTATACGTACTCAGTATTCATACCAGAACTTGAAAAAATCTAGAAATCTCGGGGTACGTGGTTTGTTTATTCATCAAAAATTGTTAATCGATGATTATCCATTCACAGCGGTACTGATGCTCCTCTAAAAACTTGTTGCAACGGAATTTCGCGATGAAATTTGGTATACGTACTCAGTAGTTATACTGGAACTTGGAAAAAAATCGAGAAATGCCGGCGGATGTAGTTCGTTTATTTATTAAAAATTGTTAATCGATAATCATCGATTCACAGCGGTACTGATGCTTGTCTAAGAACTTGTTGCAAGCGAATTTCGATTTGAAATTTGGTATACGTACTCAGTAGTTATACCAGAACTTGGAAAAATCTGGAAATCTCGGGGGACGTGGTTTGTTTATTTATCAAAAATTGTTAATCGATAATTATCGATTCACAGCGGTACTGATGCTTCTCTCAAAACTTGTTGCAAGTGAATTTCGGGTCAAAATTTGGTAGACGTACTCAGTAGTTATACCAGAACTCGAGAAAATCTAGAAATCCCGGGGAACGTAGTTTGTGTATCTATTAAAAATTGTCAATCGATAATTATCGATTCACAGCGGTACTGATGTTTCTCTAAAAACTTGTGGCAATTGAATTTCGAGTTCAAATTTGGTATACGTACTCAGTAGTTATACCGGAACTTGAAAAAATCTATAAATCACGGGGGACGTGGTTTGTTCATTCATTAAAGATTGTTAATCAATAATTATCGATTCACAGCGGTACTGATGCATCTCTGGAAACTTGTTGCAAGCGAATTTCGAGTTCAAATTTGGTATACGTACTCAGAAGTTCTACCAGAACATGGCAAAAATTCGAGAAATACCGGGGCACGTGGTTTGGTTAATGATTAAAAATTGTTTATCGATAATTATCGATTCACAGCGGTACTGATGCTTTTCTAAAAACTTGTTGCAAGGGAATTTCGAGTTGAAATTTGGTATACGTACTCAGTAGTTATACTGGAACTTGGGAAAAAATCGAGAAATGCCGGCGAATGTGGTTTGTTTATTCATTAAAAATTGGTAATCGATAATTATCGATTCACAGCGGTACTGATCCTTCTCTGAAAACTTGTTGCAGGCGAATTTCGAGTTCAAATTTGGTATACGTACTCAGTAGTTCCACGAAAACATGGCAAAAATTCGAGAAATACCGGGGGACGTGGTTTGGCTATTTATTAAAAATTGTTAATCGATAATCATCGATTTACAGCGGTACTGATGCTTCTCTAAAAACTTGTTGCAAGTGAATTTCGAGTTATAATTTGGTATACGTGCTCGGTAGTTATACCAGAACTTGGAAGAATCTAGGAATCCCGGGGGACGTGGTTTGTTCATTTATTAAAGATTGTTAATCGATAATTATCGATTCACAGCGGTACTGATGGTTCTCTAAAAACTTGTTGCAAGTGAATTTCGAGTTCAAATTTGGTATACGTACTCAGTAGTTATACCAGAACGCAGAAAAATCTGGAAATCCCGGGGGACGTGGTTTGTTTATTTATCAAAAATTGTTAATCGATAATTATCGATTCACAGCGGTACTGATGCTTCTCTCAAAACTCGTTGCAAGCGAATTTTGGGTTACAATTTGGTATACGTGCTCGGTAGTTATACCAGAACTTGGAAAAATCTAGGAATCCCGGGGGACGTGGTTTGTTCATTCATTAAAGATTGTTAATCGATAATTATCGATTCACAGCGGTACTGATGCTTCTCTAGAAACTTGTTGCAAGCGAATTCCGAGTTCAAATTTGGTATACGTACTCATTAGTTACACCAGAACATGGCGAGAATTCGAGAAATACCGGGGGACGTGGTTTGGCTATTTATTCAAAATTGGTAATCGATAATTATCGATTCACAGCGGTACTGATGCTTCTCTAAAAACTTGTTGCAAGTGAATTTCCAGTTCAAATTTGGTATACGTACCCAGTAGTTATATCAGAACTCAGAAAAATCTGGAAATCCCGGGGGACGTGGTTTGTTTATTCATTAAAAATTGTTAATCGATAATTATCGATTCACAGCGGTACTGATGCTTCTCTAAAAACTTGTTGCAAGCGAATTTCGGGTTACAATTTGGTATACGTACTCAGTATTCATACCAGAACTTGAAAAAATCTAGAAATCTCGGGGGACGTGGTTTGTTTATTCATCAAAAATTGTTAATCGATAATTATCGATTCACAGCGGTACTGATGCTCCTCTAAAAACTTGTTGCAACGGAATTTCGCGATAAAATTTGGTATACGTACTCAGTAGTTATACTGGAACTTGGAAAAAAATCGAGAAATGCCGGCGGATGTAGTTTGTTTATTTATTAAAAATTGTTAATCGATAATTATCGATTCACAGCGGTACTGATGCTTGTCTAAAAACTTGTTGCAAGCGAATTTCGATTTGAAATTTGGTATACGTACTCAGTAGTTATACCAGAACTTGGAAAAATCTGGAAATCTCGGGGGACGTGGTTTGTTTATTTATCAAAAATTGTTAATCGATAATCATCGATTTACAGCGGTACTGATGCTTCTCTAAAAACTTGTTGCAAGTGAATTTCGGGTCAAAATTGGGTAGACGTACTCAGTAGTTATACCAGAACTTGAGAAAATCTAGAAATCCCGGGGAACGTAGTTTGTGTATCTATTAAAAATTGTCAATCGATAATTATCGATTCACAGCGGTACTGATGTTTCTCTAAAAACTTGTGGCAATTGAATTTCGAGTTCAAATTTGGTATACGTACTCAGTAGTTATACCGGAACTCGAAAAAATCTATAAATCACGGGGGACGTGGTTTGTTCATTCATTAAAGATTGTTAATCAATAATTATCGATTCACAGCGGTACTGATGCTTCTCTGAAAACTTGTTGCAAGCAAATTTCGAGTTCAAATTTGGTATACGTACTCAGAAGTTCTACCAGAACATGGCAAAAATTCGTGAAATACCGGGGCACGTGGTTTGGTTAATGATTAAAAATTGTTAATCGATAATTATCGATTCACAGCGGTACTGATGCTTTTCTAAAAACTTGTTGCAAGGGAATTTCGAGTTGAAATTTGGTATACGTACTCAGTAGTTATACTGGAACTTGGAAAAAAATCGAGAAATGCCGGCGAATGTGGTTTGTTTATTCATTAAAAATTGGTAATCGATAATTATCGATTCACAGCGGTACTGATCCTTCTCTGAAAACTTGTTGCAGGCGAATTTCGAGTTCAAATTTGGTATACGTACTCAGTAGTTCCACGAAAACATGGCAAAAATTCGAGAAATACCGGGGG
Source organism: Tenthredo livida (assembly GCA_963992785.1). NCBI lineage: Eukaryota > Metazoa > Arthropoda > Insecta > Hymenoptera > Tenthredinidae > Tenthredo > Tenthredo livida. The sequence goes on along the minus strand of OZ023068.1, from coordinate 13,207,404 downwards.
ACGTGGTTTGGCTATTTATTAAAAATTGTTAATCGATAATCATCGATTTACAGCGGTACTGATGCTTCTCTAAAAACTTGTTGCAAGTGAATTTCGAGTTATAATTTGTTATACGTGCTCGGTAGTTATACCAGAACTTGGAAGAATCTAGGAATCCCGGGGGACGTGGTTTGTTCATTTATTAAAGATTGTTAATCGATAATTATCGATTCACAGCGGTACTGATGCTTCTCTAAAAACTTGTTGCAAGTGAATTTCGAGTTCAAATTTGGAATACGTACTCATTAGTTATACCAGAACTCAGAAAAATCTGGAAATCCCGGGGGACGTGGTTTGTTTATTTATCAAAAATTGTTAATCGATAATCATCGATTTACAGCGGTACTGATGCTTCTCTAAAAACTTGTTGCAAGTGAATTTCGAGTTATAATTTGGTATACGTGCTCGGTAGTTATACCAGAACTTGGAAGAATCTAGGAATCCCGGGGGACGTGGTTTGTTCATTTATTAAAGATTGTTAATCGATAATTATCGATTCACAGCGGTACTGATGGTTCTCTAAAAACTTGTTGCAAGTGAATTTCGAGTTCAAATTTGGTATACGTACTCAGTAGTTATACCAGAACCCAGAAAAATCTGGAAATCCCGGGGGACGTGGTTTGTTTATTTATCAAAAATTGTTAATCGATAATTATCGATTCACAGCGGTACTGATGCTTCTCTCAGAACTCGTTGCAAGCGAATTTCGGGTTACAATTCGGTATACGTGCTCGGTAGTTATACCAGAACTTGGAAAAATCTAGGAATCCCGGGGGACGTGGTTTGTTCATTTATTAAAGATTGTTAATCGATAATTATCGATTCACAGCGGTACTGATGCTTCTCTAGAAACTTGTTGCAAGCGAATTCCGAGTTCAAATTTGGTATACGTACTCATTAGTTACACCAGAACATGGCGAAAATTGGAGAAATACCGGGGGACGTGGTTTGGCTATTTATTCAAAATTGTTAATCGATAATTATCGATTCACAGCGGTACTGATGCTTCTCTAAAAACTTGTTGCAAGTGAATTTCCAGTTCAAATTTGGTATACGTACCCAGTAGTTATATCAGAACTCAGAAAAATCTGGAAATCCCTGGGGACGTGGTTTGTTTATTCATTAAAAATTGTTAATCGATAATTATCGATTCACAGCGGTACTGATGCTTCTCTAAAAACTTGTTGCAAGCGAATTTCGGGTTACAATTTGGTATACGTACTCAGTATCCATACTAGAACTTGAAAAAATCTAGAAATCTCGGGAGACGTGGTTTGTTTATTCATCAAAAATTGTTAATCGATAATTATCGATTCACAGCGGTACTGATGCTCCTCTAAAAACTTGTTGCAACGGAATTTCGCGATGAAATTTGGTATACGTACTCAGTAGTTATACTGGAACTTGGAAAAAAATCGAGAAATGCCGGCGGATGTAGTTTGTTTATTTATTAAAAATTGTTAATCGATAATTATCGTTTCACAGCGGTACTGATGCTTGTCTAAAAACTTGTTGCAAGCGAATTTCGATTTGAAATTTGGTATACGTACTCAGTAGTTATACCAGAACTTGGAAAAATCTGGAAATCTCGGGGGACGTGGTTTGTTTATTTATCAAAAATTGTTAATCGATAATCATCGATTTACAGCGGTACTGATGCTTCTCTAAAAACTTGTTGCAAGTGAATTTCGGGTCAAAATTGGGTAGACGTACTCAGTAGTTATACCAGAACTTGAGAAAATCTAGAAATCCCGGGGAACGTAGTTTGTGTATCTATTAAAAATTGTCAATCGATAATTATCGATTCACAGGGGTACTGATGTTTCTCTAAAAACTTGTGGCAATTGAATTTCGAGTTCAAATTTGGTATACGTACTCAGTAGTTATACCGGAACTCGAAAAAATCTATAAATCACGGGGGACGTGGTTTGTTCATTCATTAAAGATTGTTAATCAATAATTATCGATTCACAGCGGTACTGATGCTTCTCTGAAAACTTGTTGCAAGCAAATTTCGAGTTCAAATTTGGTATACGTACTCAGAAGTTCTACCAGAACATGGCAAAAATTCGAGAAATACCGGGGCACGTGGTTTGGTTAATGATTAAAAATTGTTAATCGATAATTATCGATTCACAGCGGTACTGATGCTTTTCTAAAAACTTGTTGCAAGGGAATTTCAAGTTGAAATTTGGTATACGTACTCAGTAGTTATACTGGAACTTGGAAAAAAATCGAGAAATGCCGGCGAATGTGGTTTGTTTATTCATTAAAAATTGGTAATCGATAATTATCGATTCACAGCGGTACTGATCCTTCTCTGAAAACTTGTTGCAGGCGAATTTCGAGTTCAAATTTGGTATACGTACTCAGTAGTTCCACGAAAACATGGCAAAAATTCGAGAAATACCGGGGGACGTGGTTTGGCTATTTATTAAAAATTGTTAATCGATAATCATCGATTTACAGCGGTACTGATGCTTCTCTAAAAACTTGTTGCAAGTGAATTTCGAGTTATAATTTGTTATACGTGCTCGGTAGTTATACCAGAACTTGGAAGAATCTAGGAATCCCGGGGGACGTGGTTTGTTCATTTATTAAAGATTGTTAATCGATAATTATCGATTCACAGCGGTACTGATGCTTCTCTAAAAACTTGTTGCAAGTGAATTTCGAGTTCAAATTTGGAATACGTACTCATTAGTTATACCAGAACTCAGAAAAATCTGGAAATCCCGGGGGACGTGGTTTGTTTATTTATCAAAAATTGTTAATCGATAATCATCGATTTACAGCGGTACTGATGCTTCTCTAAAAACTTGTTGCAAGTGAATTTCGAGTTATAATTTGGTATACGTGGTCGGTAGTTATACCAGAACTTGGAAGAATCTAGGAATCCCGGGGGACGTGGTTTGTTCATTTATTAAAGATTGTTAATCGATAATTATCGATTCACAGCGGTACTGATGGTTCTCTAAAAACTTGTTGCAAGTGAATTTCGAGTTCAAATTTGGTATACGTACTCAGTAGTTATACCAGAACCCAGAATCTGGAAATCCCGGGGGACGTGGTTTGTTTATTTATCAAAAATTGTTAATCGATAATTATCGATTCACAGCGGTACTGATGCTTCTCTCAGAACTCGTTGCAAGCGAATTTCGGGTTACAATTCGGTATACGTGCTCGGTAGTTATACCAGAACTTGGAAAAATCTAGGAATCCCGGGGGACGTGGTTTGTTCATTTATTAAAGATTGTTAATCGATAATTATCGATTCACAGCGGTACTGATGCTTCTCTAGAAACTTGTTGCAAGCGAATTCCGAGTTCAAATTTGGTATACGTACTCATTAGTTACACCAGAACATGGCGAAAATTGGAGAAATACCGGGGGACGTGGTTTGGCTATTTATTCAAAATTGTTAATCGATAATTATCGATTCACAGCGGTACTGATGCTTCTCTAAAAACTTGTTGCAAGTGAATTTCCAGTTCAAATTTGGTATACGTACCCAGTAGTTATATCAGAACTCAGAAAAATCTGGAAATCCCTGGGGACGTGGTTTGTTTATTCATTAAAAATTGTTAATCGATAATTATCGATTCACAGCGGTACTGATGCTTCTCTAAAAACTTGTTGCAAGCGAATTTCGGGTTACAATTTGGTATACGTACTCAGTATCCATACTAGAACTTGAAAAAATCTAGAAATCTCGGGGGACGTGGTTTGTTTATTCATCAAAAATTGTTAATCGATAATTATCGATTCACAGCGGTACTGATGCTCCTCTAAAAACTTGTTGCAACGGAATTTCGCGATGAAATTTGGTATACGTACTCAGTAGTTATACTGGAACTTGGAAAAAAATCGAGAAATGCCGGCGGATGTAGTTTGTTTATTTATTAAAAATTGTTAATCGATAATTATCGTTTCACAGCGGTACTGATGCTTGTCTAAAAACTTGTTGCAAGCGAATTTCGATTTGAAATTTGGTATACGTACTCAGTAGTTATACCAGAACTTGGAAAAATCTGGAAATCTCGGGGGACGTGGTTTGTTTATTTATCAAAAATTGTTAATCGATAATCATCGATTTACAGCGGTACTGATGCTTCTCTAAAAACTTGTTGCAAGTGAATTTCGGGTCAAAATTGGGTAGACGTACTCAGTAGTTATACCAGAACTTGAGAAAATCTAGAAATCCCGGGGAACGTAGTTTGTGTATCTATTAAAAATTGTCAATCGATAATTATCGATTCACAGGGGTACTGATGTTTCTCTAAAAACTTGTGGCAATTGAATTTCGAGTTCAAATTTGGTATACGTACTCAGTAGTTATACCGGAACTCGAAAAAATCTATAAATCACGGGGGACGTGGTTTGTTCATTCATTAAAGATTGTTAATCAATAATTATCGATTCACAGCGGTACTGATGCTTCTCTGAAAACTTGTTGCAAGCAAATTTCGAGTTCAAATTTGGTATACGTACTCAGAAGTTCTACCAGAACATGGCAAAAATTCGAGAAATACCGGGGCACGTGGTTTGGTTAATGATTAAAAATTGTTAATCGATAATTATCGATTCACAGCGGTACTGATGCTTTTCTAAAAACTTGTTGCAAGGGAATTTCGAGTTGAAATTTGGTATACGTACTCAGTAGTTATACTGGAACTTGGAAAAAAATCGAGAAATGCCGGCGAATGTGGTTTGTTTATTCATTAAAAATTGGTAATCGATAATTATCGATTCACAGCGGTACTGATCCTTCTCTGAAAACTTGTTGCAGGCGAATTTCGAGTTCAAATTTGGTATACGTACTCAGTAGTTCCACGAAAACATGGCAAAAATTCGAGAAATACCGGGGGACGTGGTTTGGCTATTTATTAAAAATTGTTAATCGATAATCATCGATTTACAGCGGTACTGATGCTTCTCTAAAAACTTGTTGCAAGTGAATTTCGAGTTATAATTTGTTATACGTGCTCGGTAGTTATACCAGAACTTGGAAGAATCTAGGAATCCCGGGGGACGTGGTTTGTTCATTTATTAAAGATTGTTAATCGATAATTATCGATTCACAGCGGTACTGATGCTTCTCTAAAAACTTGTTGCAAGTGAATTTCGAGTTCAAATTTGGAATACGTACTCATTAGTTATACCAGAACTCAGAAAAATCTGGAAATCCCGGGGGACGTGGTTTGTTTATTTATCAAAAATTGTTAATCGATAATCATCGATTTACAGCGGTACTGATGCTTCTCTAAAAACTTGTTGCAAGTGAATTTCGAGTTATAATTTGGTATACGTGCTCGGTAGTTATACCAGAACTTGGAAGAATCTAGGAATCCCGGGGGACGTGGTTTGTTCATTTATTAAAGATTGTTAATCGATAATTATCGATTCACAGCGGTACTGATGGTTCTCTAAAAACTTGTTGCAAGTGAATTTCGAGTTCAAATTTGGTATACGTACTCAGTAGTTATACCAGAACCCAGAAAAATCTGGAAATCCCGGGGGACGTGGTTTTCTTATTTATCAAAAATTGTTAATCGATAATTATCGATTCACAGCGGTACTGATGCTTCTCTCAGAACTCGTTGCAAGCGAATTTCGGGTTACAATTCGGTATACGTGCTCGGTAGTTATACCAGAACTTGGAAAAATCTAGGAATCCCGGGGGACGTGGTTTGTTCATTTATTAAAGATTGTTAATCGATAATTATCGACTCACAGCGGTACTGATGCTTCTCTAAAAACTTGTTGCAAGTGAATTTCGAGTTCAAATTTGGAATACGTACTCATTAGTTATACCAGAACTCAGAAAAATCTGGAAATCCCGGGGGACGTGGTTTGTTTATTTATCAAAAATTGTTAATCGATAATTATCGATTCACAGCGGTACTGATGCTTCTCTCAAAACTCGTTGCAAGCGAATTTCGGGTTACAATTTGGTATACGTGCTCGGTAGTTATACCAGAACTTGGAAAAATCTAGAAATTCCGGGGGACGTGGTTTGTTTATTTAACAAAAATTGTTAATCGATAATTATCGATTCACATCGGTACTGATGCTTCTTTCAAAACTTGTCGCAAGCGAATTTCGAGTTCAAATTTGGTATACGTATTCAGTAGTTCTATCAGAAGATGGGAAAAATTCGAGAAATGCCGGGGGACGTGGTTTGTTTATTCATTAAAAATTGTTAATCGATAATTATCGATTCACAGCGGTACTGATGCTTCTCTAAAAACTTGTTGGAAACGAATTTCGGGTTAAAATTTGGTATACGTGCTCGGTAGTTATACCAGAACTTGGAAGAATCTAGGAATCCCGGGGGACGTGGTTTGTTCATTTATTAAAGATTGTTAATCGATAATTATCGATTCACAGCGGTACTGATGCTTCTCTAAAAACTTGTTGCAAGTGAATTTCGAGTTCAAATTTGGAATACGTACTCATTAGTTATACCAGAACTTAGAAAAATCTGGAAATCCCGGGGGACGTGGTTTGTTTATTTATCAAAAATTGTTAATCGATAATTATCGATTCACAGCGGTACTGATGCTTCTCTCAAAACTCGTTGCAAGCGAATTTCGGGTTACAATTTGGTATACGTGCTCGGTAGTTATACCAGAACTTGGAAAAATCTAGAAATCCCGGGGGACGTGGTTTGTTTATTTAACAAAAATTGTTAATCGATAATTATCGATTCACATCGGTACTGATGCTTCTTTCAAAACTTGTCGCAAGCGAATTTCGAGTTCAAATTTGGTATACGTATTCAGTAGTTCTATCAGAAGATGGGAAAAATTCGAGAAATGCCGGGGGACGTGGTTTGTTTATTTATTAAAAATTGTTAATCGATAATTATCGATTCACAGCGGTACTGATGCTTCTCTAAAAACTTGTTGGAAACGAATTTCGGGTTAAAATTTGGTATACGTACTTCGTAGTTATACCAAAACTTGGAAAAATCTATAAATCCCGGGGAACGTGGTTTGTTCATTTATTAAAGATTGTTAATCGATAATTATCGATTCACAGCATTACTGATTCTTCTCTAAAAATTTGTTGCAAGCGAATTTCGAGTTCAAATTTGGTATACGTACTCAGTAGTTCTACCAGAACATGGCAAAAATTCGAGAAATACCGGGGGACGTGGTTTGGTTAATTATTAAAAATTGTTAATCGATAATTATCGATTCACAGCGGTACTGACGCTTTTCTAAAAACTTGTTGCAAGGGAACTTCGAGTTGAAATTTGGTATACGTACTCAGTAGTTATACTGGAACTTGGAAAAAAATCGAGAAATGCCGGCGGATGTGGATTGTTTATTCATTAAAAATTGTTAATCGATAATTATCGATTCACAGCGGTACTGATGCTCGTCTAAAAACTTGTCGAAAGCGAATTTCAATTTAAAATTTGGTATACGTACTCAGTAGTTATACCGGAACTTGGAAAAATCTGGAAATCTCGGGGGACGTGGTTTGTTTATTTATCAAAAATTTTTAATCGATGATTATCGATTCACAGCGGTACTGATGCTTCTCTCAGAACTTGTTGCAAGCGAATTTCGGATCAAAATTTGGTATACGTACTCAGTAGTTATACCAGAACTTGGAAAAATCTGATAATCTCGGAAGACGTGGTTTGTTTATTTGCCAAAAATTGTTAATCGATAATTATCGATTCACAGCGGTACTGATGCTTCTCTAAAAACTTGTTGCAAGGGAATTTCGGGTTGAAATACGGTATACGTACTCAGTAGTTATACTGGAACTTGGAAAAAAATCGAGAAATGCCGGCGAATGTGGTTTGTTTATTTATTAAAAATTGGTAATCGATAATTATCGATTCACAGCGGTACTGATGCTTGTCTAAAAACTTGTCGCAAGCGAATTTGAATTTGAAATTTGGTATACGTAATCAGTAGTTATACCAGAACTTGGAAAAATCTGGAAATCTCGGGGGACGTGGTTTGTTTATTCATCAAAAATTGTTAATCGATGATTATCGATTCACAGCGGTACTGATGCTTCTCTCAGAACTTGTTGCGAGCGAATTTCGGGTCAAAATTTGGTATACGTACTCAGTAGTTATACCAGAACTTGGAAAAATCTGATAATCTCGGAGGACGTGGTTTGTTTATTTAACAAAAATTGTTAATCGATAATTATCGATTCACATCGGTACTGATGCTTCTTTCAAAACTTGTCGCAAGCGAATTTCGAGTTCAAATTTGGTATACGTACTCAGTAGTTCTATCAGAAGATGGGAAAAATTCGAGAAATGCCGGGGGACGTGGTTTGTTTATTCATTAAAAATTGTTAATCGATAATTATCGATTCACAGCGGTACTGATGCTTCTCTAAAAACTTGTTGGAAACGAATTTCGGGTTGAAATTTGGTATACGTACTTCGTAGTTATACCAAAACTTGGAAAAATTTATTAATCCCGGGGGACGTGGTTTGTTCATTTATTAAAGATTGTTAATCGATAATTATCGATTCACAGCGGTACTGATTCTTCTCTAAAAACTTGTTGCAAGTGAATTTCGAGTTCAAATTTGGAATACGTACTCAGTAGTTATACCAGAACTTGGAAAAATCTGGAAATCTCGGGGGACGTGGTTTGTTTATTTATCAAAAATTGTTAATCGATGATTATCGATTCACAGCGGTACTGATGCTTCTCTCAGAACTTGTTGCGAACTAATTTCGGGTCAAAATTTGGTATACGTACTCAGTAGTTATACCAGAACTTGGAAAAATCTGATAATCTCGGAAGACGTGGTTTGTTTATTTGCCAAAAATTGTTGATCGATAATTATCGATTCACAGCGGTACTGATGCTTCTCTAAAAACTTGTTGCAAGGGAATTTCGGGTTGAAATACGGTATACATACTCAGTAGTTATACTGGAACTTGGGAAAAAATCGAGAAATGCCGGCGAATGTGGTTTGTTTATTCATTGAAAATTGATAATCGATAATTATCGATTCACAGCGGTACTGATCCTTCTCTGAAAACTTGTTGCAGGCGAATTTCGAGTTCAAATTTGGTATACGTACTCAGTAGTTCCACGAAAACATGGCAAAAATTCGAGAAATACCGGGGGACGTGGTTTGGCTATTTATTAAAAATTGTTAATCGATAATCATCGATTTACAGCGGTACTGATGCTTCTCTAAAAACTTGTTGCAAGTGAATTTCGAGTTATAATTTGGTATACGTGCTCGGTAGTTATACCAGAACTTGGAAGAATCTAGGAATCCCGGGGGACGTGGTTTGTTCATTTATTAAAGATTGTTAATCGATAATTATCGATTCACAGCGGTACTGATGGTTCTCTAAAAACTTGTTGCAAGTGAATTTCGAGTTCAAATTTGGTATACGTACTCAGTAGTTATACCAGAACTCAGAAAAATCTGGAAATCCCGGGGGACGTGGTTTGTTTATTTATCAAAAATTGTTAATCGATAATTATCGATTCACAGCGGTACTGATGCTTCTCTCAGAACTCGTTGCAAGCGAATTTCGGGTTACAATTTGGTATACGTGCTCGGTAGTTATACCAGAACTTGGAAAAATCTAGGAATCCCGGGGGACGTGGTTTGTTCATTCATTAAAGATTGTTAATCGATAATTATCGATTCACAGCGGTACTGATGCTTCTCTAGAAACTTGTTGCAAGCGAATTCCGAATTCAAATTTGGTATACATACTCATTAGTTACACCAGAACATGGCGAAAATTCGAGAAATACCGGGGGACGTGGTTTGGCTATTTATTCAAAATTGTTAATCGATAATTATCGATTCACAGCGGTACTGATGCTTCTCTAAAAACTTGTTGCAAGTGAATTTCCAGTTCAAATTTGGTATACGTACCCAGTAGTTATATCAGAACTTGAAAAAATCTAGAAATCTCGGGGGACGTGGTTTGTTTATTCATTAAAAATTGTTAATCGATAATTATCGATTCACAGCGGTACTGATGCTTCTCTAAAAACTTGTTGCAAGCGAATTTCGGGTTACAATTTGGTATACGTACTCAGTATTCATACCAGAACTTGAAAAAATCTAGAAATCTCGGGGGACGTGGTTTGTTTATTCATCAAAAATTGTTAATCGATGATTATCGATTCACAGCGGTACTGATGCTCCTCTAAAAACTTGTTGCAACGGAATTTCGCGATAAAATTTGGTATACGTACTCAGTAGTTATACTGGAACTTGGAAAAAAATCGAGAAATGCCGGCGGATGTAGTTCGTTTATTTATTAAAAATTGTTAATCGATAATTATCGATTCACAGCGGTACTGATGCTTGTCTAAAAACTTGTTGCAAGCGAATTTCGATTTGAAATTTGGTATACGTACTCAGTAGTTATACCAGAACTTGGAAAAATCTGGAAATCTCGGGGGACGTGGTTTGTTTATTTATCAAAAATTGTTAATCGATAATTATCGATTCACAGCGGTACTGATGCTTCTCTCAAAACTTGTTGCAAGTGAATTTCGGGTCAAAATTTGGTAGACGTACTCAGTAGTTATACCAGAACTTGAGAAAATCTAGAAATCCCGGGGAACGTAGTTTGTGTATCTATTAAAAATTGTCAATCGATAATTATCGATTCACAGCGGTACTGATGTTTCTCTAAAAACTTGTGGCAATTGAATTTCGAGTTCAAATTTGGTATACGTACTCAGTAGTTATACCGGAACTCGAAAAAATCTATAAATCACGGGGGACGTGGTTCGTTCATTCATTAAAGATTGTTAATCAATAATTATCGATTCACAGCGGTACTGATGCTTCTCTGGAAACTTGTTGCAAGCGAATTTCGAGTTCAAATTTGGTATACGTACTCAGAAGTTCTACCAGAACATGGCAAAAATTCGAGAAATACCGGGGCACGTGGTTTGGTTGATGATTAAAAATTGTTAATCGATAATTATCGATTCACAGCGGTACTGATGCTTTTCTAAAAACTTGTTGCAAGGGAATTTCGAGTTGAAATTTGGTATACGTACTCAGGAGTTATACTGGAACTTGGGAAAAAATCGAGAAATGCCGGCGAATGTGGTTTGTTTATTCATTAAAAATTGGTAATCGATAATTATCGATTCACAGCGGTACTGATGCTTCTCTAAAAACTTGTTGCAAGTGAATTTCGAGTTCAAATTTGGAATACGTACTCAGTAGTTATACCAGAACTCAGAAAAATCTGGAAATCCCGGGGGACGTGGTTTGTTTATTTATCAAAAATTGTTAATCGATAATTATCGATTCACAGCGGTACTGATGCTTCTCTCAAAACTCGTTGCAAGCGAATTTCGGGTTACAATTTGGTATACGTGCTCGGTAGTTATACCAGAACTTGGAAAAATCTAGGAATCCCGGGGGACGTGGTTTGTTCATTTATTAAAGATTGTTAATCGATAATTATCGATTCACAGCGGTACTGATGCTTCTCTAGAAACTTGTTGCAAGCGAATTCCGAGTTCAAATTTGGTATACGTACTCATTAGTTACACCAGAACATGGCAAAAATTCGAGAAATACCGGGGGACGTGGTTTGGCTATTTATTCAAAATTGTTAATCGATAATTATCGATTCACAGCGGTACTGATGCTTCTCTCAAAACTTGTTGCAAGTGAATTCCGAGTTCAAATTTGGTATACGTACTCATTAGTTACACCAGAACATGGCAAAAATTCGAGAAATACCGGGAGACGTGGTTTGGCTATTTATTCAAAATTGTTAATCGATAGTTATCGATTCACAGCGGTACTGATGCTTCTCTCAGAACTTGTTGCAAGCGAATTTCAATTCGAAATTTGGTAAACGTACTCAGTAGTTATACCAGAACTTGGAAAAATCTGGAAATCTCGGGGGACGTGGTTTGTTTATTTATCAAAAATTGTTAATCGATGATTATCGATTCACAGCGGTACTGATGCTTCTCTCAGAACTTGTTGCAAGCGAATTTCGGGTCAAAATTTGGTATACGTACTCAGTAGTTATACCAGAACTTGGAAAAATCTGATAATCTCGGAAGACGTGGTTTGTTTATTTGCCAAAAATTATAAATCGATAATTATCGATTTACAGCGGTACTGATGCTTCACTAAAAACTTGTTGCAAAGGAATTTCGGGTTGAAATACGGTATACGTACTCAGTAGTTATACTGGAACTTGGAAAAAAATCGAGAAATGCCGGCGAATGTGGTTTGTTTACTTATTAAAAATTGGTCATCGATAATTATCGATTCACAGCGGTACTGATGCTTGTCTAAAAACTTGTCGCAAGCGAATTTCAATTTGAAATTTGGTATACGTACTCAGTAGTTATACCAGAACTTGGAAAAATCTGGAAATCTCGGGGGACGTGGTTTGTTTATTTATCAAAAATTGTTAATCGATGATTATCGATTCACAGCGGTACTGATGCTTCTCTCAGAACTTGTTGCGAACTAATTTCGGGTCAAAATTTGGTATACGTACTCAGTAGTTATACCAGAACTTGGAAAAATCTGATAATCTCGGAAGACGTGGTTTGTTTATTTGCCAAAAATTGTTAATCGATAATTATCGATTCACAGCGGTACTGATGCTTCTCTAAAAACTTGTTGCAAGGGAATTTCGGGTTGAAATACGGTATACGTACTCAGTAGTTATACTGGAACTTGAAAAAAAATCGAGAAATTCCGGCGAATGTGGTTTGTTTATTCATTAAAAATTGGTAATCGATAATTATCGATTCACAGCGGTACTGATCCTTCTCTGAAAACTTGTTGCAGGCGAATTCCGAGTTCAAATTTGGTATACGTACTCAGTAGTTCCACGAAAACATGGCAAAAATTCGAGAAATACCGGGGGACGTGGTTTGGCTATTTATTAAAAATTGTTAATCGATAATCATCGATTTACAGCGGTACTGATGCTTCTCTAAAAACTTGTTGCAAGTGAATTTCGAGTTATAATTTGGTATACGTGCTCGGTAGTTATACCAGAACTTGGAAGAATCTAGGAATCCCGGGGGACGTGGTTTGTTCATTTATTAAAGATTGTTAATCGATAATTATCGATTCACAGCGGTACTGATGCTTCTCTAAAAACTTGTTGCAAGTGAATTTCGAGTTCAAATTTGGTATACGTACTCAGTAGTTATACCAGAACTCAGAAAAATCTGGAAATCCCGGGGGACGTGGTTTGTTTATTTATCAAAAATTGTTAATCGATAATTATCGATTCACAGCGGTACTGATGCTTCTCTCAAAACTTGTTGCAAGTGAATTTCGGGTCAAAATTTGGTAGACGTACTCAGTAGTTATACCAGAACTTGAGGAAATCTAGAAATCCCGGGGAACGTAGTTTGTGTATCTATTAAAAATTGTCAATCGATAATTATCGATTCACAGCGGTACTGATGTTTCTCTAAAAACTTGTGGCAATTGAATTTCGAGTTCAAATTTGGTATACGTACTCAGTAGTTATACCGGAACTCGAAAAAATCTATAAATCACGGGGGACGTGGTTTGTTCATTCATTAAAGATTGTTAATCAATAATTATCGATTCACAGCGGTACTGATGCTTCTCTGAAAACTTGTTGCAAGCGAATTTCGAGTTCAAATTTGGTATACGTACTCAGAAGTTCTACCAGAACATGGCAAAAATTCGAGAAATACCGGGGCACGTGGTTTGGTTAATGATTAAAAATTGTTAATCGATAATTATCGATTCACAGCGGTACTGATGCTTTTCTAAAAACTTGTTGCAAGGGAATTTCGAGTCGAAATTTGGTATACGTACTCAGGAGTTATACTGGAACTTGGGAAAAAATCGAGAAATGCCGGCGAATGTGGTTTGTTTATTCATTAAAAATTGGTAATCGATAATTATCGATTCACAGCGGTACTGATGCTTCTCTAAAAACTTGTTGCAAGTGAATTTCGAGTTCAAATTTGGAATACGTACTCAGTAGTTATACCAGAACTCAGAAAAATCTGGAAATCCCGGGGGACGTGGTTTGTTTATTTATCAAAAATTGTTAATCGATAATTATCGATTCACAGCGGTACTGATGCTTCTCTCAAAACTCGTTGCAAGCGAATTTCGGGTTACAATTTGGTATACGTGCTCGGTAGTTATACCAGAACTTGGAAAAATCTAGGAATCCCGGGGGACGTGGTTTGTTCATTTATTAAAGATTGTTAATCGATAATTATCGATTCACAGCGGTACTGATGCTTCTCTAGAAACTTGTTGCAAGCGAATTCCGAGTTCAAATTTGGTATACGTACTCATTAGTTACACCAGAACATGGCAAAAATTCGAGAAATACCGGGGGACGTGGTTTGGCTATTTATTCAAAATTGTTAATCGATAATTATCGATTCACAGCGGTACTGATGCTTCTCTCAAAACTTGTTGCAAGTGAATTCCGAGTTCAAATTTGGTATACGTACTCATTAGTTACACCAGAACATGGCAAAAATTCGAGAAATACCGGGAGACGTGGTTTGGCTATTTATTCAAAATTGTTAATCGATAGTTATCGATTCACAGCGGTACTGATGCTTCTCTCAGAACTTGTTGCAAGCGAATTTCAATTCGAAATTTGGTAAACGTACTCAGTAGTTATACCAGAACTTGGAAAAATCTGGAAATCTCGGGGGACGTGGTTTGTTTATTTATCAAAAATTGTTAATCGATGATTATCGATTCACAGCGGTACTGATGCTTCTCTCAGAACTTGTTGCGAACTAATTTCGGGTCAAAATTTGGTATACGTACTCAGTAGTTATACCAGAACTTGGAAAAATCTGATAATCTCGGAAGACGTGGTTTGTTTATTTGCCAAAAATTGTTAATCGATAATTATCGATTCACAGCGGTACTGATGCTTCTCTAAAAACTTGTTGCGAGGAAATTTCGGGTTGAAATACGGTATACGTACTCAGTAGTTATACTGGAACTTGGGAAAAAATCGAGAAATGCCGGCGAATGTGGTTTGTTTATTCATTAAAAATTGGTAATCGATAATTATCGATTCACAGCGGTACTGATCCTTCTCTGAAAACTTGTTGCAGGCGAATTTCGAGTTCAAATTTGGTATACGTACTCAGTAGTTCCACGAAAACATGGCAAAAATTCGAGAAATACCGGGGGACGTGGTTTGGCTATTTATTAAAAATTGTTAATCGATAATCATCGATTTACAGCGGTACTGATGCTTCTCTAAAAACTTGTTGCAAGTGAATTTCGAGTTATAATTTGGTATACGTGCTCGGTAGTTATACCAGAACTTGGAAGAATCTAGGAATCCCGGGGGACGTGGTTTGTTCATTTATTAAAGATTGTTAATCGATAATTATCGATTCACAGCGGTACTGATGCTTCTCTAAAAACTTGTTGCAAGTGAATTTCGAGTTCAAATTTGGTATACGTACTCAGTAGTTATACCAGAACTCAGAAAAATCTGGAAATCCCGGGGGACGTGGTTTGTTTATTTATCAAAAATTGTTAATCGATAATTATCGATTCACAGCGGTACTGATGCTTCTCTCAAAACTTGTTGCGAGTGAATTTCGGGTCAAAATTCGGTAGACGTACTCAGTAGTTATACCAGAACTTGAGAAAATCTAGAAATCCCGGGGAACGTAGTTTGTGTATCTATTAAAAATTGTCAATCGATAATTATCGATTCACAGCGGTACTGATGTTTCTCTAAAAACTTGTGGCAATTGAATTTCGAGTCCAAATTTGGTATACGTACTCAGTAGTTATACCGGAACTCGAAAAAATCTATAAATCACGGGGGACGTGGTTTGTTCATTCATTAAAGATTGTTAATCAATAATTATCGATTCACAGCGGTACTGATGCTTCTCTGAAAACTTGTTGCGAGCGAATTTCGAGTTCAAATTTGGTATACGTACTCAGAAGTTCTACCAGAACATGGCAAAAATTCGAGAAATACCGGGGCACGTGGTTTGGTTAATGATTAAAAATTGTTAATCGATAATTATCGATTCACAGCGGTACTGATGCTTCTCTGAAAACTTGTTGCAGGCGAATTTCGAGTTCAAATTTGGTATACGTACTCAGAAGTTCTACCAGAACATGGCAAAAATTCGAGAAATACCGGGGCACGTGGTTTGGTTAATGATTAAAAATTGTTAATCGATAATTATCGATTCACAGCGGTACTGATGCTTTTCTAAAAACTTGTTGCAAGGGAATTTCGAGTTGAAATTTGGTATACGTACTCAGTAGTTATACTGGAACTTGGGAAAAAATCGAGAAATGCCGGCGAATGTGGTTTGTTTATTCATTAAAAATTGGTAATCGATAATTATCGATTCACAGCGGTACTGATGCTTCTCTAAAAACTTGTTGCAAGTGAATTTCGAGTTCAAATTTGGAATACGTACTCAGTAGTTATACCAGAACTCAGAAAAATCTGGAAATCCCGGGGGACGTGGTTTGTTTATTTATCAAAAATTGTTAATCGATAATTATCGATTCACAGCGGTACTGATGCTTCTCTCAAAACTCGTTGCAAGCGAATTTCGGGTTACAATTTGGTATACGTGCTCGGTAGTTATACCAGAACTTGGAAAAATCTCGGAATCCCGGGGGACGTGGTTTGTTCATTTATTAAAGATTCTTAATCGATAATTATCGATTCACAGCGGTACTGATGCTTCTCTAGAAACTTGTTGCAAGCGAATTCCGAGTTCAAATTTGGTATACGTACTCATTAGTTACACCAGAACATGGCGAAAATTCGAGAAATACCGGGGGACGTGGTTTGGCTATTCATTCAAAATTGTTAATCGATAATTATCGATTCACAGCGGTACTGATGCTTCTCTCAAAACTTGTTGCAAGTGAATTCCGAGTTCAAATTTGGTATACGTACTCATTAGTTACACCAGAACATGGCAAAAATTCGAGAAATACCGGGGGACGTGGTTTGGCTATTTATTCAAAATTGTTAATCGATAGTTATCGATTCACAGCGGTACTGATGCTTCTCTCAGAACTTGTTGCAAGCGAATTTCAATTTGAAATTTGGTATACGTACTCAGTAGTTATACCAGAACTTGGAAAAATCTGGAAATCTCGGGGGACGTGGTTTGTTTATTTATCAAAAATTGTTAATCGATGATTATCGATTCACAGCGGTACTGATGCTTCTCTCAGAACTTGTTGCAAGCGAATTTCGGGTCAAAATTTGGTATACGTACTCAGTAGTTATACCAGAACTTGGAAAAATCTGATAATCTCGGAAGACGTGGTTTGTTTATTTGCCAAAAATTGTAAATCGATAATTATCGATTCACAGCGGTACTGATGCTTCACTAAAAACTTGTTGCAAGGGAATTCCGGGTTGAAATACGGTATACGTACTCAGTAGTTATACTGGAACTTGGAAAAAAATCGAGAAATGCCGGCGAATGTGGTTTGTTTACTTATTAAAAATTGGTCATCGATAATTATCGATTCACAGCGGTACTGATGCTTGTCTAAAAACTTGTCGCAAGCGAATCTCAATTTGAAATTTGGTATACGTACTCAGTAGTTATACCAGAACTTGGAAAAATCTGGAAATCTCGGGGGACGTGGTTTGTTTATTTATCAAAAATTGTTAATCGATGATTATCGATTCACAGCGGTACTGATGCTTCTCTCAGAACTTGTTGCGAACTAATTTCAGGTCAAAATTTGGTATACGTACTCAGTAGTTATACCAGAACTTGGAAAAATCTGATAATCTCGGAAGACGTGGTTTGTTTATTTGCCAAAAATTGTTAATCGATAATTATCGATTCACAGCGGTACTGATGCTTCTCTAAAAACTTGTTGCAAGGGAATTTCGGGTTGAAATACGGTATACGTACTCAGTAGTTATACTGGAACTTGGGAAAAAATCGAGAAATGCCGGCGAATGTGGTTTGTTTATTCATTAAAAATTGGTAATCGATAATTATCGATTCACAGCGGTACTGATGCTTCTCTCAAAACTTGTTGCAAGTGAATTTCGGGTCAAAATTTGGTAGACGTACTCAGTAGTTATACCAGAACTTGAGAAAATCTAGAAATCCCGGGGAACGTAGTTTGTGTATCTATTAAAAATTGTCAATCGATAATTATCGATTCACAGCGGTACTGATGTTTCTCTAAAAACTTGTGGCAATTGAATTTCGAGTTCAAATTTGGTATACGTACTCAGTAGTTATACCGGAACTCGAAAAAATCTATAAATCACTGGGGACGTGGTTTGTTCATTCATTAAAGATTGTTAATCAATAATTATCGATTCACAGCGGTACTGATGCTTCTCTGAAAACTTGTTGCAAGCGAATTTCGAGTTCAAATTTGGTATACGTACTCAGAAGTTCTACCAGAACATGGCAAAAATTCGAGAAATACCGGGGCACGTGGTTTGGTTAATGATTAAAAATTGTTAATCGATAATTATCGATTCACAGCGGTACTGATGCTTCTCTGAAAACTTGTTGCAGGCGAATTTCAAGTTCAAATTTGGTATACGTACTCAGAAGTTCTACCAGAACATGGCAAAAATTCGAGAAATACCGGGGCACGTGGTTTGGTTAATGATTAAAAATTGTTAATCGATAATTATCGATTCACAGCGGTACTGATGCTTTTCTAAAAACTTGTTGCAAGGGAATTTCGAGTTGAAATTTGGTATACGTACTCAGTAGTTATACTGGAACTTGGGAAAAAATCGAGAAATGCCGGCGAATGTGGTTTGTTTATTCATTAAAAATTGGTAATCGATAATTATCGATTCACAGCGGTACTGATGCTTCTCTAAAAACTTGTTGCAAGTGAATTTCGAGTTCAAATTTGGAATACGTACTCAGTAGTTATACCAGAACTCAGAAAAATCTGGAAATCCCGGGGGACGTGGTTTGTTTATTTATCAAAAATTGTTAATCGATAATTATCGATTCACAGCGGTACTGATGCTTCTCTCAAAACTTGTTGCAAGTGAATTTCGGGTCAAAATTTGGTAGACGTACTCAGTAGTTATACCAGAACTTGAGAAAATCTAGAAATCCCGGGGAACGTAGTTTGTGTATCTATTAAAAATTGTCAATCGATAATTATCGATTCACAGCGGTACTGATGTTTCTCTAAAAACTTGTGGCAATTGAATTTCGAGTTCAAATTTGGTATACGTACTCAGTAGTTATACCGGAACTCGAAAAAATCTATAAATCACGGGGGACGTGGTTTGTTCATTCATTAAAGATTGTTAATCAATAATTATCGATTCACAGCGGTACTGATGCTTCTCTGAAAACTTGTTGCAAGCGAATTTCGAGTTCAAATTTAGTATACGTACTCAGAAGTTCTACCAGAACATGGCAAAAATTCGAGAAATACCGGGGCACGTGGTTTGGTTAATGATTAAAAATTGTTAATCGATAATTATCGATTCACAGCGGTACTGATGCTTTTCTAAAAACTTGTTGCAAGGGAATTTCGAGTTGAAATTTGGTATACGTACTCAGGAGTTATACTGGAACTTGGGAAAAAATCGAGAAATGCCGGCGAATGTGGTTTGTTTATTCATTAAAAATTGGTAATCGATAATTATCGATTCACAGCGGTACTGATGCTTCTCTAAAAACTTGTTGCAAGTGAATTTCGAGTTCAAATTTGGAATACGTACTCAGTAGTTATACCAGAACTCAGAAAAATCTGGAAATCCCGGGGGACGTGGTTTGTTTATTTATCAAAAATTGTTAATCGATAATTATCGATTCACAGCGGTACTGATGCTTCTCTCAAAACTCGTTGCAAGCGAATTTCGGGTTACAATTTGGTATACGTGCTCGGTAGTTATACCAGAACTTGGAAAAATCTAGGAATCCCGGGGGACGTGGTTTGTTCATTTATTAAAGATTGTTAATCGATAATTATCGATTCACAGCGGTACTGATGCTTCTCTAGAAACTTGTTGCAAGCGAATTCCGAGTTCAAATTTGGTATACGTACTCATTAGTTACACCAGAACATGGCAAAAATTCGAGAAATACCGGGGGACGTGGTTTGGCTATTTATTCAAAATTGTTAATCGATAATTATCGATTCACAGCGGTACTGATGCTTCTCTCAAAACTTGTTGCAAGTGAATTCCGAGTTCAAATTTGGTATACGTACTCATTAGTTACACCAGAACATGGCAAAAATTCGAGAAATACCGGGAGACGTGGTTTGGCTATTTATTCAAAATTGTTAATCGATAGTTATCGATTCACAGCGGTACTGATGCTTCTCTCAGAACTTGTTGCAAGCGAATTTCAATTCGAAATTTGGTAAACGTACTCAGTAGTTATACCAGAACTTGGAAAAATCTGGAAATCTCGGGGGACGTGGTTTGTTTATTTATCAAAAATTGTTAATCGATGATTATCGATTCACAGCGGTACTGATGCTTCTCTCAGAACTTGTTGCAAGCGAATTTCGGGTCAAAATTTGGTATACGTACTCAGTAGTTATACCAGAACTTGGAAAAATCTGATAATCTCGGAAGACGTGGTTTGTTTATTTGCCAAAAATTGTAAATCGATAATTATCGATTTACAGCGGTACTGATGCTTCACTAAAAACTTGTTGCAAAGGAATTTCGGGTTGAAATACGGTATACGTACTCAGTAGTTATACTGGAACTTGGAAAAAAATCGAGAAATGCCGGCGAATGTGGTTTGTTTACTTATTAAAAATTGGTCATCGATAATTATCGATTCACAGCGGTACTGATGCTTGTCTAAAAACATGTCGCAAGCGAATTTCAATTTGAAATTTGGTATACGTACTCAGTAGTTATACCAGAACTTGGAAAAATTTGGAAATCTCGGGGGACGTGGTTTGTTTATTTATCAAAAATTGTTAATCGATGATTATCGATTCACAGCGGTACTGATGCTTCTCTCAGAACTTGTTGCGAACTAATTTCGGGTCAAAATTTGGTATACGTACTCAGTAGTTATACCAGAACTTGGAAAAATCTGATAATCTCGGAAGACGTGGTTTGTTTATTTGCCAAAAATTGTTAATCGATAATTATCGATTCACAGCGGTACTGATGCTTCTCTAAAAACTTGTTGCGAGGGAATTTCGGGTTGAAATACGGTATACGTACTCAGTAGTTATACTGGAACTTGGGAAAAAATCGAGAAATGCCGGCGAATGTGGTTTGTTTATTCATTAAAAATTGGTAATCGATAATTATCGATTCACAGCGGTACTGATCCTTCTCTGAAAACTTGTTGCAGGCGAATTTCGAGTTCAAATTTGGTATACGTACTCAGTAGTTCCACGAAAACATGGCAAAAATTCGAGAAATACCGGGGGACGTGGTTTGGCTATTTATTAAAAATTGTTAATCGATAATCATCGATTTACAGCGGTACTGATGCTTCTCTAAAAACTTGTTGCAAGTGAATTTCGAGTTATAATTTGGTATACGTGCTCGGTAGTTATACCAGAACTTGGAAGAATCTAGGAATCCCGGGGGACGTGGTTTGTTCATTTATTAAAGATTGTTAATCGATAATTATCGATTCACAGCGGTACTGATGCTTCTCTAAAAACTTGTTGCAAGTGAATTTCGAGTTCAAATTTGGTATACGTACTCAGTAGTTATACCAGAACTCAGAAAAATCTGGAAATCCCGGGGGACGTGGTTTGTTTATTTATCAAAAATTGTTAATCGATAATTATCGATTCACAGCGGTACTGATGCTTCTCTCAAAACTTGTTGCGAGTGAATTTCGGGTCAAAATTCGGTAGACGTACTCAGTAGTTATACCAGAACTTGAGAAAATCTAGAAATCCCGGGGAACGTAGTTTGTGTATCTATTAAAAATTGTCAATCGATAATTATCGATTCACAGCGGTACTGATGTTTCTCTAAAAACTTGTGGCAATTGAATTTCGAGTCCAAATTTGGTATACGTACTCAGTAATTATACCGGAACTCGAAAAAATCTATAAATCACGGGGGACGTGGTTTGTTCATTCATTAAAGATTGTTAATCAATAATTATCGATTCACAGCGGTACTGATGCTTCTCTGAAAACTTGTTGCGAGCGAATTTCGAGTTCAAATTTGGTATACGTACTCAGAAGTTCTACCAGAACATGGCAAAAATTCGAGAAATACCGGGGCACGTGGTTTGGTTAATGATTAAAAATTGTTAATCGATAATTATCGATTCACAGCGGTACTGATGCTTCTCTGAAAACTTGTTGCAGGCGAATTTCGAGTTCAAATTTGGTATACGTACTCAGAAGTTCTACCAGAACATGGCAAAAATTCGAGAAATACCGGGGCACGTGGTTTGGTTAATGATTAAAAATTGTTAATCGATAATTATCGATTCACAGCGGTACTGATGCTTTTCTAAAAACTTGTTGCAAGGGAATTTCGAGTTGAAATTTGGTATACGTACTCAGTAGTTATACTGGAACTTGGGAAAAAATCGAGAAATGCCGGCGAATGTGGTTTGTTTATTCATTAAAAATTGGTAATCGATAATTATCGATTCACAGCGGTACTGATGCTTCTCTAAAAACTTGTTGCAAGTGAATTTCGAGTTCAAATTTGGAATACGTACTCAGTAGTTATACCAGAACTCAGAAAAATCTGGAAATCCCGGGGGACGTGGTTTGTTTATTTATCAAAAATTGTTAATCGATAATTATCGATTCACAGCGGTACTGATGCTTCTCTCAAAACTCGTTGCAAGCGAATTTCGGGTTACAATTTGGTATACGTGCTCGGTAGTTATACCAGAACTTGGAAAAATCTCGGAATCCCGGGGGACGTGGTTTGTTCATTTATTAAAGATTGTTAATCGATAATTATCGATTCACAGCGGTACTGATGCTTCTCTAGAAACTTGTTGCAAGCGAATTCCGAGTTCAAATTTGGTATACGTACTCATTAGTTACACCAGAACATGGCAAAAATTCGAGAAATACCGGGGGACGTGGTTTGGCTATTCATTCAAAATTGTTAATCGATAATTATCGATTCACAGCGGTACTGATGCTTTTCTCAAAACTTGTTGCAAGTGAATTCCGAGTTCAAATTTGGTATACGTACTCATTAGTTACACCAGAACATGGCAAAAATTCGAGAAATACCGGGGGACGTGGTTTGGCTATTTATTCAAAATTGTTAATCGATAGTTATCGATTCACAGCGGTACTGATGCTTCTCTCAGAACTTGTTGCAAGCGAATTTCAATTTGAAATTTGGTATACGTACTCAGTAGTTATACCAGAACTTGGAAAAATCTGGAAATCTCGGGGGACGTGGTTTGTTTATTTATCAAAAATTGTTAATCGATCATTATCGATTCACAGCGGTACTGATGCTTCTCTCAGAACTTGTTGCAAGCGAATTTCGGGTCAAAATTTGGTATACGTACTCAGTAGTTATACCAGAACTTGGAAAAATCTGATAATCTCGGAAGACGTGGTTTGTTTATTTGCCAAAAATTGTAAATCGATAATTATCGATTCACAGCGGTACTGATGCTTCACTAAAAACTTGTTGCAAGGGAATTCCGGGTTGAAATACGGTATACGTACTCAGTAGTTATACTGGAACTTGGAAAAAAATCGAGAAATGCCGGCGAATGTGGTTTGTTTACTTATTAAAAATTGGTCATCGATAATTATCGATTCACAGCGGTACTGATGCTTGTCTAAAAACTTGTCGCAAGCGAATCTCAATTTGAAATTTGGTATACGTACTCAGTAGTTATACCAGAACTTGGAAAAATCTGGAAATCTCGGGGGACGTGGTTTGTTTATTTATCAAAAATTGTTAATCGATGATTATCGATTCACAGCGGTACTGATGCTTCTCTCAGAACTTGTTGCGAACTAATTTCAGGTCAAAATTTGGTATACGTACTCAGTAGTTATACCAGAACTTGGAAAAATCTGATAATCTCGGAAGACGTGGTTTGTTTATTTGCCAAAAATTGTTAATCGATAATTATCGATTCACGGCGGTACTGATGCTTCTCTAAAAACTTGTTGCAAGGGAATTTCGGGTTGAAATACGGTATACGTACTCAGTAGTTATACTGGAACTTGGGAAAAAATCGAGAAATGCCGGCGAATGTGGTTTGTTTATTCATTAAAAATTGGTAATCGATAATTATCGATTCACAGCGGTACTGATGCTTCTCTCAAAACTTGTTGCGAGTGAATTTCGGGTCAAAATTTGGTAGACGTACTCAGTAGTTATACCAGAACTTGAGAAAATCTAGAAATCCCGGGGAACGTAGTTTGTGTATCTATTAAAAATTGTCAATCGATAATTATCGATTCACAGCGGTACTGATGTTTCTCTAAAAACTTGTGGCAATTGAATTTCGAGTTCAAATTTGGTATACGTACTCAGTAGTTATACCGGAACTCGAAAAAATCTATAAATCACTGGGGACGTGGTTTGTTCATTCATTAAAGATTGTTAATCAATAATTATCGATTCACAGCGGTACTGATGCTTCTCTGAAAACTTGTTGCAAGCGAATTTCGAGTTCAAATTTGGTATACGTACTCAGAAGTTCTACCAGAACATGGCAAAAATTCGAGAAATACCGGGGCACGTGGTTTGGTTAATGATTAAAAATTGTTAATCGATAATTATCGATTCACAGCGGTACTGATGCTTCTCTGAAAACTTGTTGCAGGCGAATTTCAAGTTCAAATTTGGTATACGTACTCAGAAGTTCTACCAGAACATGGCAAAAATTCGAGAAATACCGGGGCACGTGGTTTGGTTAATGATTAAAAATTGTGAATCGATAATTATCGATTCACAGCGGTACTGATGCTTTTCTAAAAACTTGTTGCAAGGGAATTTCGAGTTGAAATTTGGTATACGTACTCAGTAGTTATACTGGAACTTGGGAAAAAATCGAGAAATGCCGGCGAATGTGGTTTGTTTATTCATTAAAAATTGGTAATCGATAATTATCGATTCACAGCGGTACTGATGCTTCTCTAAAAACTTGTTGCAAGTGAATTTCGAGTTCAAATTTGGAATACGTACTCAGTAGTTATACCAGAACTCAGAAAAATCTGGAAATCCCGGGGGACGTGGTTTGTTTATTTATCAAAAATTGTTAATCGATAATTATCGATTCACAGCGGTACTGATGCTTCTCTCAAAACTCGTTGCAAGCGAATTTCGGGTTACAATTTGGTATACGTGCTCGGTAGTTATACCAGAACTTGGAAAAATCTCGGAATCCCGGGGGACGTGGTTTGTTCATTTATTAAAGATTGTTAATCGATAATTATCGATTCACAGCGGTACTGATGCTTCTCTAGAAACTTGTTGCAAGCGAATTCCGAGTTCAAATTTGGTATACGTACTCATTAGTTACACCAGAACATGGCAAAAATTCGAGAAATACCGGGGGACGTGGTTTGGCTATTCATTCAAAATTGTTAATCGATAATTATCGATTCACAGCGGTACTGATGCTTCTCTCAAAACTTGTTGCAAGTGAATTCCGAGTTCAAATTTGGTATACGTACTCATTAGTTACACCAGAACATGGCAAAAATTCGAGAAATACCGGGGGACGTGGTTTGGCTATTTATTCAAAATTGTTAATCGATAGTTATCGATTCACAGCGGTACTGATGCTTCTCTCAGAACTTGTTGCAAGCGAATTTCAATTTGAAATTTGGTATACGTACTCAGTAGTTATACCAGAACTTGGAAAAATCTGGAAATCTCGGGGGACGTGGTTTGTTTATTTATCAAAAATTGTTAATCGATGATTATCGATTCACAGCGGTACTGATGCTTCTCTCAGAACTTGTTGCAAGCGAATTTCGGGTCAAAATTTGGTATACGTACTCAGTAGTTATACCAGAACTTGGAAAAATCTGATAATCTCGGAAGACGTGGTTTGTTTATTTGCCAAAAATTGTAAATCGATAATTATCGATTCACAGCGGTACTGATGCTTCACTAAAAACTTGTTGCAAGGGAATTCCGGGTCGAAATACGGTATACGTACTCAGTAGTTATACTGGAACTTGGAAAAAAATCGAGAAATGCCGGCGAATGTGGTTTGTTTACTTATTAAAAATTGGTCATCGATAATTATCGATTCACAGCGGTACTGATGCTTGTCTAAAAACTTGTCGCAAGCGAATCTCAATTTGAAATTTGGTATACGTACTCAGTAGTTATACCAGAACTTGGAAAAATCTGGAAATCTCGGGGGACGTGGTTTGTTTATTTATCAAAAATTGTTAATCGATGATTATCGATTCACAGCGGTACTGATGCTTCTCTCAGAACTTGTTGCGAACTAATTTCAGGTCAAAATTTGGTATACGTACTCAGTAGTTATACCAGAACTTGGAAAAATCTGATAATCTCGGAAGACGTGGTTTGTTTATTTGCCAAAAATTGTTAATCGATAATTATCGATTCACAGCGGTACTGATGCTTCTCTAAAAACTTGTTGCAAGGGAATTTCGGGTTGAAATACGGTATACGTACTCAGTAGTTATACTGGAACTTGGGAAAAAATCGAGAAATGCCGGCGAATGTGGTTTGTTTATTCATTAAAAATTGGTAATCGATAATTATCGATTCACAGCGGTACTGATGCTTCTCTCAAAACTTGTTGCGAGTGAATTTCGGGTCAAAATTTGGTAGACGTACTCAGTAGTTATACCAGAACTTGAGAAAATCTAGAAATCCCGGGGAACGTAGTTTGTGTATCTATTAAAAATTGTCAATCGATAATTATCGATTCACAGCGGTACTGATGTTTCTCTAAAAACTTGTGGCAATTGAATTTCGAGTTCAAATTTGGTATACGTACTCAGTAGTTATACCGGAACTCGAAAAAATCTATAAATCACTGGGGACGTGGTTTGTTCATTCATTAAAGATTGTTAATCAATAATTATCGATTCACAGCGGTACTGATGCTTCTCTGAAAACTTGTTGCAAGCGAATTTCGAGTTCAAATTTGGTATACGTACTCAGAAGTTCTACCAGAACATGGCAAAAATTCGAGAAATACCGGGGCACGTGGTTTGGTTAATGATTAAAAATTGTTAATCGATAATTATCGATTCACAGCGGTACTGATGCTTCTCTGAAAACTTGTTGCAGGCGAATTTCAAGTTCAAATTTGGTATACGTACTCAGAAGTTCTACCAGAACATGGCAAAAATTCGAGAAATACCGGGGCACGTGGTTTGGTTAATGATTAAAAATTGTGAATCGATAATTATCGATTCACAGCGGTACTGATGCTTTTCTAAAAACTTGTTGCAAGGGAATTTCGAGTTGAAATTTGGTATACGTACTCAGTAGTTATACTGGAACTTGGGAAAAAATCGAGAAATGCCGGCGA
Source organism: Tenthredo livida (assembly GCA_963992785.1). NCBI lineage: Eukaryota > Metazoa > Arthropoda > Insecta > Hymenoptera > Tenthredinidae > Tenthredo > Tenthredo livida. Next base: position 13,179,889 of record OZ023068.1, on the reverse strand, counting down.
ATGTGGTTTGTTTATTCATTAAAAATTGGTAATCGATAATTATCGATTCACAGCGGTACTGATGCTTCTCTAAAAACTTGTTGCAAGTGAATTTCGAGTTCAAATTTGGAATACGTACTCAGTAGTTATACCAGAACTCAGAAAAATCTGGAAATCCCGGGGGACGTGGTTTGTTTATTTATCAAAAATTGTTAATCGATAATTATCGATTCACAGCGATACTGATGCTTCTCTCAAAACTCGTTGCAAGCGAATTTCGGGTTACAATTTGGTATACGTGCTCGGTAGTTATACCAGAACTTGGAAAAATCTCGGAATCCCGGGGGACGTGGTTTGTTCATTTATTAAAGATTGTTAATCGATAATTATCGATTCACAGCGGTACTGATGCTTCTCTAGAAACTTGTTGCAAGCGAATTCCGAGTTCAAATTTGGTATACGTACTCATTAGTTACACCAGAACATGGCAAAAATTCGAGAAATACCGGGGGACGTGGTTTGGCTATTCATTCAAAATTGTTAATCGATAATTATCGATTCACAGCGGTACTGATGCTTCTCTAGAAACTTGTTGCAAGCGAATTCCGAGTTCAAATTTGGTATACGTACTCATTAGTTACACCAGAACATGGCAAAAATTCGAGAAATACCGGGGGACGTGGTTTGGCTATTTATTCAAAATTGTTAATCGATAGTTATCGATTCACAGCGGTACTGATGCTTCTCTCAGAACTTGTTGGAAGCGAATTTCAATTTGAAATTTGGTATACGTACTCAGTAGTTATACCAGAACTTGGAAAAATCTGGAAATCTCGGGGGACGTGGTTTGTTTATTTATCAAAAATTGTTAATCGATGATTATCGATTCACAGCGGTACTGATGCTTCTCTCAGAACTTGTTGCGAACTAATTTCAGGTCAAAATTTGGTATACGTACTCAGTAGTTATACCAGAACTTGGAAAAATCTGATAATCTCGGAAGACGTGGTTTGTTTATTTGCCAAAAATTGTTAATCGATAATTATCGATTCACAGCGGTACTGATGCTTCTCTAAAAACTTGTTGCAAGGGAATTTCGGGTTGAAATACGGTATACGTACTCAGTAGTTATACTGGAACTTGGGAAAAAATCGAGAAATGCCGGCGAATGTGGTTTGTTTATTCATTAAAAATTGGTAATCGATAATTATCGATTCACAGCGGTACTGATGCTTCTCTCAAAACTTGTTGCAAGTGAATTTCGGGTCAAAATTTGGTAGACGTACTCAGTAGTTATACCAGAACTTGAGAAAATCTAGAAATCCCGGGGAACGTAGTTTGTGTATCTATTAAAAATTGTCAATCGATAATTATCGATTCACAGCGGTACTGATGTTTCTCTAAAAACTTGTGGCAATTGAATTTCGAGTTCAAATTTGGTATACGTACTCAGTAGTTATACCGGAACTCGAAAAAATCTATAAATCACTGGGGACGTGGTTTGTTCATTCATTAAAGATTGTTAATCAATAATTATCGATTCACAGCGGTACTGATGCTTCTCTGAAAACTTGTTGCAAGCGAATTTCGAGTTCAAATTTGGTATACGTACTCAGAAGTTCTACCAGAACATGGCAAAAATTCGAGAAATACCGGGGCACGTGGTTTGGTTAATGATTAAAAATTGTTAATCGATAATTATCGATTCACAGCGGTACTGATGCTTCTCTGAAAACTTGTTGCAGGCGAATTTCAAGTTCAAATTTGGTATACGTACTCAGAAGTTCTACCAGAACATGGAAAAAATTCGAGAAATACCGGGGCACGTGGTTTGGTTAATGATTAAAAATTGTTAATCGATAATTATCGATTCACAGCGGTACTGATGATTTTCTAAAAACTTGTTGCAAGGGAATTTCGAGTTGAAATTTGGTATACGTACTCAGTAGTTATACTGGAACTTGGGAAAAAATCGAGAAATGCCGGCGAATGTGGTTTGTTTATTCATTAAAAATTGGTAATCGATAATTATCGATTCACAGCGGTACTGATGCTTCTCTAAAAACTTGTTGCAAGTGAATTTCGAGTTCAAATTTGGAATACGTACTCAGTAGTTATACCAGAACTCAGAAAAATCTGGAAATCCCGGGGGACGTGGTTTGTTTATTTATCAAAAATTGTTAATCGATAATTATCGATTCACAGCGGTACTGATGCTTCTCTCAAAACTCGTTGCAAGCGAATTTCGGGTTACAATTTGGTATACGTGCTCGGTAGTTATACCAGAACTTGGAAAAATCTCGGAATCCCGGGGGACGTGGTTTGTTCATTTATTAAAGATTGTTAATCGATAATTATCGATTCACAGCGGTACTGATGCTTCTCTAGAAACTTGTTGCAAGCGAATTCCGAGTTCAAATTTGGTATACGTACTCATTAGTTACGCCAGAACATGGCAAAAATTCGAGAAATACCGGGGGACGTGGTTTGGCTATTTATTCAAAATTGTTAATCGATAATTATCGATTCACAGCGGTACTGATGCTTCTCTCAAAACTTGTTGCAAGTGAATTCCGAGTTCAAATTTGGTATACGTACTCATTAGTTACACCAGAACATGGCAAAAATTCGAGAAATACCGGGGGACGTGGTTTGGCTATTTATTCAAAATTGTTAATCGATAATTATCGATTCACAGCGGTACTGATGCTTCTCTCAGAACTTGTTGTAAGCGAATTTCAATTTGAAATTTGGTATACGTACTCAGTAGTTATACCAGAACTTGGAAAAATCTGGAAATCTCGGGGGACGTGGTTTGTTTATTTATCAAAAATTGTTAATCGATGATTATCGATTCACAGCGGTACTGATGCTTCTCTCAGAACTTGGTGCAAGCGAATTTCGGGTCAAAATTTGGTATACGTACTCAGTAGTTATACCAGAACTTGGAAAAATCTGATAATCTCGGAAGACGTGGTTTGTTTATTTGCCAAAAATTGTAAATCGATAATTATCGATTCACAGCGGTACTGATGCTTCACTAAAAACTTGTTGCAAGGGAATTCCGGGTTGAAATACGGTATACGTACTCAGTAGTTATACTGGAACTTGGAAAAAAATCGAGAAATGCCGGCGAATGTGGTTTGTTTACTTATTAAAAATTGGTCATCGATAATTATCGATTCACAGCGGTACTGATGCTTGTCTAAAAACTTGTCGCAAGCGAATCTCAATTTGAAATTTGGTATACGTACTCAGTAGTTATACCAGAACTTGGAAAAATCTGGAAATCTCGGGGGACGTGGTTTGTTTATTTATCAAAAATTGTTAATCGATGATTATCGATTCACAGCGGTACTGATGCTTCTCTCAGAACTTGTTGCGAACTAATTTCAGGTCAAAATTTGGTATACGTACTCAGTAGTTATACCAGAACTTGGAAAAATCTGATAATCTCGGAAGACGTGGTTTGTTTATTTGCCAAAAATTGTTAATCGATAATTATCGATTCACAGCGGTACTGATGCTTCTCTAAAAACTTGTTGCAAGGGAATTTCGGGTTGAAATACGGTATACGTACTCAGTAGTTATACTGGAACTTGGGAAAAAATCGAGAAATGCCGGCGAATGTGGTTTGTTTATTCATTAAAAATTGGTAATCGATAATTATCGATTCACAGCGGTACTGATGCTTCTCTCAAAACTTGTTGCAAGTGAATTTCGGGTCAAAATTTGGTAGACGTACTCAGTAGTTATACCAGAACTTGAGAAAATCTAGAAATCCCGGGGAACGTAGTTTGTGTATCTATTAAAAATTGTCAATCGATAATTATCGATTCACAGCGGTACTGATGTTTCTCTAAAAACTTGTGGCAATTGAATTTCGAGTTCAAATTTGGTATACGTACTCAGTAGTTATACCGGAACTCGAAAAAATCTATAAATCACTGGGGACGTGGTTTGTTCATTCATTAAAGATTGTTAATCAATAATTATCGATTCACAGCGGTACTGATGCTTCTCTGAAAACTTGTTGCAAGCGAATTTCGAGTTCAAATTTGGTATACGTACTCAGAAGTTCTACCAGAACATGGCAAAAATTCGAGAAATACCGGGGCACGTGGTTTGGTTAATGATTAAAAATTGTGAATCGATAATTATCGATTCACAGCGGTACTGATGCTTTTCTAAAAACTTGTTGCAAGGGAATTTCGAGTTGAAATTTGGTATACGTACTCAGTAGTTATACTGGAACTTGGGAAAAAATCGAGAAATGCCGGCGAATGTGGTTTGTTTATTCATTAAAAATTGGTAATCGATAATTATCGATTCACAGCGGTACTGATCCTTCTCTGAAAACTTGTTGCAGGCGAATTTCGAGTTCAAATTTGGTATACTTACTCAGTAGTTCCACGAAAACATGGCAAAAATTCGAGAAATACCGGGGGACGTGGTTTGGCTATTTATTCAAAATTGTTAATCGATAATTATTGATTCACAGCGGTACTGATGCTTCTCTAAAAACTTGTTGCAAGTGAATTCCGAGTTCAAATTTGGTATACGTACTCATTAGTTACACCAGAACATGGCAAAAATTCGAGAAATACCGGGGGACGTGGTTTGGCTATTTATTCAAAATTGTTAATCGATAATTATCGATTCACAGCGGTACTGATGCTTCTCTCAGAACTTGTTTCAAGCGAATTTCGGGTCAAAATTTGGTATACGTACTCAGTAGTTATACCAGAACTTGGAAAAATCTGATAATCTCGGAAGACGTGGTTTGTTTATTTGCCAAAAATTGTTAATCGATAATTATCGATTCACAGCGGTACTGATGCTTCTCTAGAAACTTGTTGCAAGCGAATTCCGAGTTCAAATTTGGTATACGTACTCATTAGTTACACCAGAACATGGCAGAAATTCGAGAAATACCGGGGGACGTGGTTTGGCTATTTATTCAAAATTGTTAATCGATAATTATCGATTCACAGCGGTACTGATGCTTCTCTAAAAACTTGTTGCAAGTGAATTTCGGGTTACAATTTGGTATACGTACTCAGTATTCATACCAGAACTTGAAAAAATCTAGAAATCTCGGGGGACGTGGTTTGTTTATTCATCAAAAATTGTTAATCGATGATTATCGATTCACAGCGGTACTGATGCTCCTCTAAAAACTTGTTGCAACGGAATTTCGCGATAAAATTTGGTATACGTACTCAGTAGTTATACTGGAACTTGGAAAAAAATCGAGAAATGCCGGCGGATGTAGTTCGTTTATTTATTAAAAATTGTTAATCGATAATTATCGATTCACAGCGGTACTGATGCTTGTCTAAAAACTTGTTGCAATCGAATTTCGATTTGAAATTTGGTATATGTACTCAGTAGTTATACCAGAACTTGGAAAAATCTGGAAATCTCGGGGGACGTGGTTTGTTTATTTATCAAAAATTGTTAATCGATAATTATCGATTCACAGCGGTACTGATGCTTCTCTCAAAACTTGTTGCAAGTGAATTTCGGGTCAAAATTTGGTAGACGTACTCAGTAGTTATACCAGAACTTGAGAAAATCTAGATATCCCGGGGAACGTAGTTTGTGTATCTATTAAAAATTGTCAATCGATAATTATCGATTCACAGCGGTAATGATGTTTCTCTAAAAACTTGTGGCAATTGAATTTCGAGTTCAAATTTGGTATACGTACTCAGTAGTTATACCGGAACTTGAAAAAAATCTAGAAATCTCGGGGGACGTGGTTTGTTTATTCATCAAAAATTGTTAATCGATAATTATCGATTCACAGCGGTACTGATGCTCCTCTAAAAACTTGTTGCAACGGAATTTCGCGATAAAATTTGGTATACGTACTCAGTAGTTATACTGGAACTTGGAAAAAAATCGAGAAATGCCGGCGGATGTAGTTTGTTTATTTATTAAAAATTGTTAATCGATAATTATCGATTCACAGCGGTACTGATGCTTGTCTAAAAACTTGTTGCGAGCGAATTTCGATTTGAAATTTGGTATACGTACTCAGTAGTTATACCAGAACTTGGAAAAATCTGGAAATCTCGGGGGACGTGGTTTGTTTATTTATCAAAAATTGTTAATCGATAATCATCGATTTACAGCGGTACTGATGCTTCTCTAAAAACTTGTTGCAAGTGAATTTCGGGTCAAAATTTGGTAGACGTACTCAGTAGTTATACCAGAACTTGAGAAAATCTAGAAATCCCGGGGAACGTAGTTTGTGTATCTATTAAAAATTGTCAATCGATAATTATCGATTCACAGCGGTACTGATGTTTCTCTAAAAACTTGTGGCAATTGAATTTCGAGTTCAAATTTGGTATACGTACTCAGTAGTTATACCGGAACTCGAAAAAATCTATAAATCACGGGGGACGTGGTTTGTTCATTCATTAAAGATTGTTAATCAATAATTATCGATTCACAGCGGTACTGATGCTTCTCTGGAAACTTGTTGCAAGCGAATTTCGAGTTCAAATTTGGTATACGTACTCAGAAGTTCTACCAGAACATGGCAAAAATTCGAGAAATACCGGGGCACGTGGTTTGGTTAATGATTAAAAATTGTTAATCGATAATTATCGATTCACAGCGGTACTGATGCTTTTCTAAAAACTTGTTGCAAGGGAATTTCGAGTTGAAATTTGGTATACGTACTCAGTAGTTATACTGGAACTTGGGAAAAAATCGAGAAATGCCGGCGAATGTGGTTTGTTTATTCATTAAAAATTGGTAATCGATAATTATCGATTCACAGCGGTACTGATCCTTCTCTGAAAACTTGTTGCAGGCGAATTTCGAGTTCAAATTTGGTATACGTACTCAGTAGTTCCACGAAAACATGGCAAAAATTCGAGAAATACCGGGGGACGTGGTTTGACTATTTATTCAAAATTGTTAATCGATAGTTATCGATTCACAGCGGTACTGATGCTTCTCTCAGAACTTGTTGCAAGCGAATTTCAATTTGAAACTTGGTATACGTACTCAGTAGTTATACCAGAACTTGGAAAAATCTGGAAATCTCGGGGGACGTGGTTTGTTTATTTATCAAAAATTGTTAATCGATGATTATCGATTCACAGCGGTACTGATGCTCCTCTCAGAACTTGTTGCAAGCGAATTTCGGGTCAAAATTTGGTATACGTACTCAGTAGTTATACCAGAACTTGGAAAAATCTGATAATCTCGGAAGACGTGGTTTGTTTATTTGCCAAAAATTGTTAATCGATAATTATCGATTCACAGCGGTACTGATGCTTCACTAAAAACTTGTTGCAAGGGAATTTCGGGTTGAAATACGGTATACGTACTCAGTAGTTATACTGGAACTTGGAAAAAAATCGAGAAATGCCGGCGAATGTGGTTTGTTTACTTATTAAAAATTGGTCATCGATAATTATCGATTCACAGCGGTACTGATGCTTGTCTAAAAACTTGTCGCAAGCGAATTTCAATTTGAAATTTGGTATATGTACTCAGTAGTTATACCAGAACTTGGAAAAATCTGGAAATCTCGGGGGACGTGGTTTGTTTATTTATCAAAATTTGTTAATCGATGATTATCGATTCACAGCGGTACTGATGCTTCTCTCAGAACTTGTTGCGAACTAATTTCGGGTCAAAATTTGGTATACGTACTCAGTAGTTATACCAGAACTTGGAAAAATCTGATAATCTCGGAAGACGTGGTTTGTTTATTTGCCAAAAATTGTTAATCGATAATTATCGATTCACAGCGGTACTGATGCTTCTCTAAAAACTTGTTGCAAGGGAATTTCGGGTTGAAATACGGTATACGTACTCAGTAGTTATACTGGAACTTGAAAAAAAATCGAGAAATGCCGGCGAATGTGGTTTGTTTATTCATTAAAAATTGGTAATCGATAATTATCGATTCACAGCGGTACTGATCCTTCTCTGAAAACTTGTTGCAGGCGAATTTCGAGTTCAAATTTGGTATACGTACTCAGTAGTTCCACGAAAACATGGCAAAAATTCGAGAAATACCGGGGGACGTGGTTTGGCTATTTATTAAAAATTGTTAATCGATAATCATCGATTTACAGCGGTACTGATGCTTCTCTAAAAACTTGTTGCAAGTGAATTTCGAGTTATAATTTGGTATACGTGCTCGGTAGTTATACCAGAACTTGGAAGAATCTAGGAATCCCGGGGGACGTGGTTTGTTCATTTATTAAAGATTGTTAATCGATAATTATCGATTCACAGCGGTACTGATGCTTCTCTAAAAACTTGTTGCAAGTGAATTTCGAGTTCAAATTTGGTATACGTACTCAGTAGTTATACCAGAACTCAGAAAAATCTGGAAATCCCGGGGGACGTGGTTTGTTTATTTATCAAAAATTGTTAATCGATAATTATCGATTCACAGCGGTACTGATGCTTCTCTCAAAACTTGTTGCAAGTGAATTTCGGGTCAAAATTTGGTAGACGTACTCAGTAGTTATACCAGAACTTGAGAAAATCTAGAAATCCCGGGGAACGTAGTTTGTGTATCTATTAAAAATTGTCAATCGATAATTATCGATTCACAGCGGTACTGATGTTTCTCTAAAAACTTGTGGCAATTGAATTTCGAGTTCAAATTTGGTATACGTACTCAGTAGTTATACCGGAACTCGAAAAAATTTATAAATCACGGGGGACGTGGTTTGTTCATTCATTAAAGATTGTTAATCAATAATTATCGATTCACAGCGGTACTGATGCTTTTCTAAAAACTTGTTGCAAGGGAATTTCGAGTTGAAATTTGGTATACGTACTCAGTAGTTATACTGGAACTTGGGAAAAAATCGAGAAATGCCGGCGAATGTGGTTTGTTTATTCATTGAAAATTGGTAATCGATAATTATCGATTCACAGCGGTACTGATGCTTCTCTAAAAACTTGTTGCAAGTGAATTTCGAGTTCAAATTTGGAATACGTACTCAGTAGTTATACCAGAACTCAGAAAAATCTGGAAATCCCGGGGGACGTGGTTTGTTTATTTATCAAAAATTGTTAATCGATAATTGTCGATTCACAGCGGTACTGATGCTTCTCTCAAAACTCGTTGCAAGCGAATTTCGGGTTACAATTTGGTATACGTGCTCGGTAGTTATACCAGAACTTGGAAAAATCTAGGAATCCCGGGGGACGTGGTTTGTTCATTTATTAAAGATTGTTAATCGATAATTATCGATTCACAGCGGTACTGATGCTTCTCTAGAAACTTGTTGCAAGCGAATTCCGAGTTCAAATTTGGTATACGTACTCATTAGTTACACCAGAACATGGCAAAAATTCGAGACATACCGGGGGACGTGGTTTGGCTATTTATTCAAAATTGTTAATCGATAATTATCGATTCACAGCGGTACTGATGCTTCTCTCAAAACTTGTTGCAAGTGAATTCCGAGTTCAAATTTGGTATACGTACTCATTAGTTACACCAGAACATGGCAAAAATTCAAGAAATACCGGGGGACGTGGTTTGGCTATTTATTCAAAATTGTTAATCGATAGTTATCGATTCACAGCGGTACTGATGCTTCTCTCAGAACTTGTTGCAAGCGAATTTCAATTTGAAATTTGGTATACGTACTCAGTAGTTGTACCAGAACTTGGAAAAATCTGGAAATCTCGGGGGACGTGGTTTGTTTATTTATCAAAAATTGTTAATCGATGATTATCGATTCACAGCGGTACTGATGCTTCTCTAAGAACTTGTTGCAAGCGAATTTCGGGTCAAAATTTGGTATACGTACTCAGTAGTTATACCAGAACTTGGAAAAATCTGATAATCTCGGAAGACGTGGTTTGTTTATTTGCCAAAAATTGTAAATCGATAATTATCGATTCACAGCGGTACTGATGCTTCACTAAAAACTTGTTGCAAGGGAATTTCGGGTTGAAATACGGTATACGTACTCAGTAGTTATACTGGAACTTGGAAAAAAATCGAGAAATGCCGGCGAATGTGGTTTGTTTACTTATTAAAAATTGGTCATCGATGATTATCGATTCACAGCGGTACTGATGCTTGTCTAAAAACTTGTCGCAAGCGAATTTCAATTTGAAATTTGGTATACGTACTCAGTAGTTATACCAGAACTTGGAAAAATCTGGAAATCTCGGGGGACGTGGTTTGTTTATTTATCAAAAATTGTTAATCGATGATTATCGATTCACAGCGGTACTGATGCTTCTCTCAGAACTTGTTGCGAACTAATTTCGGGTCAAAATTTGGTATACGTACTCAGTAGTTATACCAGAACTTGGAAAAATCTGATAATCTCGGAACACGTGGTTTGTTTATTTGCCAAAAATTGTTAATCGATAATTATCGATTCACAGCGGTACTGATGCTTCTCTAAAAACTTGTTGCAAGGGAATTCCGGGTTGAAATACGGTATACGTACTCAGTAGTTATACTGGAACTTGGGAAAAAATCGAGAAATGCCGGCGAATGTGGTTTGTTTATTCATTAAAAATTGGTAATCGATAATTATCGATTCACAGCGGTACTGATCCTTCTCTGAAAACTTGTTGCAGGCGAATTTCGAGTTCAAATTTGGTATACGTACTCAGTAGTTCCACGAAAACATGGCAAAAATTCGAGAAATACCGGGGGACGTGGTTTGGCTATTTATTAAAAATTGTTAATCGATAATCATCGATTTACAGCGGTACTGATGCTTCTCTAAAAACTTGTTGCAAGTGAATTTCGAGTTATAATTTGGTATACGTGCTCGGTAGTTATACCAGAACTTGGAAGAATCTAGGAATCCCGGGGGACGTGGTTTGTTCATTTATTAAAGATTGTTAATCGATAATTATCGATTCACAGCGGTACTGATGCTTCTCTAAAAACTTGTTGCAAGTGAATTTCGAGTTCAAATTTGGTATACGTACTCAGTAGTTATACCAGAACTCAGAAAAATCTGGAAATCCCGGGGGACGTGGTTTGTTTATTTATCAAAAATTGTTAATCGATAATTATCGATTCACAGCGGTACTGATGCTTTTCTCAAAACTTGTTGCAAGTGAATTTCGGGTCAAAATTTGGTAGACGTACTCAGTAGTTATACCAGAACTTGAGAAAATCTAGAAATCCCGGGGAACGTAGTTTGTGTATCTATTAAAAATTGTCAATCGATAATTATCGATTCACAGCGGTACTGATGTTTCTCTAAAAACTTGTGGCAATTGAATTTCGAGTTCAAATTTGGTATACGTACTCAGTAGTTATACCGGAACTCGAAAAAATTTATAAATCACGGGGGACGTGGTTTGTTCATTCATTAAAGATTGTTAATCAATAATTATCGATTCACAGCGGTACTGATGCTTTTCTAAAAACTTGTTGCAAGGGAATTTCGAGTTGAAATTTGGTATACGTACTCAGTAGTTATACTGGAACTTGGGAAAAAATCGAGAAATGCCGGCGAATGTGGTTTGTTTATTCATTGAAAATTGGTAATCGATAATTATCGATTCACAGCGGTACTGATGCTTCTCTAAAAACTTGTTGCAAGTGAATTTCGAGTTCAAATTTGGAATACGTACTCAGTAGTTATACCAGAACTCAGAAAAATCTGGAAATCCCGGGGGACGTGGTTTGTTTATTTATCAAAAATTGTTAATCGATAATTGTCGATTCACAGCGGTACTGATGCTTCTCTCAAAACTCGTTGCAAGCGAATTTCGGGTTACAATTTGGTATACGTGCTCGGTAGTTATACCAGAACTTGGAAAAATCTAGGAATCCCGGGGGACGTGGTTTGTTCATTTATTAAAGATTGTTAATCGATAATTATCGATTCACAGCGGTACTGATGCTTCTCTAGAAACTTGTTGCAAGCGAATTCCGAGTTCAAATTTGGTATACGTACTCATTAGTTACACCAGAACATGGCAAAAATTCGAGAAATACCGGGGGACGTGGTTTGGCTATTTATTCAAAATTGTTAATCGATAATTATCGATTCACAGCGGTACTGATGCTTCTCTCAAAACTTGTTGCAAGTGAATTCCGAGTTCAAATTTGGTATACGTACTCATTAGTTACACCAGAACATGGCAAAAATTCAAGAAATACCGGGGGACGTGGTTTGGCTATTTATTCAAAATTGTTAATCGATAGTTATCGATTCACAGCGGTACTGATGCTTCTCTCAGAACTTGTTGCAAGCGAATTTCAATTTGAAATTTGGTATACGTACTCAGTAGTTGTACCAGAACTTGGAAAAATCTGGAAATCTCGGGGGACGTGGTTTGTTTATTTATCAAAAATTGTTAATCGATGATTATCGATTCACAGCGGTACTGATGCTTCTCTAAGAACTTGTTGCAAGCGAATTTCGGGTCAAAATTTGGTATACGTACTCAGTAGTTATACCAGAACTTGGAAAAATCTGATAATCTCGGAAGACGTGGTTTGTTTATTTGCCAAAAATTGTAAATCGATAATTATCGATTCACAGCGGTACTGATGCTTCACTAAAAACTTGTTGCAAGGGAATTTCGGGTTGAAATACGGTATACGTACTCAGTAGTTATACTGGAACTTGGAAAAAAATCGAGAAATGCCGGCGAATGTGGTTTGTTTACTTATTAAAAATTGGTCATCGATGATTATCGATTCACAGCGGTACTGATGCTTGTCTAAAAACTTGTCGCAAGCGAATTTCAATTTGAAATTTGGTATACGTACTCAGTAGTTATACCAGAACTTGGAAAAATCTGGAAATCTCGGGGGACGTGGTTTGTTTATTTATCAAAAATTGTTAATCGATGATTATCGATTCACAGCGGTACTGATGCTTCTCTCAGAACTTGTTGCGAACTAATTTCGGGTCAAAATTTGGTATACGTACTCAGTAGTTATACCAGAACTTGGAAAAATCTGATAATCTCGGAACACGTGGTTTGTTTATTTGCCAAAAATTGTTAATCGATAATTATCGATTCACAGCGGTACTGATGCTTCTCTAAAAACTTGTTGCAAGGGAATTCCGGGTTGAAATACGGTATACGTACTCAGTAGTTATACTGGAACTTGGGAAAAAATCGAGAAATGCCGGCGAATGTGGTTTGTTTATTCATTAAAAATTGGTAATCGATAATTATCGATTCACAGCGGTACTGATCCTTCTCTGAAAACTTGTTGCAGGCGAATTTTGAGTTCAAATTTGGTATACGTACTCAGTAGTTCCACGAAAACATGGCAAAAATTCGAGAAATACCGGGGGACGTGGTTTGGCTATTTATTAAAAATTGTTAATCGATAATCATCGATTTACAGCGGTACTGATGCTTCTCTAAAAACTTGTTGCAAGTGAATTTCGAGTTATAATTTGGTATACGTGCTCGGTAGTTATACCAGAACTTGAAAGAATCTAGGAATCCCGGGGGACGTGGTTTGTTCATTTATTAAAGATTGTTAATCGATAATTATCGATTCACAGCGGTACTGATGCTTCTCTAAAAACTTGTTGCAAGTGAATTTCGAGTTCAAATTTGGTATACGTACTCAGTAGTTATACCAGAACTCAGAAAAATCTGGAAATCCCGGGGGACGTGGTTTGTTTATTTATCAAAAATTGTTAATCGATAATTATCGATTCACAGCGGTACTGATGCTTCTCTCAAAACTTGTTGCAAGTGAATTTCGGGTCAAAATTTGGTAGACGTACTCAGTAGTTATACCAGAACTTGAGAAAATCTAGATATCCCGGGGAACGTAGTTTGTGTATCTATTAAAAATTGTCAATCGATAATTATCGATTCACAGCGGTACTGATGTTTCTCTAAAAACTTGTGGCAATTGAATTTCGAGTTCAAATTTGGTATACGTACTCAGTAGTTATACCGGAACTTGAAAAAATCTAGAAATCTCGGGGGACGTGGTTTGTTTATTCATCAAAAATTGTTAATCGATAATTATCGATTCACAGCGGTACTGATGCTCCTCTAAAAACTTGTTGCAACGGAATTTCGCGATAAAATTTGGTATACGTACTCAGTAGTTATACTGGAACTTGGAAAAAAATCGAGAAATGCCGGCGGATGTAGTTTGTTTATTTATTAAAAATTGTTAATCGATAATTATCGATTCACAGCGGTACTGATGCTTGTCTAAAAACTTGTTGCAAGCGAATTTCGATTTGAAATTTGGTATACGTACTCAGTAGTTATACCAGAACTTGGAAAAATCTGGAAATCTCGGGGGACGTGGTTTGTTTATTTATCAAAAATTGTTAATCGATAATCATCGATTTACAGCGGTACTGATGCTTCTCTAAAAACTTGTTGCAAGTGAATTTCGGGTCAAAATTTGGTAGACGTACTCAGTAGTTATACCAGAACTTGAGAAAATCTAGAAATCCCGGGGAACGTAGTTTGTGTATCTATTAAAAATTGTCAATCGATAATTATCGATTCACAGCGGTACTGATGTTTCTCTAAAAACTTGTGGCAATTGAATTTCGAGTTCAAATTTGGTATACGTACTCAGTAGTTATACCGGAACTCGAAAAAATCTATAAATCACGGGGGACGTGGTTTGTTCATTCATTAAAGATTGTTAATCAATAATTATCGATTCACAGCGGTACTGATGCTTCTCTGAAAACTTGTTGCAAGCGAATTTCGAGTTCAAATTTGGTATACGTACTCAGAAGTTCTACCAGAACATGGCAAAAATTCGAGAAATACCGGGGCACGTGGTTTGGTTAATGATTAAAAATTGTTAATCGATAATTATCGATTCACAGCGGTACTGATGCTTTTCTAAAAACTTGTTGCAAGGGAATTTCGAGTTGAAATTTGGTATACGTACTCAGTAGTTATACCGGAACTCGAAAAAATCTATAAATCACGGGCGACGTGGTTTGTTCATTCATTAAAGATTGTTAATCAATAATTATCGATTCACAGCGGTACTGATGCTTCTCTGAAAACTTGTTGCAAGCGAATTTCGAGTTCAAATTTGGTATACGTACTCAGAAGTTCTACCAGAACATGGCAAAAATTCGAGAAATACCGGGGCACGTGGTTTGGTTAATGATTAAAAATTGTTAATCGATAATTATCGATTCACAGCGGTACTGATGCTTTTCTAAAAACTTGTTGCAAGGGAATTTCGAGTTGAAATTTGGTATACGTACTCAGTAGTTATACTGGAACTTGGAAAAAAATCGAGAAATGCCGGCGAATGTGGTTTGTTTATTCATTAAAAATTGGTAATCGATAATTATCGATTCAAAGCGGTACTGATCCTTCTCTGAAAACTTGTTGCAGCCGAATTTCGAGTTCAAATTTGGTATACGTACTCAGTAGTTCCACGAAAACATGGCAAAAATTCGAGAAATACCGGGGGACGTGGTTTGGCTATTTATTAAAAATTGTTAATCGATAATCATCGATTTACAGCGGTACTGATGCTTCTCTAAAAACTTGTTGCAAGTGAATTTCGAGTTATAATTTGGTATACGTGCTCGGTAGTTATACCAGAACTTGGAAGAATCTAGGAATCCCGGGGGACGTGGTTTGTTTATTTAACAAAAATTGTTAATCGATAATTATCGATTCACATCGGTACTGATGCTTCTTTCAAAACTTGTCGCAAGCGAATTTCGAGTTCAAATTTGGTATACGTATTCAGTAGTTCTATCAGAAGATGGGAAAAATTCGAGAAATGCCGGGGGACGTGGTTTGTTTATTCATTAAAAATTGTTAATCGATAATTATCGATTCACAGCGGTACTGATGCTTCTCTCAAAACTCGTTGCAAGCGAATTTCGGGTTACAATTTGGTATACGTGCTCGGTAGTTATACCAGAACTTGGAAAAATCTAGAAATCCCGAAGGACGTGGTTTGTTTATTTAACAAAAATTGTTAATCGATAATTATCGATTCACATCGGTACTGATGCTTCTTTCAAAACTTGTCGCAAGCGAATTTCGAGTTCAAATTTGGTATACGTATTCAGTAGTTCTATCGAAAGATGGGAAAAATTCGAGAAATGCCGGGGGACGTGGTTTGTTTATTCATTAAAAATTGTTAATCGATAATTATCGATTCACAGCGGTACTGATGCTTCTCTAAAAACTTGTTGGAAACGAATTTCGGGTTAAAATTTGGTATACGTGCTCGGTAGTTATACCAGAACTTGGAAGAATCTAGGAATCCCGGGGGACGTGGTTTGTTCATTTATTAAAGATTGTTAATCGATAATTATCGATTCACAGCGGTACTGATGCTTCTCTAAAAACTTGTTGCAAGTGAATTTCGAGTTCAAATTTGGAATACGTACTCATTAGTTATACCAAAACCTCGAAAAATCTGGAAATCCCGGGGGACGTGGTTTGTTTATTTATCAAAAATTGTTAATCGATAATTATCGATTCACAGCGGTACTGATGCTTCTCTCAAAACTCGTTGCAAGCGAATTTCGGGTTACAATTTGGTATACGTGCTCGGTAGTTATACCAGAACTTGGAAAAATCTAGAAATCCCGGGGGACGTGGTTTGTTTATTTAACAAAAATTGTTAATCGATAATTATCGATTCACATCGGTACTGATGCTTCTTTCAAAACTTGTCGCAAGCGAATTTCGAGTTCAAATTTGGTATACGTATTCAGTAGTTCTATCAGAAGATGGGAAAAATTCGAGAAATGCCGGGGGACGTGGTTTGTTTATTCATTAAAAATTGTTAATCGATAATTATCGATTCACAGCGGTACTGATGCTTCTCTAAAAACTTGTTGGAAACGAATTTCGGGTTAAAATTTGGTATACGTACTTCGTAGTTATACCAAAACTTGGAAAAATCTATAAATCCCGGGGAACGTGGTTTGTTCATTTATTAAAGATTGTTAATCGATAATTATCGATTCACAGCGGTACTGATTCTTCTCTAAAAATTTGTTGCAAGCGAATTTCGAGTTCAAATTTGGTATACGTACTCAGTAGTTCTACCAGAACATGGCAAAAATTCGAGAAATACCGGGGGACGTGGTTTGGTTAATTATTAAAAATTGTTAATCGATAATTATCGATTCACAGCGGTACTGATGCTTTTCTAAAAACTTGTTGCAAGGGAACTTCGAGTTGAAATTTGGTATACGTACTCAGTAGTTATACTGGAACTTGGAAAAAAATCGAGAAATGCCGGCGGATGTGGATTGTTTATTCATTAAAAATTGTTAATCGATAATTATCGATTCACAGCGGTACTGATGCTCGTCTAAAAACTTGTCGAAAGCGAATTTCAATTTAAAATTTGGTATACGTACTCAGTAGTTATACCGGAACTTGGAAAAATCTGGAAATCTCGGGGGACGTGGTTTGTTTATTTATCAAAAATTTTTAATCGATGATTATCGATTCACAGCGGTACTGATGCTTCTCTCAGAACTTGTTGCAAGCGAATTTCGGATCAAAATTTGGTATACGTACTCAGTAGTTATACCAGAACTTGGAAAAATCTGATAATCTCGGAAGACGTGGTTTGTTTATTTGCCAAAAATTGTTAATCGATAATTATCGATTCACAGCGGTACTGATGCTTCACTAAAAACTTGTTGCAAGGGAATTTCGGGTTGAAATACGGTATACGTACTCAGTAGTTATACTGGATCTTGAAAAAAAATCGAGAAATGCCGGCGAATGTGGTTTGTTTACTCATTAAAAATTGGTCATCGATAATTATCGATTCACAGCGGTACTGATGCTTGTCTAAAAACTCGTCGCAAGTGAATTTCAATTTGAAATTTGGTATACGTACTCAGTAGTTATACCAGAACTTGGAAAAATCTGGAAATCTCGGGGGACGTGGTTTGTTTATTCATCAA
This sequence comes from Tenthredo livida, assembly GCA_963992785.1. Classification (NCBI taxonomy): domain Eukaryota; kingdom Metazoa; phylum Arthropoda; class Insecta; order Hymenoptera; family Tenthredinidae; genus Tenthredo; species Tenthredo livida. Next base: position 13,162,007 of record OZ023068.1, on the reverse strand, counting down.
AAATTGTTAATCGATGATTATCGATTCACAGCGGTACTGATGCTTCTCTCAGAACTTGTTGCGAACTAATTTCGGGTCAAAATTTGGTATACGTACTCAGTAGTTATACCAGAACTTGGAAAAATCTGATAATCTCGGGAGACGTGGTTTGTTTATTTGCCAAAAATTGTTAATCGATAATTATCGATTCACAGCGGTACTGATGCTTCTCTAAAAACTTGTTGCAAGGGCATTTCGGGTTGAAATACGGTATACGTACTCAGTAGTTATACTGGAACTTGAAAAAAAATCGAGAAATGCCGGCGAATGTGGTTTGTTTATTCATTAAAAATTGGTAATCGATAATTATCGATTCACAGCGGTACTGATCCTCCTCTGAAAACTTGTTGCAGGCGAATTCCGAGTTGAAATTTGGTATACGTACTCAGTAGTTCCACGAAAACATGGCAAAAATTCGAGAAATACCGGGGGACGTGGTTTGGCTATTTATTAAAAATTGTTAATCGATAATCATCGATTTACAGCGGTACTGATGCTTCTCTAAAAACTTGTTGCAAGTGAATTTCGAGTTATAATTTGGTATACGTGCTCGGTAGTTATACCAGAACTTGGAAGAATCTAGGAATCCCGGGGGACGTGGTTTGTTCATTTATTAAAGATTGTTAATCGATAATTATCGATTCACAGCGGTACTGATGCTTCTCTAAAAACTTGTTGCAAGTGAATTTCGAGTTCAAATTTGGTATACGTACTCAGTAGTTATACCAGAACTCAGAAAAATCTGGAAATCCCGGGGGACGTGGTTTGTTTATTTATCAAAAATTGTTAATCGATAATTATCGATTCACAGCGGTACTGATGCTTCTCTCAAAACTTGTTGCAAGTGAATTTCGGGTCAAAATTTGGTAGACGTACTCAGTAGTTATACCAGAACTTGAGAAAATCTAGAAATCCCGGGGAACGTAGTTTGTGTATCTATTAAAAATTGTCAATCGATAATTATCGATTCACAGCGGTACTGATGTTTCTCTAAAAACTTGTGGCAATTGAATTTCGAGTTCAAATTTGGTATACGTACTCAGTAGTTATATCGGAACTCGAAAAAATCTATAAATCACGGGGGACGTTTTTTGTTCATTCATTAAAGATTGTTAATCAATAATTATCGATTCACAGCGGTACTGATGCTTCTCTGAAAACTTGTTGCAAGCGAATTTCGAGTTCAAATTTGGTATACGTACTCAGAAAATCTACCAGAACATGGCAAAAATTCGAGAAATACCGGGGCACGTGGTTTGGTTAATGATTAAAAATTGTTAATCGATAATTATCGATTCACAGCGGTACTGATGCTTTTCTAAAAACTTGTTGCAAGGGAATTTCGAGTTGAAATTTGGTATACGTACTCAGTAGTTATACTGGAACTTTGGAAAAAATCAAGAAATGCCGGCGAATGTGGTTTGTTTATTCATTAAAAATTGGTAATCGATAATTATCGATTCACAGCGGTACTGATGCTTCTCTAAAAACTTGTTGCAAGTGAATTTCGAGTTCAAATTTGGAATACGTACTCAGTAGTTATACCAGAACTCAGAAAAATCTGGAAATCCCGGGGGACGTGGTTTGTTTATTTATCAAAAATTGTTAATCGATAATTATCGATTCACAGCGGTACTGATGCTTCTCTCAAAACTCGTTGCAAGCGAATTTCGGGTTACAATTTGGTATACGTGCTCGGTAGTTATACCAGAACTTGGAAAAATCTAGGAATCCCGGGGGACGTGGTTTGTTCATTCATTAAAGATTGTTAATCGATAATTATCGATTCACAGCGGTACTGATGCTCCTCTAGAAACTTGTTGCAAGCGAATTCCGAGTTCAAATTTGGTATACGTACTCATTAGTTACACCAGAACATGGCAAAAATTCGAGAAATACCGGGGGACGTGGTTTGGCTATTTATTCAAAATTGTTAATCGATAGTTATCGATGCACAGCGGTACTGATGCTTCTCTCAGAACTTGTTGCAATCGAATTTCAATTCGAAATTTGGTAAACGTACTCAGTAGTTATACCAGAACTTGGAAAAATCTGGAAATCTCGGGGGACGTGGTTTGTTTATTTATCAAAAATTGTTAATCGATGATTATCGATTCACAGCGGTACTGATGCTTCTCTCAGAACTTGTTGCAAGCGAATTTCGGGTCAAAATTTGGTATACGTACTCAGTAGTTATACCAGAACTTGGAAAAATCTGATAATCTCGGAAGACGTGGTTTGTTTATTTGCCAAAAATTGTAAATCGATAATTATCGATTCACAGCGGTACTGATGCTTCACTAAAAACTTGTTGCAAGGGAATTTCGGGTTGAAATACGGTATACGTACCCAGTAGTTATACTGGAACTTGGAAAAAAATCGAGAAATGCCGGCGAATGTGGTTTGTTTACTTATTAAAAATTGGTCATCGATAATTATCGATTCACAGCGGTACTGATGCTTGTCTAAAAACTTGTCGCAAGCGAATTTCAATTTGAAATTTGGTATACGTACTCAGTAGTTATACCAGAACTTGGAAAAATCTGGAAATCTCGGGGGACGTGGTTTGTTTATTTATCAAAAATTGTTAATCGATGATTATCGATTCACAGCGGTACTGATGCTTCTCTCAGAACTTGTTGCGAACTAATTTCGGGTCAAAATTTGGTATACGTACTCAGTAGTTATACCAGAACTTGGAAAAATCTAATAATCTCGGAAGACGTGGTTTGTTTATTTGCCAAAAATTGTTAATCGATAATTATCGATTCACAGCGGTACTGATGCTTCTCTAGAAACTTGTTGCAAGCGAATTCCGAGTTCAAATTTGGTATACGTACTCATTAGTTACACCAGAACATGGCAAAAATTCGAGAAATACAGGGGGACGTGGTTTGGCTATTTATTCAAAATTGTTAATCGATAATTATCGATTCACAGCGGTACTGATGCTTCTCTCAAAACTTGTTGCAAGTGAATTCCGAGTTCAAATTTGGTATACGTACTCATTAGTTACACCAGAACATGGCAAAAATTCGAGAAATACCGGGGGACGTGGTTTGGCTATTTATTCAAAATTGTTAATCGATAGTTATCGATTCACAGCGGTACTGATGCTTCTCTCAGAACTTGTTGCAAGCGAATTTCAATTCGAAATTTGGTAAACGTACTCAGTAGTTATACCAGAACTTGGAAAAATCTGGAAATCTCGGGGGACGTGGTTTGTTTATTTATCAAAAATTGTTAATCGATGATTATCGATTCACAGCGGTACTGATGCTTCTCTCAGAACTTGTTGCAAGCGAATTTCGGATCAAAATTTGGTATACGTACTCAGTAGTTATACCAGAACTTGGAAAAATCTGATAATCTCGGAAGACGTGGTTTGTTTATTTGCCAAAAATTGTAAATCGATAATTATCGATTCACAGCGGTACTGATGCTTCACTGAAAACTTGTTGCAAGGGAATTTCGGGTTGAAATACGGTATACGTACTCAGTAGTTATACTGGAACTTGGAAAAAAATCGAGAAATGCCGGCGAATGTGGTTTGTTTACTTATTAAAAATTGGTCATCGATAATTATCGATTCACAGCGGTACTGATGCTTGTCTAAAAACTTGTCGCAAGCGAATTTCAATTTGAAATTTGGTATACGTACTCAGTAGTTATACCAGAACTTGGAAAAATCTGGAAATCTCGGGGGACGTGGTTTGTTTATTTATCAAAAATTGTTAATCGATGATTATCGATTCACAGCGGTACTGATGCTTCTCTCAGAACTTGTTGCGAACTAATTTCGGGTCAAAATTTGGTATACGTACTCAGTAGTTATACCAGAACTTGGAAAAATCTGATAATCTCGGAAGACGTGGTTTGTTTATTTGCCAAAAATTGTTAATCGATAATTATCGATTCACAGCGGTACTGATGCTTCTCTAAAAACTTGTTGCAAGGGAATTTCGGGTTGAAATACGGTATACGTACTCAGTAGTTATACTGGAACTTGGGAAAAAATCGAGAAATGCCGGCGAATGTGGTTTGTTTATTCATTAAAAATTGGTAATCGATAATTATCGATTCACAGCGGTACTGATCCTTCTCTGAAAACTTGTTGCAGGCGAATTTCGAGTTCAAATTTGGTATACGTACTCAGTAGTTCCACGAAAACATGGCAAAAATTCGAGAAATACCGGGGGACGTGGTTTGGCTATTTATTAAAAATTGTTAATCGATAATCATCGATTTACAGCGGTACTGATGCTTCTCTAAAAACTTGTTGCAAGTGAATTTCGAGTTATAATTTGGTATACGTGCTCGGTAGTTATACCAGAACTTGGAAGAATCTAGGAATCCCGGGGGACGTGGTTTGTTCATTTATTAAAGATTGTTAATCGATAATTATCGATTCACAGCGGTACTGATGCTTCTCTAAAAACTTGTTGCGAGTGAATTTCGGGTCAAAATTTGGTAGACGTACTCAGTAGTTATACCAGAACTTGAGAAAATCTAGAAATCCCGGGGAACGTAGTTTGTGTATCTATTAAAAATTGTCAATCGATAATTATCGATTCACAGCGGTACTGATGTTTCTCTAAAAACTTGTGGCAATTGAATTTCGAGTCCAAATTTGGTATACGTACTCAGTAGTTATACCGGAACTCGAAAAAATCTATAAATCACGGGGGACGTGGTTTGTTCATTCATTAAAGATTGTTAATCAATAATTATCGATTCACAGCGGTACTGATGCTTCTCTGAAAACTTGTTGCGAGCGAATTTCGAGTTCAAATTTGGTATACGTACTCAGAAGTTCTACCAGAACATGGCAAAAATTCGAGAAATACCGGGGCACGTGGTTTGGTTAATGATTAAAAATTGTTAATCGATAATTATCGATTCACAGCGGTACTGATGCTTTTCTAAAAACTTGTTGCAAGGGAATTTCGAGTTGAAATTTGGTATACGTACTCAGTAGTTATACTGGAACTTGGGAAAAAATCGAGAAATGCCGGCGAATGTGGTTTGTTTATTCATTAAAAATTGGTAATCGATAATTATCGATTCACAGCGGTACTGATCCTTCTCTGAAAACTTGTTGCAGGCGAATTTCGAGTTCAAATTTGGTATACTTACTCAGTAGTTCCACGAAAACATGGCAAAAATTCGAGAAATACCGGGGGACGTGGTTTGGCTATTTATTCAAAATTGTTAATCGATAATTATCGATTCACAGCGGTACTGATGCTTCTCTCAGAACTTGTTTCAAGCGAATTTCGGGTCAAAATTTGGTATACGTACTCAGTAGTTATACCAGAACTTGGAAAAATCTGATAATCTCGGAAGACGTGGTTTGTTTATTTGCCAAAAATTGTTAATCGATAATTATCGATTCACAGCGGTACCGATGCTTCTCTAGAAACTTGTTGCAAGCGAATTCCGAGTTCAAATTTGGTATACGTACTCATTAGTTACACCAGAACATGGCAAAAATTCGAGAAATACCGGGGGACGTGGTTTGGCTATTTATTCAAAATTGTTAATCGATAATTATCGATTCACAGCGGTACTGATGCTTCTCTAAAAACTTGTTGCAAGTGAATTTCGGGTTACAATTTGGTATACGTACTCAGTATTCATACCAGAACTTGAAAAAATCTAGAAATCTCGGGGGACGTGGTTTGTTTATTCATCAAAAATTGTTAATCGATGATTATCGATTCACAGCGGTACTGATGCTCCTCTAAAAACTTGTTGCAACGGAATTTCGCGATAAAATTTGGTATACGTACTCAGTAGTTATACTGGAACTTGGAAAAAAATCGAGAAATGCCGGCGGATGTAGTTCGTTTATTTATTAAAAATTGTTAATCGATAATTATCGATTCACAGCGGTACTGATGCTTGTCTAAAAACTTGTTGCAATCGAATTTCGATTTGAAATTTGGTATATGTACTTAGTAGTTATACCAGAACTTGGAAAAATCTGGAAATCTCGGGGGACGTGGTTTGTTTATTTATCAAAAATTGTTGATCGATAATTATCGATTCACAGCGGTACTGATGTTTCTCTCAAAACTTGTTGCAAGTGAATTTCGGGTCAAAATTTGGTAGACGTACTTAGTAGTTATACCAGAACTTGAGAAAATCTAGAAATCCCGGGGAACGTAGTTTGTGTATCTATTAAAAATTGTCAATCGATAATTATCGATTCACAGCGGTACTGATGTTTCTCTAAAAACTTGTGGCAATTGAATTTCGAGTTCAAATTTGGTATACGTACTCAGTAGTTATACCGGAACTCGAAAAAATCTATGAATCACGGGGGACGTGGTTTGTTCATTCATTAAAGATTGTTAATCAATAATTATCGATTCACAGCGGTACTGATGCTTCTCTGGAAACTTGTTGCAAGCGAATTTCGAGTTCAAATTTGGTATACGTACTCAGAAGTTCTACCAGAACATGGCAAAAATTCGAAATATACCGGGGCACGTGGTTTGGTTAATGATTAAAAATTGTTAATCGATAATTATCGATTCACAGCGGTACTGATGCTTTTCTAAAAACTTGTTGCAAGGGAATTTCGAGTTGAAATTTGGTATACGTACTCAGTAGTTATACTGGAACTTGGGAAAAAATCGAGAAATGCCGGCGAATGTGGTTTGTTTATTCATTAAAAATTGGTAATCGATAATTATCGATTCACAGCGGTACTGATCCTTCTCTGAAAACTTGTTGCAGGCGAATTTCGAGTTCAAATTTGGTATACGTACTCAGTAGTTCCACGAAAACATGGCAAAAATTCGAGAAATACCGGGGGACGTGGTTTGGCTATTTATTAAAAATTGTTAATCGATAATCATCGATTCACAGCGGTACTGATGCTTCTCTAAAAACTTGTTGCAAGTGAATTTCGAGTTATAATTTGGTATACGTGCTCGGTAGTTATACCAGAACTTGGAAGAATCTAGGAATCCCGGGGGACGTGGTTTGTTCATTTATTAAAGATTGTTAATCGATAATTATCGATTCACAGCGGTACTGATGCTTCTCTAAAAACTTGTTGCAAGTGAATTTCGAGTTCAAATTTGGTATACGTACTCAGTAGTTATACCAGAACTCAGAAAAATCTGGAAATCCCGGGGGACGTGGTTTGTTTATTTATCAAAAATTGTTAATCGATAATTATCGATTCACAGCGGTACTGATGCTTCTCTCAAAACTTGTTGCGAGTGAATTTCGGGTCAAAATTTGGTAGACGTACTCAGTAGTTATACCAGAACTTGAGAAAATCTAGAAATCCCGGGGAACGTAGTTTGTGTATCTATTAAAAATTGTCAATCGATAATTATCGATTCACAGCGGTACTGATGTTTCTCTAAAAACTTGTGGCAATTGAATTTCGAGTTCAAATTTGGTATACGTACTCAGTAGTTATATCGGAACTCGAAAAAATCTATAAATCACGGGGGACGTTTTTTGTTCATTCATTAAAGATTGTTAATCAATAATTATCGATTCACAGCGGTACTGATGCTTCTCTGAAAACTTGTTGCAAGCGAATTTCGAGTTCAAATTTGGTATACGTACTCAGAAAATCTACCAGAACATGGCAAAAATTCGAGAAATACCGGGGCACGTGGTTTGGTTAATGATTAAAAATTGTTAATCGATAATTATCGATTCACAGCGGTACTGATGCTTTTCTAAAAACTTGTTGCAAGGGAATTTCGAGTTGAAATTTGGTATACGTACTCAGTAGTTATACTGGAACTTGGGAAAAAATCAAGAAATGCCGGCGAATGTGGTTTGTTTATTCATTAAAAATTGGTAATCGATAATTATCGATTCACAGCGGTACTGATGCTTCTCTAAAAACTTGTTGCAAGTGAATTTCGAGTTCAAATTTGGAATACGTACTCAGTAGTTATACCAGAACTCAGAAAAATCTGGAAATCCCGGGGGACGTGGTTTGTTTATTTATCAAAAATTGTTAATCGATAATTATCGATTCACAGCGGTACTTATGCTTCTCTCAAAACTCGTTGCAAGCGAATTTCGGGTTACAATTTGGTATACGTGCTCGGTAGTTATACCAGAACTTGGAAAAATCTAGGAATCCCGGGGGACGTGGTTTGTTCATTCATTAAAGATTGTTAATCGATAATTATCGATTCACAGCGGTACTGATGCTCCTCTAGAAACTTGTTGCAAGCGAATTCCGAGTTCAAATTTGGTATACGTATTCATTAGTTACACCAGAACATGGCAAAAATTCGAGAAATACCGGGGGACGTGGTTTGGCTATTTATTCAAAATTGTTAATCGATAGTTATCGATGCACAGCGGTACTGATGCTTCTCTCAGAACTTGTTGCAAGCGAATTTCAATTCGAAATTTGGTAAACGTACTCAGTAGTTATACCAGAACTTGGAAAAATCTGGAAATCTCGGGGGACGTGGTTTGTTTATTTATCAAAAATTGTTAATCGATGATTATCGATTCACAGCGGTACTGATGCTTCTCTCAGAACTTGTTGCAAGCGAATTTCGGGTCAAAATTTGGTATACGTACTCAGTAGTTATACCAGAACTTGGAAAAATCTGATAATCTCGGAAGACGTGGTTTGTTTATTTGCCAAAAATTGTAAATCGATAATTATCGATTCACAGCGGTACTGATGCTTCACTAAAAACTTGTTGCAAGGGAATTTCGGGTTGAAATACGGTATACGTACTCAGTAGTTATACTGGAACTTGGACAAAAATCGAGAAATGCCGGCGAATGTGGTTTGTTTACTTATTAAAAATTGGTCATCGATAATTATCGATTCACAGCGGTACTGATGCTTGTCTAAAAACTTGTCGCAAGCGAATTTCAATTTGAAATTTGGTATACGTACTCAGTAGTTATACCAGAACTTGGAAAAATCTGGAAATCTCGGGGGACGTGGTTTGTTTATTTATCAAAAATTGTTAATCGATGATTATCGATTCACAGCGGTACTGATGCTTCTCTCAGAACTTGTTGCGAACTAATTTCGGGTCAAAATTTGGTATACGTACTCAGTAGTTATACCAGAACTTGGAAAAATCTGATAATCTCGGAAGACGTGGTTTGTTTATTTGCCAAAAATTGTTAATCGATAATTATCGATTCACAGCGGTACTGATGCTTCTCTAGAAACTTGTTGCAAGCGAATTCCGAGTTCAAATTTGGTATACGTACTCATTAGTTACACCAGAACATGGCAAAAATTCGAGAAATACAGGGGGACGTGGTTTGGCTATTTATTCAAAATTGTTAATCGATAATTATCGATTCACAGCGGTACTGATGCTTCTCTCAAAACTTGTTGCAAGTGAATTCCGAGTTCAAATTTGGTATACGTACTCATTAGTTACACCAGAACATGGCAAAAATTCGAGAAATACCGGGGGACGTGGTTTGGCTATTTATTCAAAATTGTTAATCGATAGTTATCGATTCACAGCGGTACTGATGCTTCTCTCAGAACTTGTTGCAAGCGAATTTCAATTCGAAATTTGGTAAACGTACTCAGTAGTTATACCAGAACTTGGAAAAATCTGGAAATCTCGGGGGACGTGGTTTGTTTATTTATCAAAAATTGTTAATCGATGATTATCGATTCACAGCGGTACTGATGCTTCTCTCAGAACTTGTTGCAAGCGAATTTCGGGTCAAAATTTGGTATACGTACTCAGTAGTTATACCAGAACTTGGAAAAATCTGATAATCTCGGAAGACGTGGTTTGTTTATTTGCCAAAAATTGTAAATCGATAATTATCGATTCACAGCGGTACTGATGCTTCACTGAAAACTTGTTGCAAGGGAATTTCGGGTTGAAATACGGTATACGTACTCAGTAGTTATACTGGAACTTGGAAAAAAATCGAGAAATGCCGGCGAATGTGGTTTGTTTACTTATTAAAAATTGGTCATCGATAATTATCGATTCACAGCGGTACTGATGCTTGTCTAAAAACTTGTCGCAAGCGAATTTCAATTTGAAATTTGGTATACGTACTCAGTAGTTATACCAGAACTTGGAAAAATCTGGAAATCTCGGGGGACGTGGTTTGTTTATTTATCAAAAATTGTTAATCGATGATTATCGATTCACAGCGGTACTGATGCTTCTCTCAGAACTTGTTGCGAACTAATTTCGGGTCAAAATTTGGTATACGTACTCAGTAGTTATACCAGAACTTGGAAAAATCTGATAATCTCGGAAGACGTGGTTTGTTTATTTGCCAAAAATTGTTAATCGATAATTATCGATTCACAGCGGTACTGATGCTTCTCTAAAAACTTGTTGCAAGGGAATTTCGGGTTGAAATACGGTATACGTACTCAGTAGTTATACTGGAACTTGGGAAAAAATCGAGAAATGCCGGCGAATGTGGTTTGTTTATTCATTAAAAATTGGTAATCGATAATTATCGATTCACAGCGGTACTGATCCTTCTCTGAAAACTTGTTGCAGGCGAATTTCGAGTTCAAATTTGGTATACGTACTCAGTAGTTCCACGAAAACATGGCAAAAATTCGAGAAATACCGGGGGACGTGGTTTGGCTATTTATTAAAAATTGTTAATCGATAATCATCGATTTACAGCGGTACTGATGCTTCTCTAAAAACTTGTTGCAAGTGAATTTCGAGTTATAATTTGGTATACGTGCTCGTTAGTTATACCAGAACTTGGAAGAATCTAGGAATCCCGGGGGACGTGGTTTGTTCATTTATTAAAGATTGTTAATCGATAATTATCGATTCACAGCGGTACTGATGCTTCTCTAAAAACTTGTTGCGAGTGAATTTCGGGTCAAAATTTGGTAGACGTACTCAGTAGTTATACCAGAACTTGAGAAAATCTAGAAATCCCGGGGAACGTAGTTTGTGTATCTATTAAAAATTGTCAATCGATAATTATCGATTCACAGCGGTACTGATGTTTCTCTAAAAACTTGTGGCAATTGAATTTCGAGTCCAAATTTGGTATACGTACTCAGTAGTTATACCGGAACTCGAAAAAATCTATAAATCACGGGGGACGTGGTTTGTTCATTCATTAAAGATTGTTAATCAATAATTATCGATTCACAGCGGTACTGATGCTTCTCTGAAAACTTGTTGCGAGCGAATTTCGAGTTCAAATTTGGTATACGTACTCAGAAGTTCTACCAGAACATGGCAAAAATTCGAGAAATACCGGGGCACGTGGTTTGGTTAATGATTAAAAATTGTTAATCGATAATTATCGATTCACAGCGGTACTGATGCTTTTCTAAAAACTTGTTGCAAGGGAATTTCGAGTTGAAATTTGGTATACGTACTCAGTAGTTATACTGGAACTTGGGAAAAAATCGAGAAATGCCGGCGAATGTGGTTTGTTTATTCATTAAAAATTGGTAATCGATAATTATCGATTCACAGCGGTACTGATCCTTCTCTGAAAACTTGTTGCAGGCGAATTTCGAGTTCAAATTTGGTATACTTACTCAGTAGTTCCACGAAAACATGGCAAAAATTCGAGAAATACCGGGGGACGTGGTTTGGCTATTTATTCAAAATTGTTAATCGATAATTATCGATTCACAGCGGTACTGATGCTTCTCTCAGAACTTGTTTCAAGCGAATTTCGGGTCAAAATTTGGTATACGTACTCAGTAGTTATACCAGAACTTGGAAAAATCTGATAATCTCGGAAGACGTGGTTTGTTTATTTGCCAAAAATTGTTAATCGATAATTATCGATTCACAGCGGTACCGATGTTTCTCTAGAAACTTGTTGCAAGCGAATTCCGAGTTCAAATTTGGTATACGTACTCATTAGTTACACCAGAACATGGCAAAAATTCGAGAAATACCGGGGGACGTGGTTTGGCTATTTATTCAAAATTGTTAATCGATAATTATCGATTCACAGCGGTACTGATGCTTCTCTAAAAACTTGTTGCAAGTGAATTTCGGGTTACAATTTGGTATACGTACTCAGTATTCATACCAGAACTTGAAAAAATCTAGAAATCTCGGGGGACGTGGTTTGTTTATTCATCAAAAATTGTTAATCGATGATTATCGATTCACAGCGGTACTGATGCTCCTCTAAAAACTTGTTGCAACGGAATTTCGCGATAAAATTTGGTATACGTACTCAGTAGTTATACTGGAACTTGGAAAAAAATCGAGAAATGCCGGCGGATGTAGTTCGTTTATTTATTAAAAATTGTTAATCGATAATTATCGATTCACAGCGGTACTGATGCTTGTCTAAAAACTTGTTGCAATCGAATTTCGATTTGAAATTTGGTATATGTACTTAGTAGTTATACCAGAACTTGGAAAAATCTGGAAATCTCGGGGGACGTGGTTTGTTTATTTATCAAAAATTGTTGATCGATAATTATCGATTCACAGCGGTACTGATGCTTCTCTCAAAACTTGTTGCAAGTGAATTTCGGGTCAAAATTTGGTAGACGTACTTAGTAGTTATACCAGAACTTGAGAAAATCTAGAAATCCCGGGGAACGTAGTTTGTGTATCTATTAAAAATTGTCAATCGATAATTATCGATTCACAGCGGTACTGATGTTTCTCTAAAAACTTGTGGCAATTGAATTTCGAGTTCAAATTTGGTATACGTACTCAGTAGTTATACCGGAACTCGAAAAAATCTATAAATCACGGGGGACGTGGTTTGTTCATTCATTAAAGATTGTTAATCAATAATTATCGATTCACAGCGGTACTGATGCTTCTCTGGAAACTTGTTGCAAGCGAATTTCGAGTTCAAATTTGGTATACGTACTCAGAAGTTCTACCAGAACATGGCAAAAATTCGAAATATACCGGGGCACGTGGTTTGGTTAATGATTAAAAATTGTTAATCGATAATTATCGATTCACAGCGGTACTGATGCTTTTCTAAAAACTTGTTGCAAGGGAATTTCGAGTTGAAATTTGGTATACGTACTCAGTAGTTATACTGGAACTTGGGAAAAAATCGAGAAATGCCGGCGAATGTGGTTTGTTTATTCATTAAAAATTGGTAATCGATAATTATCGATTCACAGCGGTACTGATCCTTCTCTGAAAACTTGTTGCAGGCGAATTTCGAGTTCAAATTTGGTATACGTACTCAGTAGTTCCACGAAAACATGGCAAAAATTCGAGAAATACCGGGGGACGTGGTTTGGCTATTTATTAAAAATTGTTAATCGATAATCATCGATTCACAGCGGTACTGATGCTTCTCTAAAAACTTGTTGCAAGTGAATTTCGAGTTATAATTTGGTATACGTGCTCGGTAGTTATACCAGAACTTGGAAGAATCTAGGAATCCCGGGGGACGTGGTTTGTTCATTTATTAAAGATTGTTAATCGATAATTATCGATTCACAGCGGTACTGATGCTTCTCTAAAAACTTGTTGCAAGTGAATTTCGAGTTCAAATTTGGTATACGTACTCAGTAGTTATACCAGAACTCAGAAAAATCTGGAAATCCCGGGGGACGTGGTTTGTTTATTTATCAAAAATTGTTAATCGATAATTATCGATTCACAGCGGTACTGATGCTTCTCTCAAAACTTGTTGCGAGTGAATTTCGGGTCAAAATTTGGTAGACGTACTCAGTAGTTATACCAGAACTTGAGAAAATCTAGAAATCCCGGGGAACGTAGTTTGTGTATCTATTAAAAATTGTCAATCGATAATTATCGATTCACAGCGGTACTGATGTTTCTCTAAAAACTTGTGGCAATTGAATTTCGAGTCCAAATTTGGTATACGTACTCAGTAGTTATACCGGAACTCGAAAAAATCTATAAATCACGGGGGACGTGGTTTGTTCATTCATTAAAGATTGTTAATCAATAATTATCGATTCACAGCGGTACTGATGCTTCTCTGAAAACTTGTTGCGAGCGAATTTCGAGTTCAAATTTGGTATACGTACTCAGAAGTTCTACCAGAACATGGCAAAAATTCGAGAAATACCGGGGCACGTGGTTTGGTTAATGATCAAAAATTGTTAATCGATAATTATCGATTCACAGCGGTACTGATGCTTTTCTAAAAACTTGTTGCAAGGGAATTTCGAGTTGAAATTTGGTATACGTACTCAGTAGTTATACTGGAACTTGGGAAAAAATCGAGAAATGCCGGCGAATGTGGTTTGTTTATTCATTAAAAATTGGTAATCGATAATTATCGATTCACAGCGGTACTGATCCTTCTCTGAAAACTTGTTGCAGGCGAATTTCGAGTTCAAATTTGGTATACTTACTCAGTAGTTCCACGAAAACATGGCAAAAATTCGAGAAATACCGGGGGACGTGGTTTGGCTATTTATTCAAAATTGTTAATCGATAATTATCGATTCACAGCGGTACTGATGCTTCTCTAAAAACTTGTTGCAAGTGAATTCCGAGTTCAAATTTGGTATACGTACTCATTAGTTACACCAGAACATGGCAAAAATTCGAGAAATACCGGGGGACGTGGTTTGGCTATTTATTCAAAATTGTTAATCGATAATTATCGATTCACAGCGGTACTGATGCTTCTCTCAGAACTTGTTTCAAGCGAATTTCGGGTCAAAATTTGGTATACGTACTCAGTAGTTATACCAGAACTTGGAAAAATCTGATAATCTCGGAAGACGTGGTTTGTTTATTTGCCAAAAATTGTTAATCGATAATTATCGATTCACAGCGGTACTGATGCTTCTCTAGAAACTTGTTGCAAGCGAATTCCGAGTTCAAATTTGGTATACGTACTCATTAGTTACACCAGAACATGGCAAAAATTCGAGAAATACCGGGGGACGTGGTTTGGCTATTTATTCAAAATTGTTAATCGATAATTATCGATTCACAGCGGTACTGATGCTTCTCTAAAAACTTGTTGCAAGTGAATTTCGGGTTACAATTTGGTATACGTACTCAGTATTCATACCAGAACTTGGAAAAATCTAGAAATCTCGGGGGACGTGGTCTGTTTATTCATCAAAAATTGTTAATCGATGATTATCGATTCACAGCGGTACTGATGCTCCTCTAAAAACTTGTTGCAACGGAATTTCGCGATAAAATTTGGTATACGTACTCAGTAGTTATACTGGAACTTGGAAAAAAATCGAGAAATGCCGGCGGATGTAGTTCGTTTATTTATTAAAAATTGTTAATCGATAATTATCGATTCACAGCGGTACTGATGCTTGTCTAAAAACTTGTTGCAATCGAATTTCGATTTGAAATTTGGTATATGTACTCAGTAGTTATACCAGAACTTGGAGAAATCTGGAAATCTCGGGGGACGTGGTTTGTTTATTTATCAAAAATTGTTGATCGATAATTATCGATTCACAGCGGTACTGATGCTTCTCTCAAAACTTGTTGCAAGTGAATTTCGGGTCAAAATTTGGTAGACGTACTCAGTAGTTATACCAGAACTTGAGAAAATCTAGAAATCCCGGGGAACGTAGTTTGTGTATCTATTAAAAATTGTCAATCGATAATTATCGATTCACAGCGGTACTGATGTTTCTCTAAAAACTTGTGGCAATTGAATTTCGAGTTCAAATTTGGTATACGTACTCAGTAGTTATATCGGAACTCGAAAAAATCTATAAATCACGGGGGACGTGGTTTGTTCATTCATTAAAGATTGTTAATCAATAATTATCGATTCACAGCGGTACTGATGCTTCTCTGAAAACTTGTTGCAAGCGAATTTCGAGTTCAAATTTGGTATACGTACTCAGAAAATCTACCAGAACATGGCAAAAATTCGAGAAATACCGGGGCACGTGGTTTGGTTAATGATTAAAAATTGTTAATCGATAATTATCGATTCACAGCGGTACTGATGCTTCTCTAAAAACTTGTTGCAAGTGAATTTCGAGTTCAAATTTGGAATACGTACTCAGTAGTTATACCAGAACTCAGAAAAATCTGGAAATCCCGGGGGACGTGGTTTGTTTATTTATCAAAAATTGTTAATCGATAATTATCGATTCACAGCGGTACTGATGCTTTTCTAAAAACTTGTTGCAAGGGAATTTCGAGTTGAAATTTGGTATACGTACTCAGTAGTTATACTGGAACTTGGGAAAAAATCGAGAAATGCCGGCGAATGTGGTTTGTTTATTCATTAAAAATTGGTAATCGATAATTATCGATTCACAGCGGTACTGATCCTTCTCTGAAAACTTGTTGCAGGCGAATTTCGAGTTCAAATTTGGTATACTTACTCAGTAGTTCCACGAAAACATGGCAAAAATTCGAGAAATACCGGGGGACGTGGTTTGGCTATTTATTCAAAATTGTTAATCGATAATTATCGATTCACAGCGGTACTGATGCTTCTCTCAGAACTTGTTTCAAGCGAATTTCGGGTCAAAATTTGGTATACGTACTCAGTAGTTATACCAGAACTTGGAAAAATCTGATAATCTCGGAAGACGTGGTTTGTTTATTTGCCAAAAATTGTTAATCGATAATTATCGATTCACAGCGGTACCGATGCTTCTCTAGAAACTTGTTGCAAGCGAATTCCGAGTTCAAATTTGGTATACGTACTCAGTAGTTATACTGGAACTTGGAAAAAAATCGAGAAATGCCGGCGGATGTAGTTCGTTTATTTATTAAAAATTGTTAATCGATAATTATCGATTCACAGCGGTACTGATGCTTGTCTAAAAACTTGTTGCAATCGAATTTCGATTTGAAATTTGGTATATGTACTCAGTAGTTATACCAGAACTTGGAAAAATCTGGAAATCTCGGGGGACGTGGTTTGTTTATTTATCAAAAATTGTTAATCGATAATTATCGATTCACAGCGGTACTGATGCTTCTCTCAAAACTTGTTGCAAGTGAATTTCGGGTCAAAATTTGGTAGACGTACTTAGTAGTTATACCAGAACTTGAGAAAATCTAGAAATCCCGAAGAACGTAGTTTGTGTATCTATTAAAAATTGTCAATCGATAATTATCGATTCACAGCGGTACTGATGTTTCTCTAAAAACTTGTGGCAATTGAATTTCGAGTTCAAATTTGGTATACGTACTCAGTAGTTATACCGGAACTCGAAAAAATCTATAAATCACGGGGGACGTGGTTTGTTCATTCATTAAAGATTGTTAATCAATAATTATCGATTCACAGCGGTACTGATGCTTCTCTGGAAACTTGTTGCAAGCGAATTTCGAGTTCAAATTTGGTATACGTACTCAGAAGTTCTACCAGAACATGGCAAAAATTCGAAATATACCGGGGCACGTGGTTTGGTTAATGATTAAAAATTGTTAATCGATAATTATCGATTCACAGCGGTACTGATGCTTTTCTAAAAACTTGTTGCAAGGGAATTTCGAGTTGAAATTTGGTATACGTACTCAGTAGTTATACTGGAACTTGGGAAAAAATCGAGAAATGCCGGCGAATGTGGTTTGTTTATTCATTAAAAATTGGTAATCGATAATTATCGATTCACAGCGGTACTGATCCTTCTCTGAAAACTTGTTGCAGGCGAATTTCGAGTTCAAATTTGGTATACGTACTCAGTAGTTCCACGAAAACATGGCAAAAATTCGAGAAATAGCGGGGGACGTGGTTTGGCTATTTATTAAAAATTGTTAATCGATAATCATCGATTCACAGCGGTACTGATGCTTCTCTAAAAACTTGTTGCAAGTGAATTTCGAGTTATAATTTGGTATACGTGCTCGGTAGTTATACCAGAACTTGGAAGAATCTAGGAATCCCGGGGGACGTGGTTTGTTCATTTATTAAAGATTGTTAATCGATAATTATCGATTCACAGCGGTACTGATGCTTCTCTAAAAACTTGTTGCAAGTGAATTTCGAGTTCAAATTTGGTATACGTACTCAGTAGTTATACCAGAACTCAGAAAAATCTGGAAATCCCGGGGGACGTGGTTTGTTTATTTATCAAAAATTGTTAATCGATAATTATCGATTCACAGCGGTACTGATGCTTCTCTCAAAACTTGTTGCGAGTGAATTTCGGGTCAAAATTTGGTAGACGTACTCAGTAGTTATACCAGAACTTAAGAAAATCTAGAAATCCCGGGGAACGTAGTTTGTGTATCTATTAAAAATTGTCAATCGATAATTATCGATTCACAGCGGTACTGATGTTTCTCTAAAAACTTGTGGCAATTGAATTTCGAGTCCAAATTTGGTATACGTACTCAGTAGTTATACCGGAACTCGAAAAAATCTATAAATCACGGGGGACGTGGTTTGTTCATTCATTAAAGATTGTTAATCAATAATTATCGATTCACAGCGGTACTGATGCTTCTCTGAAAACTTGTTGCGAGCGAATTTCGAGTTCAAATTTGGTATACGTACTCAGAAGTTCTACCAGAACATGGCAAAAATTCGAGAAATACCGGGGCACGTGGTTTGGTTAATGATTAAAAATTGTTAATCGATAATTATCGATTCACAGCGGTACTGATGCTTTTCTAAAAACTTGTTGCAAGGGAATTTCGAGTTGAAATTTGGTATACGTACTCAGTAGTTATACTGGAACTTGGGAAAAAATCGAGAAATGCCGGCGAATGTGGTTTGTTTATTCATTAAAAATTGGTAATCGATAATTATCGATTCACAGCGGTACTGATCCTTCTCTGAAAACTTGTTGCAGGCGAATTTCGAGTTCAAATTTGGTATACTTACTCAGTAGTTCCACGAAAACATGGCAAAAATTCGAGAAATACCGGGGGACGTGGTTTGGCTATTTATTCAAAATTGTTAATCGATAATTATCGATTCACAGCGGTACTGATGCTTCTCTAAAAACTTGTTGCAAGTGAATTCCGAGTTCAAATTTGGTATACGTACTCATTAGTTACACCAGAACATGGCAAAAATTCGAGAAATACCGGGGGACGTGGTTTGGCTATTTATTCAAAATTGTTAATCGATAATTATCGATTCACGGCGGTACTGATGCTTCTCTCAGAACTTGTTTCAAGCGAATTTCGGGTCAAAATTTGGTATACGTACTCAGTAGTTATACCAGAACTTGGAAAAATCTGATAATCTCGGAAGACGTGGTTTGTTTATTTGCCAAAAATTGTTAATCGATAATTATCGATTCACAGCGGTACTGATGCTTCTCTAGAAACTTGTTGCAAGCGAATTCCGAGTTCAAATTTGGTATACGTACTCATTAGTTACACCAGAACATGGCAAAAATTCGAGAAATACCGGGGGACGTGGTTTGGCTATTTATTCAAAATTGTTAATCGATAATTATCGATTCACAGCGGTACTGATGCTTCTCTAAAAACTTGTTGCAAGTGAATTTCGGGTTACAATTTGGTATACGTACTCAGTATTCATACCAGAACTTGGCAAAATCTAGAAATCTCGGGGGACGTGGTTTGTTTATTCATCAAAAATTGTTAATCGATGATTATCGATTCACAGCGGTACTGATGCTCCTCTAAAAACTTGTTGCAACGGAATTTCGCGATAAAATTTGGTATACGTACTCAGTAGTTATACTGGAACTTGGAAAAAAATCGAGAAATGCCGGCGGATGTAGTTCGTTTATTTATTAAAAATTGTTAATCGATAATTATCGATTCACAGCGGTACTGATGCTTGTCTAAAAACTTGTTGCAATCGAATTTCGATTTGAAATTTGGTATATGTACTCAGTAGTTATACCAGAACTTGGAAAAATCTGGAAATCTCGGGGGACGTGGTTTGTTTATTTATCAAAAATTGTTGATCGATAATTATCGATTCACAGCGGTACTGATGCTTCTCTCAAAACTTGTTGCAAGTGAATTTCGGGTCAAAATTTGGTAGACGTACTTAGTAGTTATACCAGAACTTGAGAAAATCTAGAAATCCCGGGGAACGTAGTTTGTGTATCTATTAAAAATTGTCAATCGATAATTATCGATTCACAGCGGTACTGATGTTTCTCTAAAAACTTGTGGCAATTGAATTTCGAGTTCAAATTTGGTATACGTACTCAGTAGTTATACCGGAACTCGAAAAAATCTATAAATCACGGGGGACGTGGTTTGTTCATTCATTAAAGATTGTTAATCAATAATTATCGATTCACAGCGGTACTGATGCTTCTCTGGAAACTTGTTGCAAACGAATTTCGAGTTCAAATTTGGTATACGTACTCAGAAGTTCTACCAGAACATGGCAAAAATTCGAAATATACCGGGGCACGTGGTTTGGTTAATGATTAAAAATTGTTAATCGATAATTATCGATTCACAGCGGTACTGATGCTTTTCTAAAAACTTGTTGCAAGGGAATTTCGAGTTGAAATTTGGTATACGTACTCAGTAGTTATACTGGAACTTGGGAAAAAATCGAGAAATGCCGGCGAATGTGGTTTGTTTATTCATTAAAAATTGGTAATCGATAATTATCGATTCACAGCGGTACTGATCCTTCTCTGAAAACTTGTTGCAGGCGAATTTCGAGTTCAAATTTGGTATACGTACTCAGTAGTTCCACGAAAACATGGCAAAAATTCGAGAAATACCGGGGGACGTGGTTTGGCTATTTATTCAAAATTGTTAATCGATAGTTATCGATTCACAGCGGTACTGATGCTTCTCTCAGAACTTGTTGCAAGCGAATTTCAATTTGAAATTTGGTATACGTACTCAGTAGTTATACCAGAACTTGGAAAAATCTGGAAATCTCGGGGGACGTGGTTTGTTTATTTATCAAAAATTGTTAATCGATGATTATCGATTCACAGCGGTACTGATGCTCCTGTCAGAACTTGTTGCAAGCGAATTTCGGGTCAAAATTTGGTATACGTACTCAGTAGTTATACCAGAACTTGGAAAAATCTGATAATCTCGGAAGACGTGGTTTGTTTATTTGCCAAAAATTGTTAATCGATAATTATCGATTCACAGCGGTACTGATGCTTCACTAAAAACTTGTTGCAAGGGAATTTCGGGTTGAAATACGGTATACGTACTCAGTAGTTATACTGGAACTTGGAAAAAAATCGAGAAATGCCGGCGAATGTGGTTTGTTTACTTATTAAAAATTGGTCATCGATAATTATCGATTCACAGCGGTACTGATGCTTGTCTAAAAACTTGTCGCAAGCGAATTTCAATTTGAAATTTGGTATACGTACTCAGTAGTTATACCAGAACTTGGAAAAATCTGGAAATCTCGGGGGACGTGGTTTGTTTATTTATCAAAAATTGTTAATCGATGATTATCGATTCACAGCGGTACTGATGCTTCTCTCAGAACTTGTTGCGAACTAATTTCGGGTCAAAATTTGGTATACGTACTCAGTAGTTATACCAGAACTTGGAAAAATCTGATAATCTCGGAAGACGTGGTTTGTTTATTTGCCAAAAATTGTTAATCGATAATTATCGATTCACAGCGGTACTGATGCTTCTCTAAAAACTTGTTGCAAGGGAATTTCGGCTTGAAATACGGTATACGTACTCAGTAGTTATACTGGAACTTGAAAAAAAATCGAGAAATGCCGGCGAATGTGGTTTGTTTATTCATTAAAAATTGGTAATCGATAATTATCGATTTACAGCGGTACTGATCCTTCTCTGAAAACTTGTTGCAGGCGAATTTCGAGTTCAAATTTGGTATACGTACTCAGTAGTTCCACGAAAACATGGCAAAAATTCGAGAAATACCGGGGGACGTGGTTTGGCTATTTATTAAAAATTGTTAATCGTTAATCATCGATTTACAGCGGTACTGATGCTTCTCTAAAAACTTGTTGCAAGTGAATTTCGAGTTATAATTTGGTATACGTGCTCGGTGGTTATACCAGAACTTGGAAGAATCTAGGAATCCCGGGGGACGTGGTTTGTTCATTTATTAAAGATTGTTAATCGATAATTATCGATTCACAGCGGTACTGATGCTTCTCTAAAAACTTGTTGCAAGTGAATTTCGAGTTCAAATTTGGTATACGTACTCAGTAGTTATACCAGAACTCAGAAAAATCTGGAAATCCCGGGGGACGTGGTTTGTTTATTTATCAAAAATTGTTAATCGATAATTATCGATTCACAGCGGTACTGATGCTTCTCTCAAAACTTGTTGCAAGTGAATTTCGGGTAAAAATTTGGTAGACGTACTCAGTAGTTATACCAGAACTTGAGAAAATCTAGAAATCCCGGGGAACGTAGTTTGTGTATCTATTAAAAATTGTCAATCGATAATTATCGATTCACAGCGGTACTGATGTTTCTCTAAAAACTTGTGGCAATTGAATTTCGAGTTCAAATTTGGTATACGTACTCAGTAGTTATACCGGAACTCGAAAAAATTTATAAATCACGGGGGACGTGGTTTGTTCATTCATTAAAGATTGTTAATCAATAATTATCGATTCACAGCGGTACTGATGCTTTTCTAAAAACTTGTTGCAAGGGAATTTCGAGTTGAAATTTGGTATACGTACTCAGTAGTTATACTGGAACTTGGGAAAAAATCGAGAAATGCCGGCGAATGTGGTTTGTTTATTCATTGAAAATTGGTAATCGATAATTATCGATTCACAGCGGTACTGATGCTTCTCTAAAAACTTGTTGCAAGTGAATTTCGAGTTCAAATTTGGAATACGTACTCAGTAGTTATACCAGGACTCAGAAAAATCTGGAAATCCCGGGGGACGTGGTTTGTTTATTTATCAAAAATTGTTAATCGATAATTATCGATTCACAGCGGTACTGATGCTTCTCTCAAAACTCGTTGCAAGCGAATTTCGGGTTACAATTTGGTATACGTGCTCGGTAGTTATACCAGAACTTGGAAAAATCTAGGAATCCCGGGGGACGTGGTTTGTTCATTTATTAAAGATTGTTAATCGATAATTATCGATTCACAGCGGTACTGATGCTTCTCTAGAAACTTGTTGCAAGCGAATTCCGAGTTCAAATTTGGTATACGTACTCATTAGTTACACCAGAACATGGCAAAAATTCGAGAAATACCGGGGGACGTGCTTTGGCTATTTATTCAAAATTGTTAATCGATAATTATCGATTCACAGCGGTACTGATGCTTCTCTCAAAACTTGTTGCAAGTGAATTCCGAGTTCAAATTTGGTATACGTACTCATTAGTTACACCAGAACATGGCAAAAATTCGAGAAATACCGGGGGACGTGGTTTGGCTATTTATTCAAAATTGTTAATCGATAGTTATCGATTCACAGCGGTACTGATGCTTCTCTCAGAACTTGTTGCAAGCGAATTTCAATTTGAAATTTGGTATACGTACTCAGTAGTTATACCAGAACTTGGAAAAATCTGGAAATCTCGGGGGACGTGGTTTGTTTATTTATCAAAAATTGTTAATCGATGATTATCGATTCACAGCGGTACTGATGCTTCTCTAAGAACTTGTTGCAAGCGAATTTCGGGTCAAAATTTGGTATACGTACTCAGTAGTTATACCAGAACTTGGAAAAATCTGATAATCTCGGAAGACGTGGTTTGTTTATTTGCCAAAAATTGTAAATCGATAATTATCGATTCACAGCGGTACTGATGCTTCACTAAAAACTTGTTGCAAGGGAATTTCGGGTTGAAATACGGTATACGTACTCAGTAGTTATACTGGAACTTGGAAAAAAATCGAGAAATGCCGGCGAATGTGGTTTGTTTACTTATTAAAAATTGGTCATCGATAATTATCGATTCACAGCGGTACTGATGCTTGTCTAAAAACTTGTCGCAAGCGAATTTCAATTTGAAATTTGGTATACGTACTCAGTAGTTATACCAGAACTTGGAAAAATCTGGAAATCTCGGGGGACGTGGTTTGTTTATTTATCAAAAATTGTTAATCGATGATTATCGATTCACAGCGGTACTGATGCTTCTCTCAGAACTTGTTGCGAACTAATTTCGGGTCAAAATTTGGTATACGTACTCAGTAGTTATACCAGAACTTGGAAAAATCTGATAATCTCGGAAGACGTGGTTTGTTTATTTGCCAAAAATTGTTAATCGATAATTATCGATTCACAGCGGTACTGATGCTTCTCTAAAAACTTGTTGCAAGGGAATTTCGGCTTGAAATACGGTATACGTACTCAGTAGTTATACTGGAACTTGAAAAAAAATCGAGAAATGCCGGCGAATGTGGTTTGTTTATTCATTAAAAATTGGTAATCGATAATTATCGATTCACAGCGGTACTGATCCTTCTCTGAAAACTTGTTGCAGGCGAATTTCGAGTTCAAATTTGGTATACGTACTCAGTAGTTCCACGAAAACATGGCAAAAATTCGAGAAATACCGGGGGACGTGGTTTGGCTATTTATTCAAAATTGTTAATCGATAGTTATCGATTCACAGCGGTACTGATGCTTCTCTCAGAACTTGTTGCAAGCGAATTTCAATTTGAAATTTGGTATACGTACTCAGTAGTTATACCAGAACTTGGAAAAATCTGGAAATCTCGGGGGACGTGGTTTGTTTATTTATCAAAAATTGTTAATCGATGATTATCGATTCACAGCGGTACTGATGCTCCTCTCAGAACTTGTTGCAAGCGAATTTCGGGTCAAAATTTGGTATACGTACTCAGTAGTTATACCAGAACTTGGAAAAATCTGATAATCTCGGAAGACGTGGTTTGTTTATTTGCCAAAAATTGTTAATCGATAATTATCGATTCACAGCGGTACTGATGCTTCACTAAAAACTTGTTGCAAGGGAATTTCGGGTTGAAATACGGTATACGTACTCAGTAGTTATACCAGAACTTGGAAAAATCTGGAAATCTCGGGGAACGTGGTTTGTTCATTTATCAAAAATTGTTAATCGATAATTATCGATTCACAGCGGTACTGATGCTTCTCTCAAAGCTTGTTGCAAGTGAATTTCAGGTTATAATTTGGTATACGTGCTCGGTAGTTATACCAGAACTTGGAAAAACCTAGGAATACCGGGGGACGTGGTTTGGTTATTTAATAAAAATTGTTAATCGATAATTATCGATTCAGAGCGGTACTGATGCTTCTCTAAAAACTTGTTGCAAGTGAATTTCGAGTTCAAATTTGGTATACGTACTCAGTAGTTATACCAGAACTCAGAAGAATCCGGAAATCCCGGGGGACGTGGTTTGTTTATTCATGAAAAATTGTTAATCGATAATTATCGATTCACAGCGGTACTGATACTTCTCTAAAAACTTGTTGCGAGGGAATTTAGGGTTGAAATTTGGTATACGTACTCAGTAGTTATACTGGAACTTGGAAAAAAATCGAGAAATGCCGGCGGATGCGGTTTGTTTATTTATTAAAAATTGTTAATCGATAATTATCGATTCACAGCGGTACTGATGATGCTTGTCTAAAAACTTGTTGCAAGCAAATTTCGATTTAAAATTTGGTATACGTACTCAGTAGATATACCAGAACTTGCAAAAATCTGGAAATCTCGGGGGACGTGGTTTGTTTATTTATCAAAAATTGTTAATCGATAATTATCGATTCACAGCGGTACTGATGCTTCTCTCAAAACTTGTTGCAAGCGAATTTCGGGTTATAATTTGTTATACGTGCTCGAAAGTCATACCAGAACTTGAAAAAATCTAGGAATTCCGGGGGACGTGGTTTGTTCATTTATTGAAGATTGTTAATCGATAATTATCGATTCACAGCGGTACTGATGCTTCTCTAAAAACTCGTTGCAAGTGAATTTCGAGTTCAAATTTGGTATACGTACCCAGTAGTCATACCAGAACTCAGAAAAATCTGGAAATCTCGGGGAACGTGGTTTGTTTATTTATCAAAAATTGTGAATCGATAATTATCGATTCACAGCGGTACTGATGCTTCTCTCAAAACTTGTTGCAAGCGAATTTCGGGTTATAATTTGGTATACGTGCTCGGTAGTTATACCAGAACTTGGAAAAATCCAGGAATCCCGGGGAACGTGGTTTGTTCATTTATTGAAGATTGTTAATCGATAATTATCGATTCACAGCGGTACTGATGCTTCTCTAAAAACTTGTTGCAAGTGAATTTCGAGTTCAAATTTGGTATACGTACTCAGTAGTTATACCAGAACTCAGAAAAATCTGGAAATCCCGGGGGACGTGGTTTGTTTATTTATCAAAAATTGTTAATCGATAATTATCGATTCACAGCGGTACTGATGATTCTCTAAAAACTTGTTGCAAGCGAATTTCGAGTTCAAATTTGGTATACGTACTCGGTTGTTCTACCAGAACTTGGAAAAAATTCGAGAAATGACGGGGGACGTGGTTTGTTCATTTACTAAAAATTGGTAATGGATAATTATCAATTCACAGCGGTACTGATGCTTCTCTCAAAACTTGTTGCAATCGAATTTCGGGTTATAATCTGGTATACGTACTCGGTAGTTATACCAGAACTTGGAAAAATCTAGAAATCCCAAGGGACGTGGATTGTTCATTCATTGAAAATTGTTAATCGATAATTATCGATTCACAGCGGTACTGATGCTCCTCTAAAAACTTGTTGCAAGAGAATTTCGAGTTCAAATTTGGTATACGTACTCAGTAATTATACCAGAAATTGGAAAAATCTAATAATTCCGGGGAACCTAGTTTTTTTTATCTATTAAGAATTGTTAATCGATAATCATCGATTCACAGCGGTACTGATGCTTCTCTAAAAACTCTTTGCGAGTGAATTCCGAGTTCAAATTTGGTATACGTACTCGGTAGTTATACCAGAACTTGGGAAAATCTAGAAATCCCAAGGGACGTGGTTTGTTCATTCATTGAAAATTGTTAATCGATAATTATCGATTCACAGCGGTACTGATGCTTTTCTAAAAACTTGTTGCAAGCGAATTTCGAGTTGAAATTTGGTATTCGTTTTCAGTAGATATACCAGAACTTGGAAAAATCTAGAAATCCCGGGGGACGTGGTTTGTTTATTTATTGAAAATTGTTAATAGATAATTATCGATTCACAGCGGTACTGATTCTTCTCTAAAAACTTGTTGCGACCGAATTTCAAGTCGAAATTCGGTATACGTACTCAGTGGTTGTACCAGAACTTGAAAAAATCTAGAAATCCCGGGGGACGTGGTTTGTTCATACATTGAGAATTGTTAATCGATAATTATCGATTCACAGCGGTACTGATGCTTCTCTAAAAACTTGTTGGAAGCGAATTTCGGGTTCAAATTTGGTATACGTACTTTGAAGTTATACCAAAACTTGGAAAAATCTATAAATCCCGGGGGACGTGGTTTGTTCATTTATTAAAGATTGTTAATCGATAATTATCGATTCACAGCGGTACTGATTCTTCTCTAAAAATTTGTTGCAAGCGAATTTCGCGTTCAAATTTGGTATACGTACTCAGTAGTTCTACCAGAACATGGCAAAGATTCGAGAAATACCGGGGGACGTTGTTTGGTTATTTATTAAAAATTGTTAATCGATAATTATCGATTCACAGCGGTACTGATGCTTCTCTGAAAACTTGTTGCAAGCGAATTTCGAGTACAAATTTGGTATACGTACTTAGTAGTTCTACCAGAACATGGCAAAAATTCGAGAAATACCGGGGAACGTGGTTTGGTTATTTATTAAAAATTGTTAATCGACAATTATCGATTCACAGCGGTACTGATGCTCTTCTAAAAACTTGTTGCAAGGGAATTTCAAGTTGAAATTTAGTATACGTACTCAGTAGTTATACTGGAACTTGGAAAAAAATCGAGAAATGCTGGCGGATGTGGTTTGTTTATTTATTAAAAATTGTTAATCGATAATTATCGATTCACAGCGGTACTGATGCTTGTCTAAAAACTTGTTGCAAGCGAATTTCGATTTGAAATTTGGTAAACGTACTCAGTAGTTATACCAGAACTTGGAAAAATCTGGAAATCTCGGGGAACGTGGTTTGTTCATTTATCAAAAATTGTTAATCGATAATTATCGATTCACAGCGGTACTGATGCTTCTCTCAAAACTTGTTGCAAGCGAATTTCGGGTTATAATTTGTTATACGTGCTCGAAAGTCATACCAGAACTTGAAAAAATGTAGGAATCCCGGGGGACGTGGTTTGTTCATTTATTGAAGATTGTTAATCGATAATTATCGATTCACAGCCGTACTGATGCTTCTCTAAAAACTCGTTGCAAGTGAATTTCGAGTTCAAATTTGGTATACGTACCCAGTAGTCATACCAGAACTCAGAAAAATCTGGAAATCCCGGGGAACGTGGTTTGTTTATTTATCAAAAATTGTGAATCGATAATTATCGATTCACAGCGGTACTGATGCTTCTCTCAAAACTTGTTGCAAGCGAATTTCGGGTTATAATTTGGTATACGTGCTCGGTAGTTATACCAGAACTTGGAAAAATCCAGGAATCCCGGGGAACGTGGTTTGTTCATTTATTGAAGATTGTTAATCGATAATTATCGATTCACAGCGGTACTGATGCTTCTCTAAAAACTTGTTGCAAGTGAATTTCGAGTTCAAATTTGGTATACGTACTCAGTAGTTATACCAGAACTCAGAAAAATCTGGAAATCCCGGGGGACGTGGTTTGTTTATTTATCAAAAATTGTTAATCGATAATTATCGATTCACAGCGGTACTGATGATTCTCTAAAAACTTGTTGCAAGCGAATTTCGAGTTCAAATTTGGTATACGTACTCGGTTGTTCTACCAGAACTGGGAAAAAATTCGAGAAATGCCGGGGGACGTGGTTTGTTCATTTACTAAAAATTGGTAATGGATAATTATCGATTCACAGCGGTACTGATGCTTCTCTCAAAACTTGTTGCAATCGAATTTCGGGTTATAATCTGGTATACGTACTCGGTAGTTATACCAGAACTTGGAAAAATCTAGAAATCCCAAGGGACGTGGATTGTTCATTCATTGAAAATTGTTAATCGATAATTATCGATTCACAGCGGTACTGATGCTTTTCTAAAAACTTGTTGCAAGCGAATTTCGAGTTGAAATTCGGTATACGTACTCAGTAGTTATACCAGAACTTGGAAAAATCTAGAAATCCCGGGGGACGTGTTTTGTTTATTTATTGAAAATTGTTAATCGATAATTATCGATTCACAGCGGTACTGATGCTCCTCTAAAAACTTGTTGCAAGAGAATTTCGAGTTCAAATTTGGTATACGTACTCAGTAATTATACCAGAACTCAGAAAAATCCGGAAATCCCGGGGGACGTGGTTTGTTTATTCATGAAAAATTGTTAATCGATAATTATCGATTCACAGCGGTACTGATACTCCTCTAAAAACTTGTTGCGAGGGAATTTAGGGTTGAAATTTGGTATACGTACTGAGTAGTTATACCAGAACTTTGAAAAATCTAGGAATACCGGGGGACGTGGTTTGGTTATTTATCAAAAATTGTTAATCGATGATTATCGATTCACATCGGTACTGATGCTTCTTTCAAAACTTGTCGCAAGCGAATTTCGAGTTCAAATTTGGTATACGTACTCAGTAGTTCTATCAGAAGATGGAAAAAATTCGAGAAATGCCGGGGGACGTGGTTTGTTTATTCAATTAAAATTGTTAATCGATAATTATCGATTCACAGCGGTACTGATGCTTCTCTAAAAACTTGTTGGAAGCGAATTTCGGGTTAAAATTTGGTATACGTACTTCGAAGTTATACCAAAACTTGGAAAAATCTATAAATCCCGGGGGACGTGGTTTGTTCATTTATTAAAGATTGTTAATCGATAATTATCGATTCACAGCGGTACTGATTCTTCTCTAAAAATTTGTTGCAAGCGAATTTCGCGTTCAAATTTGGTATACGTACTCAGTAGTTCTACCAGAACATGGCAAAAATTCGAGAAATACCGGGGGACGTTGTTTGGTTATTTATTAAAAATTGTTAATCGATAATTATCGATTCACAGCGGTACTGATGCTTCTCTAAAAACTTGTTGCAAGCGAATTCCGAGTACAAATTTGGTATACGTACTTAGTAGTTCTACCAGAACATGGCAAAAATTCGAGAAATACCGGGGAACGTGGTTTGGTTATTTATTAAAAATTGTTAATCGACAATTATCGATTCACAGCGGTACTGATGCTCTTCTAAAAACTTGTTGCAAGGGAATTTCGAGTTGAAATTCAGTATACGTACTCAGTAGTTATACCAGAACTTGGAAAAATCTGGAAATCTCGGGGAACGTGGTTTGTTCATTTATCAAAAATTGTTAATCGATAATTATCGATTCACAGCGGTACTGATGCTTCTCTCAAAACTTGTTGCAAGCGAATTTCGGGTTATAATTTGTTATACGTGCTCGAAAGTCATACCAGAACTTGAAAAAATCTAGGAATCCCGGGGGACGTGGTTTGTTCATTTATTGAAGATTGTTAATCGATAATTATCGATTCACAGCGGTACTGATGCTTCTCTAAAAACTCGTTGCAAGTGAATTTCGAGTTCAAATTTGGTATACGTACCCAGTAGTCATACCAGAACTCAGAAAAATCTGGAAATCCCGGGTAACGTGGTTTGTTTATTTATCAAAAATTGTGAATCGATAATTATCGATTCACAGCGGTACTGATGCTTCTCTCAAAACTTGTTGCAAGCGAATTTCGGGTTATAATTTGGTATACGTGCTCGGTAGTTATACCAGAACTTGGAAAAATCCAGGAATCCCGGGGAACGTGGTTTGTTCATTTATTGAAGATTGTTAATCGATAATTATCGATTCACAGCGGTACTGATGCTTCTCTAAAAACTTGTTGCAAGTGAATTTCGAGTTCAAATTTGGTATACGTACTCAGTAGTTATACCAGAACTCAGAAAAATCTGGAAATCCCGGGGGACGTGGTTTGTTTATTCCTGAAAAATTGTTAATCGATAATTATCGATTCACAGCGGTACTGATACTCCTCTAAAAACTTGTTGCGAGGGAATTTAGGGTTGAAATTTGGTATACGTACTGAGTCGTTATACCAGAACTTGGAAAAATCTAGGAATACCGGGGGACGTGGTTTGGTTATTTATCAAAAATTGTTAATCGATGATTATCGATTCACATCGGTACTGATGCTTCTTTCAAAACTTGTCGCAAGCGAATTTCGAGTTCAAATTTGGTATACGTACTCAGTAGTTCTATCAGAAGATGGAAAAAATTCGAGAAATGCCGGGGGACGTGGTTTGTTTATTCAATTAAAATTGTTAATCGATAATTATCGATTCACAGCGGTACTGATGCTTCTCTAAAAACTTGTTGGAAGCGAATTTCGGGTTAAAATTTGGTATACGTACTTCGAAGTTATACCAAAACTTGGAAAAATCTATAAATCCCGGGGGACGTGGTTTGTTCATTTATTAAAGATTGTTAATCGATAATTATCGATTCACAGCGGTACTGATTCTTCTCTAAAAATTTGTTGCAAGCGAATTTCGCGTTCAAATTTGGTATACGTACTCAGTAGTTCTACCAGAACATGGCAAAAATTCGAGAAATACCGGGGGACGTTGTTTGGTTATTTATTAAAAATTGTTAATCGATAATTATCGATTCACAGCGGTACTGATGCTTCTCTAAAAACTTGTTGCAAGCGAATTTCGAGTACAAATTTGGTATACGTACTTAGTAGTTCTACCAGAACATGGCGAAAATTCGAGAAATACCGGGGAACGTGGTTTGGTTATTTATTAAAAATTGTTAATCGACAATTATCGATTCACAGCGGTACTGATGCTCTTCTAAAAACTTGTTGCAAGGGAATTTCGAGTTGAAATTTAGTATACGTACTCAGTAGTTATACTGGAACTTGGAAAAAAATCGAGAAATGCTGGCGGATGTGGTTTGTTTATTTATTAAAAATTGTTGATCGATAATTATCGATTCACAGCGGTACTGATGCTTGTCTAAAAACTTGTTGCAAGCGAATTTCGATTTGAAATTTGGTGAACGTACTCAGTAGTTATACCAGAACTTGGAAAAATCTGGAAATCTCGGGGAACGTGGTTTGTTCATTCATCAAAAATTGTTAATCGATAATTATCGATTCACAGCGGTACTGATGCTTCTCTCAAAACTTGTTGCAAGCGAATTTCGGGTTATAATTTGTTATACGTGCTCGAAAGTCATACCAGAACTTGAAAAAATCTAGGAATCCCGGGGGACGTGGTTTGTTCATTTATTGAAGATTGTTAATCGATAATTATCGATTCACAGCGGTACTGATGCTTCTCTAAAAACTCGTTGCAAGTGAATTTCGAGTTCAAATTTGGTATACGTACCCAGTAGTCATACCAGAACTCAGAAAAATCTGGAAATCCCGGGGAACGTGGTTTGTTTATTTATCAAAAATTGTGAATCGATAATTATCGATTCACAGCGGTACTGATGCTTCTCTCAAAACTTGTTGCAAGCGAATTTCGGGTTATAATTTGGTATACGTGCTCGGTAGTTATACCAGAACTTGGAAAAATCCAGGAATCCCGGGGAACGTGGTTTGTTCATTTATTGAAGATTGTTAATCGATAATTATCGATTCACAGCGGTACTGATGCTTCTCTGAAAACTTGTTGCAAGTGAATTTCGAGTTCAAATTTGGTATACGTACTCAGTAGTTATACCAGAACTCAGAAAAATCTGGAAATCCCGGGGGACGTGGTTTGTTTATTTATCAAAAATTGTTAATCGATAATTATCGATTCACAGCGGTACTGATGATTCTCTAAAAACTTGTTGCAAGCGAATTTCGAGTTCAAATTTGGTATACGTACTCGGTTGTTTTACCAGAACTTGGAAAAAATTCGAGAAATGCCGGGGGACGTGGTTCGTTCATTTACTAAAAATTGGTAATGGATAATTATCGATTCACAGCGGTACTGATGCTTCTCTCAAAACTTGTTGCAATCGAATTTCGGGTTATAATCTGGTATACGTACTCGGTAGTTATACCAGAACTTGGAAAAATCTAGAAATCCCAAGGGACGTGGATTGTTCATTCATTGAAAATTGTTAATCGATAATTATCGATTCACAGCGGTACTGATGCTTTTCTAAAAACTTGTTGCAAGCGAATTTCGAGTTGTAATTCGGTATACGTACTCAGTAGTTATACCAGAACTTGGAAAAATTTAGAAATCCCGGGGGACGTGGTTTGTTTATTCATTGAAAATTGTTAATCGATAATTATCGATTCACAGCGGTACTGATGCTCCTCTAAAAACTTGTTGCAAGAGAATTTCGAGTTCAAATTTGGTATACGTACTCAGTAATTATACCAGAAATTGGAAAAATCTAATAATTCCGGGGAACCTGGTTTTTTTATCTATTAAGAATTGTTAATCGATAATCATCGATTCACAGCGGTACTGATGCTTCTCTAAAAACTCTTTGCGAGTGAATTCCGAGTTCAAATTTGGTATACGTACTCGGTAGTTATACCAGAACTTGGGAAAATCTAGAAATCCCAAGGGACGTGGTTTGTTCATTCATTGAAAATTGTTAATCGATAATTATCAATTCACAGCGGTACTGATGCTTTTCTAAAAACTTGTTGCAAGCGAATTTCGAGTTGAAATTTGGTATTCGTTTTCAGTAGATATACCAGAACTTGGAAAAATCTAGAAATCCCGGGGGACGTGGTTTGTTTATTTATTGAAAATTGTTAATAGATAATTATCGATTCACAGCGGTACTGATTCTTCTCTAAAAACTTGTTGCAACCGAATTTCAAGTCGAAATTCGGTATACGTACTCAGTAGTTGTACCAGAACTTGAAAAAATCTAGAAATCCCGGGGGACGTGGTTTGTTCATACATTGAGAATTGTTAATCGATAATTATCGATTCACAGCGGTACTGATGCTTCTCTAAAAACTTGTTGGAAGCGAATTTCGGGTTAAAATTTGGTATACGTACTTCGAAGTTATACCAAAACTTGGAAAAATCTATAAATCCCGGGGGACGTGGTTTGTTCATTTATTAAAGATTGTTAATCGATAATTATCGATTCACAGCGGTACTGATTCTTCTCTAAAAATTTGTTGCAAGCGAATTTCGCGTTCAAATTTGGCATACGTACTCAGTAGTTCTACCAGAACATGGCAGAAATTCGAGAAATACCGGGGGACGTTGTTTGGTTATTTATTAAAAATTGTTAATCGATAATTATCGATTCACAGCGGTACTGATGCTTCTCTGAAAACTTGTTGCAAGCGAATTTCGAGTACAAATTTGGTATACGTACTTAGTAGTTCTACCAGAACATGGCAAAGATTCGAGAAATACCGGGGAACGTGGTTTGGTTATTTATTAAAAATTGTTAATCGACAATTATCGATTCACAGCGGTACTGATGCTTTTCTAAAAACTTGTTGCAAGGGAATTTCGAGTTCAAATTTGGTATACGTACTCAGTAGTTATACCAGAACTCAGAAAAATCCGGAAATCCCGGGGGACGTGGTTTGTTTATTCATGAAAAATTGTTAATCGATAATTATCGATTCACAGCGGTACTCATACTCCTCTAAAAACTTGTTGCGAGGGAATTTAGGGTTGAAATTTGGTATACGTACTGAGTAGTTATACCAGAACTTGGAAAAATCTAGGAATACCGGGGGACGTGGTTTGGTTATTTATCAAAAATTGTTAATCGATGATTATCGATTCACATCGGTACTGATGCTTCTTTCAAAACTTGTCGCAAGCGAATTTCGAGTTCAAATTTGGTATACGTACTCAGTAGTTCTATCAGAAGATGGAAAAAATTCGAGAAATGCCGGGGGACGTGGTTTGTTTATTCAATTAAAATTGTTAATCGATAATTATCGATTCACAGCGGTACTGATGCTTCTCTAAAAACTTGTTGGAAGCGAATTTCGGGTTAAAATTTGGTATACGTACTTCGAAGTTATACCAAAACTTGGAAAAATCTATAAATCCCGGGGGACGTGGTTTGTTCATTTATTAAAGATTGTTAATCGATAATTATCGATTCACAGCGGTACTGATTCTTCTCTAAAAATTTGTTGCAAGCGAATTTCGCGTTCAAATTTGGTATACGTACTCAGTAGTTCTACCAGAACATGGCAAAAATTCGAGAAATACCGGGGGACGTTGTTTGGTTATTTATTAAAAATTGTTAATCGATAATTATCGATTCACAGCGGTACTGATGCTTCTCTAAAAACTTGTTGCAAGCGAATTCCGAGTACAAATTTGGTATACGTACTTAGTAGTTCTACCAGAACATGGCAAAAATTCGAGAAATACCGGGGAACGTGGTTTGGTTATTTATTAAAAATTGTTAATCGACAATTATCGATTCACAGCGGTACTGATGCTCTTCTAAAAACTTGTTGCAAGGGAATTTCGAGTTGAAATTCAGTATACGTACTCAGTAGTTATACTGGAACTTGGAAAAAAATCGAGAAATGCTGGCGGATGTGGTTTGTTTATTTATTAAAAATTGTTAATCGATAATTATCGATTCACAGCGGTACTGATGCTTGTCTAAAAACTTGTTGCAAGCGAATTTCGATTTGAAATTTGGTGAACGTACTCAGTAGTTATACCAGAACTTGGAAAAATCTGGAAATCTCGGGGAACGTGGTTTGTTCATTTATCAAAAATTGTTAATCGATAATTATCGATTCACAGCGGTACTGATGCTTCTCTCAAAACTTGTTGCAAGCGAATTTCGGGTTATAATTTGTTATGCGTGCTCGAAAGTCATACCAGAACTTGAAAAAATCTAGGAATCCCGGGGGACGTGGTTTGTTCATTTATTGAAGATTGTTAATCGATAATTATCGATTCACAGCGGTACTGATGCTTCTCTAAAAACTCGTTGCAAGTGAATTTCGAGTTCAAATTTGGTATACGTACCCAGTAGTCATACCAGAACTCAGAAAAATCTGGAAATCCCGGGTAACGTGGTTTGTTTATTTATCAAAAATTGTGAATCGATAATTATCGATTCACAGCGGTACTGATGCTTCTCTCAAAACTTGTTGCAAGCGAATTTCGGGTTATAATTTGGTATACGTGCTCGGTAGTTATACCAGAACTTGGAAAAATCCAGGAATCCCGGGGAACGTGGTTTGTTCATTTATTGAAGATTGTTAATCGATAATTATCGATTCACAGCGGTACTGATGCTTCTCTAAAAACTTGTTGCAAGTGAATTTCGAGTTCAAATTTGGTATACGTACTCAGTAGTTATACCAGAACTCAGAAAAATCTGGAAATCCCGGGGGACGTGGTTTGTTTATTCATCAAAAATTGTTAATCGATAATTATCGATTCACAGCGGTACTGATGATTCTCTAAAAACTTGTTGCGAGCGAATTTCGAGTTCAAATTTGGTATACGTACTCGGTTGTTCTACCAGAACTTGGAAAAAATTCGAGAAATGCCGGGGGACGTGGTTTGTTCATTTACTAAAAATTGGTAATGGATAATTATCGATTCACAGCGGTACTGATGCTTCTCTCAAAACTTGTTGCAATCGAATTTCGGGTTATAATCTGGTATACGTACTCGGTAGTTATACCAGAACTTGGAAAAATCTAGAAATCCCAAGGGACGTGGATTGTTCATTCATTGAAAATTGTTAATCGATAATTATCGATTCACAGCGGTACTGATGCTTTTCTAAAAACTTGTTGCAAGCGAATTTCGAGTTGAAATTCGGTATACGTACTCAGTAGTTATACCAGAACTTGGAAAAATCTAGAAATCCCGGGGGACGTGGATTGTTTATTTATTGAAAATTGTTAATCGATAATTATCGATTCACAGCGGTACTGATGCTCCTCTGAAAACTTGTTGCAAGAGAATTTCGAGTTCAAATTTGGTATACGTACTCAGTAATTATACCAGAAATTGGAAAAATCTAATAATTCCGGGGAACCTGGTTTTTTTATCTATCAAGAATTGTTAATCGATAATCATCGATTCACAGCGGTACTGATGCTTCTCTAAAAACTCTTTGCGAGTGAATTCCGAGTTCAAATTTGGTATACGTATTCGGTAGTTATACCAGAACTTGGGAAAATCTAGAAATCCCAAGGGACGTGGTTTGTTCATTCATTGAAAATTGTTAATCGATAATTATCGATTCACAGCGGTACTGATGCTTTTCTAAAAACTTGTTGCAACCGAATTTCAAGTCGAAATTCGGTATACGTACTCAGTAGTTGTACCAGAACTTGAAAAAATCTAGAAATCCCGGGGGACGTGGTTTGTTCATACATTGAGAATTGTTAATCGATAATTATCGATTCACAGCGGTACTGATGCTTCTCTGAAAGCTTGTTGCAAGCGAATTTCGAGTACAAATTTGGTATACGTACTTAATAGTTCTACCAGAACATGGCTAAAATTCGAGAAATACCGGGGAACGTGGTTTGGTTATTCATTAAAAATTGTTAATCGACAATTATCGATTCACAGCGGTACTGATGCTTTTCTAAAAACTTGTTGCAAGGGAATTTCGAGTTCAAATTTGGTATACGTACTCAGTAGTTATACCAGAACTCAGAAAAATCTGGAAATCCCGGGGGACGTGGTTTGTTTATTCATGAAAAATTGTTAATCGATAATTATCGATTCACAGCGGTAC
The DNA here is from genome assembly GCA_963992785.1 of Tenthredo livida. Lineage (NCBI taxonomy): Eukaryota > Metazoa > Arthropoda > Insecta > Hymenoptera > Tenthredinidae > Tenthredo > Tenthredo livida. Next base: position 13,124,298 of record OZ023068.1, on the reverse strand, counting down.
TGATACTCCTCTAAAAACTTGTTGCGAGGGAATTTAGGGTTGAAATTTGGTATACGTACTCAGTAGTTATACCAGAACTTGGAAAAATCTAGGAATACCGGGGGACGTGGTTTGGTTATTTATCAAAAATTGTTAATCGATGATTATCGATTCACATCGGTACTGATGCTTCTTTCAAAACTTGTCGCAAGCGAATTTCGAGTTCAAATTTGGTATACGTACTCAGTAGTTCTATCAGAAGATGGGAAAAATTCGAGAAATGCCGGGGGACGTCGTTTGTTTATTCAATTGAAATTGTTAATCGATAATTATCGATTCACAGCGGTACTGATGCTTCTCTAAAAACTTGTTGGAAGCGAATTTCGGGTTAAAATTTGGTATACGTACTTCGAAGTTATACCAAAACTTGGAAAAATGTATAAATCCCGGGGGACGTGGTTTGTTCATTTATTAAAGATTGTTAATCGATAATTATCGATTCACAGCGGTACTGATTCTTCTCTAAAAATTCGTTGCAAGCGAATTTCGCGTTCAAATTTGGTATACGTACTCAGTAGTTCTACCAGAACATGGCAAAAATTCGAGAAATACCGGGGGACGTTGTTTGGTTATTTATTAAAAATTTTTAATCGATAATTATCGATTTACAGCGGTACTGATGCTTCTCTAAAAACTTGTTGCAAGCGAATTTCGAGTACAAATTTGGTATACGTACTCAGTAGTTCTACCAGAACATGGCAAAAATTCGAAAAATACCGGGGAACGTGGTTTGGTTATTTATTAAAAATTGTTAATCGACAATTATCGATTCACAGCGGTACTGATGCTCTTCTAAAAACTTGTTGCAAGGGAATTTCGAGTTGAAATTCAGTATACGTACTCAGTAGTTATACTGGAACTTGGAAAAAAATCGAGAAATGCTGGCGAATGTGGTTTGTTTATTTATTAAAAATTGTTAATCGATAATTATCGATTCACAGCGGTACTGATGCTTGTCTAAAAACTTGTTGCAAGCGAATTTCGATTTGAAATTTGGTGAACGTACTCAGTAGTTATACCAGAACTTGGAAAAATCTGGAAATCTCGGGGAACGTGGTTTGTTCATTTATCAAAAATTGTTAATCGATAATTATCGATTCACAGCGGTACTGATGCTTCTCTCAAAACTTGTTGCAAGCGAATTTCGGGTTATAATTTGTTATACGTGCTCGAAAGTCATACCAGAACTTGAAAAAATCTAGGAATCCCGGGGGACGTGGTTTGTTTATTCATGAAAAATTGTTAATCGATAATTATCGATTCACAGCGGTACTGATACTCCTCTAAAAACTTGTTGCGAGGGAATTTAGGGTTGAAATTTGGTATACGTACTCAGTAGTTATACCAGAACTTGGAAAAATCTAGGAATACCGGGGGACGTGGTTTGGTTATTTATCAAAAATTGTTAATCGATGATTATCGATTCACATCGGTACTGATGCTTCTTTCAAAACTTGTCGCAAGCGAATTTCGAGTCCAAATTTGGTATACGTACTCAGTAGTTCTATCAGAAGATGGGAAAAATTCGAGAAATGCCGGGGGACGTGGTTTGTTTATTCAATTGAAATTGTTAATCGATAATTATCGATTCACAGCGGTACTGATGCTTCTCTAAAAACTTGTTGCAAGTGAATTTCGAGTTCAAATTTGGTATACGTACTCAGTAGTTATACCAGAACTCAGAAAAATCTGGAAATCCCGGGGGACGTGGTTTGTTTATTTATCAAAAATTGTTAATCGATAATTATCGATTCACAGCGGTACTGATGATTCTCTAAAAACTTGTTGCAAGCGAATTTCGAGTTCAAATTTGGTATACGTACTCGGTTGTTCTACCAGAACTTGGAAAAAATTCGAGAAATGCCGGGGGACGTGGTTTGTTCATTTACTAAAAATTGGTAATGGATAATTATCGATTCACAGCGGTACTGATGCTTCTCTCAAAACTTGTTGCAATCGAATTTCGGGTTATAATCTGGTATACGTACTCGGTAGTTATACCAGAACTTGGAAAAATCTAGAAATCCCAAGGGACGTGGATTGTTCATTCATTGAAAATTGTTAATCGATAATTATCGATTCACAGCGGTACTGATGCTTTTCTAAAAACTTGTTGCAAGCGAATTTCGAGTTGAAATTCGGTATACGTACTCAGTAGTTATACCAGAACTTGGAAAAATCTAGAAATCCCGGGGGACGTGGTTTGTTTATTTATTGAAAATTGTTAATCGATAATTATCGATTCACAGCGGTACTGATGCTCCTCTAAAAACTTGTTGCAAGAGAATTTCGAGTTCAAATTTGGTATACGTACTCAGTAATTATACCAGAAATTGGAAAAATCTAATAATTCCGGGGAACCTGGTTTTTTTATCTATTAAGAATTGTTAATCGATAATCATCGATTCACAGCGGTACTGATGCTTCTCTGAAAACTTGTTGCAAGCGAATTTCGAGTACAAATTTGGTATACGTACTTAGTAGTTTTACCAGAACATGGCAAAAATTCGAGAAATACCGGGGAACGTGGTTTGGTTATTTATTAAAAATTGTTAATCGACAATTATCGATTCACAGCGGTACTGATGCTTTTCTAAAAACTTGTTGCAAGGGAATTTCGAGTTCAAATTTGGTATACGTACTCAGTAGTTATACCAGAACTCAGAAAAATCCGGAAATCCCGGGGGACGTGGTTTGTTTATTCATGAAAAATTGTTAATCGATAATTATCGATTCACAGCGGTACTGATGCTTCTCTAAAAACTTGTTGCAAGGGAATTTCGAGTTCAAATTTGGTATACGTACTCAGTAGTTATACCAGAACTCAGAAAAATCCGGAAATCCCGGGGGACGTGGTTTGTTTATTCCTGAAAAATTGTTAATCGATAATTATCGATTCACAGCGGTACTGATACTCCTCTAAAAACTTGTTGCGAGGGAATTTAGGGTTGAAATTTGGTATACGTACTGAGTCGTTATACCAGAACTTGGAAAAATCTAGGAATACCGGGGGACGTGGTTTGGTTATTTATCAAAAATTGTTAATCGATGATTATCGATTCACATCGGTACTGATGCTTCTTTCAAAACTTGTCGCAAGCGAATTTCGAGTTCAAATTTGGTATACGTACTCAGTAGTTCTATCAGAAGATGGAAAAAATTCGAGAAATGCCGGGGGACGTGGTTTGTTTATTCAATTAAAATTGTTAATCGATAATTATCGATTCACAGCGGTACTGATGCTTCTCTAAAAACTTGTTGGAAGCGAATTTCGGGTTAAAATTTGGTATACGTACTTCGAAGTTATACCAAAACTTGGAAAAATCTATAAATCCCGGGGGACGTGGTTTGTTCATTTATTAAAGATTGTTAATCGATAATTATCGATTCACAGCGGTACTGATTCTTCTCTAAAAATTTGTTGCAAGCGAATTTCGCGTTCAAATTTGGTATACGTACTCAGTAGTTCTACCAGAACATGGCAAAAATTCGAGAAATACCGGGGGACGTTGTTTGGTTATTTATTAAAAATTGTTAATCGATAATTATCGATTCACAGCGGTACTGATGCTTCTCTAAAAACGTGTTGCAAGCGAATTTCGAGTACAAATTTGGTATACGTACTTAGTAGTTCTACCAGAACATGGCGAAAATTCGAGAAATACCGGGGAACGTGGTTTGGTTATTTATTAAAAATTGTTAATCGACAATTATCGATTCACAGCGGTACTGATGCTCTTCTAAAAACTTGTTGCAAGGGAATTTCGAGTTGAAATTTAGTATACGTACTCAGTAGTTATACTGGAACTTGGAAAAAAATCGAGAAATGCTGGCGGATGTGGTTTGTTTATTTATTAAAAATTGTTGATCGATAATTATCGATTCACAGCGGTACTGATGCTTGTCTAAAAACTTGTTGCAAGCGAATTTCGATTTGAAATTTGGTGAACGTACTCAGTAGTTATACCAGAACTTGGAAAAATCTGGAAATCTCGGGGAACGTGGTTTGTTCATTCATCAAAAATTGTTAATCGATAATTATCGATTCACAGCGGTACTGATGCTTCTCTCAAAACTTGTTGCAAGCGAATTTCGGGTTATAATTTGTTATACGTGCTCGAAAGTCATACCAGAACTTGAAAAAATCTAGGAATCCCGGGGGACGTGGTTTGTTCATTTATTGAAGATTGTTAATCGATAATTATCGATTCACAGCGGTACTGATGCTTCTCTAAAAACTCGTTGCAAGTGAATTTCGAGTTCAAATTTGGTATACGTACCCAGTAGTCATACCAGAACTCAGAAAAATCTGGAAATCCCGGGGAACGTGGTTTGTTTATTTATCAAAAATTGTGAATCGATAATTATCGATTCACAGCGGTACTGATGCTTCTCTCAAAACTTGTTGCAAGCGAATTTCGGGTTATAATTTGGTATACGTGCTCGGTAGTTATACCAGAACTTGGAAAAATCCAGGAATCCCGGGGAACGTGGTTTGTTCATTTATTGAAGATTGTTAATCGATAATTATCGATTCACAGCGGTACTGATGCTTCTCTGAAAACTTGTTGCAAGTGAATTTCGAGTTCAAATTTGGTATACGTACTCAGTAGTTATACCAGAACTCAGAAAAATCTGGAAATCCCGGGGGACGTGGTTTGTTTATTTATCAAAAATTGTTAATCGATAATTATCGATTCACAGCGGTACTGATGATTCTCTAAAAACTTGTTGCAAGCGAATTTCGAGTTCAAATTTGGTATACGTACTCGGTTGTTTTACCAGAACTTGGAAAAAATTCGAGAAATGCCGGGGGACGTGGTTCGTTCATTTACTAAAAATTGGTAATGGATAATTATCGATTCACAGCGGTACTGATGCTTCTCTCAAAACTTGTTGCAATCGAATTTCGGGTTATAATCTGGTATACGTACTCGGTAGTTATACCAGAACTTGGAAAAATCTAGAAATCCCAAGGGACGTGGATTGTTCATTCATTGAAAATTGTTAATCGATAATTATCGATTCACAGCGGTACTGATGCTTTTCTAAAAACTTGTTGCAAGCGAATTTCGAGTTGTAATTCGGTATACGTACTCAGTAGTTATACCAGAACTTGGAAAAATTTAGAAATCCCGGGGGACGTGGTTTGTTTATTTATTGAAAATTGTTAATCGATAATTATCGATTCACAGCGGTACTGATGCTCCTCTAAAAACTTGTTGCAAGAGAATTTCGAGTTCAAATTTGGTATACGTACTCAGTAATTATACCAGAAATTGGAAAAATCTAATAATTCCGGGGAACCTGGTTTTTTTATCTATTAAGAATTGTTAATCGATAATCATCGATTCACAGCGGTACTGATGCTTCTCTAAAAACTCTTTGCGAGTGAATTCCGAGTTCAAATTTGGTATACGTACTCGGTAGTTATACCAGAACTTGGGAAAATCTAGAAATCCCAAGGGACGTGGTTTGTTCATTCATTGAAAATTGTTAATCGATAATTATCAATTCACAGCGGTACTGATGCTTTTCTAAAAACTTGTTGCAAGCGAATTTCGAGTTGAAATTTGGTATTCGTTTTCAGTAGATATACCAGAACTTGGAAAAATCTAGAAATCCCGGGGGACGTGGTTTGTTTATTTATTGAAAATTGTTAATAGATAATTATCGATTCACAGCGGTACTGATTCTTCTCTAAAAACTTGTTGCAACCGAATTTCAAGTCGAAATTCGGTATACGTACTCAGTAGTTGTACCAGAACTTGAAAAAATCTAGAAATCCCGGGGGACGTGGTTTGTTCATACATTGAGAATTGTTAATCGATAATTATCGATTCACAGCGGTACTGATGCTTCTCTAAAAACTTGTTGGAAGCGAATTTCGGGTTAAAATTTGGTATACGTACTTCGAAGTTATACCAAAACTTGGAAAAATCTATAAATCCCGGGGGACGTGGTTTGTTCATTTATTAAAGATTGTTAATCGATAATTATCGATTCACAGCGGTACTGATTCTTCTCTAAAAATTTGTTGCAAGCGAATTTCGCGTTCAAATTTGGCATACGTACTCAGTAGTTCTACCAGAACATGGCAGAAATTCGAGAAATACCGGGGGACGTTGTTTGGTTATTTATTAAAAATTGTTAATCGATAATTATCGATTCACAGCGGTACTGATGCTTCTCTGAAAACTTGTTGCAAGCGAATTTCGAGTACAAATTTGGTATACGTACTTAGTAGTTCTACCAGAACATGGCAAAGATTCGAGAAATACCGGGGAACGTGGTTTGGTTATTTATTAAAAATTGTTAATCGACAATTATCGATTCACAGCGGTACTGATGCTTTTCTAAAAACTTGTTGCAAGGGAATTTCGAGTTCAAATTTGGTATACGTACTCAGTAGTTATACCAGAACTCAGAAAAATCCGGAAATCCCGGGGGACGTGGTTTGTTTATTCATGAAAAATTGTTAATCGATAATTATCGATTCACAGCGGTACTCATACTCCTCTAAAAACTTGTTGCGAGGGAATTTAGGGTTGAAATTTGGTATACGTACTGAGTAGTTATACCAGAACTTGGAAAAATCTAGGAATACCGGGGGACGTGGTTTGGTTATTTATCAAAAATTGTTAATCGATGATTATCGATTCACATCGGTACTGATGCTTCTTTCAAAACTTGTCGCAAGCGAATTTCGAGTTCAAATTTGGTTTACGTACTCAGTAGTTCTATCAGAAGATGGAAAAAATTCGAGAAATGCCGGGGGACGTGGTTTGTTTATTCAATTAAAATTGTTAATCGATAATTATCGATTCACAGCGGTACTGATGCTTCTCTAAAAACTTGTTGGAAGCGAATTTCGGGTTAAAATTTGGTATACGTACTTCGAAGTTATACCAAAACTTGGAAAAATCTATAAATCCCGGGGGACGTGGTTTGTTCATTTATTAAAGATTGTTAATCGATAATTATCGATTCACAGCGGTACTGATTCTTCTCTAAAAATTTGTTGCAAGCGAATTTCGCGTTCAAATTTGGTATACGTACTCAGTAGTTCTACCAGAACATGGCAAAAATTCGAGAAATACCGGGGGACGTTGTTTGGTTATTTATTAAAAATTGTTAATCGATAATTATCGATTCACAGCGGTACTGATGCTTCTCTAAAAACTTGTTGCAAGCGAATTCCGAGTACAAATTTGGTATACGTACTTAGTAGTTCTACCAGAACATGGCAAAAATTCGAGAAATACCGGGGAACGTGGTTTGGTTATTTATTAAAAATTGTTAATCGACAATTATCGATTCACAGCGGTACTGATGCTCTTCTAAAAACTTGTTGCAAGGGAATTTCGAGTTGAAATTCAGTATACGTACTCAGTAGTTATACTGGAACTTGGAAAAAAATCGAGAAATGCTGGCGGATGTGGTTTGTTTATTTATTAAAAATTGTTAATCGATAATTATCGATTCACAGCGGTACTGATGCTTGTCTAAAAACTTGTTGCAAGCGAATTTCGATTTGAAATTTGGTGAACGTACTCAGTAGTTATACCAGAACTTGGAAAAATCTGGAAATCTCGGGGAACGTGGTTTGTTCATTTATCAAAAATTGTTAATCGATAATTATCGATTCACAGCGGTACTGATGCTTCTCTCAAAACTTGTTGCAAGCGAATTTCGGGTTATAATTTGTTATACGTGCTCGAAAGTCATACCAGAACTTGAAAAAATCTAGGAATCCCGGGGGACGTGGTTTGTTCATTTATTGAAGATTGTTAATCGATAATTATCGATTCACAGCGGTACTGATGCTTCTCTAAAAACTCGTTGCAAGTGAATTTCGAGTTCAAATTTGGTATACGTACCCAGTAGTCATACCAGAACTCAGAAAAATCTGGAAATCCCGGGTAACGTGGTTTGTTTATTTATCAAAAATTGTGAATCGATAATTATCGATTCACAGCGGTACTGATGCTTCTCTCAAAACTTGTTGCAAGCGAATTTCGGGTTATAATTTGGTATACGTGCTCGGTAGTTATACCAGAACTTGGAAAAATCCAGGAATCCCGGGGAACGTGGTTTGTTCATTTATTGAAGATTGTTAATCGATAATTATCGATTCACAGCGGTACTGATGCTTCTCTAAAAACTTGTTGCAAGTGAATTTCGAGTTCAAATTTGGTATACGTACTCAGTAGTTATACCAGAACTCAGAAAAATCTGGAAATCCCGGGGGACGTGGTTTGTTTATTCCTGAAAAATTGTTAATCGATAATTATCGATTCACAGCGGTACTGATACTCCTCTAAAAACTTGTTGCGAGGGAATTTATGGTTGAAATTTGGTATACGTACTGAGTCGTTATACCAGAACTTGGAAAAATCTAGGAATACCGGGGGACGTGGTTTGGTTATTTATCAAAAATTGTTAATCGATGATTATCGATTCACATCGGTACTGATGCTTCTTTCAAAACTTGTCGCAAGCGAATTTCGAGTTCAAATTTGGTATACGTACTCAGTAGTTCTATCAGAAGATGGAAAAAATTCGAGAAATGCCGGGGGACGTGGTTTGTTTATTCAATTAAAATTGTTAATCGATAATTATCGATTCACAGCGGTACTGATGCTTCTCTAAAAACTTGTTGGAAGCGAATTTCGGGTTAAAATTTGGTATACGTACTTCGAAGTTATACCAAAACTTGGAAAAATCTATAAATCCCGGGGGACGTGGTTTGTTCATTTATTAAAGATTGTTAATCGATAATTATCGATTCACAGCGGTACTGATTCTTCTCTAAAAATTTGTTGCAAGCGAATTTCGCGTTCAAATTTGGTATACGTACTCAGTAGTTCTACCAGAACATGGCAAAAATTCGAGAAATACCGGGGGACGTTGTTTGGTTATTTATTAAAAATTGTTAATCGATAATTATCGATTCACAGCGGTACTGATGCTTCTCTAAAAACTTGTTGCAAGCGAATTTCGAGTACAAATTTGGTATACGTACTTAGTAGTTCTACCAGAACATGGCGAAAATTCGAGAAATACCGGGGAACGTGGTTTGGTTATTTATTAAAAATTGTTAATCGACAATTATCGATTCACAGCGGTACTGATGCTCTTCTAAAAACTTGTTGCAAGGGAATTTCGAGTTGAAATTTAGTATACGTACTCAGTAGTTATACTGGAACTTGGAAAAAAATCGAGAAATGCTGGCGGATGTGGTTTGTTTATTTATTAAAAATTGTTGATCGATAATTATCGATTCACAGCGGTACTGATGCTTGTCTAAAAACTTGTTGCAAGCGAATTTCGATTTGAAATTTGGTGAACGTACTCAGTAGTTATACCAGAACTTGGAAAAATCTGGAAATCTCGGGGAACGTGGTTTGTTCATTCATCAAAAATTGTTAATCGATAATTATCGATTCACAGCGGTACTGATGCTTCTCTCAAAACTTGTTGCAAGCGAATTTCGGGTTATAATTTGTTATACGTGCTCGAAAGTCATACCAGAACTTGAAAAAATCTAGGAATCCCGGGGGACGTGGTTTGTTCATTTATTGAAGATTGTTAATCGATAATTATCGATTCACAGCGGTACTGATGCTTCTCTAAAAACTCGTTGCAAGTGAATTTCGAGTTCAAATTTGGTATACGTACCCAGTAGTCATACCAGAACTCAGAAAAATCTGGAAATCCCGGGGAACGTGGTTTGTTTATTTATCAAAAATTGTGAATCGATAATTATCGATTCACAGCGGTACTGATGCTTCTCTCAAAACTTGTTGCAAGCGAATTTCGGGTTATAATTTGGTATACGTGCTCGGTAGTTATACCAGAACTTGGAAAAATCCAGGAATCCCGGGGAACGTGGTTTGTTCATTTATTGAAGATTGTTAATCGATAATTATCGATTCACAGCGGTACTGATGCTTCTCTGAAAACTTGTTGCAAGTGAATTTCGAGTTCAAATTTGGTATACGTACTCAGTAGTTATACCAGAACTCAGAAAAATCTGGAAATCCCGGGGGACGTGGTTTGTTTATTTATCAAAAATTGTTAATCGATAATTATCGATTCACAGCGGTACTGATGATTCTCTAAAAACTTGTTGCAAGCGAATTTCGAGTTCAAATTTGGTATACGTACTCGGTTGTTTTACCAGAACTTGGAAAAAATTCGAGAAATGCCGGGGGACGTGGTTCGTTCATTTACTAAAAATTGGTAATGGATAATTATCGATTCACAGCGGTACTGATGCTTCTCTCAAAACTTGTTGCAATCGAATTTCGGGTTATAATCTGGTATACGTACTCGGTAGTTATACCAGAACTTGGAAAAATCTAGAAATCCCAAGGGACGTGGATTGTTCATTCATTGAAAATTGTTAATCGATAATTATCGATTCACAGCGGTACTGATGCTTTTCTAAAAACTTGTTGCAAGCGAATTTCGAGTTGTAATTCGGTATACGTACTCAGTAGTTATACCAGAACTTGGAAAAATTTAGAAATCCCGGGGGACGTGGTTTGTTTATTCATTGAAAATTGTTAATCGATAATTATCGATTCACAGCGGTACTGATGCTCCTCTAAAAACTTGTTGCAAGAGAATTTCGAGTTCAAATTTGGTATACGTACTCAGTAATTATACCAGAAATTGGAAAAATCTAATAATTCCGGGGAACCTGGTTTTTTTATCTATTAAGAATTGTTAATCGATAATCATCGATTCACAGCGGTACTGATGCTTCTCTAAAAACTCTTTGCGAGTGAATTCCGAGTTCAAATTTGGTATACGTACTCGGTAGTTATACCAGAACTTGGGAAAATCTAGAAATCCCAAGGGACGTGGTTTGTTCATTCATTGAAAATTGTTAATCGATAATTATCAATTCACAGCGGTACTGATGCTTTTCTAAAAACTTGTTGCAAGCGAATTTCGAGTTGAAATTTGGTATTCGTTTTCAGTAGATATACCAGAACTTGGAAAAATCTAGAAATCCCGGGGGACGTGGTTTGTTTATTTATTGAAAATTGTTAATAGATAATTATCGATTCACAGCGGTACTGATTCTTCTCTAAAAACTTGTTGCAACCGAATTTCAAGTCGAAATTCGGTATACGTACTCAGTAGTTGTACCAGAACTTGAAAAAATCTAGAAATCCCGGGGGACGTGGTTTGTTCATACATTGAGAATTGTTAATCGATAATTATCGATTCACAGCGGTACTGATGCTTCTCTAAAAACTTGTTGGAAGCGAATTTCGGGTTAAAATTTGGTATACGTACTTCGAAGTTATACCAAAACTTGGAAAAATCTATAAATCCCGGGGGACGTGGTTTGTTCATTTATTAAAGATTGTTAATCGATAATTATCGATTCACAGCGGTACTGATTCTTCTCTAAAAATTTGTTGCAAGCGAATTTCGCGTTCAAATTTGGCATACGTACTCAGTAGTTCTACCAGAACATGGCAGAAATTCGAGAAATACCGGGGGACGTTGTTTGGTTATTTATTAAAAATTGTTAATCGATAATTATCGATTCACAGCGGTACTGATGCTTCTCTGAAAACTTGTTGCAAGCGAATTTCGAGTACAAATTTGGTATACGTACTTAGTAGTTCTACCAGAACATGGCAAAGATTCGAGAAATACCGGGGAACGTGGTTTGGTTATTTATTAAAAATTGTTAATCGACAATTATCGATTCACAGCGGTACTGATGCTTTTCTAAAAACTTGTTGCAAGGGAATTTCGAGTTCAAATTTGGTATACGTACTCAGTAGTTATACCAGAACTCAGAAAAATCCGGAAATCCCGGGGGACGTGGTTTGTTTATTCATGAAAAATTGTTAATCGATAATTATCGATTCACAGCGGTACTCATACTCCTCTAAAAACTTGTTGCGAGGGAATTTAGGGTTGAAATTTGGTATACGTACTGAGTAGTTATACCAGAACTTGGAAAAATCTAGGAATACCGGGGGACGTGGTTTGGTTATTTATCAAAAATTGTTAATCGATGATTATCGATTCACATCGGTACTGATGCTTCTTTCAAAACTTGTCGCAAGCGAATTTCGAGTTCAAATTTGGTATACGTACTCAGTAGTTCTATCAGAAGATGGAAAAAATTCGAGAAATGCCGGGGGACGTGGTTTGTTTATTCAATTAAAATTGTTAATCGATAATTATCGATTCACAGCGGTACTGATGCTTCTCTAAAAACTTGTTGGAAGCGAATTTCGGGTTAAAATTTGGTATACGTACTTCGAAGTTATACCAAAACTTGGAAAAATCTATAAATCCCGGGGGACGTGGTTTGTTCATTTATTAAAGATTGTTAATCGATAATTATCGATTCACAGCGGTACTGATTCTTCTCTAAAAATTTGTTGCAAGCGAATTTCGCGTTCAAATTTGGTATACGTACTCAGTAGTTCTACCAGAACATGGCAAAAATTCGAGAAATACCGGGGGACGTTGTTTGGTTATTTATTAAAAATTGTTAATCGATAATTATCGATTCACAGCGGTACTGATGCTTCTCTAAAAACTTGTTGCAAGCGAATTCCGAGTACAAATTTGGTATACGTACTTAGTAGTTCTACCAGAACATGGCAAAAATTCGAGAAATACCGGGGAACGTGGTTTGGTTATTTATTAAAAATTGTTAATCGACAATTATCGATTCACAGCGGTACTGATGCTCTTCTAAAAACTTGTTGCAAGGGAATTTCGAGTTGAAATTCAGTATACGTACTCAGTAGTTATACTGGAACTTGGAAAAAAATCGAGAAATGCTGGCGGATGTGGTTTGTTTATTTATTAAAAATTGTTAATCGATAATTATCGATTCACAGCGGTACTGATGCTTGTCTAAAAACTTGTTGCAAGCGAATTTCGATTTGAAATTTGGTGAACGTACTCAGTAGTTATACCAGAACTTGGAAAAATCTGGAAATCTCGGGGAACGTGGTTTGTTCATTTATCAAAAATTGTTAATCGATAATTATCGATTCACAGCGGTACTGATGCTTCTCTCAAAACTTGTTGCAAGCGAATTTCGGGTTATAATTTGTTATGCGTGCTCGAAAGTCATACCAGAACTTGAAAAAATCTAGGAATCCCGGGGGACGTGGTTTGTTCATTTATTGAAGATTGTTAATCGATAATTATCGATTCACAGCGGTACTGATGCTTCTCTAAAAACTCGTTGCAAGTGAATTTCGAGTTCAAATTTGGTATACGTACCCAGTAGTCATACCAGAACTCAAAAAAATCTGGAAATCCCGGGTAACGTGGTTTGTTTATTTATCAAAAATTGTGAATCGATAATTATCGATTCACAGCGGTACTGATGCTTCTCTCAAAACTTGTTGCAAGCGAATTTCGGGTTATAATTTGGTATACGTGCTCGGTAGTTATACCAGAACTTGGAAAAATCCAGGAATCCCGGGGAACGTGGTTTGTTCATTTATTGAAGATTGTTAATCGATAATTATCGATTCACAGCGGTACTGATGCTTCTCTAAAAACTTGTTGCAAGTGAATTTCGAGTTCAAATTTGGTATACGTACTCAGTAGTTATACCAGAACTCAGAAAAATCTGGAAATCCCGGGGGACGTGGTTTGTTTATTCATCAAAAATTGTTAATCGATAATTATCGATTCACAGCGGTACTGATGATTCTCTAAAAACTTGTTGCGAGCGAATTTCGAGTTCAAATTTGGTATACGTACTCGGTTGTTCTACCAGAACTTGGAAAAAATTCGAGAAATGCCGGGGGACGTGGTTTGTTCATTTACTAAAAATTGGTAATGGATAATTATCGATTCACAGCGGTACTGATGCTTCTCTCAAAACTTGTTGCAATCGAATTTCGGGTTATAATCTGGTATACGTACTCGGTAGTTATACCAGAACTTGGAAAAATCTAGAAATCCCAAGGGACGTGGATTGTTCATTCATTGAAAATTGTTAATCGATAATTATCGATTCACAGCGGTACTGATGCTTTTCTAAAAACTTGTTGCAAGCGAATTTCGAGTTGAAATTCGGTATACGTACTCAGTAGTTATACCAGAACTTGGAAAAATCTAGAAATCCCGGGGGACGTGGTTTGTTTATTTATTGAAAATTGTTAATCGATAATTATCGATTCACAGCGGTACTGATGCTCCTCTGAAAACTTGTTGCAAGAGAATTTCGAGTTCAAATTTGGTATACGTACTCAGTAATTATACCAGAAATTGGAAAAATCTAATAATTCCGGGGAACCTGGTTTTTTTATCTATCAAGAATTGTTAATCGATAATCATCGATTCACAGCGGTACTGATGCTTCTCTAAAAACTCTTTGCGAGTGAATTCCGAGTTCAAATTTGGTATACGTATTCGGTAGTTATACCAGAACTTGGGAAAATCTAGAAATCCCAAGGGACGTGGTTTGTTCATTCATTGAAAATTGTTAATCGATAATTATCGATTCACAGCGGTACTGATGCTTTTCTAAAAACTTGTTGCAACCGAATTTCAAGTCGAAATTCGGTATACGTACTCAGTAGTTGTACCAGAACTTGAAAAAATCTAGAAATCCCGGGGGACGTGGTTTGTTCATACATTGAGAATTGTTAATCGATAATTATCGATTCACAGCGGTACTGATGCTTCTCTGAAAGCTTGTTGCAAGCGAATTTCGAGTACAAATTTGGTATACGTACTTAATAGTTCTACCAGAACATGGCTAAAATTCGAGAAATACCGGGGAACGTGGTTTGGTTATTCATTAAAAATTGTTAATCGACAATTATCGATTCACAGCGGTACTGATGCTTTTCTAAAAACTTGTTGCAAGGGAATTTCGAGTTCAAATTTGGTATACGTACTCAGTAGTTATACCAGAACTCAGAAAAATCTGGAAATCCCGGGGGACGTGGTTTGTTTATTCATGAAAAATTGTTAATCGATAATTATCGATTCACAGCGGTACTGATACTCCTCTAAAAACTTGTTGCGAGGGAATTTAGGGTTGAAATTTGGTATACGTACTCAGTAGTTATACCAGAACTTGGAAAAATCTAGGAATACCGGGGGACGTGGTTTGGTTATTTATCAAAAATTGTTAATCGATGATTATCGATTCACATCGGTACTGATGCTTCTTTCAAAACTTGTCGCAAGCGAATTTCGAGTTCAAATTTGGTATACGTACTCAGTAGTTCTATCAGAAGATGGGAAAAATTCGAGAAATGCCGGGGGACGTCGTTTGTTTATTCAATTGAAATTGTTAATCGATAATTATCGATTCACAGCGGTACTGATGCTTCTCTAAAAACTTGTTGGAAGCGAATTTCGGGTTAAAATTTGGTATACGTACTTCGAAGTTATACCAAAACTTGGAAAAATGTATAAATCCCGGGGGACGTGGTTTGTTCATTTATTAAAGATTGTTAATCGATAATTATCGATTCACAGCGGTACTGATTCTTCTCTAAAAATTCGTTGCAAGCGAATTTCGCGTTCAAATTTGGTATACGTACTCAGTAGTTCTACCAGAACATGGCAAAAATTCGAGAAATACCGGGGGACGTTGTTTGGTTATTTATTAAAAATTTTTAATCGATAATTATCGATTTACAGCGGTACTGATGCTTCTCTAAAAACTTGTTGCAAGCGAATTTCGAGTACAAATTTGGTATACGTACTCAGTAGTTCTACCAGAACATGGCAAAAATTCGAAAAATACCGGGGAACGTGGTTTGGTTATTTATTAAAAATTGTTAATCGACAATTATCGATTCACAGCGGTACTGATGCTCTTCTAAAAACTTGTTGCAAGGGAATTTCGAGTTGAAATTCAGTATACGTACTCAGTAGTTATACTGGAACTTGGAAAAAAATCGAGAAATGCTGGCGAATGTGGTTTGTTTATTTATTAAAAATTGTTAATCGATAATTATCGATTCACAGCGGTACTGATGCTCGTCTAAAAACTTGTTGCAAGCGAATTTCGATTTGAAATTTGGTGAACGTACTCAGTAGTTATACCAGAACTTGGAAAAATCTGGAAATCTCGGGGAACGTGGTTTGTTCATTTATCAAAAATTGTTAATCGATAATTATCGATTCACAGCGGTACTGATGCTTCTCTCAAAACTTGTTGCAAGCGAATTTCGGGTTATAATTTGTTATACGTGCTCGAAAGTCATACCAGAACTTGAAAAAATCTAGGAATCCCGGGGGACGTGGTTTGTTCATTTATTGAAGATTGTTAATCGATAATTATCGATTCACAGCGGTACTGATGCTTCTCTAAAAAAACTCGTTGCAAGTGAATTTCGAGTTCGAATTTGGTATACGTACCCAGTAGTCATACCAGAACTCAGAAAAATCTGGAAATCCCGGGGAACGTGGTTTGTTTATTTATCAAAAATTGTGAATCGATAATTATCGATTCACAGCGGTACTGATGCTTCTCTCAAAACTTGTTGCAAGCGAATTTCGGGTTATAATTTGGTATACGTACTCGGTTGTTCTACCAGAACTTGGAAAAAAATCTCGAAATCCCGGGGGACGTGGTTTGTTCATACATTGAGAATTGTTAATCGATAATTATCGATTCACAGCGGTACTGATGCTTCTCTGAAAACTTGTTGCAAGCGAATTTCGAGTACAAATTTGGTATACGTACTTAGTAGTTCTACCAGAACATGGCTAAAATTCGAGAAATACCGGGGAACGTGGTTTGGTTATTCATTAAAAATTGTTAATCGACAATTATCGATTCACAGCGGTACTGATGCTTTTCTAAAAACTTGTTGCAAGGGAATTTCGAGTTCAAATTTGGTATACGTACTCAGTAGTTATACCAGAACTCAGAAAAATCCGGAAATCCCGGGGGACGTGGTTTGTTTATTCATGAAAAATTGTTAATCGATAATTATCGATTCACAGCGGTACTGATACTCCTCTAAAAACTTGTTGCGAGGGAATTTAGGGTTGAAATTTGGTATACGTACTCAGTAGTTATACCAGAACTTGGAAAAATCTAGGAATACCGGGGGACGTGGTTTGGTTATTTATCAAAAATTGTTAATCGATGATTATCGATTCACATCGGTACTGATGCTTCTTTCAAAACTTGTCGCAAGCGAATTTCGAGTCCAAATTTGGTATACGTACTCAGTAGTTCTATCAGAAGATGGGAAAAATTCGAGAAATGCCGGGGGACGTGGTTTGTTTATTCAATTGAAATTGTTAATCGATAATTATCGATTCACAGCGGTACTGATGCTTCTCTAAAAACTTGTTGCAAGTGAATTTCGAGTTCAAATTTGGTATACGTACTCAGTAGTTATACCAGAACTCAGAAAAATCTGGAAATCCCGGGGGACGTGGTTTGTTTATTTATCAAAAATTGTTAATCGATAATTATCGATTCACAGCGGTACTGATGATTCTCTAAAAACTTGTTGCAAGCGAATTTCGAGTTCAAATTTGGTATACGTACTCGGTTGTTCTACCAGAACTTGGAAAAAATTCGAGAAATGCCGGGGGACGTGGTTTGTTCATTTACTAAAAATTGGTAATGGATAATTATCGATTCACAGCGGTACTGATGCTTCTCTCAAAACTTGTTGCAATCGAATTTCGGGTTATAATCTGGTATACGTACTCGGTAGTTATACCAGAACTTGGAAAAATCTAGAAATCCCAAGGGACGTGGATTGTTCATTCATTGAAAATTGTTAATCGATAATTATCGATTCACAGCGGTACTGATGCTTTTCTAAAAACTTGTTGCAAGCGAATTTCGAGTTGAAATTCGGTATACGTACTCAGTAGTTATACCAGAACTTGGAAAAATCTAGAAATCCCGGGGGACGTGGTTTGTTTATTTATTGAAAATTGTTAATCGATAATTATCGATTCACAGCGGTACTGATGCTCCTCTAAAAACTTGTTGCAAGAGAATTTCGAGTTCAAATTTGGTATACGTACTCAGTAATTATACCAGAAATTGGAAAAATCTAATAATTCCGGGGAACCTGGTTTTTTTATCTATTAAGAATTGTTAATCGATAATCATCGATTCACAGCGGTACTGATGCTTCTCTGAAAACTTGTTGCAAGCGAATTTCGAGTACAAATTTGGTATACGTACTTAGTAGTTTTACCAGAACATGGCAAAAATTCGAGAAATACCGGGGAACGTGGTTTGGTTATTTATTAAAAATTGTTAATCGACAATTATCGATTCACAGCGGTACTGATGCTTTTCTAAAAACTTGTTGCAAGGGAATTTCGAGTTCAAATTTGGTATACGTACTCAGTAGTTATACCAGAACTCAGAAAAATCCGGAAATCCCGGGGGACGTGGTTTGTTTATTCATGAAAAATTGTTAATCGATAATTATCGATTCACAGCGGTACTGATGCTTCTCTAAAAACTTGTTGCAAGGGAATTTCGAGTTCAAATTTGGTATACGTACTCAGTAGTTATACCAGAACTCAGAAAAATCCGGAAATCCCGGGGGACGTGGTTTGTTTATTCCTGAAAAATTGTTAATCGATAATTATCGATTCACAGCGGTACTGATACTCCTCTAAAAACTTGTTGCGAGGGAATTTAGGGTTGAAATTTGGTATACGTACTGAGTCGTTATACCAGAACTTGGAAAAATCTAGGAATACCGGGGGACGTGGTTTGGTTATTTATCAAAAATTGTTAATCGATGATTATCGATTCACATCGGTACTGATGCTTCTTT
The DNA here is from genome assembly GCA_963992785.1 of Tenthredo livida. NCBI lineage: Eukaryota > Metazoa > Arthropoda > Insecta > Hymenoptera > Tenthredinidae > Tenthredo > Tenthredo livida. The sequence continues at coordinate 13,105,459 of OZ023068.1, read as the reverse complement.
CAAAACTTGTCGCAAGCGAATTCCGAGTTCAAATTTGGTATACGTACTCAGTAGTTCTATCAGAAGATGGAAAAAATTCGAGAAATGCCGGGGGACGTGGTTTGTTTATTCAATTAAAATTGTTAATCGATAATTATCGATTCACAGCGGTACTGATGCTTCTCTAAAAACTTGTTGGAAGCGAATTTCGGGTTAAAATTTGGTATACGTACTTCGAAGTTATACCAAAACTTGGAAAAATCTATAAATCCCGGGGGACGTGGTTTGTTCATTTATTAAAGATTGTTAATCGATAATTATCGATTCACAGCGGTACTGATTCTTCTCTAAAAATTTGTTGCAAGCGAATTTCGCGTTCAAATTTGGTATACGTACTCAGTAGTTCTACCAGAACATGGCAAAAATTCGAGAAATACCGGGGGACGTTGTTTGGTTATTTATTAAAAATTGTTAATCGATAATTATCGATTCACAGCGGTACTGATGCTTCTCTAAAAACTTGTTGCAAGCGAATTTCGAGTACAAATTTGGTATACGTACTTAGTAGTTCTACCAGAACATGGCGAAAATTCGAGAAATACCGGGGAACGTGGTTTGGTTATTTATTAAAAATTGTTAATCGACAATTATCGATTCACAGCGGTACTGATGCTCTTCTAAAAACTTGTTGCAAGGGAATTTCGAGTTGAAATTTAGTATACGTACTCAGTAGTTATACTGGAACTTGGAAAAAAATCGAGAAATGCTGGCGGATGTGGTTTGTTTATTTATTAAAAATTGTTGATCGATAATTATCGATTCACAGCGGTACTGATGCTTGTCTAAAAACTTGTTGCAAGCGAATTTCGATTTGAAATTTGGTGAACGTACTCAGTAGTTATACCAGAACTTTGAAAAATCTGGAAATCTCGGGGAACGTGGTTTGTTCATTCATCAAAAATTGTTAATCGATAATTATCGATTCACAGCGGTACTGATGCTTCTCTCAAAACTTGTTGCAAGCGAATTTCGGGTTATAATTTGTTATACGTGCTCGAAAGTCATACCAGAACTTGAAAAAATCTAGGAATCCCGGGGGACGTGGTTTGTTCATTTATTGAAGATTGTTAATCGATAATTATCGATTCACAGCGGTACTGATGCTTCTCTAAAAACTCGTTGCAAGTGAATTTCGAGTTCAAATTTGGTATACGTACCCAGTAGTCATACCAGAACTCAGAAAAATCTGGAAATCCCGGGGAACGTCGTTTGTTTATTTATCAAAAATTGTGAATCGATAATTATCGATTCACAGCGGTACTGATGCTTCTCTCAAAACTTGTTGCAAGCGAATTTCGGGTTATAATTTGGTATACGTGCTCGGTAGTTATACCAGAACTTGGAAAAATCCAGGAATCCCGGGGAACGTGGTTTGTTCATTTATTGAAGATTGTTAATCGATAATTATCGATTCACAGCGGTACTGATGCTTCTCTGAAAACTTGTTGCAAGTGAATTTCGAGTTCAAATTTGGTATACGTACTCAGTAGTTATACCAGAACTCAGAAAAATCTGGAAATCCCGGGGGACGTGGTTTGTTTATTTATCAAAAATTGTTAATCGATAATTATCGATTCACAGCGGTACTGATGATTCTCTAAAAACTTGTTGCAAACGAATTTCGAGTTCAAATTTGGTATACGTACTCGGTTGTTTTACCAGAACTTGGAAAAAATTCGAGAAATGCCGGGGGACGTGGTTCGTTCATTTACTAAAAATTGGTAATGGATAATTATCGATTCACAGCGGTACTGATGCTTCTCTCAAAACTTGTTGCAATCGAATTTCGGGTTATAATCTGGTATACGTACTCGGTAGTTATACCAGAACTTGGAAAAATCTAGAAATCCCAAGGGACGTGGATTGTTCATTCATTGAAAATTGTTAATCGATAATTATCGATTCACAGCGGTACTGATGCTTTTCTAAAAACTTGTTGCAAGCGAATTTCGAGTTGAAATTCGGTATACGTACTCAGTAGTTATACCAGAACTTGGAAAAATCTAGAAATCCCCGGGGACGTGGTTTGTTTATTTATTGAAAATTGTTAATCGATAATTATCGATTCACAGCGGTACTGATGCTCCTCTAAAAACTTGTTGCAAGAGAATTTCGAGTTCAAATTTGGTATACGTACTCAGTAATTATACCAGAACTCAGAAAAATCCGGAAATCCCGGGGGACGTGGTTTGTTTATTCATGAAAAATTGTTAATCGATAATTATCGATTCACAGCGGTACTGATACTCCTCTAAAAACTTGTTGCGAGGGAATTTAGGGTTGAAATTTGGTATACGTACTGAGTAGTTATACCAGAACTTTGAAAAATCTAGGAATACCGGGGGACGTGGTTTGGTTATTTATCAAAAATTGTTAATCGATGATTATCGATTCACATCGGTACTGATGCTTCTTTCAAAACTTGTCGCAAGCGAATTTCGAGTTCAAATTTGGTATACGTACTCAGTAGTTCTATCAGAAGATGGAAAAAATTCGAGAAATGCCGGGGGACGTGGTTTGTTTATTCAATTAAAATTGTTAATCGATAATTATCGATTCACAGCGGTACTGATGCTTCTCTAAAAACTTGTTGGAAGCGAATTTCGGGTTAAAATTTGGTATACGTACTTCGAAGTTATACCAAAACTTGGAAAAATCTATAAATCCCGGGGGACGTGGTTTGTTCATTTATTAAAGATTGTTAATCGATAATTATCGATTCACAGCGGTACTGATTCTTCTCTAAAAATTTGTTGCAAGCGAATTTCGCGTTCAAATTTGGTATACGTACTCAGTAGTTCTACCAGAACATGGCAAAAATTCGAGAAATACCGGGGGACGTTGTTTGGTTATTTATTAAAAATTGTTAATCGATAATTATCGATTCACAGCGGTACTGATGCTTCTCTGAAAACTTGTTGCAAGCGAATTTCGAGTACAAATTTGGTATACGTACTTAGTAGTTCTACCAGAACATGGCAAAAATTCGAGAAATACCAGGGAACGTGGTTTGGTTATTTATTAAAAATTGTTAGTCGACAATTATCGATTCACAGCGGTACTGATGCTTTTCTAAAAACTTGTTGCAAGGGAATTTCGAGTTCAAATTTGGTATACGTACTCAGTAGTTATACCAGAACTCAGAAAAATCCGGAAATCCCGGGGGACGTGGTTTGTTTATTCATGAAAAATTGTTAATCGATAATTATCGATTCACAGCGGTACTGATACTCCTCTAAAAACTTGTTGCGAGGGAATTTAGGGTTGAAATTTGGTATACGTACTGAGTCGTTATACCAGAACTTGGAAAAATCTAGGAATACCGGGGGACGTGGTTTGGTTATTTATCAAAAATTGTTAATCGATGATTATCGATTCACATCGGTACTGATGCTTCTTTCAAAACTTGTCGCAAGCGAATTTCGAGTTCAAATTTGGTATACGTACTCAGTAGTTCTATCAGAAGATGGAAAAAATTCGAGAAATGCCGGGGGACGTGGTTTGTTTATTCAATTAAAATTGTTAATCGATAATTATCGATTCACAGCGGTACTGATGCTTCTCTAAAAACTTGTTGGAAGCGAATTTCGGGTTAAAATTTGGTATACGTACTTCGAAGTTATACCAAAACTTGGAAAAATCTATAAATCCCGGGGGACGTGGTTTGTTCATTTATTAAAGATTGTTAATCGATAATTATCGATTCACAGCGGTACTGATTCTTCTCTAAAAATTTGTTGCAAGCGAATTTCGCGTTCAAATTTGGTATACGTACTCAGTAGTTCTACCAGAACATGGCAAAAATTCGAGAAATACCGGGGGACGTTGTTTGGTTATTTATTAAAAATTGTTAATCGATAATTATCGATTCACAGCGGTACTGATGCTTCTCTAAAAACTTGTTGCAAGCGAATTTCGAGTACAAATTTGGTATACGTACTTAGTAGTTCTACCAGAACATGGCGAAAATTCGAGAAATACCGGGGAACGTGGTTTGGTTATTTATTAAAAATTGTTAATCGACAATTATCGATTCACAGCGGTACTGATGCTCTTCTAAAAACTTGTTGCAAGGGAATTTCGAGTTGAAATTTAGTATACGTACTCAGGAGTTATACTGGAACTTGGAAAAAAATCGAGAAATGCTGGCGGATGTGGTTTGTTTATTTATTAAAAATTGTTGATCGATAATTATCGATTCACAGCGGTACTGATGCTTGTCTAAAAACTTGTTGCAAGCGAATTTCGATTCGAAATTTGGTGAACGTACTCAGTAGTTATACCAGAACTTGGAAAAATCTGGAAATCTCGGGGAACGTGGTTTGTTCATTCATCAAAAATTGTTAATCGATAATTATCGATTCACAGCGGTACTGATGCTTCTCTCAAAACTTGTTGCAAGCGAATTTCGGGTTATAATTTGTTATACGTGCTCGAAAGTCATACCAGAACTTGAAAAAATCTAGGAATCCCGGGGGACGTGGTTTGTTCATTTATTGAAGATTGTTAATCGATAATTATCGATTCACAGCGGTACTGATGCTTCTCTAAAAACTCGTTGCAAGTGAATTTCGAGTTCAAATTTGGTATACGTACCCAGTAGTCATACCAGAACTCAGAAAAATCTGGAAATCCCGGGGAACGTGGTTTGTTTATTTATCAAAAATTGTGAATCGATAATTATCGATTCACAGCGGTACTGATGCTTCTCTCAAAACTTGTTGCAAGCGAATTTCGGGTTATAATTTGGTATACGTGCTCGGTAGTTATACCAGAACTTGGAAAAATCCAGGAATCCCGGGGAACGTGGTTTGTTCATTTATTGAAGATTGTTAATCGATAATTATCGATTCACAGCGGTACTGATGCTTCTCTGAAAACTTGTTGCAAGTGAATTTCGAGTTCAAATTTGGTATACGTACTCAGTAGTTATACCAGAACTCAGAAAAATCTGGAAATCCCGGGGGACGTGGTTTGTTTATTTATCAAAAATTGTTAATCGATAATTATCGATTCACAGCGGTACTGATGATTCTCTAAAAACTTGTTGCAAGCGAATTTCGAGTTCAAATTTGGTATACGTACTCGGTTGTTTTACCAGAACTTGGAAAAAATTCGAGAAATGCCGGGGGACGTGGTTCGTTCATTTACTAAAAATTGGTAATGGATAATTATCGATTCACAGCGGTACTGATGCTTCTCTCAAAACTTGTTGCAATCGAATTTCGGGTTATAATCTGGTATACGTACTCGGTAGTTATACCAGAACTTGGAAAAATCTAGAAATCCCAAGGGACGTGGATTGTTCATTCATTGAAAATTGTTAATCGATAATTATCGATTCACAGCGGTACTGATGCTTTTCTAAAAACTTGTTGCAAGCGAATTTCGAGTTGTAATTCGGTTTACGTACTCAGTAGTTATACCAGAACTTGGAAAAATTTAGAAATCCCGGGGGACGTGGTTTGTTTATTTATTGAAAATTGTTAATCGATAATTATCGATTCACAGCGGTACTGATGCTCCTCTAAAAACTTGTTGCAAGAGAATTTCGAGTTCAAATTTGGTATACGTACTCAGTAATTATACCAGAAATTGGAAAAATCTAATAATTCCGGGGAACCTGGTTTTTTTATCTATTAAGAATTGTTAATCGATAATCATCGATTCACAGCGGTACTGATGCTTCTCTAAAAACTCTTTGCGAGTGAATTCCGAGTTCAAATTTGGTATACGTACTCGGTAGTTATACCAGAACTTGGGAAAATCTAGAAATCCCAAGGGACGTGGTTTGTTCATTCATTGAAAATTGTTAATCGATAATTATCAATTCACAGCGGTACTGATGCTTTTCTAAAAACTTGTTGCAAGCGAATTTCGAGTTGAAATTTGGTATTCGTTTTCAGTAGATATACCAGAACTTGGAAAAATCTAGAAATCCCGGGGGACGTGGTTTGTTTATTTATTGAAAATTGTTAATAGATAATTATCGATTCACAGCGGTACTGATTCTTCTCTAAAAACTTGTTGCAACCGAATTTCAAGTCGAAATTCGGTATACGTACTCAGTAGTTGTACCAGAACTTGAAAAAATCTAGAAATCCCGGGGGACGTGGTTTGTTCATACATTGAGAATTGTTAATCGATAATTATCGATTCACAGCGGTACTGATGCTTCTCTAAAAACTTGTTGGAAGCGAATTTCGGGTTAAAATTTGGTATACGTACTTCGAAGTTATACCAAAACTTGGAAAAATCTATAAATCCCGGGGGACGTGGTTTGTTCATTTATTAAAGATTGTTAATCGATAATTATCGATTCACAGCGGTACTGATTCTTCTCTAAAAATTTGTTGCAAGCGAATTTCGCGTTCAAATTTGGCATACGTACTCAGTAGTTCTACCAGAACATGGCAGAAATTCGAGAAATACCGGGGGACGTTGTTTGGTTATTTATTAAAAATTGTTAATCGATAATTATCGATTCACAGCGGTACTGATGCTTCTCTGAAAACTTGTTGCAAGCGAATTTCGAGTACAAATTTGGTATACGTACTTAGTAGTTCTACCAGAACATGGCAAAGATTCGAGAAATACCGGGGAACGTGGTTTGGTTATTTATTAAAAATTGTTAATCGACAATTATCGATTCACAGCGGTACTGATGCTTTTCTAAAAACTTGTTGCAAGGGAATTTCGAGTTCAAATTTGGTATACGTACTCAGTAGTTATACCAGAACTCAGAAAAATCCGGAAATCCCGGGGGACGTGGTTTGTTTATTCATGAAAAATTGTTAATCGATAATTATCGATTCACAGCGGTACTCATACTCCTCTAAAAACTTGTTGCGAGGGAATTTAGGGTTGAAATTTGGTATACGTACTGAGTAGTTATACCAGAACTTGGAAAAATCTAGGAATACCGGGGGACGTGGTTTGGTTATTTATTAAAAATTGTTAATCGATGATTATCGATTCACATCGGTACTGATGCTTCTTTCAAAACTTGTCGCAAGCGAATTTCGAGTTCAAATTTGGTATACGTACTCAGTAGTTCTATCAGAAGATGGAAAAAATTCGAGAAATGCCGGGGGACGTGGTTTGTTTATTCAATTAAAATTGTTAATCGATAATTATCGATTCACAGCGGTACTGATGCTTCTCTAAAAACTTGTTGGAAGCGAATTTCGGGTTAAAATTTGGTATACGTACTTCGAAGTTATACCAAAACTTGGAAAAATCTATAAATCCCGGGGGACGTGGTTTGTTCATTTATTAAAGATTGTTAATCGATAATTATCGATTCACAGCGGTACTGATTCTTCTCTAAAAATTTGTTGCAAGCGAATTTCGCGTTCAAATTTGGTATACGTACTCAGTAGTTCTACCAGAACATGGCAAAAATTCGAGAAATACCGGGGGACGTTGTTTGGTTATTTATTAAAAATTGTTAATCGATAATTATCGATTCACAGCGGTACTGATGCTTCTCTAAAAACTTGTTGCAAGCGAATTCCGAGTACAAATTTGGTATACGTACTTAGTAGTTCTACCAGAACATGGCAAAAATTCGAGAAATACCGGGGAACGTGGTTTGGTTATTTATTAAAAATTGTTAATCGACAATTATCGATTCACAGCGGTACTGATGCTCTTCTAAAAACTTGTTGCAAGGGAATTTCGAGTTGAAATTCAGTATACGTACTCAGTAGTTATACTGGAACTTGGAAAAAAATCGAGAAATGCTGGCGGATGTGGTTTGTTTATTTATTAAAAATTGTTAATCGATAATTATCGATTCACAGCGGTACTGATGCTTGTCTAAAAACTTGTTGCAAGCGAATTTCGATTTGAAATTTGGTGAACGTACTCAGTAGTTATACCAGAACTTGGAAAAATCTGGAAATCTCGGGGAACGTGGTTTGTTCATTTATCAAAAATTGTTAATCGATAATTATCGATTCACAGCGGTACTGATGCTTCTCTCAAAACTTGTTGCAAGCGAATTTCGGGTTATAATTTGTTATACGTGCTCGAAAGTCATACCAGAACTTGAAAAAATCTAGGAATCCCGGGGGACGTGGTTTGTTCATTTATTGAAGATTGTTAATCGATAATTATCGATTCACAGCGGTACTGATGCTTCTCTAAAAACTCGTTGCAAGTGAATTTCGAGTTCAAATTTGGTATACGTACCCAGTAGTCATACCAGAACTCAGAAAAATCTGGAAATCCCGGGTAACGTGGTTTGTTTATTTATCAAAAATTGTGAATCGATAATTATCGATTCACAGCGGTACTGATGCTTCTCTCAAAACTTGTTGCAAGCGAATTTCGGGTTATAATTTGGTATACGTGCTCGGTAGTTATACCAGAACTTGGAAAAATCCAGGAATCCCGGGGAACGTGGTTTGTTCATTTATTGAAGATTGTTAATCGATAATTATCGATTCACAGCGGTACTGATGCTTCTCTAAAAACTTGTTGCAAGTGAATTTCGAGTTCAAATTTGGTATACGTACTCAGTAGTTATACCAGAACTCAGAAAAATCTGGAAATCCCGGGGGACGTGGTTTGTTTATTCCTGAAAAATTGTTAATCGATAATTATCGATTCACAGCGGTACTGATACTCCTCTAAAAACTTGTTGCGAGGGAATTTAGGGTTGAAATTTGGTATACGTACTGAGTCGTTATACCAGAACTTGGAAAAATCTAGGAATACCGGGGGACGTGGTTTGGTTATTTATCAAAAATTGTTAATCGATGATTATCGATTCACATCGGTACTGATGCTTCTTTCAAAACTTGTCGCAAGCGAATTTCGAGTTCAAATTTGGTATACGTACTCAGTAGTTCTATCAGAAGATGGAAAAAATTCGAGAAATGCCGGGGGACGTGGTTTGTTTATTCAATTAAAATTGTTAATCGATAATTATCGATTCACAGCGGTACTGATGCTTCTCTAAAAACTTGTTGGAAGCGAATTTCGGGTTAAAATTTGGTATACGTACTTCGAAGTTATACCAAAACTTGGAAAAATCTATAAATCCCGGGGGACGTGGTTTGTTCATTTATTAAAGATTGTTAATCGATAATTATCGATTCACAGCGGTACTGATTCTTCTCTAAAAATTTGTTGCAAGCGAATTTCGCGTTCAAATTTGGTATACGTACTCAGTAGTTCTACCAGAACATGGCAAAAATTCGAGAAATACCGGGGGACGTTGTTTGGTTATTTATTAAAAATTGTTAATCGATAATTATCGATTCACAGCGGTACTGATGCTTCTCTAAAAACTTGTTGCAAGCGAATTTCGAGTTCAAATTTGGTATACGTACTCGGTTGTTTTACCAGAACTTGGAAAAAATTCGAGAAATGCCGGGGGACGTGGTTCGTTCATTTACTAAAAATTGGTAATGGATAATTATCGATTCACAGCGGTACTGATGCTTCTCTCAAAACTTGTTGCAATCGAATTTCGGGTTATAATCTGGTATACGTACTCGGTAGTTATACCAGAACTTGGAAAAATCTAGAAATCCCAAGGGACGTGGATTGTTCATTCATTGAAAATTGTTAATCGATAGTTATCGATTCACAGCGGTACTGATGCTTTTCTAAAAACTTGTTGCAAGCGAATTTCGAGTTGTAATTCGGTATACGTACTCAGTAGTTATACCAGAACTTGGAAAAATTTAGAAATCCCGGGGGACGTGGTTTGTTTATTTATTGAAAATTGTTAATCGATAATTATCGATTCACAGCGGTACTGATGCTCCTCTAAAAACTTGTTGCAAGAGAATTTCGAGTTCAAATTTGGTATACGTACTTAGTAGTTCTACCAGAACATGGCGAAAATTCGAGAAATACCGGGGAACGTGGTTTGGTTATTTATTAAAAATTGTTAATCGACAATTATCGATTCACAGCGGTACTGATGCTCTTCTAAAAACTTGTTGCAAGGGAATTTCGAGTTGAAATTTAGTATACGTACTCAGTAGTTATACTGGAACTTGGAAAAAAATCGAGAAATGCTGGCGGATGTGGTTTGTTTATTTATTAAAAATTGTTGATCGATAATTATCGATTCACAGCGGTACTGATGCTTGTCTAAAAACTTGTTGCAAGCGAATTTCGATTTGAAATTTGGTGAACGTACTCAGTAGTTATACCAGAACTTGGAAAAATCTGGAAATCTCGGGGAACGTGGTTTGTTCATTCATCAAAAATTGTTAATCGATAATTATCGATTCACAGCGGTACTGATGCTTCTCTCAAAACTTGTTGCAAGCGAATTTCGGGTTATAATTTGTTATACGTGCTCGAAAGTCATACCAGAACTTGAAAAAATCTAGGAATCCCGGGGGACGTGGTTTGTTCATTTATTGAAGATTGTTAATCGATAATTATCGATTCACAGCGGTACTGATGCTTCTCTAAAAACTCGTTGCAAGTGAATTTCGAGTTCAAATTTGGTATACGTACCCAGTAGTCATACCAGAACTCAGAAAAATCTGGAAATCCCGGGGAACGTCGTTTGTTTATTTATCAAAAATTGTGAATCGATAATTATCGATTCACAGCGGTACTGATGCTTCTCTCAAAACTTGTTGCAAGCGAATTTCGGGTTATAATTTGGTATACGTGCTCGGTAGTTATACCAGAACTTGGAAAAATCCAGGAATCCCGGGGAACGTGGTTTGTTCATTTATTGAAGATTGTTAATCGATAATTATCGATTCACAGCGGTACTGATGCTTCTCTGAAAACTTGTTTCAAGTGAATTTCGAGTTCAAATTTGGTATACGTACTCAGTAGTTATACCAGAACTCAGAAAAAACTGGAAATCCCGGGGGACGTGGTTTGTTTATTTATCAAAAATTGTTAATCGATAATTATCGATTCACAGCGGTACTGATGCTTGTCTAAAAACTTGTTGCAAGCGAATTTCGATTTGAAATTTGGTGAACGTACTCAGTAGTTATACCAGAACTTGGAAAAATCTGGAAATCTCGGGGAACGTGGTTTGTTCATTCATCAAAAATTGTTAATCGATAATTATCGATTCACAGCGGTACTGATGCTTCTCTCAAAACTTGTTGCGAGCGAATTTCGGGTTATAATTTGTTATACGTGCTCGAAAGTCATACCAGAACTTGAAAAAATCTAGGAATCCCGGGGGACGTGGTTTGTTCATTTATTGAAGATTGTTAATCGATAATTATCGATTCACAGCGGTACTGATGCTTCTCTAAAAACTCGTTGCAAGTGAATTTCGAGTTCAAATTTGGTATACGTACCCAGTAGTCATACCAGAACTCAGAAAAATCTGGAAATCCCGGGGAACGTCGTTTGTTTATTTATCAAAAATTGTGAATCGATAATTATCGATTCACAGCGGTACTGATGCTTCTCTCAAAACTTGTTGCAAGCGAATTTCGGGTTATAATTTGGTATACGTGCTCGGTAGTTATACCAGAACTTGGAAAAATCCAGGAATCCCGGGGAACGTGGTTTGTTCATTTATTGAAGATTGTTAATCGATAATTATCGATTCACAGCGGTACTGATGCTTCTCTGAAAACTTGTTGCAAGTGAATTTCGAGTTCAAATTTGGTATACGTACTCAGTAGTTATACCAGAACTCAGAAAAATCTGGAAATCCCGGGGGACGTGGTTTGTTTATTTATCAAATATTGTTAATCGATAATTATCGATTCACAGCGGTACTGATGATTCTCTAAAAACTTGTTGCAAGCGAATTTCGAGTTCAAATTTGGTATACGTACTCGGTTGTTTTACCAGAACTTGGAAAAAATTCGAGAAATGCCGGGGGACGTGGTTCGTTCATTTACTAAAAATTGGTAATGGATAATTATCGATTCACAGCGGTACTGATGCTTCTCTCAAAACTTGTTGCAATCGAATTTCGGGTTATAATCTGGTATACGTACTCGGTAGTTATACCAGAACTTGGAAAAATCTAGAAATCCCAAGGGACGTGGATTGTTCATTCATTGAAAATTGTTAATCGATAATTATCGATTCACAGCGGTACTGATGCTTTTCTAAAAACTTGTTGCAAGCGAATTTCGAGTTGTAATTCGGTATACGTACTCAGTAGTTATACCAGAACTTGGAAAAATTTAGAAATCCCGGGGGACGTGGTTTGTTTATTTATTGAAAATTGTTAATCGATAATTATCGATTCACAGCGGTACTGATGCTCCTCTAAAAACTTGTTGCAAGAGAATTTCGAGTTCAAATTTGGTATACGTACTCAGTAATTATACCAGAAATTGGAAAAATCTAATAATTCCGGGGAACCTGGTTTTTTTATCTATTAAGAATTGTTAATCGATAATCATCGATTCACAGCGGTACTGATGCTTCTCTAAAAACTCTTTGCGAGTGAATTCCGAGTTCAAATTTGGTATACGTACTCGGTAGTTATACCAGAACTTGGGAAAATCTAGAAATCCCAAGGGACGTGGTTTGTTCATTCATTGAAAATTGTTAATCGATAATTATCAATTCACAGCGGTACTGATGCTTTTCTAAAAACTTGTTGCAAGCGAATTTCGAGTTGAAATTTGGTATTCGTTTTCAGTAGATATACCAGAACTTGGAAAAATCTAGAAATCCCGGGGGACGTGGTTTGTTTATTTATTGAAAATTGTTAATAGATAATTATCGATTCACAGCGGTACTGATTCTTCTCTAAAAACTTGTTGCAACCGAATTTCAAGTCGAAATTCGGTATACGTACTCAGTAGTTGTACCAGAACTTGAAAAAATCTAGAAATCCCGGGGGACGTGGTTTGTTCATACATTGAGAATTGTTAATCGATAATTATCGATTCACAGCGGTACTGATGCTTCTCTAAAAACTTGTTGGAAGCGAATTTCGGGTTAAAATTTGGTATACGTACTTCGAAGTTATACCAAAACTTGGAAAAATCTATAAATCCCGGGGGACGTGGTTTGTTCATTTATTAAAGATTGTTAATCGATAATTATCGATTCACAGCGGTACTGATTCTTCTCTAAAAATTTGTTGCAAGCGAATTTCGCGTTCAAATTTGGCATACGTACTCAGTAGTTCTACCAGAACATGGCAGAAATTCGAGAAATACCGGGGGACGTTGTTTGGTTATTTATTAAAAATTGTTAATCGATAATTATCGATTCACAGCGGTACTGATGCTTCTCTGAAAACTTGTTGCAAGCGAATTTCGAGTACAAATTTGGTATACGTACTTAGTAGTTCTACCAGAACATGGCAAAGATTCGAGAAATACCGGGGAACGTGGTTTGGTTATTTATTAAAAATTGTTAATCGACAATTATCGATTCACAGCGGTACTGATGCTTTTCTAAAAACTTGTTGCAAGGGAATTTCGAGTTCAAATTTGGTATACGTACTCAGTAGTTATACCAGAACTCAGAAAAATCCGGAAATCCCGGGGGACGTGGTTTGTTTATTCATGAAAAATTGTTAATCGATAATTATCGATTCACAGCGGTACTCATACTCCTCTAAAAACTTGTTGCGAGGGAATTTAGGGTTGAAATTTGGTATACGTACTGAGTAGTTATACCAGAACTTGGAAAAATCTAGGAATACCGGGGGACGTGGTTTGGTTATTTATTAAAAATTGTTAATCGATGATTATCGATTCACATCGGTACTGATGCTTCTTTCAAAACTTGTCGCAAGCGAATTTCGAGTTCAAATTTGGTATACGTACTCAGTAGTTCTATCAGAAGATGGAAAAAATTCGAGAAATGCCGGGGGACGTGGTTTGTTTATTCAATTAAAATTGTTAATCGATAATTATCGATTCACAGCGGTACTGATGCTTCTCTAAAAACTTGTTGGAAGCGAATTTCGGGTTAAAATTTGGTATACGTACTTCGAAGTTATACCAAAACTTGGAAAAATCTATAAATCCCGGGGGACGTGGTTTGTTCATTTATTAAAGATTGTTAATCGATAATTATCGATTCACAGCGGTACTGATTCTTCTCTAAAAATTTGTTGCAAGCGAATTTCGCGTTCAAATTTGGTATACGTACTCAGTAGTTCTACCAGAACATGGCAAAAATTCGAGAAATACCGGGGGACGTTGTTTGGTTATTTATTAAAAATTGTTAATCGATAATTATCGATTCACAGCGGTACTGATGCTTCTCTAAAAACTTGTTGCAAGCGAATTCCGAGTACAAATTTGGTATACGTACTTAGTAGTTCTACCAGAACATGGCAAAAATTCGAGAAATACCGGGGAACGTGGTTTGGTTATTTATTAAAAATTGTTAATCGATAATTATCGATTCACAGCGGTACTGATGCTCTTCTAAAAACTTGTTGCAAGGGAATTTCGAGTTGAAATTCAGTATACGTACTCAGTAGTTATACTGGAACTTGGAAAAAAATCGAGAAATGCTGGCGGATGTGGTTTGTTTATTTATTAAAAATTGTTAATCGATAATTATCGATTCACAGCGGTACTGATGCTTGTCTAAAAACTTGTTGCAAGCGAATTTCGATTTGAAATTTGGTGAACGTACTCAGTAGTTATACCAGAACTTGGAAAAATCTGGAAATCTCGGGGAACGTGGTTTGTTCATTTATCAAAAATTGTTAATCGATAATTATCGATTCACAGCGGTACTGATGCTTCTCTCAAAACTTGTTGCAAGCGAATTTCGGGTTATAATTTGTTATACGTGCTCGAAAGTCATACCAGAACTTGAAAAAATCTAGGAATCCCGGGGGACGTGGTTTGTTCATTTATTGAAGATTGTTAATCGATAATTATCGATTCACAGCGGTACTGATGCTTCTCTAAAAACTCGTTGCAAGTGAATTTCGAGTTCAAATTTGGTATACGTACCCAGTAGTCATACCAGAACTCAGAAAAATCTGGAAATCCCGGGTAACGTGGTTTGTTTATTTATCAAAAATTGTGAATCGATAATTATCGATTCACAGCGGTACTGATGCTTCTCTCAAAACTTGTTGCAAGCGAATTTCGGGTTATAATTTGGTATACGTGCTCGGTAGTTATACCAGAACTTGGAAAAATCCAGGAATCCCGGGGAACGTGGTTTGTTCATTTATTGAAGATTGTTAATCGATAATTATCGATTCACAGCGGTACTGATGCTTCTCTAAAAACTTGTTGCAAGTGAATTTCGAGTTCAAATTTGGTATACGTACTCAGTAGTTATACCAGAACTCAGAAAAATCTGGAAATCCCGGGGGACGTGGTTTGTTTATTCCTGAAAAATTGTTAATCGATAATTATCGATTCACAGCGGTACTGATACTCCTCTAAAAACTTGTTGCGAGGGAATTTAGGGTTGAAATTTGGTATACGTACTGAGTCGTTATACCAGAACTTGGAAAAATCTAGGAATACCGGGGGACGTGGTTTGGTTATTTATCAAAAATTGTTAATCGATGATTATCGATTCACATCGGTACTGATGCTTCTTTCAAAACTTGTCGCAAGCGAATTTCGAGTTCAAATTTGGTATACGTACTCAGTAGTTCTATCAGAAGATGGAAAAAATTCGAGAAATGCCGGGGGACGTGGTTTGTTTATTCAATTAAAATTGTTAATCGATAATTATCGATTCACAGCGGTACTGATGCTTCTCTAAAAACTTGTTGGAAGCGAATTTCGGGTTAAAATTTGGTATACGTACTTCGAAGTTATACCAAAACTTGGAAAAATCTATAAATCCCGGGGGACGTGGTTTGTTCATTTATTAAAGATTGTTAATCGATAATTATCGATTCACAGCGGTACTGATTCTTCTCTAAAAATTTGTTGCAAGCGAATTTCGCGTTCAAATTTGGTATACGTACTCAGTAGTTCTACCAGAACATGGCAAAAATTCGAGAAATACCGGGGGACGTTGTTTGGTTATTTATTAAAAATTGTTAATCGATAATTATCGATTCACAGCGGTACTGATGCTTCTCTAAAAACTTGTTGCAAGCGAATTTCGAGTTCAAATTTGGTATACGTACTCGGTTGTTTTACCAGAACTTGGAAAAAATTCGAGAAATGCCGGGGGACGTGGTTCGTTCATTTACTAAAAATTGGTAATGGATAATTATCGATTCACAGCGGTACTGATGCTTCTCTCAAAACTTGTTGCAATCGAATTTCGGGTTATAATCTGGTATACGTACTCGGTAGTTATACCAGAACTTGGAAAAATCTAGAAATCCCAAGGGACGTGGATTGTTCATTCATTGAAAATTGTTAATCGATAGTTATCGATTCACAGCGGTACTGATGCTTCTCTGAAAACTTGTTGCAAGTGAATTTCGAGTTCAAATTTGGTATACGTACTCAGTAGTTATACCAGAACTCAGAAAAATCTGGAAATCCCGGGGGACGTGGTTTGTTTATTTATCAAAAATTGTTAATCGATAATTATCGATTCACAGCGGTACTGATGATTCTCTAAAAACTTGTTGCAAGCGAATTTCGAGTTCAAATTTGGTATACGTACTCGGTTGTTTTACCAGAACTTGGAAAAAATTCGAGAAATGCCGGGGGACGTGGTTCGTTCATTTACTAAAAATTGGTAATGGATAATTATCGATTCACAGCGGTACTGATGCTTCTCTCAAAACTTGTTGCAATCGAATTTCGGGTTATAATCTGGTATACGTACTCGGTAGTTATACCAGAACTTGGAAAAATCTAGAAATCCCAAGGGACGTGGATTGTTCATTCATTGAAAATTGTTAATCGATAATTATCGATTCACAGCGGTACTGATGCTTTTCTAAAAACTTGTTGCAAGCGAATTTCGAGTTGTAATTCGGTATACGTACTCAGTAGTTATACCAGAACTTGGAAAAATTTAGAAATCCCGGGGGACGTGGTTTGTTTATTTATTGAAAATTGTTAATCGATAATTATCGATTCACAGCGGTACTGATGCTCCTCTAAAAACTTGTTGCAAGAGAATTTCGAGTTCAAATTTGGTATACGTACTCAGTAATTATACCAGAAATTGGAAAAATCTAATAATTCCGGGGAACCTGGTTTTTTTATCTATTAAGAATTGTTAATCGATAATCATCGATTCACAGCGGTACTGATGCTTCTCTAAAAACTCTTTGCGAGTGAATTCCGAGTTCAAATTTGGTATACGTACTCGGTAGTTATACCAGAACTTGGGAAAATCTAGAAATCCCAAGGGACGTGGTTTGTTCATTCATTGAAAATTGTTAATCGATAATTATCAATTCACAGCGGTACTGATGCTTTTCTAAAAACTTGTTGCAAGCGAATTTCGAGTTGAAATTTGGTATTCGTTTTCAGTAGATATACCAGAACTTGGAAAAATCTAGAAATCCCGGGGGACGTGGTTTGTTTATTTATTGAAAATTGTTAATAGATAATTATCGATTCACAGCGGTACTGATTCTTCTCTAAAAACTTGTTGCAACCGAATTTCAAGTCGACATTCGGTATACGTACTCAGTAGTTGTACCAGAACTTGAAAAAATCTAGAAATCCCGGGGGACGTGGTTTGTTCATACATTGAGAATTGTTAATCGATAATTATCGATTCACAGCGGTACTGATGCTTCTCTAAAAACTTGTTGGAAGCGAATTTCGGGTTAAAATTTGGTATACGTACTTCGAAGTTATACCAAAACTTGGAAAAATCTATAAATCCCGGGGGACGTGGTTTGTTCATTTATTAAAGATTGTTAATCGATAATTATCGATTCACAGCGGTACTGATTCTTCTCTAAAAATTTGTTGCAAGCGAATTTCGCGTTCAAATTTGGCATACGTACTCAGTAGTTCTACCAGAACATGGCAGAAATTCGAGAAATACCGGGGGACGTTGTTTGGTTATTTATTAAAAATTGTTAATCGATAATTATCGATTCACAGCGGTACTGATGCTTCTCTGAAAACTTGTTGCAAGCGAATTTCGAGTACAAATTTGGTATACGTACTTAGTAGTTCTACCAGAACATGGCAAAGATTCGAGAAATACCGGGGAACGTGGTTTGGTTATTTATTAAAAATTGTTAATCGACAATTATCGATTCACAGCGGTACTGATGCTTTTCTAAAAACTTGTTGCAAGGGAATTTCGAGTTCAAATTTGGTATACGTACTCAGTAGTTATACCAGAACTCAGAAAAATCCGGAAATCCCGGGGGACGTGGTTTGTTTATTCATGAAAAATTGTTAATCGATAATTATCGATTCACAGCGGTACTCATACTCCTCTAAAAACTTGTTGCGAGGGAATTTAGGGTTGAAATTTGGTATACGTACTGAGTAGTTATACCAGAACTTGGAAAAATCTAGGAATACCGGGGGACGTGGTTTGGTTATTTATCAAAAATTGTTAATCGATGATTATCGATTCACATCGGTACTGATGCTTCTTTCAAAACTTGTCGCAAGCGAATTTCGAGTTCAAATTTGGTATACGTACTCAGTAGTTCTATCAGAAGATGGAAAAAATTCGAGAAATGCCGGGGGACGTGGTTTGTTTATTCAATTAAAATTGTTAATCGATAATTATCGATTCACAGCGGTACTGATGCTTCTCTAAAAACTTGTTGGAAGCGAATTTCGGGTTAAAATTTGGTATACGTACTTCGAAGTTATACCAAAACTTGGAAAAATCTATAAATCCCGGGGGACGTGGTTTGTTCATTTATTAAAGATTGTTAATCGATAATTATCGATTCACAGCGGTACTGATTCTTCTCTAAAAATTTGTTGCAAGCGAATTTCGCGTTCAAATTTGGTATACGTACTCAGTAGTTCTACCAGAACATGGCAAAAATTCGAGAAATACCGGGGGACGTTGTTTGGTTATTTATTAAAAATTGTTAATCGATAATTATCGATTCACAGCGGTACTGATGCTTTTCTAAAAACTTGTTGCAAGCGAATTCCGAGTACAAATTTGGTATACGTACTTAGTAGTTCTACCAGAACATGGCAAAAATTCGAGAAATACCGGGGAACGTGGTTTGGTTATTTATTAAAAATTGTTAATCGACAATTATCGATTCACAGCGGTACTGATGCTCTTCTAAAAACTTGTTGCAAGGGAATTTCGAGTTGAAATTCAGTATACGTACTCAGTAGTTATACTGGAACTTGGAAAAAAATCGAGAAATGCTGGCGGATGTGGTTTGTTTATTTATTAAAAATTGTTAATCGATAATTATCGATTCACAGCGGTACTGATGCTTGTCTAAAAACTTGTTGCAAGCGAATTTCGATTTGAAATTTGGTGAACGTACTCAGTAGTTATACCAGAACTTGGAAAAATCTGGAAATCTCGGGGAACGTGGTTTGTTCATTTATCAAAAATTGTTAATCGATAATTATCGATTCACAGCGGTACTGATGCTTCTCTCAAAACTTGTTGCAAGCGAATTTCGGGTTATAATTTGTTATACGTGCTCGAAAGTCATACCAGAACTTGAAAAAATCTAGGAATCCCGGGGGACGTGGTTTGTTCATTTATTGAAGATTGTTAATCGATAATTATCGATTCACAGCGGTACTGATGCTTCTCTAAAAACTCGTTGCAAGTGAATTTCGAGTTCAAATTTGGTATACGTACCCAGTAGTCATACCAGAACTCAGAAAAATCTGGAAATCCCGGGTAACGTGGTTTGTTTATTTATCAAAAATTGTGAATCGATAATTATCGATTCACAGCGGTACTGATGCTTCTCTCAAAACTTGTTGCAAGCGAATTTCGGGTTATAATTTGGTATACGTGCTCGGTAGTTATACCAGAACTTGGAAAAATCCAGGAATCCCGGGGAACGTGGTTTGTTCATTTATTGAAGATTGTTAATCGATAATTATCGATTCACAGCGGTACTGATGCTTCTCTAAAAACTTGTTGCAAGTGAATTTCGAGTTCAAATTTGGTATACGTACTCAGTAGTTATACCAGAACTCAGAAAAATCTGGAAATCCCGGGGGACGTGGTTTGTTTATTCATCAAAAATTGTTAATCGATAATTATCGATTCACAGCGGTACTGATGATTCTCTAAAAACTTGTTGCGAGCGAATTTCGAGTTCAAATTTGGTATACGTACTCGGTTGTTCTACCAGAACTTGGAAAAAATTCGAGAAATGCCGGGGGACGTGGTTTGTTCATTTACTAAAAATTGGTAATGGATAATTATCGATTCACAGCGGTACTGATGCTTCTCTCAAAACTTGTTGCAATCGAATTTCGGGTTATAATCTGGTATACGTACTCGGTAGTTATACCAGAACTTGGAAAAATCTAGAAATCCCAAGGGACGTGGATTGTTCATTCATTGAAAATTGTTAATCGATAATTATCGATTCACAGCGGTACTGATGCTTTTCTAAAAACTTGTTGCAAGCGAATTTCGAGTTGAAATTCGGTATACGTACTCAGTAGTTATACCAGAACTTGGAAAAATCTAGAAATCCCGGGGGACGTGGTTTGTTTATTTATTGAAAATTGTTAATCGATAATTATCGATTCACAGCGGTACTGATGCTCCTCTAAAAACTTGTTGCAAGAGAATTT
This sequence comes from Tenthredo livida, assembly GCA_963992785.1. Classification (NCBI taxonomy): domain Eukaryota; kingdom Metazoa; phylum Arthropoda; class Insecta; order Hymenoptera; family Tenthredinidae; genus Tenthredo; species Tenthredo livida. The sequence goes on along the minus strand of OZ023068.1, from coordinate 13,084,814 downwards.
CGAGTTCAAATTTGGTATACGTACTCAGTAATTATACCAGAAATTGGAAAAATCTAAGAATTCCGGGGAACCTGGTTTTTTTATCTATCAAGAATTGTTAATCGATAATCATCGATTCACAGCGGTACTGATGCTTCTCTAAAAACTCTTTGCGAGTGAATTCCGAGTTCAAATTTGGTATACGTACTCGGTAGTTATACCAGAACTTGGGAAAATCTAGAAATCCCAAGGGACGTGGTTTGTTCATTCATTGAAAATTGTTAATCGATAATTATCGATTCACAGCGGTACTGATGCTTTTCTAAAAACTTGTTGCAACCGAATTTCAAGTCGAAATTCGGTATACGTACTCAGTAGTTGTACCAGAACTTGAAAAAATCTAGAAATCCCGGGGGACGTGGTTTGTTCATACATTGAGAATTGTTAATCGATAATTATCGATTCACAGCGGTACTGATGCTTCTCTGAAAACTTGTTGCAAGCGAATTTCGAGTACAAATTTGGTATACGTACTTAGTAGTTCTACCAGAACATGGCAAAGATTCGAGAAATACCGGGGAACGTGGTTTGGTTATTTATTAAAAATTGTTAATCGACAATTATCGATTCACAGCGGTACTGATGCTTTTCTAAAAACTTGTTGCAAGGGAATTTCGAGTTCAAATTTGGTATACGTACTCAGTAGTTATACCAGAACTCAGAAAAATCCGGAAATCCCGGGGGACGTGGTTTGTTTATTCATGAAAAATTGTTAATCGATAATTATCGATTCACAGCGGTACTCATACTCCTCTAAAAACTTGTTGCGAGGGAATTTAGGGTTGAAATTTGGTATACGTACTGAGTAGTTATACCAGAACTTGGAAAAATCTAGGAATACCGGGGGACGTGGTTTGGTTATTTATCAAAAATTGTTAATCGATGATTATCGATTCACATCGGTACTGATGCTTCTTTCAAAACTTGTCGCAAGCGAATTTCGAGTTCAAATTTGGTATACGTACTCAGTAGTTCTATCAGAAGATGGAAAAAATTCGAGAAATGCCGGGGGACGTGGTTTGTTTATTCAATTAAAATTGTTAATCGATAATTATCGATTCACAGCGGTACTGATGCTTCTCTAAAAACTTGTTGGAAGCGAATTTCGGGTTAAAATTTGGTATACGTACTTCGAAGTTATACCAAAACTTGGAAAAATCTATAAATCCCGGGGGACGTGGTTTGTTCATTTATTAAAGATTGTTAATCGATAATTATCGATTCACAGCGGTACTGATTCTTCTCTAAAAATTTGTTGCAAGCGAATTTCGCGTTCAAATTTGGTATACGTACTCAGTAGTTCTACCAGAACATGGCAAAAATTCGAGAAATACCGGGGGACGTTGTTTGGTTATTTATTAAAAATTGTTAATCGATAATTATCGATTCACAGCGGTACTGATGCTTCTCTAAAAACTTGTTGCAAGCGAATTCCGAGTACAAATTTGGTATACGTACTTAGTAGTTCTACCAGAACATGGCAAAAATTCGAGAAATACCGGGGAACGTGGTTTGGTTATTTATTAAAAATTGTTAATCGACAATTATCGATTCACAGCGGTACTGATGCTCTTCTAAAAACTTGTTGCAAGGGAATTTCAAGTTGAAATTCAGTATACGTACTCAGTAGTTATACTGGAACTTGGAAAAAAATCGAGAAATGCTGGCGGATGTGGTTTGTTTATTTATTAAAAATTGTTAATCGATAATTATCGATTCACAGCGGTACTGATGCTTGTCTAAAAACTTGTTGCAAGCGAATTTCGATTTGAAATTTGGTGAACGTACTCAGTAGTTATACCAGAACTTGGAAAAATCCAGGAATCCCGGGGAACGTGGTTTGTTCATTTATTGAAGATTGTTAATCGATAATTATCGATTCACAGCGGTACTGATGCTTCTCTAAAAACTTGTTGCAAGTGAATTTCGAGTTCAAATTTGGTATACGTACTCAGTAGTTATACCAGAACTCAGAAAAATCTGGAAATCCCGGGGGACGTGGTTTGTTTATTCATCAAAAATTGTTAATCGATAATTATCGATTCACAGCGGTACTGATGATTCTCTAAAAACTTGTTGCGAGCGAATTTCGAGTTCAAATTTGGTATACGTACTCGGTTGTTCTACCAGAACTTGGAAAAAATTCGAGAAATGCCGGGGGACGTGGTTTGTTCATTTACTAAAAATTGGTAATGGATAATTATCGATTCACAGCGGTACTGATGCTTCTCTCAAAACTTGTTGCAATCGAATTTCGGGTTATAATCTGGTATACGTACTCGGTAGTTATACCAGAACTTGGAAAAATCTAGAAATCCCAAGGGACGTGGATTGTTCATTCATTGAAAATTGTTAATCGATAATTATCGATTCACAGCGGTACTGATGCTTTTCTAAAAACTTGTTGCAAGCGAATTTCGAGTTGAAATTCGGTATACGTACTCAGTAGTTATACCAGAACTTGGAAAAATCTAGAAATCCCGGGGGACGTGGTTTGTTTATTTATTGAAAATTGTTAATCGATAATTATCGATTCACAGCGGTACTGATGCTCCTCTAAAAACTTGTTGCAAGAGAATTTCGAGTTCAAATTTGGTATACGTACTCAGTAATTATACCAGAAATTGGAAAAATCTAATAATTCCGGGGAACCTGGTTTTTTTATCTATCAAGAATTGTTAATCGATAATCATCGATTCACAGCGGTACTGATGCTTCTCTAAAAACTCTTTGCGAGTGAATTCCGAGTTCAAATTTGGTATACGTACTCGGTAGTTATACCAGAACTTGGGAAAATCTAGAAATCCCAAGGGACGTGGTTTGTTCATTCATTGAAAATTGTTAATCAATAATTATCGATTCACAGCGGTACTGATGCTTTTCTAAAAACTTGTTGCAACCGAATTTCAAGTCGAAATTCGGTATACGTACTCAGTAGTTGTACCAGAACTTGAAAAAATCTAGAAATCCCGGGGGACGTGGTTTGTTCATACATTGAGAATTGTTAATCGATAATTATCGATTCACAGCGGTACTGATGCTTCTCTGAAAACTTGTTGCAAGCGAATTTCGAGTACAAATTTGGTATACGTACTTAATAGTTCTACCAGAACATGGCTAAAATTCGAGAAATACCGGGGAACGTGGTTTGGTTATTCATTAAAAATTGTTAATCGACAATTATCGATTCACAGCGGTACTGATGCTTTTCTAAAAACTTGTTGCAAGGGAATTTCGAGTTCAAATTTGGTATACGTACTCAGTAGTTATACCAGAACTCAGAAAAATCTGGAAATCCCGGGGGACGTGGTTTGTTTATTCATGAAAAATTGTTAATCGATAATTATCGATTCACAGCGGTACTGATACTCCTCTAAAAATTTGTTGCGAGGGAATTTAGGGTTGAAATTTGGTATACGTACTCAGTAGTTATACCAGAACTTGGAAAAATCTAGGAATACCGGGGGACGTGGTTTGGTTATTTATCAAAAATTGTTAATCGATGATTATCGATTCACATCGGTACTGATGCTTCTTTCAAAACTTGTCGCAAGCGAATTTCGAGTTCAAATTTGGTATACGTACTCAGTAGTTCTATCAGAAGATGGGAAAAATTCGAGAAATGCCGGGGGACGTCGTTTGTTTATTCAATTGAAATTGTTAATCGATAATTATCGATTCACAGCGGTACTGATGCTTCTCTAAAAACTTGTTGGAAGCGAATTTCGGGTTAAAATTTGGTATACGTTCTTCGAAGTTATACCAAAACTTGGAAAAATGTATAAATCCCGGGGGACGTGGTTTGTTCATTTATTAAAGATTGTTAATCGATAATTATCGATTCACAGCGGTACTGATTCTTCTCTAAAAATTCGTTGCAAGCGAATTTCGCGTTCAAATTTGGTATACGTACTCAGTAGTTCTACCAGAACATGGCAAAAATTCGAGAAATACCGGGGGACGTTGTTTGGTTATTTATTAAAAATTTTTAATCGATAATTATCGATTTACAGCGGTACTGATGCTTCTCTAAAAACTTGTTGCAAGCGAATTTCGAGTACAAATTTGGTATACGTACTTAGTAGTTCTACCAGAACATGGCAAAAATTCGAAAAATACCGGGGAACGTGGTTTGGTTATTTATTAAAAATTGTTAATCGACAATTATCGATTCACAGCGGTACTGATGCTCTTCTAAAAACTTGTTGCAAGGGAATTTCGAGTTGAAATTCAGTATACGTACTCAGTAGTTATACTGGAACTTGGAAAAAAATCGAGAAATGCTGGCGAATGTGGTTTGTTCATTTATTAAAAATTGTTAATCGATAATTATCGATTCACAGCGGTACTGATGCTTGTCTAAAAACTTGTTGCAAGCGAATTTCGATTTGAAATTTGGTGAACGTACTCAGTAGTTATACCAGAACTTGGAAAAATCTGGAAATCTCGGGGAACGTGGTTTGTTCATTTATCAAAAATTGTTAATCGATAATTATCGATTCACAGCGGTACTGATGCTTCTCTCAAAACTTGTTGCAAGCGAATTTCGGGTTATAATTTGTTATACGTGCTCGAAAGTCATACCAGAACTTGAAAAAATCTAGGAATCCCGGGGGACGTGGTTTGTTCATTTATTGAAGATTGTTAATCGATAATTATCGATTCACAGCGGTACTGATGCTTCTCTAAAAAAACTCGTTGCAAGTGAATTTCGAGTTCAAATTTGGTATACGTACCCAGTAGTCATACCAGAACTCAGAAAAATCTGGAAATCCCGGGGAACGTGGTTTGTTTATTTATCAAAAATTGTGAATCGATAATTATCGATTCACAGCGGTACTGATGCTTCTCTCAAAACTTGTTGCAAGCGAATTTCGGGTTATAATTTGGTATACGTGCTCGGTAGTTATACCAGAACTTGGAAAAATCCAGGAATCCCGGGGAACGTGGTTTGTTCATTTATTGAAGATTGTTAATCGATAATTATCGATTCACAGCGGTACTGATGCTTCTCTAAAAACTTGTTGCAAGTGAATTTCGAGTTCAAATTTGGTATACGTACTCAGTAGTTATACCAGAACTCAGAAAAATCTGGAAATCCCCGGGGACGTGGTTTGTTTATTTATCAAAAATTGTTAATCGATAATTATCGATTCACAGCGGTACTGATGATTCTCTAAAAACTTGTTGCAAGCGAATTTCGAGTTCAAATTTGGTATACGTACTCGGTTGTTCTACCAGAACTTGGAAAAAATTCGAGAAATGCCGGGGGACGTGGTTTGTTCATTTACTAAAAATTGGTAATGGATAATTATCAATTCACAGCGGTACTGATGCTTTTCTCAAAACTTGTTGCAATCGAATTTCGGGTTATAATCTGGTATACGTACTCGGTAGTTATACCAGAACTTGGAAAAATCTAGAAATCCCAAGGGACGTGGATTGTTCATTCATTGAAAATTGTTAATCGATAATTATCGATTCACAGCGGTACTGATGCTCCTCTAAAAACTTGTTGCAAGAGAATTTCGAGTTCAAATTTGGTATACGTACTCAGTAATTATACCAGAAATTGGAAAAATCTAATAATTCTCGGGAACCTGGTTTTTTTATCTATTAAGAATTGTTAATCGATAATCATCGATTCACAGCGGTACTGATGCTTCTCTAAAAACTCTTTGCGAGTGAATTCCGAGTTCAAATTTGGTATACGTACTCGGTAGTTATACCAGAACTTGGGAAAATCTAGAAATCCCAAGGGACGTGGTTTGTTCATTCATTGAAAATTGTTAATCGATAATTATCGATTCACAGCGGTACTAATGCTTTTCTAAAAACTTGTTGCAAGCGAATTTCGAGTTGAAATTTGGTATTCGTTTTCAGTAGATATACCAGAACTTGGAAAAATCTAGAAATCCCGGGGGACGTGGTTTGTTTATTTATTGAAAATTGTTAATAGATAATTATCGATTCACAGCGGTACTGATTCTTCTCTAAAAACTTGTTGCAACCGAATTTCAAGTCGAAATTCGGTATACGTACTCAGTAGTTGTACCAGAACTTGAAAAAATCTCGAAATCCCGGGGGACGTGGTTTGTTCATACATTGAGAATTGTTAATCGATAATTATCGATTCACAGCGGTACTGATGCTTCTCTGAAAACTTGTTGCAAGCGAATTTCGAGTACAAATTTGGTATACGTACTTAGTAGTTCTACCAGAACATGGCTAAAATTCGAGAAATACCGGGGAACGTGGTTTGGTTATTCATTAAAAATTGTTAATCGACAATTATCGATTCACAGCGGTACTGATGCTTTTCTAAAAACTTGTTGCAAGGGAATTTCGAGTTCAAATTTGGTATACGTACTCAGTAGTTATACCAGAACTCAGAAAAATCCGGAAATCCCGGGGGACGTGGTTTGTTTATTCATGAAAAATTGTTAATCGATAATTATCGATTCACAGCGGTACTGATACTCCTCTAAAAACTTGTTGCGAGGGAATTTAGGGTTGAAATTTGGTATACGTACTCAGTAGTTATACCAGAACTTGGAAAAATCTAGGAATACCGGGGGACGTGGTTTGGTTATTTATCAAAAATTGTTAATCGATGATTATCGATTCACATCGGTACTGATGCTTCTTTCAAAACTTGTCGCAAGCGAATTTCGAGTCCAAATTTGGTATACGTACTCAGTAGTTCTATCAGAAGATGGGAAAAATTCGAGAAATGCCGGGGGACGTGGTTTGTTTATTCAATTGAAATTGTTAATCGATAATTATCGATTCACAGCGGTACTGATGCTTCTCTAAAAACTTGTTGCAAGTGAATTTCGAGTTCAAATTTGGTATACGTACTCAGTAGTTATACCAGAACTCAGAAAAATCTGGAAATCCCGGGGGACGTGGTTTGTTTATTTATCAAAAATTGTTAATCGATAATTATCGATTCACAGCGGTACTGATGATTCTCTAAAAACTTGTTGCAAGCGAATTTCGAGTTCAAATTTGGTATACGTACTCGGTTGTTCTATCAGAACTTGGAAAAAATTCGAGAAATGCCGGGGGACGTGGTTTGTTCATTTACTAAAAATTGGTAATGGATAATTATCGATTCACAGCGGTACTGATGCTTCTCTCAAAACTTGTTGCAATCGAATTTCGGGTTATAATCTGGTATACGTACTCGGTAGTTATACCAGAACTTGGAAAAATCTAGAAATCCCAAGGGACGTGGATTGTTCATTCATTGAAAATTGTTAATCGATAATTATCGATTCACAGCGGTACTGATGCTTTTCTAAAAACTTGTTGCAAGCGAATTTCGAGTTGAAATTCGGTATACGTACTCAGTAGTTATACCAGAACTTGGAAAAATCTAGAAATCCCGGGGGACGTGGTTTGTTTATTTATTGAAAATTGTTAATCGATAATTATCGATTCACAGCGGTACTGATGCTCCTCTAAAAACTTGTTGCAAGAGAATTTCGAGTTCAAATTTGGTATACGTACTCAGTAATTATACCAGAAATTGGAAAAATCTAATAATTCCGGGGAACCTGGTTTTTTTATCTATTAAGAATTGTTAATCGATAATCATCGATTCACAGCGGTACTGATGCTTCTCTAAAAACTCTTTGCGAGTGAATTCCGAGTTCAAATTTGGTATACGTACTCGGTAGTTATACCAGAACTTGGGAAAATCTAGAAATCCCAAGGGACGTGGTTTGTTCATTCATTGAAAATTGTTAATCGATAATTATCAATTCACAGCGGTACTGATGCTTTTCTAAAAACTTGTTGCAAGCGAATTTCGAGTTGAAATTTGGTATTCGTTTTCAGTAGATATACCAGAACTTGGAAAAATCTAGAAATCCCGGGGGACGTGGTTTGTTTATTTATTGAAAATTGTTAATAGATAATTATCGATTCACAGCGGTACTGATTCTTCTCTAAAAACTTGTTGCAACCGAATTTCAAGTCGAAATTCGGTATACGTACTCAGTAGTTGTACCAGAACTTGAAAAAATCTAGAAATCCCGGGGGACGTGGTTTGTTCATACATTGAGAATTGTTAATCGATAATTATCGATTCACAGCGGTACTGATGCTTCTCTAAAAACTTGTTGGAAGCGAATTTCGGGTTAAAATTTGGTATACGTACTTCGAAGTTATACCAAAACTTGGAAAAATCTATAAATCCCGGGGGACGTGGTTTGTTCATTTATTAAAGATTGTTAATCGATAATTATCGATTCACAGCGGTACTGATTCTTCTCTAAAAATTTGTTGCAAGCGAATTTCGCGTTCAAATTTGGTATACGTACTCAGTAGTTCTACCAGAACATGGCAAAAATTCGAGAAATACCGGGGGACGTTGTTTGGTTATTTATTAAAAATTGTTAATCGATAATTATCGATTCACAGCGGTACTGATGCTTCTCTGAAAACTTGTTGCAAGCGAACTTCGAGTACAAATTTGGTATACGTACTTAGTAGTTTTACCAGAACATGGCAAAAATTCGAGAAATACCGGGGAACGTGGTTTGGTTATTTATTAAAAATTGTTAATCGACAATTATCGATTCACAGCGGTACTGATGCTTTTCTAAAAACTTGTTGCAAGGGAATTTCGAGTTCAAATTTGGTATACGTACTCAGTAGTTATACCAGAACTCAGAAAAATCCGGAAATCCCGGGGGACGTGGTTTGTTTATTCATGAAAAATTGTTAATCGATAATTATCGATTCACAGCGGTACTGATGCTTCTCTAAAAACTTGTTGCAAGTGAATTTCGAGTTCAAATTTGGTATACGTACTCAGTAGTTATACCAGAACTCAGAAAAATCTGGAAATCCCGGGGGACGTGGTTTGTTTATTTATCAAAAATTGTTAATCGATAATTATCGATTCACAGCGGTACTGATGATTCTCTAAAAACTTGTTGCAAGCGAATTCCGAGTTCAAATTTGGTATACGTACTCGGTTGTTCTACCAGAACTTGGAAAAAATTCGAGAAATGCCGGGGGACGTGGTTTGTTCATTTACTAAAAATTGGTAATGGATAATTATCGATTCACAGCGGTACTGATGCTTCTCTCAAAACTTGTTGCAATCGAATTTCGGGTTATAATCTGGTATACGTACTCGGTAGTTATACCAGAACTTGGAAAAATCTAGAAATCCCAAGGGACGTGGATTGTTCATTCATTGAAAATTGTTAATCGATAATTATCGATTCACAGCGGTACTGATGCTTTTCTAAAAACTTGTTGCAAGCGAATTTCGAGTTGAAATTCGGTATACGTACTCAGTAGTTATACCAGAACTTGGAAAAATCTGGAAATCCCGGGGGACGTGGTTTGTTTATTTATTGAAAATTGTTAATCGATAATTATCGATTCACAGCGGTACTGATGCTCCTCTAAAGACTTGTTGCAAGAGAATTTCGAGTTCAAATTTGGTATACGTACTCAGTAATTATACCAGAAATTGGAAAAATCTAATAATTCCGGGGAACCTGGTTTTTTTATCTATTAAGAATTGCTAATCGATAATCATCGATTCACAGCGGTACTGATGCTTCTCTAAAAACTCTTTGCGAGTGAATTCCGAGTTCAAATTTGGTATACGTACTCGGTAGTTATACCAGAACTTGGGAAAATCTAGAAATCCCAAGGGACGTGGTTTGTTCATTCATTGAAAATTGTTAATCGATGATTATCGATTCACAGCGGTACTGATGCTTTTCTAAAAACTTGTTGCAAGCGAATTTCGAGTTGAAATTTGGTATTCGTTTTCAGTAGATATACCAGAACTTGGAAAAATCTAGAAATCCCGGGGGACGTGGTTTGTTTATTTATTGAAAATTGTTAATAGATAATTATCGATTCACAGCGGTACTGATTCTTCTCTAAAAACTTGTTGCAACCGAATTTCAAGTCGAAATTCGGTATACGTACTCAGTAGTTGTACCAGAACTTGAAAAAATCTAGAAATCCCGGGGGACGTGGTTTGTTCATACATTGAGAATTGTTAATCGATAATTATCGATTCACAGCGGTACTGATGCTTCTCTAAAAACTTGTTGGAAGCGAATTTCGGGTTAAAATTTGGTATACGTACTTCGAAGTTATACCAAAACTTGGAAAAATCTATAAATCCCGGGGGACGTGGTTTGTTCATTTATTAAAGATTGTTAATCGATAATTATCGATTCACAGCGGTACTGATTCTTCTCTAAAAATTTGTTGCAAGCGAATTTCGCGTTCAAATTTGGTATACGTACTCAGTAGTTCTACCAGAACATGGCAAAAATTCGAGAAATACCGGGGGACGTTGTTTGGTTATTTATTAAAAATTGTTAATCGATAATTATCGATTCACAGCGGTACTGATGCTTCTCTGAAAACTTGTTGCAAGCGAATTTCGAGTACAAATTTGGTATACGTACTTAGGAGTTCTACCAGAACATGGCAAAAATTCGAGAAATACCGGGGAACGTGGTTTGGTTATTTATTGAAAATTGTTAATCGACAATTATCGATTCACAGCGGTACTGATGCTTTTCTAAAAACTTGTTGCAAGCGAATTTCGAGTTGAAATTCGGTATACGTACTCAGTAGTTATACCAGAACTTGGAAAAATCTAGAAATCCCGGGGGACGTGGTTTGTTTATTTATTGAAAATTGTTAATCGATAATTATCGATTCACAGCGGTACTGATGCTCCTCTAAAAACTTGTTGCAAGAGAATTTCGAGTTCAAATTTGGTATACGTACTCAGTAATTATACCAGAAATTGGAAAAATCTCATAATTCCGGGGAACCTGGTTTTTTTATCTATTAAGAATTGCTAATCGATAATCATCGATTCACAGCGGTACTGATGCTTCTCTAAAAACTCTTTGCGAGTGAATTCCGAGTTCAAATTTGGTATACGTACTCGGTAGTTATACCAGAACTTGGGAAAATCTAGAAATCCCAAGGGACGTGGTTTGTTCATTCATTGAAAATTGTTAATCGATAATTATCGATTCACAGCGGTACTGATGCTTTTCTAAAAACTTGTTGCAAGCGAATTTCGAGTTGAAATTTGGTATTCGTTTTCAGTAGATATACCAGAACTTGGAAAAATCTAGAAATCCCGGGGGACGTGGTTTGTTTATTTATTGAAAATTGTTAATAGATAATTATCGATTCACAGCGGTACTGATTCTTCTCTAAAAACTTGTTGCAACCGAATTTCAAGTCGAAATTCGGTATACGTACTCAGTAGTTGTACCAGAACTTGAAAAAATCTAGAAATCCCGGGGGACGTGATTTGTTCATACATTGAGAATTGTTAATCGATAATTATCGATTCACAGCGGTACTGATGCTTCTCTAAAAACTTGTTGGAAGCGAATTTCGGGTTAAAATTTGGTATACGTACTTCGAAGTTATACCAAAACTTGGAAAAATCTATAAATCCCGGGGGACGTGGTTTGTTCATTTATTAAAGATTGTTAATCGATAATTATCGATTCACAGCGGTACTGATTCTTCTCTAAAAATTTGTTGCAAGCGAATTTCGCGTTCAAATTTGGTATACGTACTCAGTAGTTCTACCAGAACATGGCAAAAATTCGAGAAATACCGGGGGACGTTGTTTGGTTATTTATTAGAAATTGTTAATCGATAATTATCGATTCACAGCGGTACTGATGCTTCTCTGAAAACTTGTTGCAAGCGAATTTCGAGTACAAATTTGGTATACGTACTTGGTAGTTCTACCAGAACATGGCAAAAATTCGAGAAATACCGGGGAACGTGGTTTGGTTATTTATTAAAAATTGTTAATCGACAATTATCGATTCACAGCGGTACTGATGCTTTTCTAAAAACTTGTTGCAAGGGAATTTCGAGTTCAAATTTGGTATTCGTACTCAGTAGTTATACCAGAACTCAGAAAAATCCGGAAATCCCGGGGGACGTGGTTTGTTTATTCATGAAAAATTGTTAATCGATAATTATCGATTCACAGCGGTACTGATGCTTCTCTAAAAACTTGTTGCAAGTGAATTTCGAGTTCAAATTTGGTATACGTACTCAGTAGTTATACCAGAACTCAGAAAAATCTGGAAATCCCGGGGGACGTGGTTTGTTCATTTATCAAAAATTGTTAATCGATAATTATCGATTCACAGCGGTACTGATGATTCTCTAAAAACTTGTTGCAAGCGAATTCCGAGTTCAAATTTGGTATACGTACTCGGTTGTTCTACCAGAACTTGGAAAAAATTCGAGAAATGCCGGGGGACGTGGTTTGTTCATTTACTAAAAATTGGTAATGGATAATTATCGATTCACAGCGGTACTGATGCTTCTCTCAAAACTTGTTGCAATCGAATTTCGGGTTATAATCTGGTATACGTACTCGGTAGTTATACCAGAACTTGGAAAAATCTAGAAATCCCAAGGGACGTGGATTGTTCATTCATTGAAAATTGTTAATCGATAATTATCGATTCACAGCGGTACTGATGCTTTTCTAAAAACTTGTTGCAAGCGAATTTCGAGTTGAAATTCGGTATACGTACTCAGTAGTTATACCAGAACTTGGAAAAATCTAGAAATCCCGGGGGACGTGGTTTGTTTATTTATTGAAAATTGTTAATCGATAATTATCGATTCACAGCGGTACTGATGCTCCTCTAAAAACTTGTTGCAAGAGAATTTCGAGTTCAAATTTGGTATACGTACTCAGTAATTATACCAGAAATTGGAAAAATCTAATAATTCCGGGGAACCTGGTTTTTTTATCTATTAAGAATTGCTAATCGATAATCATCGATTCACAGCGGTACTGATGCTTCTCTAAAAACTCTTTGCGAGTGAATTCCGAGTTCAAATTTGGTATACGTACTCGGTAGTTATACCAGAACTTGGGAAAATCTAGAAATCCCAAGGGACGTGGTTTGTTCATTCATTGAAAATTGTTAATCGATAATTATCGATTCACAGCGGTACTGATGCTTTTCTAAAAACTTGTTGCAAGCGAATTTCGAGTTGAAATTTGGTATTCGTTTTCAGTAGATATACCAGAACTTGGAAAAATCTAGAAATCCCGGGGGACGTGGTTTGTTTATTTATTGGAAATTGTTAATAGATAATTATCGATTCACAGCGGTACTGATTCTTCTCTAAAAACTTGTTGCAACCGAATTTCAAGTCGAAATTCGGTATACGTACTCAGTAGTTGTACCAGAACTTGAAAAAATCTAGAAATGCCGGGGGACGTGGTTTGTTCATACATTGAGAATTGTTAATCGATAATTATCGATTCACAGCGGTACTGATGCTTCTCTAAAAACTTGTTGGAAGCGAATTTCGGGTTAAAATTTGGTATACGTACTTCGAAGTTATACCAAAACTTGGAAAAATCTATAAATCCCGGGGGACGTGGTTTGTTCATTTATTAAAGATTGTTAATCGATAATTATCGATTCACAGCGGTACTGATTCTTCTCTAAAAATTTGTTGCCACCGAAATTCGCGTTCAAATTTGGTATACGTACTCAGTAGTTCTACCAGAACATGGCAAAAATTCGAGAAATACCGGGGGACGTTGTTTGGTTATTTATTAAAAATTGTTAATCGATAATTATCGATTCACAGCGGTACTGATGCTTCTCTGAAAACTTGTTGCAAGCGAATTTCGAGTACAAATTTGGTATACGTACTTAGTAGTTCTACCAGAACATGGCAAAAATTCGAGAAATACCGGGGAACGTGGTTTGGTTATTTATTAAAAATTGTTAATCGACAATTATCGATTCACAGCGGTACTGATGCTTTTCTAAAAACTTGTTGCAAGCGAATTTCGAGTTGAAATTCGGTATACGTACTCAGTAGTTATACCAGAACTTGGAAAAATCTAGAAATCCCGGGGGACGTGGTTTGTTTATTTATTGAAAATTGTTAATCGATAATTATCGATTCACAGCGGTACTGATGCTCCTCTAAAAACTTGTTGCAAGAGAATTTCAAGTTCAAATTTGGTATACGTACTCAGTAATTATACCAGAAATTGGAAAAATCTAATAATTCCGGGGAACCTGGTTTTTTTATCTATTAAGAATTGCTAATCGATAATCATCGATTCACAGCGGTACTGATGCTTCTCTAAAAACTCTTTGCGAGTGAATTCCGAGTTCAAATTTGGTATACGTACTCGGTAGTTATACCAGAACTTGGGAAAATCTAGAAATCCCAAGGGACGTGGTTTGTTCATTCATTGAAAATTGTTAATCGATAATTATCGATTCACAGCGGTACTGATGCTTTTCTAAAAACTTGTTGCAAGCGAATTTCGAGTTGAAATTTGGTATTCGTTTTCAGTAGATATACCAGAACTTGGAAAAATCTAGAAATCCCGGGGGACGTGGTTTGTTTATTTATTGGAAATTGTTAATAGATAATTATCGATTCACAGCGGTACTGATTCTTCTCTAAAAACTTGTTGCAACCGAATTTCAAGTCGAAATTCGGTATACGTACTCAGTAGTTGTACCAGAACTTGAAAAAATCTAGAAATCCCGGGGGACGTGGTTTGTTCATACATTGAGAATTGTTAATCGATAATTATCGATTCACAGCGGTACTGATGCTTCTCTAAAAACTTGTTGGAAGCGAATTTCGGGTTAAAATTTGGTATACGTACTTCGAAGTTATACCAAAACTTGGAAAAATCTATAAATCCCGGGGGACGTGGTTTGTTCATTTATTAAAGATTGTTAATCGATAATTATCGATTCACAGCGGTACTGATTCTTCTCTAAAAATTTGTTGCAAGCGAATTTCGCGTTTAAATTTGGTATACGTACTCAGTAGTTCTACCAGAACATGGCAAAAATTCGAGAAATACCGGGGGACGTTGTTTGGTTATTTATTAGAAATTGTTAATCGATAATTATCGATTCACAGCGGTACTGATGCTTCTCTGAAAACTTGTTGCAAGCGAATTTCGAGTACAAATTTGGTATACGTACTTGGTAGTTCTACCAGAACATGGCAAAAATTCGAGAAATACCGGGGAACGTGGTTTGGTTATTTATTAAAAATTGTTAATCGACAATTATCGATTCACAGCGGTACTGATGCTTTTCTAAAAACTTGTTGCAAGGGAATTTCGAGTTCAAATTTGGTATTCGTACTCAGTAGTTATACCAGAACTCAGAAAAATCCGGAAATCCCGGGGGACGTGGTTTGTTTATTCATGAAAAATTGTTAATCGATAATTATCGATTCACAGCGGTACTGATGCTTCTCTAAAAACTTGTTGCAAGTGAATTTCGAGTTCAAATTTGGTATACGTACTCAGTAGTTATACCAGAACTCAGAAAAATCTGGAAATCCCGGGGGACGTGGTTTGTTCATTTATCAAAAATTGTTAATCGATAATTATCGATTCACAGCGGTACTGATGATTCTCTAAAAACTTGTTGCAAGCGAATTCCGAGTTCAAATTTGGTATACGTACTCGGTTGTTCTACCAGAACTTGGAAAAAATTCGAGAAATGCCGGGGGACGTGGTTTGTTCATTTACTAAAAATTGGTAATGGATAATTATCGATTCACAGCGGTACTGATGCTTCTCTCAAAACTTGTTGCAATCGAATTTCGGGTTATAATCTGGTATACGTACTCGGTAGTTATACCAGAACTTGGAAAAATCTAGAAATCCCAAGGGACGTGGATTGTTCATTCATTGAAAATTGTTAATCGATAATTATCGATTCACAGCGGTACTGATGCTTTTCTAAAAACTTGTTGCAAGCGAATTTCGAGTTGAAATTCGGTATACGTACTCAGTAGTTATACCAGAACTTGGAAAAATCTAGAAATCCCGGGGGACGTGGTTTGTTTATTTATTGAAAATTGTTAATCGATAATTATCGATTCACAGCGGTACTGATGCTCCTCTAAAAACTTGTTGCAAGAGAATTTCGAGTTCAAATTTGGTATACGTACTCAGTAATTATACCAGAAATTGGAAAAATCTAATAATTCCGGGGAACCTGGTTTTTTTATCTATTAAGAATTGCTAATCGATAATCATCGATTCACAGCGGTACTGATGCTTCTCTAAAAACTCTTTGCGAGTGAATTCCGAGTTCAAATTTGGTATACGTACTCGGTAGTTATACCAGAACTTGGGAAAATCTAGAAATCCCAAGGGACGTGGTTTGTTCATTCATTGAAAATTGTTAATCGATAATTATCGATTCACAGCGGTACTGATGCTTTCCTAAAAACTTGTTGCAAGCGAATTTCGAGTTGAAATTTGGTATTCGTTTTCAGTAGATATACCAGAACTTGGAAAAATCTAGAAATCCCGGGGGACGTGGTTTGTTTATTTATTGGAAATTGTTAATAGATAATTATCGATTCACAGCGGTACTGATTCTTCTCTAAAAACTTGTTGCAACCGAATTTCAAGTCGAAATTCGGTATACGTACTCAGTAGTTGTACCAGAACTTGAAAAAATCTAGAAATCCCGGGGGACGTGGTTTGTTCATACATTGAGAATTGTTAATCGATAATTATCGATTCACAGCGGTACTGATGCTTCTCTAAAAACTTGTTGGAAGCGAATTTCGGGTTAAAATTTGGTATACGTACTTCGAAGTTATACCAAAACTTGGAAAAATCTATAAATCCCGGGGGACGTGGTTTGTTCATTTATTAAAGATTGTTAATCGATAATTATCGATTCACAGCGGTACTGATTCTTCTCTAAAAATTTGTTGCCACCGAAATTCGCGTTCAAATTTGGTATACGTACTCAGTAGTTCTACCAGAACATGGCAAAAATTCGAGAAATACCGGGGGACGTTGTTTGGTTATTTATTAAAAATTGTTAATCGATAATTATCGATTCACAGCGGTACTGATGCTTCTCTGAAAACTTGTTGCAAGCGAATTTCGAGTACAAATTTGGTATACGTACTTAGTAGTTCTACCAGAACATGGCAAAAATTCGAGAAATACCGGGGAACGTGGTTTGGTTATTTATTAAAAATTGTTAATCGACAATTATCGATTCACAGCGGTACTGATGCTTTTCTAAAAACTTGTTGCAAAGGAATTTCGAGTTCAAATTTGGTATTCGTACTCAGTAGTTATACCAGAACTCAGAAAAATCCGGAAATCCCGGGGGACGTGGTTTGTTTATTCATGAAAAATTGTTAATCGATAATTATCGATTCACAGCGGTACTGATGCTTCTCTAAAAACTTGTTGCAAGTGAATTTCGAGTTCAAATTTGGTATACGTACTCAGTAGTTATACCAGAACTCAGAAAAATCTGGAAATCCCGGGGGACGTGGTTTGTTCATTTATCAAAAATTGTTAATCGATAATTATCGATTCACAGCGGTACTGATGATTCTCTAAAAACTTGTTGCAAGCGAATTCCGAGTTCAAATTTGGTATACGTACTCGGTTGTTCTACCAGAACTTGGAAAAAATTCGAGAAATGCCGGGGGACGTGGTTTGTTCATTTACTAAAAATTGGTAATGGATAATTATCGATTCACAGCGGTACTGATGCTTCTCTCAAAACTTGTTGCAATCGAATTTCGGGTTATAATCTGGTATACGTACTCGGTAGTTATACCAGAACTTGGAAAAATCTAGAAATCCCAAGGGACGTGGATTGTTCATTCATTGAAAATTGTTAATCGATAATTATCGATTCACAGCGGTACTGATGCTTTTCTAAAAACTTGTTGCAAGCGAATTTCGAGTTGAAATTCGGTATACGTACTCAGTAGTTATACCAGAACTTGGAAAAATCTAGAAATCCCGGGGGACGTGGTTTGTTTATTTATTGAAAATTGTTAATCGATAATTATCGATTCACAGCGGTACTGATGCTCCTCTAAAAACTTGTTGCAAGAGAATTTCGAGTTCAAATTTGGTATACGTACTCAGTAATTATACCAGAAATTGGAAAAATCTAATAATTCCGGGGAACCTGGTTTTTTTATCTATTAAGAATTGCTAATCGATAATCATCGATTCACAGCGGTACTGATGCTTCTCTAAAAACTCTTTGCGAGTGAATTCCGAGTTCAAATTTGGTATACGTACTCGGTAGTTATACCAGAACTTGGGAAAATCTAGAAATCCCAAGGGACGTGGTTTGTTCATTCATTGAAAATTGTTAATCGATAATTATCGATTCACAGCGGTACTGATGCTTTCCTAAAAACTTGTTGCAAGCGAATTTCGAGTTGAAATTTGGTATTCGTTTTCAGTAGATATACCAGAACTTGGAAAAATCTAGAAATCCCGGGGGACGTGGTTTGTTTATTTATTGGAAATTGTTAATAGATAATTATCGATTCACAGCGGTACTGATTCTTCTCTAAAAACTTGTTGCAACCGAATTTCAAGTCGAAATTCGGTATACGTACTCAGTAGTTGTACCAGAACTTGAAAAAATCTAGAAATCCCGGGGGACGTGGTTTGTTCATACATTGAGAATTGTTAATCGATAATTATCGATTCACAGCGGTACTGATGCTTCTCTAAAAACTTGTTGGAAGCGAATTTCGGGTTAAAATTTGGTATACGTACTTCGAAGTTATACCAAAACTTGGAAAAATCTATAAATCCCGGGGGACGTGGTTTGTTCATTTATTAAAGATTGTTAATCGATAATTATCGATTCACAGCGGTACTGATTCTTCTCTAAAAATTTGTTGCCACCGAAATTCGCGTTCAAATTTGGTATACGTACTCAGTAGTTCTACCAGAACATGGCAAAAATTCGAGAAATACCGGGGGACGTTGTTTGGTTATTTATTAAAAATTGTTAATCGATAATTATCGATTCACAGCGGTACTGATGCTTCTCTGAAAACTTGTTGCAAGCGAATTTCGAGTACAAATTTGGTATACGTACTTAGTAGTTCTACCAGAACATGGCAAAAATTCGAGAAATACCGGGGAACGTGGTTTGGTTATTTATTAAAAATTGTTAATCGACAATTATCGATTCACAGCGGTACTGATGCTTTTCTAAAAACTTGTTGCAAGCGAATTTGGAGTTGAAATTCGGTATACGTACTCAGTAGTTATACCAGAACTTGGAAAAATCTAGAAATCCCGGGGGACGTGGTTTGTTTATTTATGGAAAATTGTTAATCGATAATTATCGATTCACAGCGGTACTGATGCTCCTCTAAAAACTTGTTGCAAGAGAATTTCGAGTTCAAATTTGGTATACGTACTCAGTAATTATACCAGAAATTGGAAAAATCTAATAATTCCGGGGAACCTGGTTTTTTTATCTATTAAGAATTGCTAATCGATAATCATCGATTCACAGCGGTACTGATGCTTCTCTAAAAACTCTTTGCGAGTGAATTCCGAGTTCAAATTTGGTATACGTACTCGGTAGTTATACCAGAACTTGGGAAAATCTAGAAATCCCAAGGGACGTGGTTTGTTCATTCATTGAAAATTGTTAATCGATAATTATCGATTCACAGCGGTACTGATGCTTTTCTAAAAACTTGTTGCAAGCGAATTTCGAGTTGAAATTTGGTATTCGTTTTCAGTAGATATACCAGAACTTGGAAAAATCTAGAAATCCCGGGGGACGTGGTTTGTTTATTTATTGGAAATTGTTAATAGATAATTATCGATTCACAGCGGTACTGATTCTTCTCTAAAAACTTGTTGCAACCGAATTTCAAGTCGAAATTCGGTATACGTACTCAGTAGTTGTACCAGAACTTGAAAAAATCTAGAAATCCCGGGGGACGTGGTTTGTTCATACATTGAGAATTGTTAATCGATAATTATCGATTCACAGCGGTACTGATGCTTCTCTAAAAACTTGTTGGAAGCGAATTTCGGGTTAAAATTTGGTATACGTACTTCGAAGTTATACCAAAACTTGGAAAAATCTATAAATCCCGGGGGACGTGGTTTGTTCATTTATTAAAGATTGTTAATCGATAATTATCGATTCACAGCGGTACTGATTCTTCTCTAAAAATTTGTTGCCACCGAAATTCGCGTTCAAATTTGGTATACGTACTCAGTAGTTCTACCAGAACATGGCAAAAATTCGAGAAATACCGGGGGACGTTGTTTGGTTATTTATTAAAAATTGTTAATCGATAATTATCGATTCACAGCGGTACTGATGCTTCTCTGAAAACTTGTTGCAAGCGAATTTCGAGTACAAATTTGGTATACGTACTTAGTAGTTCTACCAGAACATGGCAAAAATTCGAGAAATACCGGGGAACGTGGTTTGGTTATTTATTAAAAATTGTTAATCGACAATTATCGATTCACAGCGGTACTGATGCTTTTCTAAAAACTTGTTGCAAGCGAATTTGGAGTTGAAATTCGGTATACGTACTCAGTAGTTATACCAGAACTTGGAAAAATCTAGAAATCCCGGGGGACGTGGTTTGTTTATTTATGGAAAATTGTTAATCGATAATTATCGATTCACAGCGGTACTGATGCTCCTCTAAAAACTTGTTGCAAGAGAATTTCGAGTTCAAATTTGGTATACGTACTCAGTAATTATACCAGAAATTGGAAAAATCTAATAATTCCGGGGAACCTGGTTTTTTTATCTATTAAGAATTGCTAATCGATAATCATCGATTCACAGCGGTACTGATGCTTCTCTAAAAACTCTTTGCGAGTGAATTCCGAGTTCAAATTTGGTATACGTACTCGGTAGTTATACCAGAACTTGGGAAAATCTAGAAATCCCAAGGGACGTGGTTTGTTCATTCATTGAAAATTGTTAATCGATAATTATCGATTCACAGCGGTACTGATGCTTTTCTAAAAACTTGTTGCAAGCGAATTTCGAGTTGAAATTTGGTATTCGTTTTCAGTAGATATACCAGAACTTGGAAAAATCTAGAAATCCCGGGGGACGTGGTTTGTTTATTTATTGGAAATTGTTAATAGATAATTATCGATTCACAGCGGTACTGATTCTTCTCTAAAAACTTGTTGCAACCGAATTTCAAGTCGAAATTCGGTATACGTACTCAGTAGTTGTACCAGAACTTGAAAAAATCTAGAAATCCCGGGGGACGTGGTTTGTTCATACATTGAGAATTGTTAATCGATAATTATCGATTCACAGCGGTACTGATGCTTCTCTAAAAACTTGTTGGAAGCGAATTTCGGGTTAAAATTTGGTATACGTACTTCGAAGTTATACCAAAACTTGGAAAAATCTATAAATCCCGGGGGACGTGGTTTGTTCATTTATTAAAGATTGTTAATCGATAATTATCGATTCACAGCGGTACTGATTCTTCTCTAAAAATTTGTTGCAAGCGAATTTCGCGTTCAAATTTGGTATACGTACTCAGTAGTTCTACCAGAACATGTCAAAAATTCGAGAAATACCGGGGGACGTTGTTTGGTTATTTATTAAAAATTGTTAATCGATAATTATCGATTCACAGCGGTACTGATGCTTCTCTGAAAACTTGTTGCAAGCGAATTTCGAGTACAAATTTGGTATACGTACTTAGTAGTTCTACCAGAACATGGCAAAAATTCGAGAAATACCGGGGAACGTGGTTTGGTTATTTATTAAAAATTGTTAATCGACAATTATCGATTCACAGCGGTACTGATGCTTTTCTAAAAACTTGTTGCAAGCGAATTTCGAGTTGAAATTCGGTATACGTACTCAGTAGTTATACCAGAACTTGGAAAAATCTAGAAATCCCGGGGGACGTGGTTTGTTTATTTATTGAAAATTGTTAATCGATAATTATCGATTCACAGCGGTACTGATGCTCCTCTAAAAACTCGTTGCAAGAGAATTTCGAGTTCAAATTTGGTATACGTACTCAGTAATTATACCAGAAATTGGAAAAATCTAATAATTCCGGGGAACCTGGTTTTTTTATCTATTAAGAATTGCTAATCGATAATCATCGATTCACAGCGGTACTGATGCTTCTCTAAAAACTCTTTGCGAGTGAATTCCGAGTTCAAATTTGGTATACGTACTCGGTAGTTATACCAGAACTTGGGAAAATCTAGAAATCCCAAGGGACGTGGTTTGTTCATTCATTGAAAATTGTTAATCGATAATTATCGATTCACAGCGGTACTGATGCTTTTCTAAAAACTTGTTGCAAGCGAATTTCGAGTTGAAATTTGGTATTCGTTTTCAGTAGATATACCAGAACTTGGAAAAATCTAGAAATCCCGGGGGACGTGGTTTGTTTATTTATTGAAAATTGTTAATAGATAATTATCGATTCACAGCGGTACTGATTCTTCTCTAAAAACTTGTTGCAACCGAATTTCAAGTCGAAATTCGGTATACGTACTCAGTAGTTGTACCAGAACTTGAAAAAATCTAGAAATCCCGGGGGACGTGGTTTGTTCATACATTGAGAATTGTTAATCGATAATTATCGATTCACAGCGGTACTGATGCTTCTCTAAAAACTTGTTGGAAGCGAATTTCGGGTTAAAATTTGGTATACGTACTTCGAAGTTATACCAAAACTTGGAAAAATCTATAAATCCCGGGGGACGTGGTTTGTTCATTTATTAAAGATTGTTAATCGATAATTATCGATTCACAGCGGTACTGATTCTTCTCTAAAAATTTGTTGTAAGCGAATTTCGCGTTCAAATTTGGTATACGTACTCAGTAGTTCTACCAGAACATGGCAAAAATTCGAGAAATACCGGGGGACGTTGTTTGGTTATTTATTAAAAATTGTTAATCGATAATTATCGATTCACAGCGGTACTGATGCTTCTCTGAAAACTTGTTGCAAGCGAATTTCGAGTACAAATTTGGTATACGTACTTAGTAGTTCTACCAGAACATGGCAAAAATTCGAGAAATACCGGGGAACGTGGTTTGGTTATTTATTAAAAATTGTTAATCGACAATTATCGATTCACAGCGGTACTGATGCTTTTCTAAAAACTTGTTGCAAGCGAATTTCGAGTTGAAATTCGGTATACGTACTCAGTAGTTATACCAGAACTTGGAAAAATCTAGAAATCCCGGGGGACGTGGTTTGTTTATTTATTGAAAATTGTTAATCGATAATTATCGATTCACAGCGGTACTGATGCTCCTCTAAAAACTTGTTGCAAGAGAATTTCGAGTTCAAATTTGGTATACGTACTCAGTAATTATACCAGAAATTGGAAAAATCTAATAATTCCGGGGAACCTGGTTTTTTTATCTATTAAGAATTGCTAATCGATAATCATCGATTCACAGCGGTACTGATGCTTCTCTAAAAACTCTTTGCGAGTGAATTCCGAGTTCAAATTTGGTATACGTACTCGGTAGTTATACCAGAACTTGGGAAAATCTAGAAATCCCAAGGGACGTGGTTTGTTCATTCATTGAAAATTGTTAATCGATAATTATCGATTCACAGCGGTACTGATGCTTTTCTAAAAACTTGTTGCAAGCGAATTTCGAGTTGAAATTTGGTATTCGTTTTCAGTAGATATACCAGAACTTGGAAAAATCTAGAAATCCCGGGGGACGTGGTTTGTTTATTTATTGAAAATTGTTAATAGATAATTATCGATTCACAGCGGTACTGATTCTTCTCTAAAAACTTGTTGCAACCGAATTTCAAGTCGAAATTCGGTATACGTACTCAGTAGTTGTACCAGAACTTGAAAAAATCTAGAAATCCCGGGGGACGTGGTTTGTTCATACATTGAGAATTGTTAATCGATAATTATCGATTCACAGCGGTACTGATGCTTCTCTAAAAACTTGTTGGAAGCGAATTTCGGGTTAAAATTTGGTATACGTACTTCGAAGTTATACCAAAACTTGGAAAAATCTATAAATCCCAGGGGACGTGGTTTGTTCATTTATTAAAGATTGTTAATCGATAATTATCGATTCACAGCGGTACTGATTCTTCTCTAAAAATTTGTTGCAAGCGAATTTCGCGTTCAAATTTGGTATACGTACTCAGTAGTTCTACCAGAACATGGCAAAAATTCGAGAAATACCGGGGGACGTTGTTTGGTTATTTATTAAAAATTGTTAATCGATAATTATCGATTCACAGCGGTACTGATGCTTCTCTGAAAACTTGTTGCAAGCGAATTTCGAGTACAAATTTGGTATACGTACTTAGTAGTTCTACCAGAACATGGCAAAAATTCGAGAAATACCGGGGAACGTGGTTTGGTTATTTATTAAAAATTGTTAATCGACAATTATCGATTCACAGCGGTACTGATGCTTTTCTAAAAACTTGTTGCAAGGGAATTTCGAGTTCAAATTTGGTATACGTACTCAGTAGTTATACCAGAACTCAGAAAAATCCGGAAATCCCGGGGGACGTGGTTTGTTTATTCATGAAAAATTGTTAATCGATAATTATCGATTCACAGCGGTACTGATACTCCTCTAAAAACTTGTTGCGAGGGAATTTAGGGTTGAAATTTGGTATACGTACTCAGTAGTTATACCAGAACTTGGAAAAATCTAGGAATACCGGGGGACGTGGTTTGGTTATTTATCAAAAATTGTTAATCGATGATTATCGATTCACATCGGTACTGATGCTTCTTTCAAAACTTGTCGCAAGCGAATTTCGAGTTCAAATTTGGTATACGTACTCAGTAGTTCTATCAGAAGATGGAAAAAATTCGAGAAATGCCGGGGGACGTGGTTTGTTTATTCAATTAAAATTGTTAATCGATAATTATCGATTCACAGCGGTACTGATGCTTCTCTAAAAACTTGTTGGAAGCGAATTTCGGGTTAAAATTTGGTATACGTACTTCGAAGTTATACCAAAACTTGGAAAAATCTATAAATCCCGGGGGACGTGGTTTGTTCATTTATTAAAGATTGTTAATCGATAATTATCGATTCACAGCGGTACTGATTCTTCTCTAAAAATTTGTTGCAAGCGAATTTCGCGTTCAAATTTGGTATACGTACTCAGTAGTTCTACCAGAACATGGCAAAAATTCGAGAAATACCGGGGGACGTTGTTTGGTTATTTATTAAAAATTGTTAATCGATAATTATCGATTCACAGCGGTACTGATGCTTCTCTAAAAACTTGTTGCAAGCGAATTTCGAGTACAAATTTGGTATACGTACTTAGTAGTTCTACCAGAACATGGCAAAAATTCGAGAAATACCGGGGAACGTGGTTTGGTTATTTATTAAAAATTGTTAATCGACAATTATCGATTCACAGCGGTACTGATGCTCTTCTAAAAACTTGTTGCAAGGGAATTTCGAGTTGAAATTCAGTATACGTACTCAGTAGTTATACTGGAACTTGGAAAAAAATCGAGAAATGCTGGCGGATGTGGTTTGTTTATTTATTAAAAATTGTTAATCGATAATTATCGATTCACAGCGGTACTGATGCTTGTCTAAAAACTTGTTGCAAGCGAATTTCGATTTGAAATTTGGTGAACGTACTCAGTAGTTATACCAGAACTTGGAAAAATCTGGAAATCTCGGGGAACGTGGTTTGTTCATTTATCAAAAATTGTTAATCGATAATTATCGATTCACAGCGGTACTGATGCTTCTCTCAAAACTTGTTGCAAGCGAATTTCGGGTTAAAATTTGTTATACGTGTTCGAAAGTCATACCAGAACTTGAAAAAATCTAGGAATCCCGGGGGACGTGGTTTGTTCATTTATTGAAGATTGTTAATCGATAATTATCGATTCACAGCCGTACTGATGCTTCTCTAAAAACTCGTTGCAAGTGAATTTCGAGTTCAAATTTGGTATACGTACCCAGTAGTCATACCAGAACTCAGAAAAATCTGGAAATCCCGGGGAACGTGGTTTGTTTATTTATCAAAAATTGTGAATCGATAATTATCGATTCACAGCGGTACTGATGCTTCTCTCAAAACTTGTTGCAAGCGAATTTCGGGTTATAATTTGGTATACGTGCTCGGTAGTTATACCAGAACTTGGAGAAATCCAGGAACCCCGGGAAACGTGGTTTGTTCATTTATTGAAGATTGTTAATCGATAATTATCGATTCACAGCGGTGCTGATGCTTCTCTAAAAACTTGTTGCAAGTGAATTTCGAGTTCAAATTTGGTATACGTACTCAGTAGTTATACCAGAACTCAGAAAAATCTGGAAATCCCGGGGGACGTTATTTGTTTATTTATCAAAAATTGTTAATCGATAATTATCGATTCACAGCGGTACTGATGATTCTCTAAAAACTTGTTGCAAGCGAATTTCGAGTTCAAATTTGGTATACGTACTCGGTTGTTCTACCAGAACTTGGAAAAAATTCGAGAAATGCCGGGGGACGTGGTTTGTTCATTTACTAAAAATTGGTAATGGATAATTATCGATTCACAGCGGTACTGATGCTTCTCTCAAAACTTGTTGCAATCGAATTTCGGGTGATAATCTGGTATACGTACTCGGTAGTTATACCAGAACTTGGAAAAATCTAGAAATCCCAAGGGACGTGGATTGTTCATTCATTGAAAATTGTTAATCGATAATTATCGATTCACAGCGGTACTGATGCTTTTCTAAAAACTTGTTGCAAGCGAATTTCGAGTTGAAATTCGGTATACGTACTCAGTAGTTATACCAGAACTTGGAAAAATCTAGAAATCCCGGGGGACGTGGTTTGTTTATTTATTGAAAATTGTTAATCGATAATTATCGATTCACAGCGGTACTGATGCTCCTCTAAAAACTTGTTGCAAGAGAATTTCGAGTTCAAATTTGGTATACGTACTCAGTAATTATACCAGAAATTGGAAAAATCTAATAATTCCGGGGAACCTGGTTTTTTTTATCTATTAAGAATTGTTAATCGATAATCATCGATTCACAGCGGTACTGATGCTTCTCTAAAAACTCTTTGCGAGTGAATTCCGAGTTCAAATTTGGTATACGTACTCGGTAGTTATACCAGAACTTGGGAAAATCTAGAAATCCCAAGGGACGTGGTTTGTTCATTCATTGAAAATTGTTAATCGATAATTATCGATTCACAGCGGTACTGATGCTTTTCTAAAAACTTGTTGCAAGCGAATTTCGAGTTGAAATTTGGTATTCGTTTTCAGTAGATATACCAGAACTTGGAAAAATCTAGAAATCCCGGGGGACGTGGTTTGTTTATTTATTGAAAATTGTTAATCGATAATTATCGATTCACAGCGGTACTGATGCTTCTCTAAAAACTTGTTGGAAGTGAATTTCGGGTTTAAATTTGGTATACGTACTTCGAAGTTATACCAAAACTTGGAAAAATCTATAAATCCCGGGGGACGTGGTTTGTTCATTTATTAAAGATTGTTAATCGATAATTATCGATTCACAGCGGTACTGATTCTTATCTAAAAATTTGATGCAAGCGAATTTCGCGTTCAAATTTGGTATACGTACTCAGTAGTTCTACCAGAACATGGCAAAAATTCAAGAAATACCGGGGGACGTTGTTTGGTTATTTATTAAAAATTGTTAATCGATAATTATCGATTCACAGCGGTACTGATGCTTCTCTGAAAACTTGTTGCAAGCGAATTTCGAGTACAAATTTGGTATACGTACTTAGTAGTTCTACCAGAACATGGCAAAAATTCGAGAAATACCAGGGAACGTGGTTTGGTTATTTATTAAAAATTGTTAATCGACAATTATCGATTCACAGCGGTACTGATGCTTTTCTAAAAACTTGTTGCAAGGGAATTTCGAGTTCAAATTTGTTATACGTACTCAGTAGTTATACCAGAACTCAGAAAAATCCGGAAATCCCGGGGGACGTGGTTTGTTTATTCATGAAAAATTGTTAATCGATAATTATCGATTCACAGCGGTACTGATACTCCTCTAAAAACTTGTTGCGAGGGAATTTAGGGTTGAAATTTGGTATACGTACTGAGTCGTTATACCAGAACTTGGAAAAATCTAGGAATACCGGGGGACGTGGTTTGGTTATTTATCAAAAATTCTTAATCGATGATTATCGATTCACATCGGTACTGATGCTTCTTTCAAAACTTGTCGCAAGCGAATTTCGAGTTCAAATTTGGTATACGTACTCAGTAGTTCTATCAGAAGATGGAAAAAATTCGAGAAATGCCGGGGGACGTGGTGTGTTTATTCAATTAAAATTGTTAATCGATAATTATCGATTCACAGCGGTACTGATGCTTCTCTAAAAACTTGTTGGAAGCGAATTTCGGGTTAAAATTTGGTATACGTACTTCGAAGTTATACCAAAACTTGGAAAAATCTATAAATCCCGGGGGACGTGGTTTGTTCATTCATTAAAGATTGTTAATCGATAATTATCGATTCACAGCGGTACTGATTCTTCTCTAAAAATTTGTTGCAAGCGAATTTCGCGTTCAAATTTGGTATACGTACTCAGAAGTTCTACCAGAACATGGCAAAAATTCGAGAAATACCGGGGGACGTTGTTTGGTTATTTATTAAAAATTGTTAATCGATAATTATCGATTCACAGCGGTACTGATGCTTCTCTAAAAACTCGTTGCAAGTGAATTTCGAGTTCAAATTTGGTATACATACCCAGTAGTCATACCAGAACTCAGAAAAATCTGGAAATCCCGGGGAACGTGGTTTGTTTATTTATCAAAAATTGTGAATCGATAATTATCGATTCACAGCGGTACTGATGCTTCTCTCAAAACTTGTTGCAAGCGAATTTCGAGTTATAATTTGGTATACGTGCTCGGTAGTTATACCAGAACTTGGAAAAATCCAGGAATCCCGGGGAACGTGGTTTGTTCATTTATTGAAGATTGTTAATCGATAATTATCGATTCACAGCGGTACTGATGCTTCTCTGAAAACTTGTTGCAAGTGAATTCCGAGTTCAAATTTGGTATACGTACTCAGTAGTTATACCAGAACTCAGAAAAATCTGGAAATCCCGGGGGACGTGGTTTGTTTATTTATCAAAAATTGTTAATCGATAATTATCGATTCACAGCGGTACTGATGATTCTCTAAAAACTTGTTGCAAGCGAATTTCGAGTTCAAATTTGGTATACGTACTCGGTTGTTCTACCAGAACTTGGAAAAAATTCGAGAAATGCCGGGGGACGTGGTTTGTTCATTTACTAAAAATTGGTAATGGATAATTATCGATTCACAGCGGTACTGATGCTTCTCTCAAAACTTGTTGCAATCGAATTTCGGGTTATAATCTGGTATACGTACTCGGTAGTTATACCAGAACTTGGAAAAATCTAGAAATCCCAAGGGACGTGGATTGTTCATTCATTGAAAATTGTTAATCGATAATTATCGATTCACAGCGGTACTGATGCTTTTCTAAAAACTTGTTGCAAGCGAATTTCGAGTTGAAATTCGGTATACGTACTCAGTAGTTATACCAGAACTTGGAAAAATCTAGAAATCCCGGGGGACGTGGTTTGTTTATTTATTGAAAATTGTTAATCGATAATTATCGATTCACAGCGGTACTGATGCTCCTCTAAAAACTTGTTGCAAGAGAATTTCGAGTTCAAATTTGGTATACGTACTCAGTAATTATACCAGAAATTGGAAAAATCTAATAATTCCGGGGAACCTGGTTTTTTTTATCTATTAAGAATTGTTAATCGATAATCATCGATTCACAGCGGTACTGATGCTTCTCTAAAAACTCTTTGCGAGTGAATTCCGAGTTCAAATTTGGTATACGTACTCGGTAGTTATACCAGAACTTGGGAAAATCTAGAAATCCCAAGGGACGTGGTTTGTTCATTCATTGAAAATTGTTAATCGATAATTATCGATTCACAGCGGTACTGATGCTTTTCTAAAAACTTGTTGCGAGCGAATTTCGAGTTGAAATTTGGTATTCGTTTTCAGTAGATATACCAGAACTTGGAAAAATCTAGAAATCCCGGGGGACGTGGTTTGTTTATTTATTGAAAATTGTTAATAGATAATTATCGATTCACAGCGGTACTGATGCTTCTCTAAAAACTTGTTGGAAGTGAATTTCGGGTTTAAATTTGGTATACGTACTTCGAAGTTATACCAAAACTTGGAAAAATCTATAAATCCCGGGGGACGTGGTTTGTTCATTTATTAAAGATTGTTAATCGATAATTATCGATTCACAGCGGTACTGATTCTTCTCTAAAAATTTGTTGCAAGCGAATTTCGCGTTCAAATTTGGTATACGTACTCAGTAGTTCTACCAGAACATGGCAAAAATTCGAGAAATACCGGGGGACGTTGTTTGGTTATTTATTAAAAATTGTTAATCGATAATTATCGATTCACAGCGGTACTGATGCTTCTCTGAAAACTTGTTGCAAGCGAATTTCGAGTACAAATTTGGTATACGTACTTAGTAGTTCTACCAGAACATGGCAAAAATTCGAGAAATACCAGGGAACGTGGTTTGGTTATTTATTAAAAATTGTTAATCGACAATTATCGATTCACAGCGGTGCTGATGCTTTTCTAAAAACTTGTTGCAAGGGAATTTCGAGTTCAAATTTGGTATACGTACTCAGTAGTTATACCAGAACTCAGAAAAATCCGGAAATCCCGGGGGACGTGGTTTGTTTATTCATGAAAAATTGTTAATCGATAATTATCGATTCACAGCGGTACTGATACTCCTCTAAAAACTTGTTGCGAGGGAATTTAGGGTTGAAATTTGGTATACGTACTGAGTCGTTATACCAGAACTTGGAAAAATCTAGGAATACCGGGGGACGTGGTTTGGTTATTTATCAAAAATTGTTAATCGATGATTATCGATTCACATCGGTACTGATGCTTCTTTCAAAACTTGTCGCAAGCGAATTTCGAGTTCAAATTTGGTATACGTACTCAGTAGTTCTATCAGAAGATGGAAAAAATTCGAGAAATGCCGGGGGATGTGGTTTGTTTATTCAATTAAAATTGTTAATCGATAATTATCGATTCACAGCGGTACTGATGCTTCTCTAAAAACTTGTTGGAAGCGAATTTCGGGTTAAAATTTGGTATACGTACTTCGAAGTTATACCAAAACTTGGAAAAATCTATAAATCCCGGGGGACGTGGTTTGTTCATTTATTAAAGATTGTTAATCGATAATTATCGATTCACAGCGGTACTGATTCTTCTCTAAAAATTTGTTGCAAGCGAATTTCGCGTTCAAATTTGGTATACGTACTCAGTAGTTCTACCAGAACATGGCAAAAATTCGAGAAATACCGGGGGACGTTGTTTGGTTATTTATTAAAAATTGTTAATCGATAATTATCGATTCACAGCGGTACTGATGCTTCTCTAAAAACTTGTTGCAAGCGAATTTCGAGTACAAATTTGGTATACGTACTTAGTAGTTCTACCAGAACATGGCAAAAATTCGAGAAATACCGGGGAACGTGGTTTGGTTATTTATTAAAAATTGTTAATCGACAATTATCGATTCACAGCGGTACTGATGCTCTTCTAAAAACTTGTTGCAAGGGAATTTCGAGTTGAAATTTAGTATACGTACTCAGTAGTTATACTGGAACTTGGAAAAAAATCGAGAAATGCTGGCGGATGTGGTTTGTTTATTTATTAAAAATTGTTAATCGATAATTATCGATTCACAGCGGTACTGATGCTTCTCTAAAAACTCGTTGCAAGTGAATTTCGAGTTCAAATTTGGTATACGTACCCAGTAGTCATACCAGAACTCAGAAAAATCTGGAAATCCCGGGGAACGTGGTTTGTTTATTTATCAAAAATTGTGAATCGATAATTATCGATTCACAGCGGTACTGATGCTTCTCTCAAAACTTGTTGCAAGCGAATTTCGAGTTATAATTTGGTATACGTGCTCGGTAGTTATACCAGAACTTGGAAAAATCCAGGAATCCCGGGGAACGTGGTTTGTTCATTTATTGAAGATTGTTAATCGATAATTATCGATTCACAGCGGTACTGATGCTTCTCTGAAAACTTGTTGCAAGTGAATTTCGAGTTCAAATTTGGTATACGTACTCAGTAGTTATACCAGAACTCAGAAAAATCTGGAAATCCCGGGGGACGTGGTTTGTTTATTTATCAAAAATTGTTAATCGATAATTATCGATTCACAGCGGTACTGATGATTCTCTAAAAACTTGTTGCAAGCGAATTTCGAGTTCAAATTTGGTATACGTACTCGGTTGTTCTACCAGAACTTGGAAAAAATTCGAGAAATGCCGGGGGACGTGGTTTGTTCATTTACTAAAAATTGGTAATGGATAATTATCGATTCACAGCGGTACTGATGCTTCTCTCAAAACTTGTTGCAATCGAATTTCGGGTTATAATCTGGTATACGTACTCGGTAGTTATACCAGAACTTGGAAAAATCTAGAAATCCCAAGGGACGTGGATTGTTCATTCATTGAAAATTGTTAATCGATAATTATCGATTCACAGCGGTACTGATGCTTTTCTAAAAACTTGTTGCAAGCGAATTTCGAGTTGAAATTCGGTATACGTACTCAGTAGTTATACCAGAACTTGGAAAAATCTAGAAATCCCGGGGGACGTGGTTTGTTTATTTATTGAAAATTGTTAATCGATAATTATCGATTCACAGCGGTACTGATGCTCCTCTAAAAACTTGTTGCAAGAGAATTTCGAGTTCAAATTTGGTATACGTACTCAGTAATTATACCAGAAATTGGAAAAATCTAATAATTCCGGGGAACCTGGTTTTTTTTATCTATTAAGAATTGTTAATCGATAATCATCGATTCACAGCGGTACTGATGCTTCTCTAAAAACTCTTTGCGAGTGAATTCCGAGTTCAAATTTGGTATACGTACTCGGTAGTTATACCAGAACTTGGGAAAATCTAGAAATCCCAAGGGACGTGGTTTGTTCATTCATTGAAAATTGTTAATCGATAATTATCGATTCACAGCGGTACTGATGCTTTTCTAAAAACTTGTTGCGAGCGAATTTCGAGTTGAAATTTGGTATTCGTTTTCAGTAGATATACCAGAACTTGGAAAAATCTAGAAATCCCGGGGGACGTGGTTTGTTTATTTATTGAAAATTGTTAATAGATAATTATCGATTCACAGCGGTACTGATGCTTCTCTAAAAACTTGTTGGAAGTGAATTTCGGGTTTAAATTTGGTATACGTACTTCGAAGTTATACCAAAACTTGGAAAAATCTATAAATCCCGGGGGACGTGGTTTGTTCATTTATTAAAGATTGTTAATCGATAATTATCGATTCACAGCGGTACTGATTCTTCTCTAAAAATTTGTTGCAAGCGAATTTCGCGTTCAAATTTGGTATACGTACTCAGTAGTTCTACCAGAACATGGCAAAAATTCGAGAAATACCGGGGGACGTTGTTTGGTTATTTATTAAAAATTGTTAATCGATAATTATCGATTCACAGCGGTACTGATGCTTCTCTGAAAACTTGTTGCAAGCGAATTTCGAGTACAAATTTGGTATACGTACTTAGTAGTTCTACCAGAACATGGCAAAAATTCGAGAAATACCAGGGAACGTGGTTTGGTTATTTATTAAAAATTGTTAATCGACAATTATCGATTCACAGCGGTGCTGATGCTTTTCTAAAAACTTGTTGCAAGGGAATTTCGAGTTCAAATTTGGTATACGTACTCAGTAGTTATACCAGAACTCAGAAAAATCCGGAAATCCCGGGGGACGTGGTTTGTTTATTCATGAAAAATTGTTAATCGATAATTATCGATTCACAGCGGTACTGATACTCCTCTAAAAACTTGTTGCGAGGGAATTTAGGGTTGAAATTTGGTATACGTACTGAGTCGTTATACCAGAACTTGGAAAAATCTAGGAATACCGGGGGACGTGGTTTGGTTATTTATCAAAAATTGTTAATCGATGATTATCGATTCACATCGGTACTGATGCTTCTTTCAAAACTTGTCGCAAGCGAATTTCGAGTTCAAATTTGGTATACGTACTCAGTAGTTCTATCAGAAGATGGAAAAAATTCGAGAAATGCCGGGGGATGTGGTTTGTTTATTCAATTAAAATTGTTAATCGATAATTATCGATTCACAGCGGTACTGATGCTTCTCTAAAAACTTGTTGGAAGCGAATTTCGGGTTAAAATTTGGTATACGTACTTCGAAGTTATACCAAAACTTGGAAAAATCTATAAATCCCGGGGGACGTGGTTTGTTCATTTATTAAAGATTGTTAATCGATAATTATCGATTCACAGCGGTACTGATTCTTCTCTAAAAATTTGTTGCAAGCGAATTTCGCGTTCAAATTTGGTATACGTACTCAGTAGTTCTACCAGAACATGGCAAAAATTCGAGAAATACCGGGGGACGTTGTTTGGTTATTTATTAAAAATTGTTAATCGATAATTATCGATTCACAGCGGTACTGATGCTTCTCTAAAAACTTGTTGCAAGCGAATTTCGAGTACAAATTTGGTATACGTACTTAGTAGTTCTACCAGAACATGGCAAAAATTCGAGAAATACCGGGGAACGTGGTTTGGTTATTTATTAAAAATTGTTAATCGACAATTATCGATTCACAGCGGTACTGATGCTCTTCTAAAAACTTGTTGCAAGGGAATTTCGAGTTGAAATTTAGTATACGTACTCAGTAGTTATACTGGAACTTGGAAAAAAATCGAGAAATGCTGGCGGATGTGGTTTGTTTATTTATTAAAAATTGTTAATCGATAATTATCGATTCACAGCGGTACTGATGCTTCTCTAAAAACTCGTTGCAAGTGAATTTCGAGTTCAAATTTGGTATACGTACCCAGTAGTCATACCAGAACTCAGAAAAATCTGGAAATCCCGGGGAACGTGGTTTGTTTATTTATCAAAAATTGTGAATCGATAATTATCGATTCACAGCGGTACTGATGCTTCTCTCAAAACTTGTTGCAAGCGAATTTCGAGTTATAATTTGGTATACGTGCTCGGTAGTTATACCAGAACTTGGAAAAATCCAGGAATCCCGGGGAACGTGGTTTGTTCATTTATTGAAGATTGTTAATCGATAATTATCGATTCACAGCGGTACTGATGCTTCTCTGAAAACTTGTTGCAAGTGAATTTCGAGTTCAAATTTGGTATACGTACTCAGTAGTTATACCAGAACTCAGAAAAATCTGGAAATCCCGGGGGACGTGGTTTGTTTATTTATCAAAAATTGTTAATCGATAATTATCGATTCACAGCGGTACTGATGATTCTCTAAAAACTTGTTGCAAGCGAATTTCGAGTTCAAATTTGGTATACGTACTCGGTTGTTCTACCAGAACTTGGAAAAAATTCGAGAAATGCCGGGGGACGTGGTTTGTTCATTTACTAAAAATTGGTAATGGATAATTATCGATTCACAGCGGTACTGATGCTTCTCTCAAAACTTGTTGCAATCGAATTTCGGGTTATAATCTGGTATACGTACTCGGTAGTTATACCAGAACTTGGAAAAATCTAGAAATCCCAAGGGACGTGGATTGTTCATTCATTGAAAATTGTTAATCGATAATTATCGATTCACAGCGGTACTGATGCTTTTCTAAAAACTTGTTGCAAGCGAATTTCGAGTTGTAATTCGGTATACGTACTCAGTAGTTATACCAGAACTTGGAAAAATCTAGAAATCCCGGGGGACGTGGTTTGTTTATTTATTGAAAATTGTTAATCGATAATTATCGATTCACAGCGGTACTGATGCTCCTCTAAAAACTTGTTGCAAGAGAATTTCGAGTTTAAATTTGGTATACGTACTCAGTAATTATACCAGAAATTGGAAAAATCTAATAATTCCGGGGAACCTGGTTTTTTTTATCTATTAAGAATTGTTAATAGATAATCATCGATTCACAGCGGTACTGATGCTTCTCTAAAAACTCTTTGCGAGTGAATTCCGAGTTCAAATTTGGTATACGTACTCGGTAGTTATACCAGAACTTGGGAAAATCTAGAAATCCCAAGGGACGTGGTTTGTTCATTCATTGAAAATTGTTAATCGATAATTATCAATTCACAGCGGTACTGATGCTTTTCTAAAAACTTGTTGCAAGCGAATTTCGAGTTGAAATTTGGTATTCGTTTTCAGTAGATATACCAGAACTTGGAAAAATCTAGAAATCCCGGGGGACGTGGTTTGTTTATTTATTGAAAATTGTTAATAGATAATTATCGATTCACAGCGGTACTGATTCTTCTCTAAAAACTTGTTGCAACCGAATTTCAAGTCGAAATTCGGTATACGTACTCAGTAGTTGTACCAGAACTTGAAAAAATCTAGAAATCCCGGGGGACGTGGTTTGTTCATACATTGAGAATTGTTAATCGATAATTATCGATTCACAGCGGTACTGATGCTTCTCTAAAAACTTGTTGGAAGCGAATTTCGGGTTAAAATTTGATATACGTACTTCGAAGTTATACCAAAACTTGGAAAAATCTATAAATCCCGGGGGACGTGGTTTGTTCATTTATTAAAGATTGTTAATCGATAATTATCGATTCACAGCGGTACTGATTCTTCTCTAAAAATTTGTTGCAAGCGAATTTCGCGTTCAAATTTGGTATACGTACTCAGTAGTTCTACCAGAACATGGCAAAAATTCGAGAAATACCGGGGGACGTTGTTTGGTTATTTATTAAAAATTGTTAATCGATAATTATCGATTCACAGCGGTACTGATGCTTCTCTGAAAACTTGTTGCAAGCGAATTTCGAGTACAAATTTGGTATACGTACTTAGTAGTTCTACCAGAACATGGCGAAAATTCGAGAAATACCGGGGAACGTGGTTTGGTTATTTATTAAAAATTGTTAATCGACAATTATCGATTCACAGCGGTACTGATGCTTTTCTAAAAACTTGTTGCAAGGGAATTTCGAGTTCAAATTTGGTATACGTACTCAGTAGTTATACCAGAACTCAGAAAAATCCGGAAATCCCGGGGGACGTGGTTTGTTTATTCATGAAAAATTGTTAATCGATAATTATCGATTCACAGCGGTACTGATACTCCTCTAAAAACTTGTTGCGAGGGAATTTAGGGTTGAAATTTGGTATACGTACTGAGTAGTTATACCAGAACTTGGAAAAATCTAGGAATACCGGGGGACGTGGTTTGGTTATTTATCAAAAATTGTTAATCGATGATTATCGATTCACATCGGTACTGATGCTTCTTTCAAAACTTGTCGCAAGCGAATTTCGAGTTCAAATTTGGTATACGTACTCAGTAGTTCTATCAGAAGATGGAAAAAATTCGAGAAATGCCGGGGGACGTGGTTTGTTTATTCAATTAAAATTGTTAATCGATAATTATCGATTCACAGCGGTACTGATGCTTCTCTAAAAACTTGTTGGAAGCGAATTTCGGGTTAAAATTTGGTATACGTACTTCGAAGTTATACCAAAACTTGGAAAAATCTATAAATCCCGGGGGACGTGGTTTGTTCATTTATTAAAGATTGTTAATCGATAATTATCGATTCACAGCGGTACTGATTCTTCTCTAAAAATTTGTTGCAAGCGAATTTCGCGTTCAAATTTGGTATACGTACTCAGTAGTTCTACCAGAACATGGCAAAAATTCGAGAAATACCGGGGGACGTTGTTTGGTTATTTATTAAAAATTGTTAATCGATAATTATCGATTCACAGCGGTACTGATGCTTCTCTAAAAACTTGTTGCAAGCGAATTTCGAGTACAAATTTGGTACACGTACTTAGTAGTTCTACCAGAACATGGCAAAAATTCGAGAAATACCGGGGAACGTGGTTTGGTTATTTATTAAAAATTGTTAATCGACAATTATCGATTCACAGCGGTACTGATGCTCTTCTAAAAACTTGTTGCAAGGGAATTTCGAGTTGAAATTCAGTATACGTACTCAGTAGTTATACTGGAACTTGGAAAAAAATCGAGAAATGCTGGCGGATGTGGTTTGTTTATTTATTAAAAATTGTTAATCGATAATTATCGATTCACAGCGGTACTGATGCTTGTCTAAAAACTTGTTGCAAGCGAATTTCGATTTGAAATTTGGTGAACGTACTCAGTAGTTATACCAGAACTTGGAAAAATCTGGAAATCTCGGGGAACGTGGTTTGTTCATTTATCAAAAATTGTTAATCGATAATTATCGATTCACAGCGGTACTGATGCTTCTCTCAAAACTTGTTGCGAGCGAATTTCGGGTTATAATTTGTTATACGTGCTCGAAAGTCATACCAGTACTTGAAAAAATCTAGGAATCCCGGGGGACGTGGTTTGTTCATTTATTGAAGATTGTTAATCGATAATTATCGATTCACAGCGGTACTGATGCTTCTCTAAAAACTCGTTGCAAGTGAATTTCGAGTTCAAATTTGGTATACGTACCCAGTAGTCATACCAGAACTCAGAAAAATCTGGAAATCCCGGGTAACGTGGTTTGTTTATTTATCAAAAATTGTGAATCGATAATTATCGATTCACAGCGGTACTGATGCTTCTCTCAAAACTTGTTGCAAGCGAATTTCGGGTTATAATTTGGTATACGTGCTCGGTAGTTATACCAGAACTTGAAAAAATCTAGAAATCCCGGGGGACGTGGTTTGTTCATACATTGAGAATTGTTAATCGATAATTATCGATTCACAGCGGTACTGATGCTTCTCTAAAAACTTGTTGGAAGCGAATTTCGGGTTAAAATTTGGTATACGTACTTCGAAGTTATACCAAACTTGGAAAAATCTATAAATCCCGGGGGACGTGGTTTGTTCATTTATTAAAGATTGTTAATCGATAATTATCGATTCACAGCGGTACTGATTCTTCTCTAAAAATTTGTTGCAAGCGAATTTCGCGTTCAAATTTGGTATACGTACTCAGTAGTTCTACCAGAACATGGCAAAAATTCGAGAAATACCGGGGGACGTTGTTTGGTTATTTATTAAAAATTGTTAATCGATAATTATCGATTCACAGCGGTACTGATGCTTCTCTGAAAACTTGTTGCAAGCGAATTTCGAGTACAAATTTGGTATACGTACTTAGTAGTTCTACCAGAACATGGCGAAAATTCGAGAAATACCGGGGAACGTGGTTTGGTTATTTATTAAAAATTGTTAATCGACAATTATCGATTCACAGCGGTACTGATGCTTTTCTAAAAACTTGTTGCAAGGGAATTTCGAGTTCAAATTTGGTATACGTACTCAGTAGTTATACCAGAACTCAGAAAAATCCGGAAATCCCGGGGGACGTGGTTTGTTTATTCATGAAAAATTGTTAATCGATAATTATCGATTCACAGCGGTACTGATACTCCTCTAAAAACTTGTTGCGAGGGAATTTAGGGTTGAAATTTGGTATACGTACTGAGTAGTTATACCAGAACTTGGAAAAATCTAGGAATACCGGGGGACGTGGTTTGGTTATTTATCAAAAATTGTTAATCGATGATTATCGATTCACATCGGTACTGATGCTTCTTTCAAAACTTGTCGCAAGCGAATTTCGAGTTCAAATTTGGTATACGTACTCAGTAGTTCTATCAGAAGATGGAAAAAATTCGAGAAATGCCGGGGGACGTGGTTTGTTTATTCAATTAAAATTGTTAATCGATAATTATCGATTCACAGCGGTACTGATGCTTCTCTAAAAACTTGTTGGAAGCGAATTTCGGGTTAAAATTTGGTATACGTACTTCGAAGTTATACCAAAACTTGGAAAAATCTATAAATCCCGGGGGACGTGGTTTGTTCATTTATTAAAGATTGTTAATCGATAATTATCGATTCACAGCGGTACTGATTCTTCTCTAAAAATTTGTTGCAAGCGAATTTCGCGTTCAAATTTGGTATACGTACTCAGTAGTTCTACCAGAACATGGCAAAAATTCGAGAAATACCGGGGGACGTTGTTTGGTTATTTATTAAAAATTGTTAATCGATAATTATCGATTCACAGCGGTACTGATGCTTCTCTAAAAACTTGTTGCAAGCGAATTTCGAGTACAAATTTGGTATACGTACTTAGTAGTTCTACCAGAACATGGCAAAAATTCGAGAAATACCGGGGAACGTGGTTTGGTTATTTATTAAAAATTGTTAATCGACAATTATCGATTCACAGCGGTACTGATGCTCTTCTAAAAACTTGTTGCAAGGGAATTTCGAGTTGAAATTCAGTATACGTACTCAGTAGTTATACTGGAACTTGGAAAAAAATCGAGAAATGCTGGCCGATGTGGTTTGTTTATTTATTAAAAATTGTTAATCGATAATTATCGATTCACAGCGGTACTGATGCTTGTCTAAAAACTTGTTGCAAGCGAATTTCGATTTGAAATTTGGTGAACGTACTCAGTAGTTATACCAGAACTTGGAAAAATCTGGAAATCTCGGGGAAGGTGGTTTGTTCATTTATCAAAAATTGTTAATCGATAATTATCGATTCACAGCGGTACTGATGCTTCTCTCAAAACTTGTTGCGAGCGAATTTCGGGTTATAATTTGTTATACGTGCTCGAAAGTCATACCAGTACTTGAAAAAATCTAGGAATCCCGGGGGACGTGGTTTGTTCATTTATTGAAGATTGTTAATCGATAATTATCGATTCACAGCGGTACTGATGCTTCTCTAAAAACTCGTTGCAAGTGAATTTCGAGTTCAAATTTGGTATACGTACCCAGTAGTCATACCAGAACTCAGAAAAATCTGGAAATCCCGGGTAACGTGGTTTGTTTATTTATCAAAAATTGTGAATCGATAATTATCGATTCACAGCGGTACTGATGCTTCTCTCAAAACTTGTTGCAAGCGAATTTCGGGTTATAATCTGGTATACGTACTCGGTAGTTATACCAGAACTTGGAAAAATCTAGAAATCCCAAGGGACGTGGATTGTTCATTCATTGAAAATTGTTAATCGATAATTATCGATTCACAGCGGTACTGATGCTTTTCTAAAAACTTGTTGCAAGCGAATTTCGAGTTGAAATTCGGTATACGTACTCAGTAGTTATACCAGAACTTGGAAAAATCTAGAAATCCCGGGGGACGTGGTTTGTTCATTTATTAAAGATTGTTAATCGATAATTATCGATTCACAGCGGTACTGATTCTTCTCTAAAAATTCGTTGCAAGCGAACTTCGCGTTCAAATTTGGTATACGTACTCAGTAGTTCTACCAGAACATGGCAAAAATTCGAGAAATACCGGGGGACGTTGTTTGGTTATTTATTAAAAATTGTTAATCGATAATTATCGATTTACAGCGGTACTGATGCTTCTCTAAAAACTTGTTGCAAGCGAATTTCGAGTACAAATTTGGTATACGTACTTAGTAGTTCTACCAGAACATGGCAAAAATTCGAAAAATACCGGGGAACGTGGTTTGGTTATTTATTAAAAATTGTTAATCGACAATTATCGATTCACAGCGGTACTGATGCTTTTCTAAAAACTTGTTGCAAGGGAATTTCGAGTTGAAATTCAGTATACGTTCTCAGTAGTTATACTGGAACTTGGAAAAAAATCGAGAAATGCTGGCGAATGTGGTTTGTTTATTTATTAAAAATTGTTAATCGATAATTATCGATTCACAGCGGTACTGATGCTTGTCTAAAAACTTGTTGCAAGCGAATTTCGATTTGAAATTTGGTGAACGTACTCAGTAGTTATACCAGAACTTGGAAAAATCTGGAAATCTCGGGGAACGTGGTTTGTTCATTCATCAAAAATTGTTAATCGATAATTATCGATTCACAGCGGTACTGATGCTTCTCTAAAAAAATTCGTTGCAAGTGAATTTCGAGTTCAAATTTGGTATACGTACCCAGTAGTCATACCAGAACTCAGAAAAATCTGGAAATCCCGGGGAACGTGGTTTGTTTATTTATCAAAAATTGTGAATCGATAATTATCGATTCACAGCGGTACTGATGCTTCTCTCAAAACTTGTTGCAAGCGAATTTCGGGTTATAATTTGGTATACGTGCTCGGTAGTTATACCAGAACTTGGAAAAATCCAGGAATCCCGGGGAACGTGGTTTGTTCATTTATTGAAGATTGTTAATCGATAATTATCGATTCACAGCGGTACTGATGCTTCTCTAAAAACTTGTTGCAAGTGAATTTCGAGTTCAAATTTGGTATACGTACTCAGTAGTTATACCAGAACTCAGAAAAATCTGGAAATCCCGGGGGACGTGGTTTGTTTATTTATCAAAAATTGTTAATCGATAATTATCGATTCACAGCGGTACTGATGATTCTCTAAAAACTTGTTGCAAGCGAATTTCGAGTTCAAATTTGGTATACGTACTCGGTTGTTCTACCAGAACTTGGAAAAAATTCGAGAAATGCCGGGGGACGTGGTTTGTTCATTTACTAAAAATTGGTAATGGATAATTATCGATTCACAGCGGTACTGATGCTTCTCTCAAAACTTGTTGCAATCGAATTTCGGGTTATAATCTGGTATACGTACTCGGTAGTTATACCAGAACTTGGAAAAATCTAGAAATCCCAAGGGACGTGGATTGTTCATTCATTGAAAATTGTTAATCGATAATTATCGATTCACAGCGGTACTGAT
This sequence comes from Tenthredo livida, assembly GCA_963992785.1. NCBI lineage: Eukaryota > Metazoa > Arthropoda > Insecta > Hymenoptera > Tenthredinidae > Tenthredo > Tenthredo livida. Next base: position 13,042,133 of record OZ023068.1, on the reverse strand, counting down.
GCTTTTCTAAAAACTTGTTGCAAGCGAATTTCGAGTTGAAATTCGGTATACGTACTCAGTAGTTATACCAGAACTTAGAAAAATCCAGAAATCCCGGGGAACGTGGTTTGTTTATTTATTGAAAATTGTTAATCGATAATTATCGATTCACAGCGGTACTGATGCTCCTCTAAAAACTTGTTGCAAGAGAATTTCGAGTTCAAATTTGGTATACGTACTCAGTAATTATACCAGAAATTGGAAAAATCTAATAATTCCGGGGAACCTGGTTTTTTTATCTATTAAGAATTGTTAATCGATAATCATCGATTCACAGCGGTACTGATGCTTCTCTAAAAACTCTTTGCGAGTGAATTCCGAGTTCAAATTTGGTATACGTACTCGGTAGTTATACCAGAACTTGGGAAAATCTAGAAATCCCAAGGGACGTGGTTTGTTCATTCATTGAAAATTGTTAATCGATAATTATCGATTCACAGCGGTACTGATGCTTTTCTAAAAACTTGTTGCAACCGAATTTCAAGTCGAAATTCGGTATACGTACTCAGTAGTTGTACCAGAACTTGAAAAAATCTAGAAATCCCGGGGGACGTGGTTTGTTCATACATTGAGAATTGTTAATCGATAATTATCGATTCACAGCGGTACTGATGCTTCTCTGAAAACTTGTTGCAAGCGAATTTCGAGTACAAATTTGGTATACGTACTTAGTAGTTCTACCAGAACATGGCTAAAATTCGAGAAATACCGGGGAACGTGGTTTGGTTATTCATTAAAAATTGTTAATCGACAATTATCGATTCACAGCGGTACTGATGCTTTTCTAAAAACTTGTTGCAAGGGAATTTCGAGTTCAAATTTGGTATACGTACTCAGTAGTTATACCAGAACTCAGAAAAATCCGGAAATCCCGGGGGACGTGGTTTGTTTATTCATGAAAAATTGTTAATCGATAATTATCGATTCACAGCGGTACTGATACTCCTCTAAAAACTTGTTGCGAGGGAATTTAGGGTTGAAATTTGGTATACGTACTCAGTAGTTATACCAGAACTTGGAAAAATCTAGGAATACCGGGGGACGTGGTTTGGTTATTTATCAAAAATTGTTAATCGATGATTATCGATTCACATCGGTACTGATGCTTCTTTCAAAACTTGTCGCAAGCGAATTTCGAGTTCAAATTTGGTATACGTACTCAGTAGTTCTATCAGAAGATGGGAAAAATTCGAGAAATGCCGGGGGACGTCGTTTGTTTATTCAATTGAAATTGTTAATCGATAATTATCGATTCACAGCGGTACTGATGCTTCTCTAAAAACTTGTTGGAAGCGAATTTCGGGTTAAAATTTGGTATACGTACTTCGAAGTTATACCAAAACTTGGAAAAATGTATAAATCCCGGGGGACGTGGTTTGTTCATTTATTAAAGATTGTTAATCGATAATTATCGATTCACAGCGGTACTGATTCTTCTCTAAAAATTCGTTGCAAGCGAATTTCGCGTTCAAATTTGGTATACGTACTCAGTAGTTCTACCAGAACATGGCAAAAATTCGAGAAATACCGGGGGACGTTGTTTGGTTATTTATTAAAAATTGTTAATCGATAATTATCGATTTACAGCGGTACTGATGCTTCTCTAAAAACTTGTTGCAAGCGAATTTCGAGTACAAATTTGGTATACGTACTTAGTAGTTCTACCAGAACATGGCAAAAATTCGAAAAATACCGGGGAACGTGGTTTGGTTATTTATTAAAAATTGTTAATCGACAATTATCGATTCACAGCGGTACTGATGCTCTTCTAAAAACTTGTTGCAAGGGAATTTCGAGTTGAAATTCAGTATACGTTCTCAGTAGTTATACTGGAACTTGGAAAAAAATCGAGAAATGCTGGCGAATGTGGTTTGTTTATTTATTAAAAATTGTTAATCGATAATTATCGATTCACAGCGGTACTGATGCTTGTCTAAAAACTTGTTGCAAGCGAATTTCGATTTGAAATTTGGTGAACGTACTCAGTAGTTATACCAGAACTTGGAAAAATCTGGAAATCTCGGGGAACGTGGTTTGTTCATTTATCAAAAATTGTTAATCGATAATTATCGATTCACAGCGGTACTGATGCTTCTCTAAAAAAATTCGTTGCAAGTGAATTTCGAGTTCAAATTTGGTATACGTACCCAGTAGTCATACCAGAACTCAGAAAAATCTGGAAATCCCGGGGAACGTGGTTTGTTTATTTATCAAAAATTGTGAATCGATAATTATCGATTCACAGCGGTACTGATGCTTCTCTCAAAACTTGTTGCAAGCGAATTTCGGGTTATAATTTGGTATACGTGCTCGGTAGTTATACCAGAACTTGGAAAAATCCAGGAATCCCGGGGAACGTGGTTTGTTCATTTATTGAAGATTGTTAATCGATAATTATCGATTCACAGCGGTACTGATGCTTCTCTAAAAACTTGTTGCAAGTGAATTTCGAGTTCAAATTTGGTATACGTACTCAGTAGTTATACCAGAACTCAGAAAAATCTGGAAATCCCGGGGGACGTGGTTTGTTTATTTATCAAAAATTGTTAATCGATAATTATCGATTCACAGCGGTACTGATGATTCTCTAAAAACTTGTTGCAAGCGAATTTCGAGTTCAAATTTGGTATACGTACTCGGTTGTTCTACCAGAACTTGGAAAAAATTCGAGAAATGCCGGGGGACGTGGTTTGTTCATTTACTAAAAATTGGTAATGGATAATTATCGATTCACAGCGGTACTGATTCTTCTCTCAAAACTTGTTGCAATCGAATTTCGGGTTATAATCTGGTATACGTACTCGGTAGTTATACCAGAACTTGGAAAAATCTAGAAATCCCAAGGGACGTGGATTGTTCATTCATTGAAAATTGTTAATCGATAATTATCGATTCACAGCGGTACTGATGCTTTCCTAAAAACTTGTTGCAAGCGAATTTCGAGTTGAAATTCGGTATACGTACTCAGTAGTTATACCAGAACTTAGAAAAATCCAGAAATCCCGGGGAACGTGGTTTGTTTATTTATTGAAAATTGTTAATCGATAATTATCGATTCACAGCGGTACTGATGCTCCTCTAAAAACTTGTTGCAAGAGAATTTCGAGTTCAAATTTGGTATACGTACTCAGTAATTATACCAGAAATTGGAAAAATCTAATAATTCCGGGGAACCTGGTTTTTTTATCCATTAAGAATTGTTAATCGATAATCATCGATTCACAGCGGTACTGATGCTTCTCTAAAAACTCTTTGCGAGTGAATTCCGAGTTCAAATTTGGTATACGTACTCGGTAGTTATACCAGAACTTGGGAAAATCTAGAAATCCCAAGGGACGTGGTTTGTTCATTCATTGAAAATTGTTAATCGATAATTATCGATTCACAGCGGTACTAATGCTTTTCTAAAAACTTGTTGCAAGCGAATTTCGAGTTGAAATTTGGTATTCGTTTTCAGTAGATATACCAGAACTTGGAAAAATCTAGAAATCCCGGGGGACGTGGTTTGTTTATTTATTGAAAATTGTTATAAGATAATTATCGATTCACAGCGGTACTGATGCTTCTCTAAAAACTTGTTGCAAGTGAATTTCGAGTTCAAATTTGGTATACGTACTCAGTAGTTATACCAGAACTCAGAAAAATCTGGAAATCCCGGGGGACGTGGTTTGTTTATTTATCAAAAATTGTTAATCGATAATTATCGATTCACAGCGGTACTGATGATTCTCTAAAAACTTGTTGCAAGCGAATTTCGAGTTCAAATTTGGTATACGTACTCAGTAGTTGTACCAGAACTTGAAAAAATCTAGAAATCCCGGGGGACGTGGTTTGTTCATACATTGAGAATTGTTAATCGATAATTATCGATTCAGAGCGGTACTGATGCTTCTCTGAAAACTTGTTGCAAGCGAATTTCGAGTACAAATTTGGTATACGTACTTAGTAGTTCTACCAGAACATGGCTAAAATTCGAGAAATACCGGGGAACGTGGTTTGGTTATTCATTAAAAATTGTTAATCGACAATTATCGATTCACAGCGGTACTGATGCTTTTCTAAAAACTTGTTGCAAGGGAATTTCGAGTTCAAATTTGGTATACGTACTCAGTAGTTATACCAGAACTCAGAAAAATCCGGAAATCCCGGGGGACGTGGTTTGTTTATTCATGAAAAATTGTTAATCGATAATTATCGATTCACAGCGGTACTGATACTCCTCTAAAAACTTGTTGCGAGGGAATTTAGGGTTGAAATTTGGTATACGTACTCAGTAGTTATACTAGAACTTGGAAAAATCTAGGAATACCGGGGGACGTGGTTTGGTTATTTATCAAAAATTGTTAATCGATGATTATCGATTCACATCGGTACTGATGCTTCTTTCAAAACTTGTCGCAAGCGAATTTCGAGTTCAAATTTGGTATACGTACTCAGTAGTTCTATCAGAAGATAGGAAAAATTCGAGAAATGCCGGGGGACGTGGTTTGTTTATTCAATTGAAATTGTTAATCGATAATTATCGATTCACAGCGGTACTGATGCTTCTCTAAAAACTTGTTGCAAGTGAATTTCGAGTTCAAATTTGGTATACGTACTCAGTAGTTATACCAGAACTCAGAAAAATCCGGAAATCCCGGGGGACGTGGTTTGTTTATTCATGAAAAATTGTTAATCGATAATTATCGATTCACAGCGGTACTGATACTCCTCTAAAAACTTGTTGCGAGGGAATTTAGGGTTGAAATTTGGTATACGTACTGAGTAGTTATACCAGAACTTGGAAAAATCTAGGAATACCGGGGGACGTGGTTTGGTTATTTATCAAAAATTGTTAATCGATGATTATCGATTCACATCGGTACTGATGCTTCTTTCAAAACTTGTCGCAAGCGAATTTCGAGTTCAAATTTGGTATACGTACTCAGTAGTTCTATCAGAAGATGGAAAAAATTCGAGAAATGCCGGGGGACGTGGTTTGTTTATTCAATTAAAATTGTTAATCGATAATTATCGATTCACAGCGGTACTGATGCTTCTCTAAAAACTTGTTGGAAGCGAATTTCGGGTTAAAATTTGGTATACGTACTTCGAAGTTATACCAAAACTTGGAAAAATCTATAAATCCCGGGGGACGTGGTTTGTTCATTTATTAAAGATTGTTAATCGATAATTATCGATTCACAGCGGTACTGATTCTTCTCTAAAAATTTGTTGCAAGCGAATTTCGCGTTCAAATTTGGTATACGTACTCAGTAGTTCTACCAGAACATGGCAAAAATTCGAGAAATACCGGGGGACGTTGTTTGGTTATTTATTAAAAATTGTTGATCGATAATTATCGATTCACAGCGGTACTGATGCTTCTCTAAAAACTTGTTGCAAGCGAATTTCGAGTACAAATTTGGTATACGTACTTAGTAGTTCTACCAGAACATGGCAAAAATTCGAGAAATACCGGGGAACGTGGTTTGGTTATTTATTAAAAATTGTTAATCGACAATTATCGATTCACAGCGGTACTGATGCTCTTCTAAAAACTTGTTGCAAGGGAATTTCGAGTTGAAATTCAGTATACGTACTCAGTAGTTATACTGGAACTTGGAAAAAAATCGAGAAATGCTGGCGGATGTGGTTTGTTTATTTATTAAAAATTGTTAATCGATAATTATCGATTCACAGCGGTACTGATGCTTGTCTAAAAACTTGTTGCAAGCGAATTTCGATTTGAAATTTGGTGAACGTACTCAGTAGTTATACCAGAACTTGGAAAAATCTGGAAATCTCGGGGAACGTGGTTTGTTCATTTATCAAAAATTGTTAATCGATAATTATCGATTCACAGCGGTACTGATGCTTCTCTCAAAACTTGTTGCGAGCGAATTTCGGGTTATAATTTGTTATACGTGCTCGAAAGTCATACCAGTACTTGAAAAAATCTAGGAATCCCGGGGGACGTGGTTTGTTCATTTATTGAAGATTGTTAATCGATAATTATCGATTCACAGCGGTACTGATGCTTCTCTAAAAACTCGTTGCAAGTGAATTTCGAGTTCAAATTTGGTATACGTACCCAGTAGTCATACCAGAACTCAGAAAAATCTGGAAATCCCGGGTAACGTGGTTTGTTTATTTATCAAAAATTGTGAATCGATAATTATCGATTCACAGCGGTACTGATGCTTCTCTCAAAACTTGTTGCAAGCGAATTTCGGGTTATAATTTGGTATACGTGCTCGGTAGTTATACCAGAACTTGGAAAAAATTCGAGAAATGCCGGGGGACGTGGTTTGTTCATTTACTAAAAATTGGTAATGGATAATTATCGATTCACAGCGGTACTGATGCTTCTCTCAAAACTTGTTGCAATCGAATTTCGGGTTATAATCTGGTATACGTACTCGGTAGTTATACCAGAACTTGGAAAAATCTAGAAATCCCAAGGGACGTGGATTGTTCATTCATTGAAAATTGTTAATCGATAATTATCGATTCACAGCGGTACTGATGCTTTTCTAAAAACTTGTTGCAAGCGAATTTCGAGTTGAAATTCGGTATACGTACTCAGTAGTTATACCAGAACTTGGAAAAATCTAGAAATCCCGGGGGACGTGGTTTGTTTATTTATTGAAAATTGTTAATCGATAATTATCGATTCACAGCGGTACTGATGCTCCTCTAAAAACTTGTTGCAAGAGAATTTCGAGTTCAAATTTGGTATACGTACTCAGTAATTATACCAGAAATTGGAAAAATCTAATAATTCCGGGGAATCTGGTTTTTTTATCTATTAAGAATTGTTAATCGATAATCATCGATTCACAGCGGTACTGATGCTTCTCTAAAAACTCTTTGCGAGTGAATTCCGAGTTCAAATTTGGTATACGTACTCGGTAGTTATACCAGAACTTGGGAAAATCTAGAAATCCCAAGGGACGTGGTTTGTTCATTCATTGAAAATTGTTAATCGATAATTATCGATTCACAGCGGTACTGATGCTGTTCTAAAAACTTGTTGCAAGCGAATTTCGAGTTGAAATTTGGTATTCGTTTTCAGTAGATATACCAGAACTTGGAAAAATCTAGAAATCCCGGGGGACGTGGTTTGTTTATTTATTGAAAATTGTTAATAGATAATTATCGATTCACAGCGGTACTGATTCTTCTCTAAAAACTTGTTGCAACCGAATTTCAAGTCGAAATTCGGTATACGTACTCAGTAGTTCTATCAGAAGATAGGAAAAATTCGAGAAATGCCGGGGGACGTGGTTTGTTTATTCAATTGAAATTGTTAATCGATAATTATCGATTCACAGCGGTACTGATGCTTCTCTAAAAACTTGTTGCAAGTGAATTTCGAGTTCAAATTTGGTATACGTACTCAGTAGTTATACCAGAACTCAGAAAAATCCGGAAATCCCGGGGGACGTGGTTTGTTTATTCATGAAAAATTGTTAATCGATAATTATCGATTCACAGCGGTACTGATACTCCTCTAAAAACTTGTTGCGAGGGAATTTAGGGTTGAAATTTGGTATACGTACTGAGTAGTTATACCAGAACTTGGAAAAATCTAGGAATACCGGGGGACGTGGTTTGGTTATTTATCAAAAATTGTTAATCGATGATTATCGATTCACATCGGTACTGATGCTTCTTTCAAAACTTGTCGCAAGCGAATTTCGAGTTCAAATTTGGTATACGTACTCAGTAGTTCTATCAGAAGATGGAAAAAATTCGAGAAATGCCGGGGGACGTGGTTTGTTTATTCAATTAAAATTGTTAATCGATAATTATCGATTCACAGCGGTACTGATGCTTCTCTAAAAACTTGTTGGAAGCGAATTTCGGGTTAAAATTTGGTATACGTACTTCGAAGTTATACCAAAACTTGGAAAAATCTATAAATCCCGGGGGACGTGGTTTGTTCATTTATTAAAGATTGTTAATCGATAATTATCGATTCACAGCGGTACTGATTCTTCTCTAAAAATTTGTTGCAAGCGAATTTCGCGTTCAAATTTGGTATACGTACTCAGTAGTTCTACCAGAACATGGCAAAAATTCGAGAAATACCGGGGGACGTTGTTTGGTTATTTATTAAAAATTGTTGATCGATAATTATCGATTCACAGCGGTACTGATGCTTCTCTAAAAACTTGTTGCAAGCGAATTTCGAGTACAAATTTGGTATACGTACTTAGTAGTTCTACCAGAACATGGCAAAAATTCGAGAAATACCGGGGAACGTGGTTTGGTTATTTATTAAAAATTGTTAATCGACAATTATCGATTCACAGCGGTACTGATGCTCTTCTAAAAACTTGTTGCAAGGGAATTTCGAGTTGAAATTCAGTATACGTACTCAGTAGTTATACTGGAACTTGGAAAAAAATCGAGAAATGCTGGCGGATGTGGTTTGTTTATTTATTAAAAATTGTTAATCGATAATTATCGATTCACAGCGGTACTGATGCTTGTCTAAAAACTTGTTGCAAGCGAATTTCGATTTGAAATTTGGTGAACGTACTCAGTAGTTATACCAGAACTTGGAAAAATCTGGAAATCTCGGGGAACGTGGTTTGTTCATTTATCAAAAATTGTTAATCGATAATTATCGATTCACAGCGGTACTGATGCTTCTCTCAAAACTTGTTGCGAGCGAATTTCGGGTTATAATTTGTTATACGTGCTCGAAAGTCATACCAGTACTTGAAAAAATCTAGGAATCCCGGGGGACGTGGTTTGTTCATTTATTGAAGATTGTTAATCGATAATTATCGATTCACAGCGGTACTGATGCTTCTCTAAAAACTCGTTGCAAGTGAATTTCGAGTTCAAATTTGGTATACGTACCCAGTAGTCATACCAGAACTCAGAAAAATCTGGAAATCCCGGGTAACGTGGTTTGTTTATTTATCAAAAATTGTGAATCGATAATTATCGATTCACAGCGGTACTGATGCTTCTCTCAAAACTTGTTGCAAGCGAATTTCGGGTTATAATTTGGTATACGTGCTCGGTAGTTATACCAGAACTTGGAAAAAATTCGAGAAATGCCGGGGGACGTGGTTTGTTCATTTACTAAAAATTGGTAATGGATAATTATCGATTCACAGCGGTACTGATGCTTCTCTCAAAACTTGTTGCAATCGAATTTCGGGTTATAATCTGGTATACGTACTCGGTAGTTATACCAGAACTTGGAAAAATCTAGAAATCCCAAGGGACGTGGATTGTTCATTCATTGAAAATTGTTAATCGATAATTATCGATTCACAGCGGTACTGATGCTTTTCTAAAAACTTGTTGCAAGCGAATTTCGAGTTGAAATTCGGTATACGTACTCAGTAGTTATACCAGAACTTGGAAAAATCTAGAAATCCCGGGGGACGTGGTTTGTTTATTTATTGAAAATTGTTAATCGATAATTATCGATTCACAGCGGTACTGATGCTCCTCTAAAAACTTGTTGCAAGAGAATTTCGAGTTCAAATTTGGTATACGTACTCAGTAATTATACCAGAAATTGGAAAAATCTAATAATTCCGGGGAATCTGGTTTTTTTATCTATTAAGAATTGTTAATCGATAATCATCGATTCACAGCGGTACTGATGCTTCTCTAAAAACTCTTTGCGAGTGAATTCCGAGTTCAAATTTGGTATACGTACTCGGTAGTTATACCAGAACTTGGGAAAATCTAGAAATCCCAAGGGACGTGGTTTGTTCATTCATTGAAAATTGTTAATCGATAATTATCGATTCACAGCGGTACTGATGCTGTTCTAAAAACTTGTTGCAAGCGAATTTCGAGTTGAAATTTGGTATTCGTTTTCAGTAGATATACCAGAACTTGGAAAAATCTAGAAATCCCGGGGGACGTGGTTTGTTTATTTATTGAAAATTGTTAATAGATAATTATCGATTCACAGCGGTACTGATTCTTCTCTAAAAACTTGTTGCAACCGAATTTCAAGTCGAAATTCGGTATACGTACTCAGTAGTTGTACCAGAACTTGGAAAAATCTAGAAATCCCGGGGGACGTGGTTTGTTCATACATTGAGAATTGTTAATCGATAATTATCGATTCACAGCGGTACTGATGCTTCTCTAAAAACTTGTTGGAAGCGAATTTCGGGTTAAAATTTGGTATACGTACTTCGAAGTTATACCAAAACTTGGAAAAATCTATAAATCCCGGGGGACGTGGTTTGTTCATTTATTAAAGATTGTTAATCGATAATTATCGATTCACAGCGGTACTGATTCTTCTCTAAAAATTTGTTGCAAGCGAATTTCGCGTTCAAATTTGGTATACGTACTCAGTAGTTCTACCAGAACATGGCAAAAATTCGAGAAATACCGGGGGACGTTGTTTGGTTATTTATTAAAAATTGTTAATCGATAATTATCGATTCACAGCGGTACTGATGCTTCTCTGAAAACTTGTTGCAAGCGAATTTCGAGTACAAATTTGGTATAAGTACTTAGTAGTTCTACCAGAACATGGCAAAAATTCGAGAAATACCGGGGAACGTGGTTTGGTTATTTATTAAAAATTGTTAATCGACAATTATCGATTCACAGCGGTACTGATGCTTTTCTAAAAACTCGTTGCAAGGGAATTTCGAGTTCAAATTTGGTATACGTACTCAGTAGTTATACCAGAACTCAGAAAAATCCGGAAATCCCGGGGGACGTGGTTTGTTTATTCATGAAAAATTGTTAATCGATAATTATCGATTCACAGCGGTACTGATGCTTCTCTAAAAACTTGTTGCAAGTGAATTTCGAGTTCAAATTTGGTATACGTACTCAGTAGTTATACCAGAACTCAGAAAAATCTGGAAATCCCGGGGAACGTGGTTTGTTTATTTATCAAAAATTGTTAATCGATAATTATCGATTCACAGCGGTACTGATGATTCTCTAAAAACTTGTTGCAAGCGAATTCCGAGTTCAAATTTGGTATACGTACTCGGTTGTTCTACCAGAACTTGGAAAAAATTCGAGAAATGCCGGGGGACGTGGTTTGTTCATTTACTAAAAATTGGTAATGGATAATTATCGATTCACAGCGGTACTGATGCTTCTCTCAAAACTTGTTGCAATCGAATTTCGGGTTATAATCTGGTATACGTACTCGGTAGTTATACCAGAACTTGGAAAAATCTAGAAATCCCAAGGGACGTGGATTGTTCATTCATTGAAAATTGTTAATCGATAATTATCGATTCACAGCGGTACTGATGCTTTTCTGAAAACTTGTTGCAAGCGAATTTCGAGTTGAAATTCGGTATACGTACTCAGTAGTTATACCAGAACTTGGAAAAATCTAGAAATCCCGGGGGACGTGGTTTGTTTATTTATTGAAAATTGTTAATCGATAATTATCGATTCACAGCGGTACTGATACTCCTCTAAAAACTTGTTGCGAGGGAATTTAGGGTTGAAATTTGGTATACGTACTGAGTAGTTATACCAGAACTTGGAAAAATCTAGGAATACCGGGGGACGTGGTTTGGTTATTTATCAAAAATTGTTAATCGATGATTATCGATTCACATCGGTACTGATGCTTCTTTCAAAACTTGTCGCAAGCGAATTTCGAGTTCAAATTTGGTATACGTACTCAGTAGTTCTATCAGAAGATGGAAAAAATTCGAGAAATGCCGGGGGACGTGGTTTGTTTATTCAATTAAAATTGTTAATCGATAATTATCGATTCACAGCGGTACTGATGCTTCTCTAAAAACTTGTTGGAAGCGAATTTCGGGTTAAAATTTGGTATACGTACTTCGAAGTTATACCAAAACTTGGAAAAATCTATAAATCCCGGGGGACGTGGTTTGTTCATTTATTAAAGATTGTTAATCGATAATTATCGATTCACAGCGGTACTGATTCTTCTCTAAAAATTTGTTGCAAGCGAATTTCGCGTTCAAATTTGGTATACGTACTCAGTAGTTCTACCAGAACATGGCAAAAATTCGAGAAATACCGGGGGACGTTGTTTGGTTATTTATTAAAAATTGTTGATCGATAATTATCGATTCACAGCGGTACTGATGCTTCTCTAAAAACTTGTTGCAAGCGAATTTCGAGTACAAATTTGGTATACGTACTTAGTAGTTCTACCAGAACATGGCAAAAATTCGAGAAATACCGGGGAACGTGGTTTGGTTATTTATTAAAAATTGTTAATCGACAATTATCGATTCACAGCGGTACTGATGCTCTTCTAAAAACTTGTTGCAAGGGAATTTCGAGTTGAAATTCAGTATACGTACTCAGTAGTTATACTGGAACTTGGAAAAAAATCGAGAAATGCTGGCGGATGTGGTTTGTTTATTTATTAAAAATTGTTAATCGATAATTATCGATTCACAGCGGTACTGATGCTTGTCTAAAAACTTGTTGCAAGCGAATTTCGATTTGAAATTTGGTGAACGTACTCAGTAGTTATACCAGAACTTGGAAAAATCTGGAAATCTCGGGGAACGTGGTTTGTTCATTTATCAAAAATTGTTAATCGATAATTATCGATTCACAGCGGTACTGATGCTTCTCTCAAAACTTGTTGCGAGCGAATTTCGGGTTATAATTTGTTATACGTGCTCGAAAGTCATACCAGTACTTGAAAAAATCTAGGAATCCCGGGGGACGTGGTTTGTTCATTTATTGAAGATTGTTAATCGATAATTATCGATTCACAGCGGTACTGATGCTTCTCTAAAAACTCGTTGCAAGTGAATTTCGAGTTCAAATTTGGTATACGTACCCAGTAGTCATACCAGAACTCAGAAAAATCTGGAAATCCCGGGTAACGTGGTTTGTTTATTTATCAAAAATTGTGAATCGATAATTATCGATTCACAGCGGTACTGATGCTTCTCTCAAAACTTGTTGCAAGCGAATTTCGGGTTATAATTTGGTATACGTGCTCGGTAGTTATACCAGAACTTGGAAAAAATTCGAGAAATGCCGGGGGACGTGGTTTGTTCATTTACTAAAAATTGGTAATGGATAATTATCGATTCACAGCGGTACTGATGCTTCTCTCAAAACTTGTTGCAATCGAATTTCGGGTTATAATCTGGTATACGTACTCGGTAGTTATACCAGAACTTGGAAAAATCTAGAAATCCCAAGGGACGTGGATTGTTCATTCATTGAAAATTGTTAATCGATAATTATCGATTCACAGCGGTACTGATGCTTTTCTAAAAACTTGTTGCAAGCGAATTTCGAGTTGAAATTCGGTATACGTACTCAGTAGTTATACCAGAACTTGGAAAAATCTAGAAATCCCGGGGGACGTGGTTTGTTTATTTATTGAAAATTGTTAATCGATAATTATCGATTCACAGCGGTACTGATGCTCCTCTAAAAACTTGTTGCAAGAGAATTTCGAGTTCAAATTTGGTATACGTACTCAGTAATTATACCAGAAATTGGAAAAATCTAATAATTCCGGGGAATCTGGTTTTTTTATCTATTAAGAATTGTTAATCGATAATCATCGATTCACAGCGGTACTGATGCTTCTCTAAAAACTCTTTGCGAGTGAATTCCGAGTTCAAATTTGGTATACGTACTCGGTAGTTATACCAGAACTTGGGAAAATCTAGAAATCCCAAGGGACGTGGTTTGTTCATTCATTGAAAATTGTTAATCGATAATTATCGATTCACAGCGGTACTGATGCTGTTCTAAAAACTTGTTGCAAGCGAATTTCGAGTTGAAATTTGGTATTCGTTTTCAGTAGATATACCAGAACTTGGAAAAATCTAGAAATCCCGGGGGACGTGGTTTGTTTATTTATTGAAAATTGTTAATAGATAATTATCGATTCACAGCGGTACTGATTCTTCTCTAAAAACTTGTTGCAACCGAATTTCAAGTCGAAATTCGGTATACGTACTCAGTAGTTGTACCAGAACTTGGAAAAATCTAGAAATCCCGGGGGACGTGGTTTGTTCATACATTGAGAATTGTTAATCGATAATTATCGATTCACAGCGGTACTGATGCTTCTCTAAAAACTTGTTGGAAGCGAATTTCGGGTTAAAATTTGGTATACGTACTTCGAAGTTATACCAAAACTTGGAAAAATCTATAAATCCCGGGGGACGTGGTTTGTTCATTTATTAAAGATTGTTAATCGATAATTATCGATTCACAGCGGTACTGATTCTTCTCTAAAAATTTGTTGCAAGCGAATTTCGCGTTCAAATTTGGTATACGTACTCAGTAGTTCTACCAGAACATGGCAAAAATTCGAGAAATACCGGGGGACGTTGTTTGGTTATTTATTAAAAATTGTTAATCGATAATTATCGATTCACAGCGGTACTGATGCTTCTCTGAAAACTTGTTGCAAGCGAATTTCGAGTACAAATTTGGTATAAGTACTTAGTAGTTCTACCAGAACATGGCAAAAATTCGAGAAATACCGGGGAACGTGGTTTGGTTATTTATTAAAAATTGTTAATCGACAATTATCGATTCACAGCGGTACTGATGCTTTTCTAAAAACTCGTTGCAAGGGAATTTCGAGTTCAAATTTGGTATACGTACTCAGTAGTTATACCAGAACTCAGAAAAATCCGGAAATCCCGGGGGACGTGGTTTGTTTATTCATGAAAAATTGTTAATCGATAATTATCGATTCACAGCGGTACTGATGCTTCTCTAAAAACTTGTTGCAAGTGAATTTCGAGTTCAAATTTGGTATACGTACTCAGTAGTTATACCAGAACTCAGAAAAATCTGGAAATCCCGGGGAACGTGGTTTGTTTATTTATCAAAAATTGTTAATCGATAATTATCGATTCACAGCGGTACTGATGATTCTCTAAAAACTTGTTGCAAGCGAATTCCGAGTTCAAATTTGGTATACGTACTCGGTTGTTCTACCAGAACTTGGAAAAAATTCGAGAAATGCCGGGGGACGTGGTTTGTTCATTTACTAAAAATTGGTAATGGATAATTATCGATTCACAGCGGTACTGATGCTTCTCTCAAAACTTGTTGCAATCGAATTTCGGGTTATAATCTGGTATACGTACTCGGTAGTTATACCAGAACTTGGAAAAATCTAGAAATCCCAAGGGACGTGGATTGTTCATTCATTGAAAATTGTTAATCGATAATTATCGATTCACAGCGGTACTGATGCTTTTCTGAAAACTTGTTGCAAGCGAATTTCGAGTTGAAATTCGGTATACGTACTCAGTAGTTATACCAGAACTTGGAAAAATCTAGAAATCCCGGGGGACGTGGTTTGTTTATTTATTGAAAATTGTTAATCGATAATTATCGATTCACAGCGGTACTGATGCTCCTCTAAAAACTTGTTGCAAGAGAATTTCGAGTTCAAATTTGGTATACGTACTCAGTAATTATACCAGAAATTGGGAAAATCTAATAATTCCGGGGAACCTGGTTTTTTTATCTATTAAGAATTGCTAATCGATAATCATCGATTCACAGCGGTACTGATGCTTCTCTAAAAACTCTTTGCGAGTGAATTCCGAGTTCAAATTTGGTATACGTACTCGGTAGTTATACCAGAACTTGGGAAAATCTAGAAATCCCAAGGGACGTGGTTTGTTCATTCATTGAAAATTGTTAATCGATAATTATCGATTCACAGCGGTACTGATGCTTTTCTAAAAACTTGTTGCAAGCGAATTTCGAGTTGAAATTTGGTATTCGTTTTCAGTAGATATACCAGAACTTGGAAAAATCTAGAAATCCCGGGGGACGTGGTTTGTTTATTTATTGAAAATTGTTAATAGATAATTATCGATTCACAGCGGTACTGATTCTTCTCTAAAAACTTGTTGCAACCCAATTTCAATTCGAAATTCGGTATACGTACTCAGTAGTTGTACCAGAACTTGAAAAAATCTAGAAATCCCGGGGGACGTGGTTTGTTCATACATTGAGAATTGTTAATCGATAATTATCGATTCACAGCGGTACTGATGCTTCTCTAAAAACTTGTTGGAAGCGAATTTCGGGTTAAAATTTGGTATACGTACTTCGAAGTTATACCAAAACTTGGAAAAATCTATAAATCCCGGGGGACGTGGTTTGTTCATTTATTAAAGATTGTTAATCGATAATTATCGATTCACAGCGGTACTGATTCTTCTCTAAAAATTTGTTGCAAGCGAATTTCGCGTTCAAATTTGGTATACGTACTCAGTAGTTCTACCAGAACATGGCAAAAATTCGAGAAATACCGGGGGACGTTGTTTGGTTATTTATTAAAAATTGTTAATCGATAATTATCGATTCACAGCGGTACTGATGCTTCTCTAAAAACTTGTTGCAAGCGAATTTCGAGTACAAATTTGGTATACGTACTTAGTAGTTCTACCAGAACATGGCAAAAATTCGAAAAATACCGGGGAACGTGGTTTGGTTATTTATTAAAAATTGTTAATCGACAATTATCGATTCACAGCGGTACTGATGCTCTTCTAAAAACTTGTTGCAAGGGAATTTCGAGTTGAAATTCAGTATACGTACTCAGTAGTTATACTGGAACTTGGAAAAAAATAGAGAAATGCTGGCGAATGTGGTTTGTTTATTTATTAAAAATTGTTAATCGATAATTATCGATTCACAGCGGTACTGATGCTTGTCTAAAAACTTGTTGCAAGCGAATTTCGATTTGAAATTTGGTGAACGTACTCAGTAGTTATACCAGAACTTGGAAAAATCTGGAAATCTCGGGGAACGTGGTTTGTTCATTTATCAAAAATTGTTAATCGATAATTATCGATTCACAGCGGTACTGATGCTTCTCTCAAAACTTGTTGCAAGCGAATTTCGGGTTATAATTTGGTATACGTGCTCGGTAGTTATACCAGAACTTGGAAAAATCCAGGAATCCCGGGGAACGTGGTTTGTTCATTTATTGAAGATTGTTAATCGATAATTATCGATTCACAGCGGTACTGATGCTTCTCTAAAAACTTGTTGCAAGTGAATTTCGAGTTCAAATTTGGTATACGTACTCAGTAGTTATACCAGAACTCAGAAAAATCTGGAAATCCCGGGGGACGTGGTTTGTTTATTTATCAAAAATTGTTAATCGATAATTATCGATTCACAGCGGTACTGATGATTCTCTAAAAACTTGTTGCAAGCGAATTTCGAGTTCAAATTTGGTATACGTACTCGGTTGTTCTACCAGAACTTGGAAAAAATTCGAGAAATGCCGGGGGACGTGGTTTGTTCATTTACTAAAAATTGGTAATGGATAATTATCGATTCACAGCGGTACTGATGCTTCTCTCAAAACTTGTTGCAATCGAATTTCGGGTTATAATCTGGTATACGTACTCGGTAGTTATACCAGAACTTGGAAAAATCTAGAAATCCCAAGGGACGTGGATTGTTCATTCATTGAAAATTGTTAATCGATAATTATCGATTCACAGCGGTACTGATGCTTTTCTAAAAACTTGTTGCAAGCGAATTTCGAGTTGAAATTCGGTATACGTACTCAGTAGTTATACCAGAACTTGGAAAAATCTAGAAATCCCGGGGGACGTGGTTTGTTTATTTATTGAAAATTGTTAATCGATAATTATCGATTCACAGCGGTACTGATGCTCCTCTAAAAACTTGTTGCAAGAGAATTTCGAGTTCAAATTTGGTATACGTACTCAGTAATTATACCAGAAATTGGAAAAATATAATAATTCCGGGGAACCTGGTTTTTTTATCTATTAAGAATTGTTAATCGATAATCATCGATTCACAGCGGTACTGATGCTTCTCTAAAAACTTGTTGCAACCGAATTTCAAGTCGAAATTCGGTATACGTACTCAGTAGTTGTACCAGAACTTGAAAAAATCCGGAAATCCCGGGGGACGTGGTTTGTTTATTCATGAAAAATTGTTAATCGATAATTATCGATTCACAGCGGTACTGATACTCCTCTGAGAACTTGTTGCTAGGGAATTTAGGGTTGAAATTTGGTATACGTACTCAGTAGTTATACCAGAACTTGGAAAAATCTAGGAATACCGGGGGACGTGGTTTGGTTATTTATCAAAAATTGTTAATCGATGATTATCGATTCACATCGGTACTGATGCTTCTTTCAAAACTTGTCGCAAGCGAATTTCGAGTTCAAATTTGGTATACGTACTCAGTAGTTCTATCAGAAGATGGGAAAAATTCGAGAAATGCCGGGGGACGTGGTTTGTTTATTCAATTGAAATTGTTGATCGATAATTATCGATTCACAGCGGTACTGATGCTTCTCTAAAAACTTGTTGGAAGCGAATTTCGGGTTAAAATTTGGTATACGTACTTCGAAGTTATACCAAAACTTGGAAAAATCTATAAATCCCGGGGGACGTGGTTTGTTCATTTATTAAAGATTGTTAATCGATAATTATCGATTCACAGCGGTACTGATTCTTCTCTAAAAATTTGTTGCAAGCGAATTTCGCGTTCAAATTTGGTATACGTACTCAGTAGTTCTACCAGAACATGGTAAAAATTCGAGAAATACCGGGGGACGTTGTTTGGTTATTTATTAAAAATTGTTAATCGATAATTATCGATTCACAGCGGTACTGATGCTTGTCTAAAAACTTGTTGCAAGCGAATTTCGATTTGAAATTTGGTGAACGTACTCAGTAGTTATACCAGAACTTGGAAAAATCTGGAAATCTCGGGGAACGTGGTTTGTTCATTTATCAAAAATTGTTAATCGATAATTATCGATTCACAGCGGTACTGATGCTTCTCTCAAAACTTGTTGCAAGCGAATTTCGGGTTATAATTTGTTATACGTGCTCGAAAGTCATACCAGAACTTGAAAAAATCTAGGAATCCCGGGGGACGTGGTTTGTTCATTTATTGAAGATTGTTAATCGATAATTATCGATTCACAGCGGTACTGATGCTTCTCTAAAAACTCGTTGCAAGTGAATTTCGAGTTCAAATTTGGTATACGTACCCAGTAGTTATACCAGAACTCAGAAAAATCTGGAAATCCCGGGGGACGTGGTTTGTTTATTTATCAAAAATTGTTAATCGATAATTATCGATTCACAGCGGTACTGATGATTCTCTAAAAACTTGTTGCAAGCGAATTTCGAGTTCAAATTTGGTATACGTACTCGGTTGTTCTATCAGAACTTGGAAAAAATTCGAGAAATGCCGGGGGACGTGGTTTGTTCATTTACTAAAAGTTGGTAATGGATAATTATCGATTCACAGCGGTACTGATGCTTCTCTCAAAACTTGTTGCAATCGAATTTCGGGTTATAATCTGGTGTACGTACTCGGTAGTTATACCAGAACTTGGAAAAATCTAGAAATCCCAAGGGACGTGGATTGTTCATTCATTGAAAATTGTTAATCGATAATTATCGATTCACAGCGGTACTGATGCTTTTCTAAAAACTTGTTGCAAGCGAATTTCGAGTTGAAATTCGGTATACGTACTCAGTAGTTATACCAGAACTTGGAAAAATCTAGAAATCCCGGGGGACGTGGTTTGTTTATTTATTGAAAATTGTTAATCGATAATTATCGATTCACAGCGGTACTGATGCTCCTCTAAAAACTTGTTGCAAGAGAATTTCGAGTTCAAATTTGGTATACGTACTCAGTAATTATACCAGAAATTGGAAAAATCTAATAATCCCGGGGAACCTGGTTTTTTTATCTATTAAGAATTGTTAATCGATAATCATCGATTCACAGCGGTACTGATGCTTCTCTAAAAACTCTTTGCGAGTGAATTCCGAGTTCAAATTTGGTATACGTACTCGGTAGTTATACCAGAACTTGGGAAAATCTAGAAATCCCAAGGGACGTGGTTTGTTCATTCATTGAAAATTGTTAATCGATAATTATCGATTCACAGCGGTACTAATGCTTTTCTAAAAACTTGTTGCAAGCGAATTTCGAGTTGAAATTTGGTATTCGTTTTCAGTAGATATACCAGAACTTGGAAAAATCTAGAAATCCCGGGGGACGTGGTTTGTTTATTTATTGAAAATTGTTAATAGATAATTATCGATTCACAGCGGTACTGATTCTTCTCTAAAAACTTGTTGCAACCGAATTTCAAGTCGAAATTCGGTATACGTACTCAGTAGTTGTACCAGAACTTGAAAAAATCTAGAAATTTCGGGGGACGTGGTTTGTTCATACATTGAGAATTGTTAATCGACAATTATCGATTCACAGCGGTACTGATGCTTCTCTGAAAACTTGTTGCAAGCGAATTTCGAGTACAAATTTGGTATACGTACTTAGTAGTTCTACCAGAACATGGCTAAAATTCGAGAAATACCGGGGAACGTGGTTTGGTTATTCATTAAAAATTGTTAATCGACAATTATCGATTCACAGCGGTACTGATGCTTTTCTAAAAACTTGTTGCAAGGGAATTTCGAGTTCAAATTTGGTATACGTACTCAGTAGTTATACCAGAACTCAGAAAAATCCGGAAATCCCGGGGGACGTGGTTTGTTTATTCATGAAATATTGTTAATCGATAATTATCGATACACAGCGGTACTGATACTCCTCTAAAAACTTGTTGCGAGGGAATTTAGGGTTTAAATTTGGTATACGTACTCAGTAGTTATACCAGAACTTGGAAAAATCTAGGAATACCGGGGGACGTGGTTTGGTTATTTATCAAAAATTGTTAATCGATGATTATCGATTCACATCGGTACTGATGCTTCTTTCAAAACTTGTCGCAAGCGAATTTCGAGTTCAAATTTGGTATACGTACTCAGTAGTTCTATCAGAAGATGGGAAAAATTCGAGAAATGCCGGGGGACGTGGTTTGTTTATTCAATTGAAATTGTTAATCGATAATTATCGATTCACAGCGGTACTGATGCTTCTCTAAAAACTCTTTGCGAGTGAATTCCGAGTTCAAATTTGGTATACGTACTCGGTAGTTATACCAGAACTTGGGAAAATCTAGAAATCCCAAGGGACGTGGTTTGTTCATTCATTGAAAATTGTTAATCGATAATTATCGATTCACAGCGGTACTGATGCTTTTCTAAAAACTTGTTGCAACCGAATTTCAAGTCGAAATTCGGTATACGTACTCAGTAGTTCTACCAGAACATGGCAAAAATTCGAGAAATACCGGGGGACGTTGTTTGGTTATTTATTAAAAATTGTTAATCGATAATTATCGATTCACAGCGGTACTGATGCTTCTCTGAAAACTTGTTGCAAGCGAATTTCGAGTACAAATTTGGTATACGTACTTAGTAGTTCTACCAGAACGTGGCAAAAATTCGAGAAATACCGGGGAACGTGGTTTGGTTATTTATTAAAAATTGTTAATCGACAATTATCGATTCACAGCGGTACTGATGCTTTTCTAAAAACTTGTTGCAAGGGAATTTCGAGTTCAAATTTGGTATACGTACTCAGTAGTTATACCAGAACTCAGAAAAATCTGGAAATCCCGGGGGACGTGGTTTGTTCATTTATCAAAAATTGTTAATCGATAATTATCGATTCACAGCGGTACTGATGCTTCTCTCAAAACTTGTTGCAAGCGAATTTCGGGTTATAATTTGGTATACGTGCTCGGTAGTTATACCAGAACTTGGAAAAATCCAGGAATCCCGGGGAACGTGGTTTGTTCATTTATTGAAGATTGTTAATCGATAATTATCGATTCACAGCGGTACTGATGCTTCTCTAAAAACTTGTTGCAAGTGAATTTCGAGTTCAAATTTGGTATACGTACTCAGTAGTTATACCAGAACTCAGAAAAATCTGGAAATCCCGGGGGACGTGGTTTGTTTATTTATCAAAAATTGTTAATCGATAATTATCGATTCACAGCGGTACTGATGCTTCTCTCAAAACTTGTTGCAAGCGAATTTCGGGTTATAATTTGGTATACGTGCTCGGTAGTTATACCAGAACTTGGAAAAATCCAGGAATCCCGGGGAACGTGGTTTGTTCATTTATTGAAGATTGTTAATCGATAATTATCGATTCACAGCGGTACTGATGCTTCTCTAAAAACTTGTTGCAAGTGAATTTCGAGTTCAAATTTGGTATACGTACTCAGTAGTTATACCAGAACTCAGAAAAATCTGGAAATCCCGGGGGACGTGGTTTGTTTATTTATCAAAAATTGTTAATCGATAATTATCGATTCACAGCGGTACTGATGATTCTCTAAAAACTTGTTGCAAGCGAATTTCGAGTTCAAATTTGGTATACGTACTCGGTTGTTCTACCAGAACTTGGAAAAAATTCGAGAAATGCCGGGGGACGTGGTTTGTTCATTTACTAAAAATTGGTAATGGATAATTATCGATTCACAGCGGTACTGATGCTTCTCTCAAAACTTGTTGCAATCGAATTTCGGGTTATAATCTGGTATACGTACTCGGTAGTTATACCAGAACTTGGAAAAATCTAGAAATCCCAAGGGACGTGGATTGTTCATTCATTGAAAATTGTTAATCGATAATTATCGATTAACAGCGGTACTGATGCTTTTCTAAAAACTTGTTGCAAGCGAATTTCGAGTTGAAATTCGGTATACGTACTCAGTAGTTATACCAGAACTTGGAAAAATCTAGAAATCCCGGGGGACGTGGTTTGTTTATTTATTGAAAATTGTTAATCGATAATTATCGATTCACAGCGGTACTGATGCTCCTCTAAAAACTTGTTGCAAGAGAATTTCGAGTTCAAATTTGGTATACGTACTCAGTAATTATACCAGAAATTGGAAAAATATAATAATTCCGGGGAACCTGGTTTTTTTATCTATTAAGAATTGTTAATCGATAATCATCGATTCACAGCGGTACTGATGCTTCTCTAAAAACTTGTTGCAACCGAATTTCAAGTCGAAATTCGGTATACGTACTCAGTAGTTGTACCAGAACTTGAAAAAATCCGGAAATCCCGGGGGACGTGGTTT
Source organism: Tenthredo livida (assembly GCA_963992785.1). NCBI lineage: Eukaryota > Metazoa > Arthropoda > Insecta > Hymenoptera > Tenthredinidae > Tenthredo > Tenthredo livida. Next base: position 13,019,118 of record OZ023068.1, on the reverse strand, counting down.
GTTTATTCATGAAAAATTGTTAATCGATAATTATCGATTCACAGCGGTACTGATACTCCTCTGAGAACTTGTTGCTAGGGAATTTAGGGTTGAAATTTGGTATACGTACTCAGTAGTTATACCAGAACTTGGAAAAATCTAGGAATACCGGGGGACGTGGTTTGGTTATTTATCAAAAATTGTTAATCGATGATTATCGATTCACATCGGTACTGATGCTTCTTTCAAAACTTGTCGCAAGCGAATTTCGAGTTCAAATTTGGTATACGTACTCAGTAGTTCTATCAGAAGATGGGAAAAATTCGAGAAATGCCGGGGGACGTGGTTTGTTTATTCAATTGAAATTATTGATCGATAATTATCGATTCACAGCGGTACTGATGCTTCTCTAAAAACTTGTTGGAAGCGAATTTCGGGTTAAAATTTGGTATACGTACTTCGAAGTTATACCAAAACTTGGAAAAATCTATAAATCCCGGGGGACGTGGTTTGTTCATTTATTAAAGATTGTTAATCGATAATTATCGATTCACAGCGGTACTGATTCTTCTCTAAAAATTTGTTGCAAGCGAATTTCGCGTTCAAATTTGGTATACGTACTCAGTAGTTCTACCAGAACATGGTAAAAATTCGAGAAATACCGGGGGACGTTGTTTGGTTATTTATTAAAAATTGTTAATCGATAATTATCGATTCACAGCGGTACTGATGCTTGTCTAAAAACTTGTTGCAAGCGAATTTCGATTTGAAATTTGGTGAACGTACTCAGTAGTTATACCAGAACTTGGAAAAATCTGGAAATCTCGGGGAACGTGGTTTGTTCATTTATCAAAAATTGTTAATCGATAATTATCGATTCACAGCGGTACTGATGCTTCTCTCAAAACTTGTTGCAAGCGAATTTCGGGTTATAATTTGTTATACGTGCTCGAAAGTCATACCAGAACTTGAAAAAATCTAGGAATCCCGGGGGACGTGGTTTGTTCATTTATTGAAGATTGTTAATCGATAATTATCGATTCACAGCGGTACTGATGCTTCTCTAAAAACTCGTTGCAAGTGAATTTCGAGTTCAAATTTGGTATACGTACCCAGTAGTTATACCAGAACTCAGAAAAATCTGGAAATCCCGGGGGACGTGGTTTGTTTATTTATCAAAAATTGTTAATCGATAATTATCGATTCACAGCGGTACTGATGATTCTCTAAAAACTTGTTGCAAGCGAATTTCGAGTTCAAATTTGGTATACGTACTCGGTTGTTCTATCAGAACTTGGAAAAAATTCGAGAAATGCCGGGGGACGTGGTTTGTTCATTTACTAAAAGTTGGTAATGGATAATTATCGATTCACAGCGGTACTGATGCTTCTCTCAAAACTTGTTGCAATCGAATTTCGGGTTATAATCTGGTGTACGTACTCGGTAGTTATACCAGAACTTGGAAAAATCTAGAAATCCCAAGGGACGTGGATTGTTCATTCATTGAAAATTGTTAATCGATAATTATCGATTCACAGCGGTACTGATGCTTTTCTAAAAACTTGTTGCAAGCGAATTTCGAGTTGAAATTCGGTATACGTACTCAGTAGTTATACCAGAACTTGGAAAAATCTAGAAATCCCGGGGGACGTGGTTTGTTTATTTATTGAAAATTGTTAATCGATAATTATCGATTCACAGCGGTACTGATGCTCCTCTAAAAACTTGTTGCAAGAGAATTTCGAGTTCAAATTTGGTATACGTACTCAGTAATTATACCAGAAATTGGAAAAATCTAATAATCCCGGGGAACCTGGTTTTTTTATCTATTAAGAATTGTTAATCGATAATCATCGATTCACAGCGGTACTGATGCTTCTCTAAAAACTCTTTGCGAGTGAATTCCGAGTTCAAATTTGGTATACGTACTCGGTAGTTATACCAGAACTTGGGAAAATCTAGAAATCCCAAGGGACGTGGTTTGTTCATTCATTGAAAATTGTTAATCGATAATTATCGATTCACAGCGGTACTAATGCTTTTCTAAAAACTTGTTGCAAGCGAATTTCGAGTTGAAATTTGGTATTCGTTTTCAGTAGATATACCAGAACTTGGAAAAATCTAGAAATCCCGGGGGACGTGGTTTGTTTATTTATTGAAAATTGTTAATAGATAATTATCGATTCACAGCGGTACTGATTCTTCTCTAAAAACTTGTTGCAACCGAATTTCAAGTCGAAATTCGGTATACGTACTCAGTAGTTGTACCAGAACTTGAAAAAATCTAGAAATTTCGGGGGACGTGGTTTGTTCATACATTGAGAATTGTTAATCGACAATTATCGATTCACAGCGGTACTGATGCTTCTCTGAAAACTTGTTGCAAGCGAATTTCGAGTACAAATTTGGTATACGTACTTAGTAGTTCTACCAGAACATGGCTAAAATTCGAGAAATACCGGGGAACGTGGTTTGGTTATTCATTAAAAATTGTTAATCGACAATTATCGATTCACAGCGGTACTGATGCTTTTCTAAAAACTTGTTGCAAGGGAATTTCGAGTTCAAATTTGGTATACGTACTCAGTAGTTATACCAGAACTCAGAAAAATCCGGAAATCCCGGGGGACGTGGTTTGTTTATTCATGAAATATTGTTAATCGATAATTATCGATACACAGCGGTACTGATACTCCTCTAAAAACTTGTTGCGAGGGAATTTAGGGTTTAAATTTGGTATACGTACTCAGTAGTTATACCAGAACTTGGAAAAATCTAGGAATACCGGGGGACGTGGTTTGGTTATTTATCAAAAATTGTTAATCGATGATTATCGATTCACATCGGTACTGATGCTTCTTTCAAAACTTGTCGCAAGCGAATTTCGAGTTCAAATTTGGTATACGTACTCAGTAGTTCTATCAGAAGATGGGAAAAATTCGAGAAATGCCGGGGGACGTGGTTTGTTTATTCAATTGAAATTGTTAATCGATAATTATCGATTCACAGCGGTACTGATGCTTCTCTAAAAACTCTTTGCGAGTGAATTCCGAGTTCAAATTTGGTATACGTACTCGGTAGTTATACCAGAACTTGGGAAAATCTAGAAATCCCAAGGGACGTGGTTTGTTCATTCATTGAAAATTGTTAATCGATAATTATCGATTCACAGCGGTACTGATGCTTTTCTAAAAACTTGTTGCAACCGAATTTCAAGTCGAAATTCGGTATACGTACTCAGTAGTTCTACCAGAACATGGCAAAAATTCGAGAAATACCGGGGGACGTTGTTTGGTTATTTATTAAAAATTGTTAATCGATAATTATCGATTCACAGCGGTACTGATGCTTCTCTGAAAACTTGTTGCAAGCGAATTTCGAGTACAAATTTGGTATACGTACTTAGTAGGTCTACCAGAACGTGGCAAAAATTCGAGAAATACCGGGGAACGTGGTTTGGTTATTTATTAAAAATTGTTAATCGACAATTATCGATTCACAGCGGTACTGATGCTTTTCTAAAAACTTGTTGCAAGGGAATTTCGAGTTCAAATTTGGTATACGTACTCAGTAGTTATACCAGAACTCAGAAAAATCTGGAAATCCCGGGGGACGTGGTTTGTTTATTTATCAAAAATTGTTAATCGATAATTATCGATTCACAGCGGTACTGATGATTCTCTAAAAACTTGTTGCAAGCGAATTTCGAGTTCAAATTTGGTATACGTACTCGGTTGTTCTACCAGAACTTGGAAAAAATTCGAGAAATGCCGGGGGACGTGGTTTGTTCATTTACTAAAAATTGGTAATGGATAATTATCGATTCACAGCGGTACTGATGCTTCTCTCAAAACTTGTTGCAATCGAATTTCGGGTTATAATCTGGTATACGTACTCGGTAGTTATACCAGAACTTGGAAAAATCTAGAAATCCCAAGGGACGTGGATTGTTCATTCATTGAAAATTGTTAATCGATAATTATCGATTCACAGCGGTACTGATGCTTTTCTAAAAACTTGTTGCAAGCGAATTTCGAGTTGAAATTCGGTATACGTACTCAGTAGTTATACCAGAACTTGGAAAAATTTAGAAATCCCGGGGGACGTGGTTTGTTTATTTATTGAAAATTGTTAATCGATAATTATCGATTCACAGCGGTACTGATTCTTCTCTAAAAACTTGTTGCAACCCAATTTCAAGTCGAAATTCGGTATACGTACTCAGTAGTTGTACCAGAACTTGAAAAAATCTAGAAATCCCGGGGGACGTGGTTTGTTCATACATTGAGAATTGTTAATCGATAATTATCGATTCACAGCGGTACTGATGCTTCTCTAAAAACTTGTTGGAAGCGAATTTCGGGTTAAAATTTGGTATACGTACTTCGAAGTTATACCAAAACTTGGAAAAATCTATAAATCCCGGGGGACGTGGTTTGTTCATTTATTAAAGATTGTTAATCGATAATTATCGATTCACAGCGGTACTGATTCTTCTCTAAAAATTTGTTGCAAGCGAATTTCGCGTTCAAATTTGGTATACGTACTCAGTAGTTCTACCAGAACATGGCAAAAATTCGAGAAATACCGGGGGACGTTGTTTGGTTATTTATTAAAAATTGTTAATCGATAATTATCGATTCACAGCGGTACTGATGCTTCTCTAAAAACTTGTTGCAAGCGAATTTCGAGTACAAATTTGGTATACGTACTTAGTAGTTCTACCAGAACATGGCAAAAATTCGAAAAATACCGGGGAACGTGGTTTGGTTATTTATTAAAAATTGTTAATCGACAATTATCGATTCACAGCGGTACTGATGCTCTTCTAAAAACTTGTTGCAAGGGAATTTCGAGTTGAAATTCAGTATACGTACTCAGTAGTTATACTGGAACTTTGAAAAAAATAGAGAAATGCTGGCGAATGTGGTTTGTTTATTTATTAAAAATTGTTAATCGATAATTATCGATTCACAGCGGTACTGATGCTTGTCTAAAAACTTGTTGCAAGCGAATTTCGATTTGAAATTTGGTGAACGTACTCAGTAGTTATACCAGAACTTGGAAAAATCTGGAAATCTCGGGGAACGTGGTTTGTTCATTTATCAAAAATTGTTAATCGATAATTATCGATTCACAGCGGTACTGATGCTTCTCTCAAAACTTGTTGCAAGCGAATTTCGGGTTATAATTTGGTATACGTGCTCGGTAGTTATACCAGAACTTGGAAAAATCCAGGAATCCCGGGGAACGTGGTTTGTTCATTTATTGAAGATTGTTAATCGATAATTATCGATTCACAGCGGTACTGATGCTTCTCTAAAAACTTGTTGCAAGTGAATTTCGAGTTCAAATTTGGTATACGTACTCAGTAGTTATACCAGAACTCAGAAAAATCTGGAAATCCCGGGGGACGTGGTTTGTTTATTTATCAAAAATTGTTAATCGATAATTATCGATTCACAGCGGTACTGATGATTCTCTAAAAACTTGTTGCAAGCGAATTTCGAGTTCAAATTTGGTATACGTACTCGGTTGTTCTACCAGAACTTGGAAAAAATTCGAGAAATGCCGGGGGACGTGGTTTGTTCATTTACTAAAAATTGGTAATGGATAATTATCGATTCACAGCGGTACTGATGCTTCTCTCAAAACTTGTTGCAATCGAATTTCGGGTTAAAATCTGGTATACGTACTCGGTAGTTATACCAGAACTTGGAAAAATCTAGAAATCCCAAGGGACGTGGATTGTTCATTCATTGAAAATTGTTAATCGATAATTATCGATTCACAGCGGTACTGATGCTTTTCTAAAAACTTGTTGCAAGCGAATTCCGAGTTGAAATTCGGTATACGTACTCAGTAGTTATACCAGAACTTGGAAAAATCTAGAAATCCCGGGGGACGTGGTTTGTTTATTTATTGAAAATTGTTAATCGATAATTATTGATTCACAGCGGTACTGATGCTCCTCTAAAAACTTGTTGCAAGAGAATTTCGAGTTCAAATTTGGTATACGTACTCAGTAATTATACCAGAAATTGGAAAAATATAATAATTCCGGGGAACCTGGTTTTTTTATCTATTAAGAATTGTTAATCGATAATCATCGATTCACAGCGGTACTGATGCTTCTCTAAAAACTTGTTGCAACCGAATTTCAAGTCGAAATTCGGTATACGTACTCAGTAGTTGTACCAGAACTTGAAAAAATCCGGAAATCCCGGGGGACGTGGTTTGTTTATTCATGAAAAATTGTTAATCGATAATTATCGATTCACAGCGGTACTGATACTCCTCTGAGAACTTGTTGCTAGGGAATTTAGGGTTGAAATTTGGTATACGTACTCAGTAGTTATACCAGAACTTGGAAAAATCTAGGAATACCGGGGGACGTGGTTTGGTTATTTATCAAAAATTGTTAATCGATGATTATCGATTCACATCGGTACTGATGCTTCTTTCAAAACTTGTCGCAAGCGAATTTCGAGTTCAAATTTGGTATACGTACTCAGTAGTTCTATCAGAAGATGGGAAAAATTCGAGAAATGCCGGGGGACGTGGTTTGTTTATTCAATTGAAATTGTTGATCGATAATTATCGATTCACAGCGGTACTGATGCTTCTCTAAAAACTTGTTGGAAGCGAATTTCGGGTTAAAATTTGGTATACGTACTTCGAAGTTATACCAAAACTTGGAAAAATCTATAAATCCCGGGGGACGTGGTTTGTTCATTTATTAAAGATTGTTAATCGATAATTATCGATTCACAGCGGTACTGATTCTTCTCTAAAAATTTGTTGCAAGCGAATTTCGCGTTCAAATTTGGTATACGTACTCAGTAGTTCTACCAGAACATGGTAAAAATTCGAGAAATACCGGGGGACGTTGTTTGGTTATTTATTAAAAATTGTTAATCGATAATTATCGATTCACAGCGGTACTGATGCTTGTCTAAAAACTTGTTGCAAGCGAATTTCGATTTGAAATTTGGTGAACGTACTCAGTAGTTATACCAGAACTTGGAAAAATCTGGAAATCTCGGGGAACGTGGTTTGTTCATTTATCAAAAATTGTTAATCGATAATTATCGATTCACAGCGGTACTGATGCTTCTCTCAAAACTTGTTGCAAGCGAATTTCGGGTTATAATTTGTTATACGTGCTCGAAAGTCATACCAGAACTTGAAAAAATCTAGGAATCCCGGGGGACGTGGTTTGTTCATTTATTGAAGATTGTTAATCGATAATTATCGATTCACAGCGGTACTGATGCTTCTCTAAAAACTCGTTGCAAGTGAATTTCGAGTTCAAATTTGGTATACGTACCCAGTAGTTATACCAGAACTCAGAAAAATCTGGAAATCCCGGGGGACGTGGTTTGTTTATTTATCAAAAATTGTTAATCGATAATTATCGATTCACAGCGGTACTGATGATTCTCTAAAAACTTGTTGCAAGCGAATTTCGAGTTCAAATTTGGTATACGTACTCGGTTGTTCTACCAGAACTTGGAAAAAATTCGAGAAATGCCGGGGGACGTGGTTTGTTCATTTACTAAAAGTTGGTAATGGATAATTATCGATTCACAGCGGTACTGATGCTTCTCTCAAAACTTGTTGCAATCGAATTTCGGGTTATAATCTGGTGTACGTACTCGGTAGTTATACCAGAACTTGGAAAAATCTAGAAATCCCAAGGGACGTGGATTGTTCATTCATTGAAAATTGTTAATCGATAATTATCGATTCACAGCGGTACTGATGCTTTTCTAAAAACTTGTTGCAAGCGAATTTCGAGTTGAAATTCGGTATACGTACTCAGTAGTTATACCAGAACTTGGAAAAATCTAGAAATCCCGGGGGACGTGGTTTGTTTATTTATTGAAAATTGTTAATCGATAATTATCGATTCACAGCGGTACTGATGCTCCTCTAAAAACTTGTTGCAAGAGAATTTCGAGTTCAAATTTGGTATACGTACTCAGTAATTATACCAGAAATTGGAAAAATCTAATAATCCCGGGGAACCTGGTTTTTTAATCTATTAAGAATTGTTAATCGATAATCATCGATTCACAGCGGTACTGATGCTTCTCTAAAAACTCTTTGCGAGTGAATTCCGAGTTCAAATTTGGTATACGTACTCGGTAGTTATACCAGAACTTGGGAAAATCTAGAAATCCCAAGGGACGTGGTTTGTTCATTCATTGAAAATTGTTAATCGATAATTATCGATTCACAGCGGTACTAATGCTTTTCTAAAAACTTGTTGCAAGCGAATTTCGAGTTGAAATTTGGTATTCGTTTTCAGTAGATATACCAGAACTTGGAAAAATCTAGAAATCCCGGGGGACGTGGTTTGTTTATTTATTGAAAATTATTAATAGATAATTATCGATTCACAGCGGTACTGATTCTTCTCTAAAAACTTGTTGCAACCGAATTTCAAGTCGAAATTCGGTATACGTACTCAGTAGTTGTACCAGAACTTGAAAAAATCTAGAAATTTCGGGGGACGTGGTTTGTTCATACATTGAGAATTGTTAATCGACAATTATCGATTCACAGCGGTACTGATGCTTCTCTGAAAACTTGTTGCAAGCGAATTTCGAGTACAAATTTGGTATACGTACTTAGTAGTTCTACCAGAACATGGCTAAAATTCGAGAAATACCGGGGAACGTGGTTTGGTTATTCATTAAAAATTGTTAATCGACAATTATCGATTCACAGCGGTACTGATGCTTTTCTAAAAACTTGTTGCAAGGGAATTTCGAGTTCAAATTTGGTATACGTACTCAGTAGTTATACCAGAACTCAGAAAAATCCGGAAATCCCGGGGGACGTGGTTTGTTTATTCATGAAATGTTGTTAATCGATAATTATCGATACACAGCGGTACTGATACTCCTCTAAAAACTTGTTGCGAGGGAATTTAGGGTTTAAATTTGGTATACGTACTCAGTAGTTATACCAGAACTTGGAAAAATCTAGGAATACCGGGGGACGTGGTTTGGTTATTTATCAAAAATTGTTAATCGATGATTATCGATTCACATCGGTACTGATGCTTCTTTCAAAACTTGTCGCAAGCGAATTTCGAGTTCAAATTTGGTATACGTACTCAGTAGTTCTATCAGAAGATGGGAAAAATTCGAGAAATGCCGGGGGACGTGGTTTGTTTATTCAATTGAAATTGTTAATCGATAATTATCGATTCACAGCGGTACTGATGCTTCTCTAAAAACTCTTTGCGAGTGAATTCCGAGTTCAAATTTGGTATACGTACTCGGTAGTTATACCAGAACTTGGGAAAATCTAGAAATCCCAAGGGACGTGGTTTGTTCATTCATTGAAAATTGTTAATCGATAATTATCGATTCACAGCGGTACTGATGCTTTTCTAAAAACTTGTTGCAACCGAATTTCAAGTCGAAATTCGGTATACGTACTCAGTAGTTCTACCAGAACATGGCAAAAATTCGAGAAATACCGGGGGACGTTGTTTGGTTATTTATTAAAAATTGTTAATCGATAATTATCGATTCACAGCGGTACTGATGCTTCTCTGAAAACTTGTTGCAAGCGAATTTCGAGTACAAATTTGGTATACGTACTTAGTAGTTCTACCAGAAGGTGGCAAAAATTCGAGAAATACCGGGGAACGTGGTTTGGTTATTTATTAAAAATTGTTAATCGACAATTATCGATTCACAGCGGTACTGATGCTTTTCTAAAAACTTGTTGCAAGGGAATTTCGAGTTCAAATTTGGTATACGTACTCAGTAGTTATACCAGAACTCAGAAAAATCTGGAAATCCCGGGGGACGTGGTTTGTTTATTTATCAAAAATTGTTAATCGATAATTATCGATTCACAGCGGTACTGATGATTCTCTAAAAACTTGTTGCAAGCGAATTTCGAGTTCAAATTTGGTATACGTACTCGGTTGTTCTACCAGAACTTGGAAAAAATTCGAGAAATGCCGGGGGACGTGGTTTGTTCATTTACTAAAAATTGGTAATGGATAATTATCGATTCACAGCGGTACTGATGCTTCTCTCAAAACTTGTTGCAATCGAATTTCGGGTTATAATCTGGTATACGTACTCGGTAGTTATACCAGAACTTGGAAAAATCTAGAAATCCCAAGGGACGTGGATTGTTCATTCATTGAAAATTGTTAATCGATAATTATCGATTCACAGCGGTACTGATGCTTTTCTAAAAACTTGTTGCAAGCGAATTTCGAGTTGAAATTCGGTATACGTACTCAGTAGTTATACCAGAACTTGGAAAAATTTAGAAATCCCGGGGGACGTGGTTTGTTTATTTATTGAAAATTGTTAATCGATAATTATCGATTCACAGCGGTACTGATGCTCCTCTAAAAACTTGTTGCAAGAGAATTTCGAGTTCAAATTTGGTATACGTACTCAGTAATTATACCAGAAATTGGAAAAATCTAATAATTCCGGGGAACCTGGTTTTTTTTATCTATTAAGAATTGTTAATCGATAATCATCGATTCACAGCGGTACTGATGCTTCTCTAAAAACTCTTTGCGAGTGAATTCCGAGTTCAAATTTGGTATACGTACTCGGTAGTTATACCAGAACTTGGGAAAATCTAGAAATCCCAAGGGACGTGGTTTGTTCATTCATTGAAAATTGTTAATCGATAATTATCGATTCACAGCGGTACTGATGCTGTTCTAAAAACTTGTTGCAAGCGAATTTCGAGTTGAAATTTGGTATTCGTTTTCAGTAGATATACCAGAACTTGGAAAAATCTAGAAATCCCGGGGGACGTGGTTTGTTTATTTATTGAAAATTGTTAATAGATAATTATCGATTCACAGCGGTACTGATTCTTCTCTAAAAACTTGTTGCAACCGAATTTCAAGTCGAAATTCGGTATACGTACTCAGTAGTTGTACCAGAACTTGAAAAAATCTAGAAATCCCGGGGGACGTGGTTTGTTCATACATTGAGAATTGTTAATCGATAATTATCGATTCACAGCGGTACTGATGCTTCTCTAAAAACTTGTTGGAAGCGAATTTCGGGTTAAAATTTGGTATACGTACTTCGAAGTTATACCAAAACTTGGAAAAATCTATAAATCCCGGGGGACGTGGTTTGTTCATTTATTAAAGATTGTTAATCGATAATTATCGATTCACAGCGGTACTGATTCTTCTCTAAAAATTTGTTGCAAGCGAATTTCGCGTTCAAATTTGGTATACGTACTCAGTAGTTCTACCAGCACATGGCAAAAATTCGAGAAATACCGGGGGACGTTGTTTGGTTATTTATTAAAAATTGTTAATCGATAATTATCGATTCACAGCGGTACTGATGCTTCTCTGAAAACTTGTTGCAAGCGAATTTCGAGTACAAATTTGGTATACGTACTTAGTAGTTCTACCAGAACATGGCAAAAATTCGAGAAATACCGGGGAACGTGGTTTGGTTATTTATTAAAAATTGTTAATCGACAATTATCGATTCACAGCGGTACTGATGCTTTTCTAAAAACTCGTTGCAAGGGAATTTCGAGTTCAAATTTGGTATACGTACTCAGTAGTTATACCAGAACTCAGAAAAATCCGGAAATCCCGGGGGACGTGGTTTGTTTATTCATGAAAAATTGTTAATCGATAATTATCGATTCACAGCGGTACTGATGCTTCTCTAAAAACTTGTTGCAAGTGAATTTCGAGTTCAAATTTGGTATACGTACTCAGTAGTTATACCAGAACTCAGAAAAATCTGGAAATCCCGGGGAACGTGGTTTGTTTATTTATCAAAAATTGTTAATCGATAATTATCGATTCACAGCGGTACTGATGATTCTCTAAAAACTTGTTGCAAGCGAATTCCGAGTTCAAATTTGGTATACGTACTCGGTTGTTCTACCAGAACTTGGAAAAAATTCGAGAAATGCCGGGGGACGTGGTTTGTTCATTTACTAAAAATTGGTAATGGATAATTATCGATTCACAGCGGTACTGATGCTTCTCTCAAAACTTGTTGCAATCGAATTTCGGGTTATAATCTGGTATACGTACTCGGTAGTTATACCAGAACTTGGAAAAATCTAGAAATCCCAAGGGACGTGGATTGTTCATTCATTGAAAATTGTTAATCGATAATTATCGATTCACAGCGGTACTGATGCTTTTCTGAAAACTTGTTGCAAGCGAATTTCGAGTTGAAATTCGGTATACGTACTCAGTAGTTATACCAGAACTTGGAAAAATCTAGAAATCCCGGGGGACGTGGTTTGTTTATTTATTGAAAATTGTTAATCGATAATTATCGATTCACAGCGGTACTGATGCTCCTCTAAAAACTTGTTGCAAGAGAATTTCGAGTTCAAATTTGGTATACGTACTCAGTAATTATACCAGAAATTGGGAAAATCTAATAATTCCGGGGAACCTGGTTTTTTTATCTATTAAGAATTGCTAATCGATAATCATCGATTCACAGCGGTACTGATGCTTCTCTAAAAACTTGTTGGAAGCGAATTTCGGGTTAAAATTTGGTATACGTACTTCGAAGTTATACCAAAACTTGGAAAAATCTATAAATCCCGGGGGACGTGGTTTGTTCATTTATTAAAGATTGTTAATCGATAATTATCGATTCACAGCGGTACTGATTCTTCTCTAAAAATTTGTTGCAAGCGAATTTCGCGTTCAAATTTGGTATACGTACTCAGTAGTTCTACCAGAACATGGCAAAAATTCGAGAAATACCGGGGGACGTTGTTTGGTTATTTATTAAAAATTGTTAATCGATAATTATCGATTCACAGCGGTACTGATGCTTCTCTAAAAACTTGTTGCAAGCGAATTTCGAGTACAAATTTGGTATACGTACTTAGTAGTTCTACCAGAACATGGCAAAAATTCGAAAAATACCGGGGAACGTGGTTTGGTTATTTATTAAAAATTGTTAATCGACAATTATCGATTCACAGCGGTACTGATGCTCTTCTAAAAACTTGTTGCAAGGGAATTTCGAGTTGAAATTCAGTATACGTACTCAGTAGTTATACTGGAACTTGGAAAAAAATAGAGAAATGCTGGCGAATGTGGTTTGTTTATTTATTAAAAATTGTTAATCGATAATTATCGATTCACAGCGGTACTGATGCTTGTCTAAAAACTTGTTGCAAGCGAATTTTGATTTGAAATTTGGTGAACGTACTCAGTAGTTATACCAGAACTTGGAAAAATCTGGAAATCTCGGGGAACGTGGTTTGTTCATTTATCAAAAATTGTTAATCGATAATTATCGATTCACAGCGGTACTGATGCTTCTCTCAAAACTTGTTGCAAGCGAATTTCGGGTTATAATTTGGTATACGTGCTCGGTAGTTATACCAGAACTTGGAAAAATCCAGGAATCCCGGGTAACGTGGTTTGTTCATTTATTGAAGATTGTTAATCGATAATTATCGATTCACAGCGGTACTGATGCTTCTCTAAAAACTTGTTGCAAGTGAATTTCGAGTTCAAATTTGGTATACGTACTCAGTAGTTATACCAGAACTCAGAAAAATCTGGAAATCCCGGGGGACGTGGTTTGTTTATTTATCAAAAATTGTTAATCGATAATTATCGATTCACAGCGGTACTGATGATTCTCTAAAAACTTGTTGCAAGCGAATTTCGAGTTCAAATTTGGTATACGTACTCGGTTGTTCTACCAGAACTTGGAAAAAATTCGAAAAATGCCGGGGGACGTGGTTTGTTCATTTACTAAAAATTGGTAATCGATAATTATCGATTCACAGCGGTACTAATGCTTTTCTAAAAACTTGTTGCAAGCGAATTTCGAGTTGAAATTTGGTATTCGTTTTCAGTAGATATACCAGAACTTGGAAAAATCTAGAAATCCCGGGGGACGTGGTTTGTTTATTTATTGAAAATTGTTAATAGATAATTATCGATTCACAGCGGTACTGATTCTCCTCTAAAAACTTGTTGCAACCGAATTTCAAGTCGAAATTCGGTATACGTACTCAGTAGTTGTACCAGAACTTGAAAAAATCTAGAAATTTCGGGGGACGTGGTTTGTTCATACATTGAGAATTGTTAATCGACAATTATCGATTCACAGCGGTACTGATGCTTCTCTGAAAACTTGTTGCAAGCGAATTTCAAGTACAAATTTGGTATACGTACTTAGTAGTTCTACCAGAACATGGCTAAAATTCGAGAAATACCGGGGAACGTGGTTTGGTTATTCATTAAAAATTGTTAATCGACAATTATCGATTCACAGCGGTACTGATGCTTTTCTAAAAACTTGTTGCAAGGGAATTTCGAGTTCAAATTTGGTATACGTACTCAGTAGTTATACCAGAACTCAGAAAAATCCGGAAATCCCGGGGGACGTGGTTTGTTTATTCATGAAATATTGTTAATCGATAATTATCGATACACAGCGGTACTGATACTCCTCTAAAAACTTGTTGCGAGGGAATTTAGGGTTTAAATTTGGTATACGTACTCAGTAGTTATACCAGAACTTGGAAAAATCTAGGAATACCGGGGGACGTGGTTTGGTTATTTATCAAAAATTGTTAATCGATGATTATCGATTCACATCGGTACTGATGCTTCTTTCAAAACTTGTCGCAAGCGAATTTCGAGTTCAAATTTGGTATACGTACTCAGTAGTTCTATCAGAAGATGGGAAAAATTCGAGAAATGCCGGGGGACGTGGTTTGTTTATTCAATTGAAATTGTTAATCGATAATTATCGATTCACAGCGGTACTGATGCTTCTCTAAAAACTCTTTGCGAGTGAATTCCGAGTTCAAATTTGGTATACGTACTCGGTAGTTATACCAGAACTTGGGAAAATCTAGAAATCCCAAGGGACGTGGTTTGTTCATTCATTGAAAATTGTTAATCGATAATTATCGATTCACAGCGGTACTGATGCTTTTCTAAAAACTTGTTGCAACCGAATTTCAAGTCGAAATTCGGTATACGTACTCAGTAGTTCTACCAGAACATGGCAAAAATTCGAGAAATACCGGGGGACGTTGTTTGGTTATTTATTAAAAATTGTTAATCGATAATTATCGATTCACAGCGGTACTGATGCTTCTCTGAAAACTTGTTGCAAGCGAATTTCGAGTACAAATTTGGTATACGTACTTAGTAGTTCTACCAGAACGTGGCAAAAATTCGAGAAATACCGGGGAACGTGGTTTGGTTATTTATTAAAAATTGTTAATCGACAATTATCGATTCACAGCGGTACTGATGCTTCTCTAAAAACTCTTTGCGAGTGAATTCCGAGTTCAAATTTGGTATACGTACTCGGTAGTTATACCAGAACTTGGGAAAATCTAGAAATCCCAAGGGACGTGGTTTGTTCATTCATTGAAAATTGTTAATCGATAATTATCGATTCACAGCGGTACTGATGCTTCTCTAAAAACTTGTTGCAAGCGAATTTCGAGTACAAATTTGGTATACGTACTTAGTAGTTCTACCAGAACATGGCAAAAATTCGAGAAATACCGGGGAACGTGGTTTGGTTATTTATTAAAAATTGTTAATCGACAATTATCGATTCACAGCGGTACTGATGCTCTTCTAAAAACTTGTTGCAAGGGAATTTCGAGTTGAAATTCAGTATACGTACTCAGTAGTTATACTGGAACTTGAAAAAAAATCGAGAAATGCTGGCGGATGTGGTTTGTTTATTTATTAAAAATTGTTAATCGATAATTATCGATTCACAGCGGTACTGATGCTTGTCTAAAAACTTGTTGCAAGCGAATTTCGATTTGAAATTTGGTGAACGTACTCAGTAGTTATACCAGAACTTGGAAAAATCTGGAAATCTCGGGGAACGTGGTTTGTTCATTTATCAAAAATTGTTAATCGATAATTATCGATTCACAGCGGTACTGATGCTTCTCTCAAAACTTGTTGCAAGCGAATTTCGGGTTATAATTTGTTATACGTGCTCGAAAGTCATACCAGAACTTGAAAAAATCTAGGAATCCCGGGGGACGTGGTTTGTTCATTTATTGAAGATTGTTAATCGATAATTATCGATTCACAGCGGTACTGATGCTTCTCCAAAAACTCGTTGCAAGTGAATTTCGAGTTCAAATTTGGTATACGTACCCAGTAGTCATACCAGAACTCAGAAAAATCTGGAAATCCCGGGTAACGTGGTTTGTTTATTTATCAAAAATTGTGAATCGATAATTATCGATTCACAGCGGTACTGATGCTTCTCTCAAAACTTGTTGCAAGCGAATTTCGGGTTATAATTTGGTATACGTGCTCGGTAGTTATACCAGAACTTGAAAAAATCCAGGAATCCCGGGGAACGTGGTTTGTTCATTTATTGAAGATTGTTAATCGATAATTATCGATTCACAGCGGTACTGATGCTTCTCTAAAAACTTGTTGCAAGTGAATTTCGAGTTCAAATTTGGTATACGTACTCAGTAGTTATACCAGAACTCAGAAAAATCTGGAAATCCCGGGGGACGTGGTTTGTTTATTCATCAAAAATTGTTAATCGATAATTATCGATTCACAGCGGTACTGATGATTCTCTAAAAACTTGTTGCAAGCGAATTTCGAGTTCAAATTTGGTATACGTACTCGGTTGTTCTACCAGAACTTGGAAAAAATTCGAGAAATGCCGGGGGACGTGGTTTGTTCATTTACTAAAAATTGGTAATGGATAATTATCGATTCACAGCGGTACTGATGCTTCTCTCAAAACTTGTTGCAATCGAATTTCGGGTTATAATCTGGTATACGTACTCGGTAGTTATACCAGAACTTGGAAAAATCTAGAAATCCCAAGGGACGTGGATTGTTCATTCATTGAAAATTGTTAATCGATGATTATCGATTCACAGCGGTACTGATGCTTTTCTAAAAACTTGTTGCAAGCGAATTTCGAGTTGAAATTCGGTATACGTACTCAGTAGTTATACCAGAACTTGGAAAAATCTAGAAATCCCGGGGGACGTGGTTTGTTTATTTATTGAAAATTGTTAATCGATAATTATCGATTCACAGCGGTACTGATGCTCCTCTAAAAACTTGTTGCAAGAGAATTTCGAGTTCAAATTTGGTATACGTACTCAGTAATTATACCAAAAATTGGAAAAATCTAATAATTCCGGGGAACCTGGTTTTTTTATCTATTAAGAATTGTTAATCGATAATCATCGATTCACAGCGGTACTGATGCTTCTCTAAAAACTCTTCGCGAGTGAATTCCGAGTTCAAATTTGGTATACGTACTCGGTAGTTATACCAGAACTTGGGAAAATCTAGAAATCCCAAGGGACGTGGTTTGTTCATTCATTGAAAATTGTTAATCGATAATTATCGATTCACAGCGGTACTAATGCTTTTCTAAAAACTTGTTGCAAGCGAATTTCGAGTTGAAATTTGGTATTCGTTTTCAGTAGATATACCAGAACTTGGAAAAATCTAGAAATCCCGGGGGACGTGGTTTGTTTATTTATTGAAAATTGTTAATAGATAATTATCGATTCACAGCGGTACTGATTCTCCTCTAAAAACTTGTTGCAACCGAATTTCAAGTCGAAATTCGGTATACGTACTCAGTAGTTGTACCAGAACTTGAAAAAATCTAGAAATTTCGGGGGACGTGGTTTGTTCATACATTGAGAATTGTTAATCGACAATTATCGATTCACAGCGGTACTGATGCTTCTCTGAAAACTTGTTGCAAGCGAATTTCAAGTACAAATTTGGTATACGTACTTAGTAGTTCTACCAGAACATGGCTAAAATTCGAGAAATACCGGGGAACGTGGTTTGGTTATTCATTAAAAATTGTTAATCGACAATTATCGATTCACAGCGGTACTGATGCTTTTCTAAAAACTTGTTGCAAGGGAATTTCGAGTTCAAATTTGGTATACGTACTCAGTAGTTATACCAGAACTCAGAAAAATCCGGAAATCCCGGGGGACGTGGTTTGTTTATTCATGAAATATTGTTAATCGATAATTATCGATACACAGCGGTACTGATACTCCTCTAAAAACTTGTTGCGAGGGAATTTAGGGTTTAAATTTGGTATACGTACTCAGTAGTTATACCAGAACTTGGAAAAATCTAGGAATACCGGGGGACGTGGTTTGGTTATTTATCAAAAATTGTTAATCGATGATTATCGATTCACATCGGTACTGATGCTTCTTTCAAAACTTGTCGCAAGCGAATTTCGAGTTCAAATTTGGTATACGTACTCAGTAGTTCTATCAGAAGATGGGAAAAATTCGAGAAATGCCGGGGGACGTGGTTTGTTTATTCAATTGAAATTGTTAATCGATAATTATCGATTCACAGCGGTACTGATGCTTCTCTAAAAACTCTTTGCGAGTGAATTCCGAGTTCAAATTTGGTATACGTACTCGGTAGTTATACCAGAACTTGGGAAAATCTAGAAATCCCAAGGGACGTGGTTTGTTCATTCATTGAAAATTGTTAATCGATAATTATCGATTCACAGCGGTACTGATGCTTTTCTAAAAACTTGTTGCAACCGAATTTCAAGTCGAAATTCGGTATACGTACTCAGTAGTTCTACCAGAACATGGCAAAAATTCGAGAAATACCGGGGGACGTTGTTTGGTTATTTATTAAAAATTGTTAATCGATAATTATCGATTCACAGCGGTACTGATGCTTCTCTGAAAACTTGTTGCAAGCGAATTTCGAGTACAAATTTGGTATACGTACTTAGTAGTTCTACCAGAACGTGGCAAAAATTCGAGAAATACCGGGGAACGTGGTTTGGTTATTTATTAAAAATTGTTAATCGACAATTATCGATTCACAGCGGTACTGATGCTTCTCTAAAAACTCTTTGCGAGTGAATTCCGAGTTCAAATTTGGAATACGTACTCGGTAGTTATACCAGAACTTGGGAAAATCTAGAAATCCCAAGGGACGTGGTTTGTTCATTCATTGAAAATTGTTAATCGATAATTATCGATTCACAGCGGTACTGATGCTTCTCTAAAAACTTGTTGCAAGCGAATTTCGAGTACAAATTTGGTATACGTACTTAGTAGTTCTACCAGAACATGGCAAAAATTCGAGAAATACCGAGGAACGTGGTTTGGTTATTTATTAAAAATTGTTAATCGACAATTATCGATTCACAGCGGTACTGATGCTCTTCTAAAAACTTGTTGCAAGGGAATTTCGAGTTGAAATTCAGTATACGTACTCAGTAGTTATACTGGAACTTGAAAAAAAATCGAGAAATGCTGGCGGATGTGGTTTGTTTATTTATTAAAAATTGTTAATCGATAATTATCGATTCACAGCGGTACTGATGCTTGTCTAAAAACTTGTTGCAAGCGAATTTCGATTTGAAATTTGGTGAACGTACTCAGTAGTTATACCAGAACTTGGAAAAATCTGGAAATCTCGGGGAACGTGGTTTGTTCATTTATCAAAAATTGTTAATCGATAATTATCGATTCACAGCGGTACTGATGCTTCTCTCAAAACTTGTTGCAAGCGAATTTCGGGTTATAATTTGGTATACGTGCTCGGTAGTTATACCAGAACTTGAAAAAATCCAGGAATCCCGGGGAACGTGGTTTGTTCATTTATTGAAGATTGTTAATCGATAATTATCGATTCACAGCGGTACTGATGCTTCTCTAAAAACTTGTTGCAAGTGAATTTCGAGTTCAAATTTGGTATACGTACTCAGTAGTTATACCAGAACTCAGAAAAATCTGGAAATCCCGGGGGACGTGGTTTGTTTATTCATCAAAAATTGTTAATCGATAATTATCGATTCACAGCGGTACTGATGATTCTCTAAAAACTTGTTGCAAGCGAATTTCGAGTTCAAATTTGGTATACGTACTCGGTTGTTCTACCAGAACTTGGAAAAAATTCGAGAAATGCCGGGGGACGTGGTTTGTTCATTTACTAAAAATTGGTAATGGATAATTATCGATTCACAGCGGTACTGATGCTTCTCTCAAAACTTGTTGCAATCGAATTTCGGGTTATAATCTGGTATACGTACTCGGTAGTTATACCAGAACTTGGAAAAATCTAGAAATCGCAAGGGACGTGGATTGTTCATTCATTGAAAATTGTTAATCGATAATTATCGATTCACAGCGGTACTGATGCTTTTCTAAAAACTTGTTGCAAGCGAATTTCGAGTTGAAATTCGGTATACGTACTCAGTAGTTATACCAGAACTTGGAAAAATCTAGAAATCCCGGGGGACGTGGTTTGTTTATTTATTGAAAATTGTTAATCGATAATTATCGATTCACAGCGGTACTGATGCTCCTCTAAAAACTTGTTGCAAGAGAATTTCGAGTTCAAATTTGGTATACGTACTCAGTAATTATACCAGAAATTGGAAAAATCTAATAATTCCGGGGAACCTGGTTTTTTTATCTATTAAGAATTGTTAATCGATAATCATCGATTCACAGCGGTACTGATGCTTCTCTAAAAACTCTTTGCGAGTGAATTCCGAGTTCAAATTTGGTATACGTACTCGGTAGTTATACCAGAACTTGGGAAAATCTAGAAATCCCAAGGGACGTGGTTTGTTCATTCATTGAAAATTGTTAATCGATAATTATCGATTCACAGCGGTACTAATGCTTTTCTAAAAACTTGTTGCAAGCGAATTTCGAGTTGAAATTTGGTATTCGTTTTCAGTAGATATACCAGAACTTGGAAAAATCTAGAAATCCCGGGGGACGTGGTTTGTTTATTTATTGAAAATTGTTAATAGATAATTATCGATTCACAGCGGTACTGATTCTTCTCTAAAAACTTGTTGCAACCGAATTTCAAGTCGAAATTCGGTATACGTACTCAGTAGTTGTACCAGAACTTGAAAAAATCTAGAAATTTCGGGGGACGTGGTTTGTTCATACATTGAGAATTGTTAATCGACAATTATCGATTCACAGCGGTACTGATGCTTCTCTGAAAACTTGTTGCAAGCGAATTTCGAGTACAAATTTGGTATACGTACTTAGTAGTTCTACCAGAACATGGCTAAAATTCGAGAAATACCGGGGAACGTGGTTTGGTTATTCATTAAAAATTGTTAATCGACAATTATCGATTCACAGCGGTACTGATGCTTTTCTAAAAACTCGTTGCAAGGGAATTTCGAGTTCAAATTTGGTATACGTACTCAGTAGTTATACCAGAACTCAGAAAAATCCGGAAATCCCGGGGGACGTGGTTTGTTTATTCATGAAATATTGTTAATCGATAATTATCGATACACAGCGGTACTGATACTCCTCTAAAAACTTGTTGCGAGGGAATTTAGGGTTTAAATTTGGTATACGTACTCAGTAGTTATACCAGAACTTGGAAAAATCTAGGAATACCGGGGGACGTGGTTTGGTTATTTATCAAAAATTGTTAATCGATGATTATCGATTCACATCGGTACTGATGCTTCTTTCAAAACTTGTCGCAAGCGAATTTCGAGTTCAAATTTGGTATACGTACTCAGTAGTTCTATCAGAAGATGGGAAAAATTCGAGAAATGCCGGGGGACGTGGTTTGTTTATTCAATTGAAATTGTTAATCGATAATTATCGATTCACAGCGGTACTGATGCTTCTCTAAAAACTCTTTGCGAGTGAATTCCGAGTTCAAATTTGGTATACGTACTCGGTAGTTATACCAGAACTTGGGAAAATCTAGAAATCCCAAGGGACGTGGTTTGTTCATTCATTGAAAATTGTTAATCGATAATTATCGATTCACAGCGGTACTGATGCTTTTCTAAAAACTTGTTGCAACCGAATTTCAAGTCGAAATTCGGTATACGTACTCAGTAGTTCTACCAGAACATGGCAAAAATTCGAGAAATACCGGGGGACGTTGTTTGGTTATTTATTAAAAATTGTTAATCGATAATTATCGATTCACAGCGGTACTGATGCTTCTCTGAAAACTTGTTGCAAGCGAATTTCGAGTACAAATTTGGTATACGTACTTAGTAGTTCTACCAGAACGTGGCAAAAATTCGAGAAATACCGGGGAACGTGGTTTGGTTATTTATTAAAAATTGTTAATCGACAATTATCGATTCACAGCGGTACTGATGCTTCTCTAAAAACTCTTTGCGAGTGAATTCCGAGTTCAAATTTGGTATACGTACTCGGTAGTTATACCAGAACTTGGGAAAATCTAGAAATCCCAAGGGACGTGGTTTGTTCATTCATTGAAAATTGTTAATCGATAATTATCGATTCACAGCGGTACTAATGCTTTTCTAAAAACTTGTTGCAAGCGAATTTCGAGTTGAAATTTGGTATTCGTTTTCAGTAGATATACCAGAACTTGGAAAAATCTAGAAATCCCGGGGGACGTGGTTTGTTTATTTATTGAAAATTGTTAATAGATAATTATCGATTCACAGCGGTACTGATTCTTCTCTAAAAACTTGTTGCAACCGAATTTCAAGTCGAAATTCGGTATACGTACTCAGTAGTTGTACCAGAACTTGAAAAAATCTAGAAATTTCGGGGGACGTGGTTTGTTCATACATTGAGAATTGTTAATCGACAATTATCGATTCACAGCGGTACTGATGCTTCTCTGAAAACTTGTTGCAAGCGAATTTCGAGTACAAATTTGGTATACGTACTTAGTAGTTCTACCAGAACATGGCTAAAATTCGAGAAATACCGGGGAACGTGGTTTGGTTATTCATTAAAAATTGTTAATCGACAATTATCGATTCACAGCGGTACTGATGCTTTTCTAAAAACTTGTTGCAAGGGAATTTCGAGTTCAAATTTGGTATACGTACTCAGTAGTTATACCAGAACTCAGAAAAATCCGGAAATCCCGGGGGACGTGGTTTGTTTATTCATGAAATATTGTTAATCGATAATTATCGATACACAGCGGTACTGATACTCCTCTAAAAACTTGTTGCGAGGGAATTTAGGGTTTAAATTTGGTATACGTACTCGGTTGTTCTACCAGAACTTGGAAAAAATTCGAGAAATGCCGGGGGACGTGGTTTGTTCATTTACTAAAAATTGGTAATGGATAATTATCGATTCACAGCGGTACTGATGCTTCTCTCAAAACTTGTTGCAATCGAATTTCGGGTTATAATCTGGTATACGTACTCGGTAGTTATACCAGAACTCAGAAAAATCTGGAAATCCCGGGGGACGTGGTTTGTTTATTCATCAAAAATTGTTAATCGATAATTATCGATTCACAGCGGTACTGATGATTCTCTAAAAACTTGTTGCAAGCGAATTTCGAGTTCAAATTTGGTATACGTACTCGGTTGTTCTACCAGAACTTGGAAAAAATTCGAGAAATGCCGGGGGACGTGGTTTGTTCATTTACTAAAAATTGGTAATGGATAATTATCGATTCACAGCGGTACTGATGCTTCTCTCAAAACTTGTTGCAATCGAATTTCGGGTTATAATCTGGTATACGTACTCGGTAGTTATACCAGAACTTGGAAAAATCTAGAAATCCCAAGGGACGTGGATTGTTCATTCATTGAAAATTGTTAATCGATGATTATCGATTCACAGCGGTACTGATGCTTTTCTAAAAACTTGTTGCAAGCGAATTTCGAGTTGAAATTCGGTATACGTACTCAGTAGTTATACCAGAACTTGGAAAAATCTAGAAATCCCGGGGGACGTGGTTTGTTTATTTATTGAAAATTGTTAATCGATAATTATCGATTCACAGCGGTACTGATGCTCCTCTAAAAACTTGTTGCAAGAGAATTTCGAGTTCAAATTTGGTATACGTACTCAGTAATTATACCAGAAATATGAAAAATCTAATAATTCCGGGGAACCTGGTTTTTTTATCTATTAAGAATTGTTAATCGATAATCATCGATTCACAGCGGTACTGATGCTTCTCTAAAAACTCTTCGCGAGTGAATTCCGAGTTCAAATTTGGTATACGTACTCGGTAGTTATACCAGAACTTGGGAAAATCTAGAAATCCCAAGGGACGTGGTTTGTTCATTCATTGAAAATTGTTAATCGATAATTATCGATTCACAGCGGTACTAATGCTTTTCTAAAAACTTGTTGCAAGCGAATTTCGAGTTGAAATTTGGTATTCGTTTTCAGTAGATATACCAGAACTTGGAAAAATCTAGAAATCCCGGGGGACGTGGTTTGTTTATTTATTGAAAATTGTTAATAGATAATTATCGATTCACAGCGGTACTGATTCTCCTCTAAAAACTTGTTGCAACCGAATTTCAAGTCGAAATTCGGTATACGTACTCAGTAGTTGTACCAGAACTTGAAAAAATCTAGAAATTTCGGGGGACGTGGTTTGTTCATACATTGAGAATTGTTAATCGACAATTATCGATTCACAGCGGTACTGATGCTTCTCTGAAAACTTGTTGCAAGCGAATTTCAAGTACAAATTTGGTATACGTACTTAGTAGTTCTACCAGAACATGGCTAAAATTCGAGAAATACCGGGGAACGTGGTTTGGTTATTCATTAAAAATTGTTAATCGACAATTATCGATTCACAGCGGTACTGATGCTTTTCTAAAAACTTGTTGCAAGGGAATTTCGAGTTCAAATTTGGTATACGTACTCAGTAGTTATACCAGAACTCAGAAAAATCCGGAAATCCCGGGGGACGTGGTTTGTTTATTCATGAAATATTGTTAATCGATAATTATCGATACACAGCGGTACTGATACTCCTCTAAAAACTTGTTGCGAGGGAATTTAGGGTTTAAATTTGGTATACGTACTCAGTAGTTATACCAGAACTTGGAAAAATCTAGGAATACCGGGGGACGTGGTTTGGTTATTTATCAAAAATTGTTAATCGATGATTATCGATTCACATCGGTACTGATGCTTCTTTCAAAACTTGTCGCAAGCGAATTTCGAGTTCAAATTTGGTATACGTACTCAGTAGTTCTATCAGAAGATGGGAAAAATTCGAGAAATGCCGGGGGACGTGGTTTGTTTATTCAATTGAAATTGTTAATCGATAATTATCGATTCACAGCGGTACTGATGCTTCTCTAAAAACTCTTTGCGAGTGAATTCCGAGTTCAAATTTGGTATACGTACTCGGTAGTTATACCAGAACTTGGGAAAATCTAGAAATCCCAAGGGACGTGGTTTGTTCATTCATTGAAAATTGTTAATCGATAATTATCGATTCACAGCGGTACTGATGCTTTTCTAAAAACTTGTTGCAACCGAATTTCAAGTCGAAATTCGGTATACGTACTCAGTAGTTCTACCAGAACATGGCAAAAATTCGAGAAATACCGGGGGACGTTGTTTGGTTATTTATTAAAAATTGTTAATCGATAATTATCGATTCACAGCGGTACTGATGCTTCTCTGAAAACTTGTTGCAAGCGAATTTCGAGTACAAATTTGGTATACGTACTTAGTAGTTCTACCAGAACGTGGCAAAAATTCGAGAAATACCGGGGAACGTGGTTTGGTTATTTATTAAAAATTGTTAATCGACAATTATCGATTCACAGCGGTACTGATGCTTCTCTAAAAACTCTTTGCGAGTGAATTCCGAGTTCAAATTTGGTATACGTACTCGGTAGTTATACCAGAACTTGGGAAAATCTAGAAATCCCAAGGGACGTGGTTTGTTCATTCATTGAAAATTGTTAATCGATAATTATCGATTCACAGCGGTACTGATGCTTCTCTAAAAACTTGTTGCAAGCGAATTTCGAGTACAAATTTGGTATACGTACTTAGTAGTTCTACCAGAACATGGCAAAAATTCGAGAAATACCGGGGAAC
The DNA here is from genome assembly GCA_963992785.1 of Tenthredo livida. Lineage (NCBI taxonomy): Eukaryota > Metazoa > Arthropoda > Insecta > Hymenoptera > Tenthredinidae > Tenthredo > Tenthredo livida. The sequence goes on along the minus strand of OZ023068.1, from coordinate 12,993,264 downwards.
GTGGTTTGGTTATTTATTAAAAATTGTTAATCGACAATTATCGATTCACAGCGGTACTGATGCTCTTCTAAAAACTTGTTGCAAGGGAATTTCGAGTTGAAATTCAGTATACGTACTCAGTAGTTATACTGGAACTTGAAAAAAAATCGAGAAATGCTGGCGGATGTGGTTTGTTTATTTATTAAAAATTGTTAATCGATAATTATCGATTCACAGCGGTACTGATGCTTGTCTAAAAACTTGTTGCAAGCGAATTTCGATTTGAAATTTGGTGAACGTACTCAGTAGTTATACCAGAACTTGGAAAAATCTGGAAATCTCGGGGAACGTGGTTTGTTCATTTATCAAAAATTGTTAATCGATAATTATCGATTCACAGCGGTACTGATGCTTCTCTCAAAACTTGTTGCAAGCGAATTTCGGGTTATAATTTGTTATACGTGCTCGAAAGTCATACCAGAACTTGAAAAAATCTAGGAATCCCGGGGGACGTGGTTTGTTCATTTATTGAAGATTGTTAATCGATAATTATCGATTCACAGCGGTACTGATGCTTCTCCAAAAACTCGTTGCAAGTGAATTTCGAGTTCAAATTTGGTATACGTACCCAGTAGTCATACCAGAACTCAGAAAAATCTGGAAATCCCGGGTAACGTGGTTTGTTTATTTATCAAAAATTGTGAATCGATAATTATCGATTCACAGCGGTACTGATGCTTCTCTCTAAACTTGTTGCAAGCGAATTTCGGGTTATAATTTGGTATACGTGCTCGGTAGTTATACCAGAACTTGAAAAAATCCAGGAATCCCGGGGAACGTGGTTTGTTCATTTATTGAAGATTGTTAATCGATAATTATCGATTCACAGCGGTACTGATGATTCTCTAAAAACTTGTTGCAAGCGAATTTCGAGTTCAAATTTGGTATACGTACTCGGTTGTTCTACCAGAACTTGGAAAAAATTCGAGAAATGCCGGGGGACGTGGTTTGTTCATTTACTAAAAATTGGTAATGGATAATTATCGATTCACAGCGGTACTGATGCTTCTCTCAAAACTTGTTGCAATCGAATTTCGGGTTATAATCTGGTATACGTACTCGGTAGTTATACCAGAACTTGGAAAAATCTAGAAATCGCAAGGGACGTGGATTGTTCATTCATTGAAAATTGTTAATCGATAATTATCGATTCACAGCGGTACTGATGCTTTTCTAAAAACTTGTTGCAAGCGAATTTCGAGTTGAAATTCGGTATACGTACTCAGTAGTTATACCAGAACTTGGAAAAATCTAGAAATCCCGGGGGACGTGGTTTGTTTATTTATTGAAAATTGTTAATCGATAATTATCGATTCACAGCGGTACTGATGCTCCTCTAAAAACTTGTTGCAAGAGAATTTCGAGTTCAAATTTGGTATACGTACTCAGTAATTATACCAGAAATTGGAAAAATCTAATAATTCCGGGGAACCTGGTTTTTTTATCTATTAAGAATTGTTAATCGATAATCATCGATTCACAGCGGTACTGATGCTTCTCTAAAAACTCTTTGCGAGTGAATTCCGAGTTCAAATTTGGTATACGTACTCGGTAGTTATACCAGAACTTGGGAAAATCTAGAAATCCCAAGGGACGTGGTTTGTTCATTCATTGAAAATTGTTAATCGATAATTATCGATTCACAGCGGTACTAATGCTTTTCTAAAAACTTGTTGCAAGCGAATTTCGAGTTGAAATTTGGTATTCGTTTTCAGTAGATATACCAGAACTTGGAAAAATCTAGAAATCCCGGGGGACGTGGTTTGTTTATTTATTGAAAATTGTTAATAGATAATTATCGATTCACAGCGGTACTGATTCTTCTCTAAAAACTTGTTGCAACCGAATTTCAAGTCGAAATTCGGTATACGTACTCAGTAGTTGTACCAGAACTTGAAAAAATCTAGAAATTTCGGGGGACGTGGTTTGTTCATACATTGAGAATTGTTAATCGACAATTATCGATTCACAGCGGTACTGATGCTTCTCTGAAAACTTGTTGCAAGCGAATTTCGAGTACAAATTTGGTATACGTACTTAGTAGTTCTACCAGAACATGGCTAAAATTCGAGAAATACCGGGGAACGTGGTTTGGTTATTCATTAAAAATTGTTAATCGACAATTATCGATTCACAGCGGTACTGATGCTTTTCTAAAAACTCGTTGCAAGGGAATTTCGAGTTCAAATTTGGTATACGTACTCAGTAGTTATACCAGAACTCAGAAAAATCCGGAAATCCCGGGGGACGTGGTTTGTTTATTCATGAAATATTGTTAATCGATAATTATCGATACACAGCGGTACTGATACTCCTCTAAAAACTTGTTGCGAGGGAATTTAGGGTTTAAATTTGGTATACGTACTCAGTAGTTATACCAGAACTTGGAAAAATCTAGGAATACCGGGGGACGTGGTTTGGTTATTTATCAAAAATTGTTAATCGATGATTATCGATTCACATCGGTACTGATGCTTCTTTCAAAACTTGTCGCAAGCGAATTTCGAGTTCAAATTTGGTATACGTACTCAGTAGTTCTATCAGAAGATGGGAAAAATTCGAGAAATGCCGGGGGACGTGGTTTGTTTATTCAATTGAAATTGTTAATCGATAATTATCGATTCACAGCGGTACTGATGCTTCTCTAAAAACTCTTTGCGAGTGAATTCCGAGTTCAAATTTGGTATACGTACTCGGTAGTTATACCAGAACTTGGGAAAATCTAGAAATCCCAAGGGACGTGGTTTGTTCATTCATTGAAAATTGTTAATCGATAATTATCGATTCACAGCGGTACTGATGCTTTTCTAAAAACTTGTTGCAACCGAATTTCAAGTCGAAATTCGGTATACGTACTCAGTAGTTCTACCAGAACATGGCAAAAATTCGAGAAATACCGGGGGACGTTGTTTGGTTATTTATTAAAAATTGTTAATCGATAATTATCGATTCACAGCGGTACTGATGCTTCTCTGAAAACTTGTTGCAAGCGAATTTCGAGTACAAATTTGGTATACGTACTTAGTAGTTCTACCAGAACGTGGCAAAAATTCGAGAAATACCGGGGAACGTGGTTTGGTTATTTATTAAAAATTGTTAATCGACAATTATCGATTCACAGCGGTACTGATGCTTCTCTAAAAACTCTTTGCGAGTGAATTCCGAGTTCAAATTTGGTATACGTACTCGGTAGTTATACCAGAACTTGGGAAAATCTAGAAATCCCAAGGGACGTGGTTTGTTCATTCATTGAAAATTGTTAATCGATAATTATCGATTCACAGCGGTACTGATGCTTCTCTAAAAACTTGTTGCAAGCGAATTTCGAGTACAAATTTGGTATACGTACTTAGTAGTTCTACCAGAACATGGCAAAAATTCGAGAAATACCGGGGAACGTGGTTTGGTTATTTATTAAAAATTGTTAATCGACAATTATCGATTCACAGCGGTACTGATGCTCTTCTAAAAACTTGTTGCAAGGGAATTTCGAGTTGAAATTCAGTATACGTACTCAGTAGTTATACTGGAACTTGAAAAAAAATCGAGAAATGCTGGCGGATGTGGTTTGTTTATTTATTAAAAATTGTTAATCGATAATTATCGATTCACAGCGGTACTGATGCTTGTCTAAAAACTTGTTGCAAGCGAATTTCGATTTGAAATTTGGTGAACGTACTCAGTAGTTATACCAGAACTTGGAAAAATCTGGAAATCTCGGGGAACGTGGTTTGTTCATTTATCAAAAATTGTTAATCGATAATTATCGATTCACAGCGGTACTGATGCTTCTCTCAAAACTTGTTGCAAGCGAATTTCGGGTTATAATTTGTTATACGTGCTCGAAAGTCATACCAGAACTTGAAAAAATCTAGGAATCCCGGGGGACGTGGTTTGTTCATTTATTGAAGATTGTTAATCGATAATTATCGATTCACAGCGGTACTGATGCTTCTCCAAAAACTCGTTGCAAGTGAATTTCGAGTTCAAATTTGGTATACGTACCCAGTAGTCATACCAGAACTCAGAAAAATCTGGAAATCCCGGGTAACGTGGTTTGTTTATTTATCAAAAATTGTGAATCGATAATTATCGATTCACAGCGGTACTGATGCTTCTCTCAAAACTTGTTGCAAGCGAATTTCGGGTTATAATTTGGTATACGTGCTCGGTAGTTATACCAGAACTTGAAAAAATCCAGGAATCCCGGGGAACGTGGTTTGTTCATTTATTGAAGATTGTTAATCGATAATTATCGATTCACAGCGGTACTGATGCTTCTCTAAAAACTTGTTGCAAGTGAATTTCGAGTTCAAATTTGGTATACGTACTCAGTAGTTATACCAGAACTCAGAAAAATCTGGAAATCCCGGGGGACGTGGTTTGTTTATTCATCAAAAATTGTTAATCGATAATTATCGATTCACAGCGGTACTGATGATTCTCTAAAAACTTGTTGCAAGCGAATTTCGAGTTCAAATTTGGTATACGTACTCGGTTGTTCTACCAGAACTTGGAAAAAATTCGAGAAATGCCGGGGGACGTGGTTTGTTCATTTACTAAAAATTGGTAATGGATAATTATCGATTCACAGCGGTACTGATGCTTCTCTCAAAACTTGTTGCAATCGAATTTCGGGTTATAATCTGGTATACGTACTCGGTAGTTATACCAGAACTTGGAAAAATCTAGAAATCGCAAGGGACGTGGATTGTTCATTCATTGAAAATTGTTAATCGATAATTATCGATTCACAGCGGTACTGATGCTTTTCTAAAAACTTGTTGCAAGCGAATTTCGAGTTGAAATTCGGTATACGTACTCAGTAGTTATACCAGAACTTGGAAAAATCTAGAAATCCCGGGGGACGTGGTTTGTTTATTTATTGAAAATTGTTAATCGATAATTATCGATTCACAGCGGTACTGATGCTCCTCTAAAAACTTGTTGCAAGAGAATTTCGAGTTCAAATTTGGTATACGTACTCAGTAATTATACCAGAAATTGGAAAAATCTAATAATTCCGGGGAACCTGGTTTTTTTATCTATTAAGAATTGTTAATCGATAATCATCGATTCACAGCGGTACTGATGCTTCTCTAAAAACTCTTTGCGAGTGAATTCCGAGTTCAAATTTGGTATACGTACTCGGTAGTTATACCAGAACTTGGGAAAATCTAGAAATCCCAAGGGACGTGGTTTGTTCATTCATTGAAAATTGTTAATCGATAATTATCGATTCACAGCGGTACTAATGCTTTTCTAAAAACTTGTTGCAAGCGAATTTCGAGTTGAAATTTGGTATTCGTTTTCAGTAGATATACCAGAACTTGGAAAAATCTAGAAATCCCGGGGGACGTGGTTTGTTTATTTATTGAAAATTGTTAATAGATAATTATCGATTCACAGCGGTACTGATTCTTCTCTAAAAACTTGTTGCAACCGAATTTCAAGTCGAAATTCGGTATACGTACTCAGTAGTTGTACCAGAACTTGAAAAAATCTAGAAATTTCGGGGGACGTGGTTTGTTCATACATTGAGAATTGTTAATCGACAATTATCGATTCACAGCGGTACTGATGCTTCTCTGAAAACTTGTTGCAAGCGAATTTCGAGTACAAATTTGGTATACGTACTTAGTAGTTCTACCAGAACATGGCTAAAATTCGAGAAATACCGGGGAACGTGGTTTGGTTATTCATTAAAAATTGTTAATCGACAATTATCGATTCACAGCGGTACTGATGCTTTTCTAAAAACTCGTTGCAAGGGAATTTCGAGTTCAAATTTGGTATACGTACTCAGTAGTTATACCAGAACTCAGAAAAATCCGGAAATCCCGGGGGACGTGGTTTGTTTATTCATGAAATATTGTTAATCGATAATTATCGATACACAGCGGTACTGATACTCCTCTAAAAACTTGTTGCGAGGGAATTTAGGGTTTAAATTTGGTATACGTACTCAGTAGTTATACCAGAACTTGGAAAAATCTAGGAATACCGGGGGACGTGGTTTGGTTATTTATCAAAAATTGTTAATCGATGATTATCGATTCACATCGGTACTGATGCTTCTTTCAAAACTTGTCGCAAGCGAATTTCGAGTTCAAATTTGGTATACGTACTCAGTAGTTCTATCAGAAGATGGGAAAAATTCGAGAAATGCCGGGGGACGTGGTTTGTTTATTCAATTGAAATTGTTAATCGATAATTATCGATTCACAGCGGTACTGATGCTTCTCTAAAAACTCTTTGCGAGTGAATTCCGAGTTCAAATTTGGTATACGTACTCGGTAGTTATACCAGAACTTGGGAAAATCTAGAAATCCCAAGGGACGTGGTTTGTTCATTCATTGAAAATTGTTAATCGATAATTATCGATTCACAGCGGTACTGATGCTTTTCTAAAAACTTGTTGCAACCGAATTTCAAGTCGAAATTCGGTATACGTACTCAGTAGTTCTACCAGAACATGGCAAAAATTCGAGAAATACCGGGGGACGTTGTTTGGTTATTTATTAAAAATTGTTAATCGATAATTATCGATTCACAGCGGTACTGATGCTTCTCTGAAAACTTGTTGCAAGCGAATTTCGAGTACAAATTTGGTATACGTACTTAGTAGTTCTACCAGAACGTGGCAAAAATTCGAGAAATACCGGGGAACGTGGTTTGGTTATTTATTAAAAATTGTTAATCGACAATTATCGATTCACAGCGGTACTGATGCTTCTCTAAAAACTCTTTGCGAGTGAATTCCGAGTTCAAATTTGGTATACGTACTCGGTAGTTATACCAGAACTTGGGAAAATCTAGAAATCCCAAGGGACGTGGTTTGTTCATTCATTGAAAATTGTTAATCGATAATTATCGATTCACAGCGGTACTAATGCTTTTCTAAAAACTTGTTGCAAGCGAATTTCGAGTTGAAATTTGGTATTCGTTTTCAGTAGATATACCAGAACTTGGAAAAATCTAGAAATCCCGGGGGACGTGGTTTGTTTATTTATTGAAAATTGTTAATAGATAATTATCGATTCACAGCGGTACTGATTCTTCTCTAAAAACTTGTTGCAACCGAATTTCAAGTCGAAAATCGGTATACGTACTCAGTAGTTGTACCAGAACTTGAAAAAATCTAGAAATTTCGGGGGACGTGGTTTGTTCATACATTGAGAATTGTTAATCGACAATTATCGATTCACAGCGGTACTGATGCTTCTCTGAAAACTTGTTGCAAGCGAATTTCGAGTACAAATTTGGTATACGTACTTAGTAGTTCTACCAGAACATGGCTAAAATTCGAGAAATACCGGGGAACGTGGTTTGGTTATTCATTAAAAATTGTTAATCGACAATTATCGATTCACAGCGGTACTGATGCTTTTCTAAAAACTTGTTGCAAGGGAATTTCGAGTTCAAATTTGGTATACGTACTCAGTAGTTATACCAGAACTCAGAAAAATCCGGAAATCCCGGGGGACGTGGTTTGTTTATTCATGAAATATTGTTAATCGATAATTATCGATACACAGCGGTACTGATACTCCTCTAAAAACTTGTTGCGAGGGAATTTAGGGTTTAAATTTGGTATACGTACTCAGTAGTTATACCAGAACTTGGAAAAATCTAGGAATACCGGGGGACGTGGTTTGGTTATTTATCAAAAATTGTTAATCGATGATTATCGATTCACATCGGTACTGATGCTTCTTTCAAAACTTGTCGCAAGCGAATTTCGAGTTCAAATTTGGTATACGTACTCAGTAGTTCTATCAGAAGATGGGAAAAATTCGAGAAATGCCGGGGGACGTGGTTTGTTTATTCAATTGAAATTGTTAATCGATAATTATCGATTCACAGCGGTACTGATGCTTCTCTAAAAACTCTTTGCGAGTGAATTCCGAGTTCAAATTTGGTATACGTACTCGGTAGTTATACCAGAACTTGGGAAAATCTAGAAATCCCAAGGGACGTGGTTTGTTCATTCATTGAAAATTGTTAATCGATAATTATCGATTCACAGCGGTACTGATGCTTTTCTAAAAACTTGTTGCAACCGAATTTCAAGTCGAAATTCGGTATACGTACTCAGTAGTTCTACCAGAACATGGCAAAAATTCGAGAAATACCGGGGGACGTTGTTTGGTTATTTATTAAAAATTGTTAATCGATAATTATCGATTCACAGCGGTACTGATGCTTCTCTGAAAACTTGTTGCAAGCGAATTTCGAGTACAAATTTGGTATACGTACTTAGTAGTTCTACCAGAACGTGGCAAAAATTCGAGAAATACCGGGGAACGTGGTTTGGTTATTTATTAAAAATTGTTAATCGACAATTATCGATTCACAGCGGTACTGATGCTTTTCTAAAAACTTGTTGCAAGGGAATTTCGAGTTCAAATTTGGTATACGTACTCAGTAGTTATACCAGAACTCAGAAAAATCCGGAAATCCCGGGGGACGTGGTTTGTTTATTCATGAAAAATTGTTAATCGATAATTATCGATTCACAGCGGTACTGATACTCCTCTAAAAACTTGTTGCGAGGGAATTTAGGGTTGAAATTTGGTATACGTACTCAGTAGTTATACCAGAACTTGGAAAAATCTAGGAATACCGGGGGACGTGGTTTGGTTATTTATCAAAAATTGTTAATCGATGATTATCGATTCACATCGGTACTGATGCTTCTTTTAAAACTTGTCGCAAGCGAATTTCGAGTTCAAATTTGGTATACGTACTCAGTAGTTCTATCAGAAGATGGAAAAAATTCGAGAAATGCCGGGGGACGTGGTTTGTTTATTCAATTAAAATTGTTAATCGATAATTATCGATTCACAGCGGTACTGATGCTTCTCTAAAAACTTGTTGGAAGCGAATTTCGGGTTAAAATTTGGTATACGTACTTCGAAGTTATACCAAAACTTGGAAAAATCTATAAATCCCGGGGGACGTGGTTTGTTCATTTATTAAAGATTGTTAATCGATAATTATCGATTCACAGCGGTACTGATTCTTCTCTAAAAATTTGTTGCAAGCGAATTTCGCGTTCAAATTTGGTATACGTACTCAGTAGTTCTACCAGAACATGGCAAAAATTCGAGAAATACCGGGGGACGTTGTTTGGTTATTTATTAAAAATTGTTAATCGATAATTATCGATTCACAGCGGTACTGATGCTTCTCTAAAAACTTGTTGCAAGCGAATTTCGAGTACAAATTTGGTATACGTACTTAGTAGTTCTACCAGAACATGGCAAAAATTCGAGAAATACCGGGGAACGTGGTTTGGTTATTTATTAAAAATTGTTAATCGACAATTATCGATTCACAGCGGTACTGATGCTCTTCTAAAAACTTGTTGCAAGGGAATTTCGAGTTGAAATTCAGTATACGTACTCAGTTGTTATACTGGAACTTGGAAAAAAATCGAGAAATGCTGGCGGATGTGGTTTGTTTATTTATTAAAAATTGTTAATCGATAATTATCGATTCACAGCGGTACTGATGCTTGTCTAAAAACTTGTTGCAAGCGAATTTCGATTTGAAATTTGGTGAACGTACTCAGTAGTTATACCAGAACTTGGAAAAATCTGGAAATCTCGGGGAATGTGGTTTGTTCATTTATCAAAAATTGTTAATCGATAATTATCGATTCACAGCGGTACTGATGCTTCTCTCAAAACTTGTTGCAAGCGAATTTCGGGTTATAATTTGTTATACGTGCTCGAAAGTCATACCAGAACTTGAAAAAATCTAGGAATCCCGGGGGACGTGGTTTGTTCATTTATTGAAGATTGTTAATCGATAATTATCGATTCACAGCGGTACTGATGCTTCTCCAAAAACTCGTTGCAAGTGAATTTCGAGTTCAAATTTGGTATACGTACCCAGTAGTCATACCAGAACTCAGAAAAATCTGGAAATCCCGGGTAACGTGGTTTGTTTATTTATCAAAAATTGTGAATCGATAATTATCGATTCACAGCGGTACTGATGCTTCTCTCAAAACTTGTTGCAAGCGAATTTCGGGTTATAATTTGGTATACGTGCTCGGTAGTTATACCAGAACTTGAAAAAATCCAGGAATCCCGGGGAACGTGGTTTGTTCATTTATTGAAGATTGTTAATCGATAATTATCGATTCACAGCGGTACTGATGCTTCTCTAAAAACTTGTTGCAAGTGAATTTCGAGTTCAAATTTGGTATACGTACTCAGTAGTTATACCAGAACTCAGAAAAATCTGGAAATCCCGGGGGACGTGGTTTGTTTATTCATCAAAAATTGTTAATCGATAATTATCGATTCACAGCGGTACTGATGATTCTCTAAAAACTTGTTGCAAGCGAATTTCGAGTTCAAATTTGGTATACGTACTCGGTTGTTCTACCAGAACTTGGAAAAAATTCGAGAAATGCCGGGGGACGTGGTTTGTTCATTTACTAAAAATTGGTAATGGATAATTATCGATTCACAGCGGTACTGATGCTTCTCTCAAAACTTGTTGCAATCGAATTTCGGGTTATAATCTGGTATACGTACTCGGTAGTTATACCAGAACTTGGAAAAATCTAGAAATCCCAAGGGACGTGGATTGTTCATTCATTGAAAATTGTTAATCGATAATTATCGATTCACAGCGGTACTGATGCTTTTCTAAAAACTTGTTGCAAGCGAATTTCGAGTTGAAATTCGGTATACGTACTCAGTAGTTATACCAGAACTTGGAAAAATCTAGAAATCCCGGGGGACGTGGTTTGTTTATTTATTGAAAATTGTTAATCGATAATTATCGATTCACAGCGGTACTGATGCTCCTCTAAAAACTTGTTGCAAGAGAATTTCGAGTTCAAATTTGGTATACGTACTCAGTAATTATACCAGAAATTGGAAAAATCTAATAATTCCGGGGAACCTGGTTTTTTTATCTATTAAGAATTGTTAATCGATAATCATCGATTCACAGCGGTACTGATGCTTCTCTAAAAACTCTTTGCGAGTGAATTCCGAGTTCAAATTTGGTATACGTACTCGGTAGTTATACCAGAACTTGGGAAAATCTAGAAATCCCAAGGGACGTGGTTTGTTCATTCATTGAAAATTGTTAATCGATAATTATCGATGCACAGCGGTACTGATGCTTCTCTGAAAACTTGTTGCAAGCGAATTTCGAGTACAAATTTGGTATACGTACTTAGTAGTTCTACCAGAACATGGCTAAAATTCGAGAAATACCGGGGAACGTGGTTTGGTTATTCATTAAAAATTGTTAATCGACAATTATCGATTCACAGCGGTACTGATGCTTTTCTAAAAACTTGTTGCAAGGGAATTTCGAGTTCAAATTTGGTATACGTACTCAGTAGTTATACCAGAACTCAGAAAAATCCGGAAATCCCGGGGGACGTGGTTTGTTTATTCATGAAAAATTGTTAATCGATAATTATCGATTCACAGCGGTACTGATACTCCTCTAAAAACTTGTTGCGAGGGAATTTAGGGTTGAAATTTGGTATACGTACTCAGTAGTTATACCAGAACTTGGAAAAATCTAGGAATACCGGGGGACGTGGTTTGGTTATTTATCAAAAATTGTTAATCGATGATTATCGATTCACATCGGTACTGATGCTTCTTTCAAAACTTGTCGCAAGCGAATTTCGAGTTCAAATTTGGTATACGTACTCAGTAGTTCTATCAGAAGATAGGAAAAATTCGAGAAATGCCGGGGGACGTCGTTTGTTTATTCAATTGAAATTGTTAATCGATAATTATCGATTCACAGCGGTACTGATGCTTCTCTAAAAACTTGTTGGAAGCGAATTTCGGGTTAAAATTTGGTATACGTACTTCGAAGTTATACCAAAACTTGGAAAAATGTATAAATCCCGGGGGACGTGGTTTGTTCATTTATTAAAAATTGTTAATCGATAATTATCGATTTACAGCGGTACTGATGCTTCTCCAAAAACTTGTTGCAAGCGAATTTCGAGTACAAATTTGGTATACGTACTTAGTAGTTCTACCAGAACATGGCAAAAATTCGAAAAATACCGGGGAACGTGGTTTGGTTATTTATTAAAAATTGTTAATCGACAATTATTGATTCACAGCGGCACTGATGCTTCTCTAAAAACTTGTTGCAAGCGAATTTCGAGTACAAATTTGGTATACGTGCTCGGTAGTTATACCAGAACTTGGAAAAATCCAGGAATCCCGGGGAACGTGGTTTGTTCATTCATCAAAAATTGTTAATCGATAATTATCGATTCACAGCGGTACTGATACTCCTCTAAAAACTTGTTGCGAGGGAATTTAGGGTTGAAATTTGGTATACGTACTCAGTAGTTATACCAGAACTTGGAAAAATCTAGGAATACCGGGGGACGTGGTTTGGTTATTTATCAAAAATTGTTAATCGATGATTATCGATTCACATCGGTACTGATGCTTCTTTTAAAACTTGTCGCAAGCGAATTTCGAGTTCAAATTTGGTATACGTACTCAGTAGTTCTATCAGAAGATGGAAAAAATTCGAGAAATGCCGGGGGACGTGGTTTGTTTATTCAATTAAAATTGTTAATCGATAATTATCGATTCACAGCGGTACTGATGCTTCTCTAAAAACTTGTTGGAAGCGAATTTCGGGTTAAAATTTGGTATACGTACTTCGAAGTTATACCAAAACTTGGAAAAATCTATAAATCTCGGGGGACGTGGTTTGTTCATTTATTAAAGATTGTTAATCGATAATTATCGATTCACAGCGGTACTGATTCTTCTCTAAAAATTTGTTGCAAGCGAATTTCGCGTTCAAATTTGGTATACGTACTCAGTAGTTCTACCAGAACATGGCAAAAATTCGAGAAATACCGGGGGACGTTGTTTGGTTATTTATTAAAAATTGTTAATCGATAATTATCGATTCACAGCGGTACTGATGCTTGTCTAAAAACTTGTTGCAAGCGAATTTCGAGTTCAAATTTGGTATACGTACCCAGTAGTCATACCAGAACTCAGAAAAATCTGGAAATCCCGGGTAACGTGGTTTGTTTATTTATCAAAAATTGTGAATCGATAATTATCGATTCACAGCGGTACTGATGCTTCTCTCAAAACTTGTTGCAAGCGAATTTCGGGTTATAATTTGGTATACGTGCTCGGTAGTTATACCAGAACTTGAAAAAATCCAGGAATCCCGGGGAACGTGGTTTGTTCATTTATTGAAGATTGTTAATCGATAATTATCGATTCACAGCGGTACTGATGCTTCTCTAAAAACTTGTTGCAAGTGAATTTCGAGTTCAAATTTGGTATACGTACTCAGTAGTTATACCAGAACTCAGAAAAATCTGGAAATCCCGGGGGACGTGGTTTGTTTATTCATCAAAAATTGTTAATCGATAATTATCGATTCACAGCGGTACTGATGATTCTCTAAAAACTTGTTGCAAGCGAATTTCGAGTTCAAATTTGGTATACGTACTCGGTTGTTCTACCAGAACTTGGAAAAAATTCGAGAAATGCCGGGGGACGTGGTTTGTTCATTTACTAAAAATTGGTAATGGATAATTATCGATTCACAGCGGTACTGATGCTTCTCTCAAAACTTGTTGCAATCGAATTTCGGGTTATAATCTGGTATACGTACTCGGTAGTTATACCAGAACTTGGAAAAATCTAGAAATCCCAAGGGACGTGGATTGTTCATTCATTGAAAATTGTTAATCGATAATTATCGATTCACAGCGGTACTGATGCTTTTCTAAAAACTTGTTGCAAGCGAATTTCGAGTTGAAATTCGGTATACGTACTCAGTAGTTATACCAGAACTTGGAAAAATCTAGAAATCCCGGGGGACGTGGTTTGTTTATTTATTGAAAATTGTTAATCGATAATTATCGATTCACAGCGGTACTGATGCTCCTCTAAAAACTTGTTGCAAGAGAATTTCGAGTTCAAATTTGGTATACGTACTCAGTAATTATACCAGAAATTGGAAAAATCTAATAATTCCGGGGAACCTGGTTTTTTTATCTATTAAGAATTGTTAATCGATAATCATCGATTCACAGCGGTACTGATGCTTCTCTAAAAACTCTTTGCGAGTGAATTCCGAGTTCAAATTTGGTATACGTACTCGGTAGTTATACCAGAACTTGGGAAAATCTAGAAATCCCAAGGGACGTGGTTTGTTCATTCATTGAAAATTGTTAATCGATAATTATCGATGCACAGCGGTACTGATGCTTCTCTGAAAACTTGTTGCAAGCGAATTTCGAGTACAAATTTGGTATACGTACTTAGTAGTTCTACCAGAACATGGCTAAAATTCGAGAAATACCGGGGAACGTGGTTTGGTTATTCATTAAAAATTGTTAATCGACAATTATCGATTCACAGCGGTACTGATGCTTTTCTAAAAACTTGTTGCAAGGGAATTTCGAGTTCAAATTTGGTATACGTACTCAGTAGTTATACCAGAACTCAGAAAAATCCGGAAATCCCGGGGACGTGGTTTGTTTATTCATGAAAAATTGTTAATCGATAATTATCGATTCACAGCGGTACTGATACTCCTCTAAAAACTTGTTGCGAGGGAATTTAGGGTTGAAATTTGGTATACGTACTCAGTAGTTATACCAGAACTTGGAAAAATCTAGGAATACCGGGGGACGTGGTTTGGTTATTTATCAAAAATTGTTAATCGATGATTATCGATTCACATCGGTACTGATGCTTCTTTCAAAACTTGTCGCAAGCGAATTTCGAGTTCAAATTTGGTATACGTACTCAGTAGTTCTATCAGAAGATAGGAAAAATTCGAGAAATGCCGGGGGACGTCGTTTGTTTATTCAATTGAAATTGTTAATCGATAATTATCGATTCACAGCGGTACTGATGCTTCTCTAAAAACTTGTTGGAAGCGAATTTCGGGTTAAAATTTGGTATACGTACTTCGAAGTTATACCAAAACTTGGAAAAATGTATAAATCCCGGGGGACGTGGTTTGTTCATTTATTAAAAATTGTTAATCGATAATTATCGATTTACAGCGGTACTGATGCTTCTCCAAAAACTTGTTGCAAGCGAATTTCGAGTACAAATTTGGTATACGTACTTAGTAGTTCTACCAGAACATGGCAAAAATTCGAAAAATACCGGGGAACGTGGTTTGGTTATTTATTAAAAATTGTTAATCGACAATTATCGATTCACAGCGGCACTGATGCTTCTCTAAAAACTTGTTGCAAGCGAATTTCGAGTACAAATTTGGTATACGTGCTCGGTAGTTATACCAGAACTTGGAAAAATCCAGGAATCCCGGGGAACGTGGTTTGTTCATTCATCAAAAATTGTTAATCGATAATTATCGATTCACAGCGGTACTGATGCATCTCTAAAAACTTGTTGCGAGCGAATTTTGGGTTACAATCTGGTATACGTAGTCAGTACTTCTACCAGAACATGGCAAAAATTCGAGAAATACCGGGGGACGTGGTTTGGTTATCTAATAAAAATTGTTAATCGATAATTATCGATTCACAGCGGTACTGATGCTTGTCTAAAAACTTGTTGCAAGCGAATTTCGATTTGAAATTTGGTGAACGTACTCAGTAGTTATACCAGAACTTGGAAAAATCTGGAAATCTCGGGGAACGTGGTTTGTTCATTTATCAAAAATTGTTAATCGATAATTATCGATTCACAGCGGTACTGATGCTTCTCTCAAAACTTGTTGCAAGCGAATTTCGGGTTATAATTTGTTATACGTGCTCGAAAGTCATACCAGAACTTGAAAAAATCTAGGAATCCCGGGGGACGTGGTTTGTTCATTTATTGAAGATTGTTAATCGATAATTATCGATTCACAGCGGTACTGATGCTTCTCCAAAAACTCGTTGCAAGTGAATTTCGAGTTCAAATTTGGTATACGTACCCAGTAGTCATACCAGAACTCAGAAAAATCTGGAAATCCCGGGTAACGTGGTTTGTTTATTTATCAAAAATTGTGAATCGATAATTATCGATTCACAGCGGTACTGATGCTTCTCTCAAAACTTGTTGCAAGTGAATTTCGAGTTCAAATTTGGTATACGTACTCAGTAGTTATACCAGAACTCAGAAAAATCTGGAAATCCCGGGGGACGTGGTTTGTTTATTTATCAAAAATTGTTAATCGATAATTATCGATTCACAGCGGTACTGATGATTCTCTAAAAACTTGTTGCAAGCGAATTTCGAGTTCAAATTTGGTATACGTACTCGGTTGTTCTACCAGAACTTGGAAAAAATTCGAGAAATGCCGGGGGACGTGGTTTGTTCATTTACTAAAAATTGGTAATGGATAATTATCGATTCACAGCGGTACTGATGCTTCTCTCAAAACTTGTTGCAATCGAATTTCGGGTTATAATCTGGTATACGTACTCGGTAGTTATACCAGAACTTGGAAAAATCTAGAAATCCCAAGGGACGTGGATTGTTCATTCATTGAAAATTGTTAATCGATAATTATCGATTCACAGCGGTACTGATGCTTTTCTAAAAACTTGTTGCAAGCGAATTTCGAGTTGAAATTCGGTATACGTACTCAGTAGTTATACCAGAACTTAGAAAAATCTAGAAATCCCGGGGCACGTGGTTTGTTTATTTATTGAAAATTGTTAATCGATAATTATCGATTCACAGCGGTACTGATGCTCCTCTAAAAACTTGTTGCAAGAGAATTTCGAGTTCAAATTTGGTATACGTACTCAGTAATTATACCAGAAATTGGAAAAATCTAATAATTCCGGGGAACCTGGTTTTTTTATCTATTAAGAATTGTTAATCGATAATCATCGATTCACAGCGGTACTGATGCTTCTCTAAAAACTCTTTGCGAGTGAATTCCGAGTTCAAATTTGGTATACGTACTCGGTAGTTATACCAGAACTTGGGAAAATCTAGAAATCCCAAGGGACGTGGTTTGTTCATTCATTGAAAATTGTTAATCGATAATTATCGATTCACAGCGGTACTGATGCTTTTCTAAAAACTTGTTGCAAGCGAATTTCGAGTTGAAATTTGGTATTCGTTTTCAGTAGATATACCAGAACTTGGAAAAATCTAGAAATCCCGGGGGACGTGGTTTGTTTATTTATTGAAAATTGTTAATAGATAATTATCGATTCACAGCGGTACTGATTCTTCTCTAAAAACTTGTTGCAACCGAATTTCAAGTCGAAATTCGGTATACGTACTCAGTAGTTGTACCAGAACTTGAAAAAATCTAGAAATCCCGGGGGACGTGGTTTGTTCATACATTGAGAATTGTTAATCGATAATTATCGATTCACAGCGGTACTGATGCTTCTCTGAAAACTTGTTGCAAGCGAATTTCGAGTACAAATTTGGTATACGTACTTAGTAGTTCTACCAGAACATGGCTAAAATTCGAGAAATACCGGGGAACGTGGTTTGGTTATTCATTAAAAATTGTTAATCGACAATTATCGATTCACAGCGGTACTGATGCTTTTCTAAAAACTTGTTGCAAGGGAATTTCGAGTTCAAATTTGGTATACGTACTCAGTAGTTATACCAGAACTCAGAAAAATCCGGAAATCCCGGGGGACGTGGTTTGTTTATTCATGAAAAATTGTTAATCGATAATTATCGATTCACAGCGGTACTGATACTCCTCTAAAAACTTGTTGCGAGGGAATTTAGGGTTGAAATTTGGTATACGTACTCAGTAGTTATACCAGAACTTGGAAAAATCTAGGAATACCGGGGGACGTGGTTTGGTTATTTATCAAAAATTGTTAATCGATGATTATCGATTCACATCGGTACTGATGCTTCTTTCAAAACTTGTCGCAAGCGAATTTCGAGTTCAAATTTGGTATACGTACTCAGTAGTTTCATCAGAAGATGGGAAAAATTCGAGAAATGCCGGGGGACGTGGTTTGTTTATTCAATTGAAATTGTTAATCGATAATTATCGATTCACAGCGGTACTGATGCTTCTCTAAAAACTTGTTGCAAGTGAATTTCGAGTTCAAATTTGGTATACGTACTCAGTAGTTATACCAGAACTCAGAAAAATCTGGAAATCCCGGGGGACGTGGTTTGTTTATTTATCAAAAATTGTTAATCGATAATTATCGATTCACAGCGGTACTGATGATTCTCTAAAAACTTGTTGCAAGCGAATTTCGAGTTCAAATTTGGTATACGTACTCGGTTGTTCTACCAGAACTTGGAAAAAATTCGAGAAATGCCGGGGGACGTGGTTTGTTCATTTACTAAAAATTGGTAATGGATAATTATCGATTCACAGCGGTACTGATGCTTCTCTCAAAACTTGTTGCAATCGAATTTCGGGTTATAATCTGGTATACGTACTCGGTAGTTATACCAGAACTTGGAAAAATCTAGAAATCCCAAGGGACGTGGATTGTTCATTCATTGAAAATTGTTAATCGATAATTATCGATTCACAACGGTACTGATGCTTTTCTAAAAACTTGTTGCAAGCGAATTTCGATTTGAAATTCGGTATACGTACTCAGTAGTTATACCAGAACTTGGAAAAATCTAGAAATCCCGGGGGACGTGGTTTGTTTATTTATTGAAAATTGTTAATCGATAATTATCGATTCACAGCGGTACTGATGCTCCTCTAAAAACTTGTTGCAAGAGAATTTCGAGTTCAAATTTGGTATACGTACTCAGTAATTATACCAGAAATTGGAAAAATCTAATAATTCCGGGGAACCTGGTTTTTTTATCTATTAAGAATTGTTAATCGATAATCATCGATTCACAGCGGTACTGATGCTTCTCTAAAAACTCTTTGCGAGTGAATTCCGAGTTCAAATTTGGTATACGTACTCGGTAGTTATACCAGAACTTGGGAAAATCTAGAAATCCCAAGGGACGTGGTTTGTTCATTCATTGAAAATTGTTAATCGATAATTATCGATTCACAGCGGTACTGATGCTTTTCTAAAAACTTGTTGCAAGCGAATTTCGAGTTGGAATTTGGTATTCGTTTTCAGTAGATATACCAGAACTCGGAAAAATCTAGAAATCCCGGGGGACGTGGTTTGTTTATTTATTGAAAATTGTTAATAGATAATTATCGATTCACAGTGGTACTGATTCTTCTCTAAAAACTTGTTGCAACCGAATTTCAAGTCGAAATTCGGTATACGTACTCAGTAGTTGTACCAGAACTTGAAAAAATCTAGAAATCCCGGGGGACGTGGTTTGTTCATACATTGAGAATTGTTCATCGATAATTATCGATTCACAGCGGTACTGATGCTTCTCTAAAAACTTGTTGGAAGCGAATTTCGGGTTAAAATTTGGTATACGTACTTCGAAGTTATACCAAAACTTGGAAAAATCTATAAATCCCGGGGGACGTGGTTTGTTCATTTATTAAAGATTGTTAATCGATAATTATCGATTCACAGCGGTACTGATTCTTCTCTAAAAATTTGTTGCAAGCGAATTTCGCGTTCAAATTTGGTATACGTACTCAGTAGTTCTACCAAAACTTGGAAAAATGTATAAATTCCGGGGGACGTGGTTTGTTCATTTATTAAAAATTGTTAATCGATAATTATCGATTTACAGCGGTACTGATGCTTCTCCAAAAACTTGTTGCAAGCGAATTTCGAGTACAAATTTGGTATACGTACTTAGTAGTTCTACCAGAACATGGCAAAAATTCGAAAAATACCGGGGAACGTGGTTTGGTTATTTATTAAAAATTGTTAATCGACAATTATCGATTCACAGCGGTACTGATGCTTCTCTAAAAACTTGTTGCAAGCGAATTTCGAGTACAAATTTGGTATACGTACTTAGTAGTTCTACCAGAACATGGCAAAAATTCGAGAAATACCGGGGAACGTGGTTTGGTTATTTATTAAAAATTGTTAATCGACAATTATCGATTCACAGCGGTACTGATGCTCTTCTAAAAACTTGTTGCAAGGGAATTTCGAGTTTAAATTCAGTATACGTACTCAGTAGTTATACTGGAACTTGGAAAAAAATCGAGAAATGCTGGCGGATGTGGTTTGTTTATTTATTAAAAATTGTTAATCGATAATTATCGATTCACAGCGGTACTGATGCTTGTCTAAAAACTTGTTGCAAGCGAATTTCGATTTGAAATTTGGTGAACGTACTCAGTAGTTATACCAGAACTTGGAAAAATCTGGAAATCTCGGGGAACGTGGTTTGTTCATTTATCAAAAATTGTTAATCGATAATTATCGATTCACAGCGGTACTGATGCTTCTCTCAAAACTTGTTGCAAGCGAATTTCGGGTTATAATTTGTTATACGTGCTCGAAAGTCATACCAGAACTTGAAAAAATCTAGGAATCCCGGGGGACGTGGTTTGTTCATTTATTGAAGATTGTTAATCGATAATTATCGATTCACAGCGGTACTGATTCTTCTCTAAAAATTTGTTGCAAGCGAATTTCGCGTTCAAATTTGGTATACGTACTCAGTAGTTCTACCAGAACATGGCAAAAATTCGAGAAATACCGGGGGACGTTGTTTGGTTATTTATTAAAAATTGTTAATCGATAATTATCGATTCACAGCGGTACTGATGCTTGTCTAAAAACTTGTTGCAAGCGAATTTCGAGTTCAAATTTGGTATACGTACCCAGTAGTCATACCAGAACTCAGAAAAATCTGGAAATCCCGGGTAACGTGGTTTGTTTATTTATCAAAAATTGTGAATCGATAATTATCGATTCACAGCGGTACTGATGCTTCTCTCAAAACTTGTTGCAAGCGAATTTCGGGTTATAATTTGGTATACGTGCTCGGTAGTTATACCAGAACTTGAAAAAATCCAGGAATCCCGGGGAACGTGGTTTGTTCATTTATTGAAGATTGTTAATCGATAATTATCGATTCACAGCGGTACTGATGCTTCTCTAAAAACTTGTTGCAAGTGAATTTCGAGTTCAAATTTGGTATACGTACTCAGTAGTTATACCAGAACTCAGAAAAATCTGGAAATCCCGGGGGACGTGGTTTGTTTATTCATCAAAAATTGTTAATCGATAATTATCGATTCATAGCGGTACTGATGATTCTCTAAAAACTTGTTGCAAGCGAATTTCGAGTTCAAATTTGGTATACGTACTCGGTTGTTCTACCAGAACTTGGAAAAAATTCGAGAAATGCCGGGGGACGTGGTTTGTTCATTTACTAAAAATTGGTAATGGATAATTATCGATTCACAGCGGTACTGATGCTTCTCTCAAAACTTGTTGCAATCGAATTTCGGGTTATAATCTGGTATACGTACTCGGTAATTATACCAGAACTTGGAAAAATCTAGAAATCCCAAGGGACGTGGATTGTTCATTCATTGAAAATTGTTAATCGATAATTATCGATTCACAGCGGTACTGATGCTTTTCTAAAAACTTGTTGCAAGCGAATTTCGAGTTGAAATTCGGTATACGTACTCAGTAGTTATACCAGAACTTGGAAAAATCTAGAAATCCCGGGGGACGTGGTTTGTTTATTTATTGAAAATTGTTAATCGATAATTATCGATTCACAGCGGTACTGATGCTCCTCTAAAAACTTGTTGCAAGAGAATTTCGAGTTCAAATTTGGTATACGTACTCAGTAATTATACCAGAAATTGGAAAAATCTAATAATTCCGGGGAACCTGGTTTTTTTATCTATTAAGAATTGTTAATCGATAATCATCGATTCACAGCGGTACTGATGCTTCTCTAAAAACTCTTTGCGAGTGAATTCCGAGTTCAAATTTGGTATACGTACTCGGTAGTTATACCAGAACTTGGGAAAATCTAGAAATCCCAAGGGACGTGGTTTGTTCATTCATTGAAAATTGTTAATCGATAATTATCGATGCACAGCGGTACTGATGCTTCTCTGAAAACTTGTTGCAAGCGAATTTCGAGTACAAATTTGGTATACGTACTTAGTAGTTCTACCAGAACATGGCTAAAATTCGAGAAATACCGGGGAACGTGGTTTGGTTATTCATTAAAAATTGTTAATCGACAATTATCGATTCACAGCGGTACTGATGCTTTTCTAAAAACTTGTTGCAAGGGAATTTCGAGTTCAAATTTGGTATACGTACTCAGTAGTTATACCAGAACTCAGAAAAATCCGGAAATCCCGGGGACGTGGTTTGTTTATTCATGAAAAATTGTTAATCGATAATTATCGATTCACAGCGGTACTGATACTCCTCTAAAAACTTGTTGCGAGGGAATTTAGGGTTGAAATTTGGTATACGTACTCAGTAGTTATACCAGAACTTGGAAAAATCTAGGAATACCGGGGGACGTGGTTTGGTTATTTATCAAAAATTGTTAATCGATGATTATCGATTCACATCGGTACTGATGCTTCTTTCAAAACTTGTCGCAAGCGAATTTCGAGTTCAAATTTGGTATACGTACTCAGTAGTTCTATCAGAAGATAGGAAAAATTCGAGAAATGCCGGGGGACGTCGTTTGTTTATTCAATTGAAATTGTTAATCGATAATTATCGATTCACAGCGGTACTGATGCTTCTCTAAAAACTTGTTGGAAGCGAATTTCGGGTTAAAATTTGGTATACGTACTTCGAAGTTATACCAAAACTTGGAAAAATGTATAAATCCCGGGGGACGTGGTTTGTTCATTTATTAAAAATTGTTAATCGATAATTATCGATTTACAGCGGTACTGATGCTTCTCCAAAAACTTGTTGCAAGCGAATTTCGAGTACAAATTTGGTATACGTACTTAGTAGTTCTACCAGAACATGGCAAAAATTCGAAAAATACCGGGGAACGTGGTTTGGTTATTTATTAAAAATTGTTAATCGACAATTATCGATTCACAGCGGCACTGATGCTTCTCTAAAAACTTGTTGCAAGCGAATTTCGAGTACAAATTTGGTATACGTGCTCGGTAGTTATACCAGAACTTGGAAAAATCCAGGAATCCCGGGGAACGTGGTTTGTTCATTCATCAAAAATTGTTAATCGATAATTATCGATTCACAGCGGTACTGATGCATCTCTAAAAACTTGTTGCGAGCGAATTTTGGGTTACAATCTGGTATACGTAGTCAGTACTTCTACCAGAACATGGCAAAAATTCGAGAAATACCGGGGGACGTGGTTTGGTTATCTAATAAAAATTGTTAATCGATAATTATCGATTCACAGCGGTACTGATGCTTGTCTAAAAACTTGTTGCAAGCGAATTTCGATTTGAAATTTGGTGAACGTACTCAGTAGTTATACCAGAACTTGGAAAAATCTGGAAATCTCGGGGAACGTGGTTTGTTCATTTATCAAAAATTGTTAATCGATAATTATCGATTCACAGCGGTACTGATGCTTCTCTCAAAACTTGTTGCAAGCGAATTTCGGGTTATAATTTGTTATACGTGCTCGAAAGTCATACCAGAACTTGAAAAAATCTAGGAATCCCGGGGGACGTGGTTTGTTCATTTATTGAAGATTGTTAATCGATAATTATCGATTCACAGCGGTACTGATGCTTCTCCAAAAACTCGTTGCAAGTGAATTTCGAGTTCAAATTTGGTATACGTACCCAGTAGTCATACCAGAACTCAGAAAAATCTGGAAATCCCGGGTAACGTGGTTTGTTTATTTATCAAAAATTGTGAATCGATAATTATCGATTCACAGCGGTACTGATGCTTCTCTCAAAACTTGTTGCAAGTGAATTTCGAGTTCAAATTTGGTATACGTACTCAGTAGTTATACCAGAACTCAGAAAAATCTGGAAATCCCGGGGGACGTGGTTTGTTTATTTATCAAAAATTGTTAATCGATAATTATCGATTCACAGCGGTACTGATGATTCTCTAAAAACTTGTTGCAAGCGAATTTCGAGTTCAAATTTGGTATACGTACTCGGTTGTTCTACCAGAACTTGGAAAAAATTCGAGAAATGCCGGGGGACGTGGTTTGTTCATTTACTAAAAATTGGTAATGGATAATTATCGATTCACAGCGGTACTGATGCTTCTCTCAAAACTTGTTGCAATCGAATTTCGGGTTATAATCTGGTATACGTACTCGGTAGTTATACCAGAACTTGGAAAAATCTAGAAATCCCAAGGGACGTGGATTGTTCATTCATTGAAAATTGTTAATCGATAATTATCGATTCACAGCGGTACTGATGCTTTTCTAAAAACTTGTTGCAAGCGAATTTCGAGTTGAAATTCGGTATACGTACTCAGTAGTTATACCAGAACTTAGAAAAATCTAGAAATCCCGGGGCACGTGGTTTGTTTATTTATTGAAAATTGTTAATCGATAATTATCGATTCACAGCGGTACTGATGCTCCTCTAAAAACTTGTTGCAAGAGAATTTCGAGTTCAAATTTGGTATACGTACTCAGTAATTATACCAGAAATTGGAAAAATCTAATAATTCCGGGGAACCTGGTTTTTTTATCTATTAAGAATTGTTAATCGATAATCATCGATTCACAGCGGTACTGATGCTTCTCTAAAAACTCTTTGCGAGTGAATTCCGAGTTCAAATTTGGTATACGTACTCGGTAGTTATACCAGAACTTGGGAAAATCTAGAAATCCCAAGGGACGTGGTTTGTTCATTCATTGAAAATTGTTAATCGATAATTATCGATTCACAGCGGTACTGATGCTTTTCTAAAAACTTGTTGCAAGCGAATTTCGAGTTGAAATTTGGTATTCGTTTTCAGTAGATATACCAGAACTTGGAAAAATCTAGAAATCCCGGGGGACGTGGTTTGTTTATTTATTGAAAATTGTTAATAGATAATTATCGATTCACAGCGGTACTGATTCTTCTCTAAAAACTTGTTGCAACCGAATTTCAAGTCGAAATTCGGTATACGTACTCAGTAGTTGTACCAGAACTTGAAAAAATCTAGAAATCCCGGGGGACGTGGTTTGTTCATACATTGAGAATTGTTAATCGATAATTATCGATTCACAGCGGTACTGATGCTTCTCTGAAAACTTGTTGCAAGCGAATTTCGAGTACAAATTTGGTATACGTACTTAGTAGTTCTACCAGAACATGGCTAAAATTCGAGAAATACCGGGGAACGTGGTTTGGTTATTCATTAAAAATTGTTAATCGACAATTATCGATTCACAGCGGTACTGATGCTTTTCTAAAAACTTGTTGCAAGGGAATTTCGAGTTCAAATTTGGTATACGTACTCAGTAGTTATACCAGAACTCAGAAAAATCCGGAAATCCCGGGGGACGTGGTTTGTTTATTCATGAAAAATTGTTAATCGATAATTATCGATTCACAGCGGTACTGATACTCCTCTAAAAACTTGTTGCGAGGGAATTTAGGGTTGAAATTTGGTATACGTACTCAGTAGTTATACCAGAACTTGGAAAAATCTAGGAATACCGGGGGACGTGGTTTGGTTATTTATCAAAAATTGTTAATCGATGATTATCGATTCACATCGGTACTGATGCTTCTTTCAAAACTTGTCGCAAGCGAATTTCGAGTTCAAATTTGGTATACGTACTCAGTAATTTCATCAGAAGATGGGAAAAATTCGAGAAATGCCGGGGGACGTGGTTTGTTTATTCAATTGAAATTGTTAATCGATAATTATCGATTCACAGCGGTACTGATGCTTCTCTAAAAACTTGTTGCAAGTGAATTTCGAGTTCAAATTTGGTATACGTACTCAGTAGTTATACCAGAACTCAGAAAAATCTGGAAATCCCGGGGGACGTGGTTTGTTTATTTATCAAAAATTGTTAATCGATAATTATCGATTCACAGCGGTACTGATGATTCTCTAAAAACTTGTTGCAAGCGAATTTCGAGTTCAAATTTGGTATACGTACTCGGTTGTTCTACCAGAACTTGGAAAAAATTCGAGAAATGCCGGGGGACGTGGTTTGTTCATTTACTAAAAATTGGTAATGGATAATTATCGATTCACAGCGGTACTGATGCTTCTCTCAAAACTTGTTGCAATCGAATTTCGGGTTATAATCTGGTATACGTACTCGGTAGTTATACCAGAACTTGGAAAAATCTAGAAATCCCAAGGGACGTGGATTGTTCATTCATTGAAAATTGTTAATCGATAATTATCGATTCACAACGGTACTGATGCTTTTCTAAAAACTTGTTGCAAGCGAATTTCGATTTGAAATTCGGTATACGTACTCAGTAGTTATACCAGAACTTGGAAAAATCTAGAAATCCCGGGGGACGTGGTTTGTTTATTTATTGAAAATTGTTAATCGATAATTATCGATTCACAGCGGTACTGATGCTCCTCTAAAAACTTGTTGCAAGAGAATTTCGAGTTCAAATTTGGTATACGTACTCAGTAATTATACCAGAAATTGGAAAAATCTAATAATTCCGGGGAACCTGGTTTTTTTATCTATTAAGAATTGTTAATCGATAATCATCGATTCACAGCGGTACTGATGCTTCTCTAAAAACTCTTTGCGAGTGAATTCCGAGTTCAAATTTGGTATACGTACTCGGTAGTTATACCAGAACTTGGGAAAATCTAGAAATCCCAAGGGACGTGGTTTGTTCATTCATTGAAAATTGTTAATCGATAATTATCGATTCACAGCGGTACTGATGCTTTTCTAAAAACTTGTTGCAAGCGAATTTCGAGTTGGAATTTGGTATTCGTTTTCAGTAGATATACCAGAACTCGGAAAAATCTAGAAATCCCGGGGGACGTGGTTTGTTTATTTATTGAAAATTGTTAATAGATAATTATCGATTCACAGTGGTACTGATTCTTCTCTAAAAACTTGTTGCAACCGAATTTCAAGTCGAAATTCGGTATACGTACTCAGTAGTTGTACCAGAACTTGAAAAAATCTAGAAATCCCGGGGGACGTGGTTTGTTCATACATTGAGAATTGTTCATCGATAATTATCGATTCACAGCGGTACTGATGCTTCTCTAAAAACTTGTTGGAAGCGAATTTCGGGTTAAAATTTGGTATACGTACTTCGAAGTTATACCAAAACTTGGAAAAATCTATAAATCCCGGGGGACGTGGTTTGTTCATTTATTAAAGATTGTTAATCGATAATTATCGATTCACAGCGGTACTGATTCTTCTCTAAAAATTTGTTGCAAGCGAATTTCGCGTTCAAATTTGGTATACGTACTCAGTAGTTCTACCAAAACTTGGAAAAATGTATAAATCCCGGGGGACGTGGTTTGTTCATTTATTAAAAATTGTTAATCGATAATTATCGATTTACAGCGGTACTGATGCTTCTCCAAAAACTTGTTGCAAGCGAATTTCGAGTACAAATTTGGTATACGTACTTAGTAGTTCTACCAGAACATGGCAAAAATTCGAAAAATACCGGGGAACGTGGTTTGGTTATTTATTAAAAATTGTTAATCGACAATTATCGATTCACAGCGGTACTGATGCTTCTCTAAAAACTTGTTGCAAGCGAATTTCGAGTACAAATTTGGTATACGTACTTAGTAGTTCTACCAGAACATGGCAAAAATTCGAGAAATACCGGGGAACGTGGTTTGGTTATTTATTAAAAATTGTTAATCGACAATTATCGATTCACAGCGGTACTGATGCTCTTCTAAAAACTTGTTGCAAGGGAATTTCGAGTTTAAATTCAGTATACGTACTCAGTAGTTATACTGGAACTTGGAAAAAAATCGAGAAATGCTGGCGGATGTGGTTTGTTTATTTATTAAAAATTGTTAATCGATAATTATCGATTCACAGCGGTACTGATGCTTGTCTAAAAACTTGTTGCAAGCGAATTTCGATTTGAAATTTGGTGAACGTACTCAGTAGTTATACCAGAACTTGGAAAAATCTGGAAATCTCGGGGAACGTGGTTTGTTCATTTATCAAAAATTGTTAATCGATAATTATCGATTCACAGCGGTACTGATGCTTCTCTCAAAACTTGTTGCAAGCGAATTTCGGGTTATAATTTGTTATACGTGCTCGAAAGTCATACCAGAACTTGAAAAAATCTAGGAATCCCGGGGGACGTGGTTTGTTCATTTATTGAAGATTGTTAATCGATAATTATCGATTCACAGCGGTACTGATGCTTCTCCAAAAACTCGTTGCAAGTGAATTTCGAGTTCAAATTTGGTATACGTACCCAGTAGTCATACCAGAACTCAGAAAAATCTGGAAATCCCGGGTAACGTGGTTTGTTTATTTATCAAAAATTGTGAATCGATAATTATCGATTCACAGCGTTACTGATGCTTCTCTCAAAACTTGTTGCAAGTGAATTTCGAGTTCAAATTTGGTATACGTACTCAGTAGTTATACCAGAACTCAGAAAAATCTGGAAATCCCGGGGGACGTGGTTTGTTTATTTATCAAAAATTGTTAATCGATAATTATCGATTCACAGCGGTACTGATGATTCTCTAAAAACTTGTTGCAAGCGAATTTCGAGTTCAAATTTGGTATACGTACTCGGTTGTTCTACCAGAACTTGGAAAAAATTCGAGAAATGCCGGGGGACGTGGTTTGTTCATTTACTAAAAATTGGTAATGGATAATTATCGATTCACAGCGGTACTGATGCCTCTCTCAAAACTTGTTGCAATCGAATTTCGGGTTATAATCTGGTATACGTACTCGGTAGTTATACCAGAACTTGGAAAAATCTAGAAATCCCAAGGGACGTGGATTGTTCATTCATTGAAAATTGTTAATCGATAATTATCGATTCACAGCGGTACTGATGCTTTTCTAAAAACTTGTTGCAAGCGAATTTCGAGTTGAAATTCGGTATACGTACTCAGTAGTTATACCAGAACTTAGAAAAATCTAGAAATCCCGGGGCACGTGGTTTGTTTATTTATTGAAAATTGTTAATCGATAATTATCGATTCACAGCGGTACTGATGCTCCTCTAAAAACTTGTTGCAAGAGAATTTCGAGTTCAAATTTGGTATACGTACTCAGTAATTATACCAGAAATTGGAAAAATCTAATAATTCCGGGGAACCTGGTTTTTTTATCTATTAAGAATTGTTAATCGATAATCATCGATTCACAGCGGTACTGATGCTTCTCTAAAAACTCTTTGCGAGTGAATTCCGAGTTCAAATTTGGTATACGTACTCGGTAGTTATACCAGAACTTGGGAAAATCTAGAAATCCCAAGGGACGTGGTTTGTTCATTCATTGAAAATTGTTAATCGATAATTATCGATTCACAGCGGTACTAATGCTTTTCTAAAAACTTGTTGCAAGCGAATTTCGAGTTGAAATTTGGTATTCGTTTTCAGTAGATATACCAGAACTTGGAAAAATCTAGAAATCCCGGGGGACGTGGTTTGTTTATTTATTGAAAATTGTTAATAGATAATTATCGATTCACAGCGGTACTGATTCTTCTCTAAAAACTTGTTGCAACCGAATTTCAAGTCGAAATTCGGTATACGTACTCAGTAGTTGTACCAGAACTTGAAAAAATCTAGAAATCCCGGGGGACGTGGTTTGTTCATACATTGAGAATTGTTAATCGATAATTATCGATTCACAGCGGTACTGATGCTTCTCTGAAAACTTGTTGCAAGCGAATTTCGAGTACAAATTTGGTATACGTACTTAGTAGTTCTACCAGAACATGGCTAAAATTCGAGAAATACCGGGGAACGTGGTTTGGTTATTCATTAAAAATTGTTAATCGACAATTATCGATTCACAGCGGTACTGATGCTTTTCTAAAAACTTGTTGCAAGGGAATTTCGAGTTCAAATTTGGTATACGTACTCAGTAGTTATACCAGAACTCAGAAAAATCCGGAAATCCCGGGGGACGTGGTTTGTTTATTCATGAAAAATTGTTAATCGATAATTATCGATTCACAGCGGTACTGATACTCCTCTAAAAACTTGTTGCGAGGGAATTTAGGGTTGAAATTTGGTATACGTACTCAGTAGTTATACCAGAACTTGGAAAAATCTAGGAATACCGGGGGACGTGGTTTGGTTATTTATCAAAAATTGTTAATCGATGATTATCGATTCACATCGGTACTGATGCTTCTTTCAAAACTTGTCGCAAGCGAATTTCGAGTTCAAATTTGGTATACGTACTCAGTAGTTCTATCAGAAGATGGGAAAAATTCGAGAAATGCCGGGGGACGTGGTTTGTTTATTCAATTGAAATTGTTAATCGATAATTATCGATTCACAGCGGTACTGATGCTTCTCTGAAAACTTGTTGCAAGTGAATTTCGAGTTCAAATTTGGTATACGTACTCAGTAGTTATACCAGAACTCAGAAAAATCTGGAAATCCCGGGGGACGTGGTTTGTTTATTTATCAAAAATTGTTAATCGATAATTATCGATTCACAGCGGTACTGATGATTCTCTAAAAACTTGTTGCAAGCGAATTTCGAGTTCAAATTTGGTATACGTACTCGGTTGTTCTACCAGAACTTGGAAAAAATTCGAGAAATGCCGGGGGACGTGGTTTGTTCATTTACTAAAAATTGGTAATGGATAATTATCGATTCACAGCGGTACTGATGCTTCTCTCAAAACTTGTTGCAATCGAATTTCGGGTTATAATCTGGTATACGTACTCGGTAGTTATACCAGAACTTGGAAAAATCTAGAAATCCCAAGGGACGTGGATTGTTCATTCATTGAAAATTGTTAATCGATAATTATCGATTCACAGCGGTACTGATGCTTTTCTAAAAACTTGTTGCAAGCGAATTTCGATTTGAAATTCGGTATACGTACTCAGTAGTTATACCAGAACTTGGAAAAATCTAGAAATCCCGGGGGACGTGGTTTGTTTATTTATTGAAAATTGTTAATCGATAATTATCGATTCACAGCGGTACTGATGCTCCTCTAAAAACTTGTTGCAAGAGAATTTCGAGTTCAAATTTGGTATACGTACTCAGTAATTATACCAGAAATTGGAAAAATCTAATAATTCCGGGGAACCTGGTTTTTTTATCTATTAAGAATTGTTAATCGATAATCATCGATTCACAGCGGTACTGATGCTTCTCTAAAAACTCTTTGCGAGTGAATTCCGAGTTCAAATTTGGTATACGTACTCGGTAGTTATACCAGAACTTGGGAAAATCTAGAAATCCCAAGGGACGTGGTTTGTTCATTCATTGAAAATTGTTAATCGATAATTATCGATTCACAGCGGTACTGATGCTTTTCTAAAAACTTGTTGCAAGCGAATTTCGAGTTGAAATTTGGTATTCGTTTTCAGTAGATATACCAGAACTTGGAAAAATCTAGAAATCCCGGGGGACGTGGTTTGTTTATTTATTGAAAATTGTTAATAGATAATTATCGATTCACAGCGGTACTGATTCTTCTCTAAAAACTTGTTGCAACCGAATTTCAAGTCGAAATTCGGTATACGTACTCAGTAGTTGTACCAGAACTTGAAAAAATCTAGAAATCCCGGGGGACGTGGTTTGTTCATACATTGAGAATTGTTAATCGATAATTATCGATTCACAGCGGTACTGATGCTTCTCTAAAAACTTGTTGGAAGCGAATTTCGGGTTAAAATTTGGTATACGTACTTCGAAGTTATACCAAAACTTGGAAAAATCTATAAATCCCGGGGGACGTGGTTTGTTCATTTATTAAAGATTGTTAATCGATAATTATCGATTCACAGCGGTACTGATTCTTCTCTAAAAATTTGTTGCAAGCGAATTTCGCGTTCAAATTTGGTATACGTACTCAGTAGTTCTACCAGAACATGGCAAAAATTCGAGAAATACCGGGGGACGTTGTTTGGTTATTTATTAAAAATTGTTAATCGATAATTATCGATTCACAGCGGTACTGATGCTTCTCTGAAAACTTGTTGCAAGCGAATTTCGAGTACAAATTTGGTATACGTACTTAGTAGTTCTACCAGAACATGGCAAAAATTCGAGAAATACCGGGGAACGTGGTTTGGTTATTTATTAAAAATTGTTAATCGACAATTATCGATTCACAGCGGTACTGATGCTTTTCTAAAAACTCGTTGCAAGGGAATTTCGAGTTCAAATTTGGTATACGTACTCAGTAGTTATACCAGAACTCAGAAAAATCCGGAAATCCCGGGGGACGTGGTTTGTTTATTCATGAAAAATTGTTAATCGATAATTATCGATTCACAGCGGTACTGATGCTTCTCTAAAAACTTGTTGCAAGTGAATTTCGAGTTCAAATTTGGTATACGTACTCAGTAGTTATACCAGAACTCAGAAAAATCTGGAAATCCCGGGGGACGTGGTTTGTTTATTTATCAAAAATTGTTAATCGATAATTATCGATTCACAGCGGTACTGATGATTCTCTAAAAACTTGTTGCAAGCGAATTTCGAGTTCAAATTTGGTATACGTACTCGGTTGTTCTACCAGAACTTGGAAAAAATTCGAGAAATGCCGGGGGACGTGGTTTGTTCATTTACTAAAAATTGGTAATGGATAATTATCGATTCACAGCGGTACTGATGCTTCTCTCAAAACTTGTTGCAATCGAATTTCGGGTTATAATCTGGTATACGTACTCGGTAGTTATACCAGAACTTGGAAAAATCTAGAAATCCCAAGGGACGTGGATTGTTCATTCATTGAAAATTGTTAATCGATAATTATCGATTCACAGCGGTACTGATGCTTTTCTAAAAACTTGTTGCAAGCGAATTTCGATTTGAAATTCGGTATACGTACTCAGTAGTTATACCAGAACTTGGAAAAATCTAGAAATCCCGGGGGACGTGGTTTGTTTATTTATTGAAAATTGTTAATCGATAATTATCGATTCACAGCGGTACTGATGCTCCTCTAAAAACTTGTTGCAAGAGAATTTCGAGTTCAAATTTGGTATACGTACTCAGTAATTATACCAGAAATTGGAAAAATCTAATAATTCCGGGGAACCTGGTTTTTTTATCTATTAAGAATTGTTAATCGATAATCATCGATTCACAGCGGTACTGATGCTTCTCTAAAAACTCTTTGCGAGTGAATTCCGAGTTCAAATTTGGTATACGTACTCGGTAGTTATACCAGAACTTGGGAAAATCTAGAAATCCCAAGGGACGTGGTTTGTTCATTCATTGAAAATTGTTAATCGATAATTATCGATTCACAGCGGTACTGATGCTTTTCTAAAAACTTGTTGCAAGCGAATTTCGAGTTGAAATTTGGTATTCGTTTTCAGTAGATATACCAGAACTTGGAAAAATCTAGAAATCCCGGGGGACGTGGTTTGTTTATTTATTGAAAATTGTTAATAGATAATTATCGATTCACAGCGGTACTGATTCTTCTCTAAAAACTTGTTGCAACCGAATTTCAAGTCGAAATTCGGTATACGTACTCAGTAGTTGTACCAGAACTTGAAAAAATCTAGAAATCCCGGGGGACGTGGTTTGTTCATACATTGAGAATTGTTAATCGATAATTATCGATTCACAGCGGTACTGATGCTTCTCTAAAAACTTGTTGGAAGCGAATTTCGGGTTAAAATTTGGTATACGTACTTCGAAGTTATACCAAAACTTGGAAAAATCTATAAATCCCGGGGGACGTGGTTTGTTCATTTATTAAAGATTGTTAATCGATAATTATCGATTCACAGCGGTACTGATTCTTCTCTAAAAATTTGTTGCAAGCGAATTTCGCGTTCAAATTTGGTATACGTACTCAGTAGTTCTACCAGAACATGGCAAAAATTCGAGAAATACCGGGGGACGTTGTTTGGTTATTTATTAAAAATTGTTAATCGATAATTATCGATTCACAGCGGTACTGATGCTTCTCTGAAAACTTGTTGCAAGCGAATTTCGAGTACAAATTTGGTATACGTACTTAGTAGTTCTACCAGAACATGGCAAAAATTCGAGAAATACCGGGGAACGTGGTTTGGTTATTTATTAAAAATTGTTAATCGACAATTATCGATTCACAGCGGTACTGATGCTTTTCTAAAAACTCGTTGCAAGGGAATTTCGAGTTCAAATTTGGTATACGTACTCAGTAGTTATACCAGAACTCAGAAAAATCCGGAAATCCCGGGGGACGTGGTTTGTTTATTCATGAAAAATTGTTAATCGATAATTATCGATTCACAGCGGTACTGATGCTTCTCTAAAAACTTGTTGCAAGTGAATTTCGAGTTCAAATTTGGTATACGTACTTAGTAGTTATACCAGAACTCAGAAAAATCTGGAAATCCCGGGGGACGTGGTTTGTTTATTTATCAAAAATTGTTAATCGATAATTATCGATTCACAGCGGTACTGATGATTCTCTAAAAACTTGTTGCAAGCGAATTTCGAGTTCAAATTTGGTATACGTACTCGGTTGTTCTACCAGAACTTGGAAAAAATTCGAGAAATGCCGGGGGACGTGGTTTGTTCATT
Organism: Tenthredo livida; assembly: GCA_963992785.1. Lineage (NCBI taxonomy): Eukaryota > Metazoa > Arthropoda > Insecta > Hymenoptera > Tenthredinidae > Tenthredo > Tenthredo livida. The sequence continues at coordinate 12,958,735 of OZ023068.1, read as the reverse complement.
TACTAAAAATTGGTAATGGATAATTATCGATTCACAGCGGTACTGATGCTTCTCTCAAAACTTGTTGCAATCGAATTTCGGGTTATAATCTGGTATACGTACTCGGTAGTTATACCAGAACTTGGAAAAATCTAGAAATCCCAAGGGACGTGGATTGTTCATTCATTGAAAATTGTTAATCGATAATTATCGATTCACAGCGGTACTGATGCTTTTCTAAAAACTTGTTGCAAGCGAATTTCGAGTTGAAATTCGGTATACGTACTCAGTAGTTATACCAGAACTTGGAAAAATCTAGAAATCCCGGGGGACGTGGTTTGTTTATTTATTGAAAATTGTTAATCGATAATTATCGATTCACAGCGGTACTGATGCTCCTCTAAAAACTTGTTGCAAGAGAATTTCGAGTTCAAATTTGGTATACGTACTCAGTAATTATACCAGAAATTGGGAAAATCTAATAATTCCGGGGAACCTGGTTTTTTTATCTATTAAGAATTGCTAATCGATAATCATCGATTCACAGCGGTACTGATGCTTCTCTAAAAACTCTTTGCGAGTGAATTCCGAGTTCAAATTTGGTATACGTACTCGGTAGTTATACCAGAACTTGGGAAAATCTAGAAATCCCAAGGGACGTGGTTTGTTCATTCATTGAAAATTGTTAATCGATAATTATCGATTCACAGCGGTACTGATGCTTGTCTAAAAACTTGTTGCAAGCGAATTTCAATTTAAAATTTGGTATACGTACTCAGTAGTTATACCAGAACTTGGAAAAATCTGGAAATCTCGGGCAACGTGGTTTGTTCATTCATTAAAAATTGTTAATCGATAATTATCGATTCACAGCGGTACTGATGCTTCTCTCAAAACTTGGTGCAAGCGAATTTCGCGTTATAATTTGGTATACGTGCTCGGTAGTTATACCAGAACTTGGAAAAATCTAGGAATACCGGGGGACGTGGTTTAGTTATTTATTAAAAATTGTTAATCGATAATTATCGATTCAGAGCGGTACTGATGCTTCTCTAAAAACTTGTTGCAAGTGTATTTCGAGTTGAAATTTGGTATACGTACTCAGTAGTTATACCAGAACTCAGAAAAATCCGGAAATCCCGGGGGACGTGGTTTGTTTATTCATGAAAAATTGTTAATCGATAATTATCGATTCACAGCGGTACTGATACTTCTCTAAAAACTTGTTGCGAGGGAATTTAGGGTTGAAATTTGGTATACGTACGCAGTAGTTATACTGGAACTTGGAAAAAAATCAAGAGATGCCGGCGGATGCGGTTTGTTTATTTATTAAAAATTGTTGATCGATAATTATCGATTCACAGCGGTACTGATGCTTCTCTAAAAACTTGTTGCCAGTGAATTTCGAGTTCAAATTTGGTATACGTACTCAGTAGTTATACCGGAACTCAGAAAAATCTGGAAATCCCGGGGGACGTGGTTTGTTCATTTATCAAAAATTGTTAATCGATAATTATCGATTCACAGCGGTACTGATGCTCCTCTCAAAACTTGTTGCAAGCGAATTTCGGGTTACAATTTGGTATACGTACTCAGTATCCATACCAGAACTTGAAAAAATCTATAAATCCCGGGGGACGTGGTTTGTTCATTTATTAAAGATTGTTAATCGATAATTATCGATTCACAGCGGTACTGATACTTCTCTAAAAACTTGTTGCGAGGGAATTTAGGGTTGAAATTTGGTATACGTACTCAGTAGTTATACTGGAACTTGGAAAAAAATCAAGAAATGCCGGCGGATGCGGTTTGTTTATTTATTAAAAATTGTTAATCGATAATTATCGATTCACAGCGGTACTGATGCTTCTCTCAAAACTTGTTGCAAGTGAATTTCGGGTTACAATTTGGTATACGTACTCAGTATTCATACCAGAACTTGAAAAAATCTATAAATCCCGGGGGACGTGGTTTGTTCATTTATTAAAGATTGTTAATCGATAATTATCGATTCACAGCGGTACTGATTCTTCTCTAAAAATTTGTTGCAAGCGAATTTTGCGTTCAAATTTGGTATACGTACTCAGTAGTTCTACCAGAACATGGCAAAAATTCGAGAAATACCGGGGGACGTTGTTTGGTTATTTATTAAAAATTGTTAATCGATAATTATCGATTCACAGCGGTACTGATGCTTCTCTAAAAACTTGTTGCAAGCGAATTTCGAGTACAAATTTGGTATACGTACTTAGTAGTTCTACCAGAACATGGCAAAAATTCGAGAAATACCGGGGAACGTGGTTTGGTTATTTATTAAAAATTGTTAATCGACAATTATCGATTCACAGCGGTACTGATGCTTTTCTAAAAACTTGTTGCAAGGGAATTTCAGATTGAAATTTGGTATACGTACTCAGTAGTTATACTGGAACTTGGAAAAAAATCGAGAAATGCTGGCGGATGTGGTTTGTTCATTTATTAAAAATTGTTAATCGATAATTATCGATTCACAGCGGTACTGATGCTTGTCTAAAAACTTGCTGCAAGCGAATTTCAATTTAAAATTTGGTATACGTACTCAGTAGTTATGCCAGAACTTGGAAAAATCTGGAAATCTCGGGGAACGTGGTTTGTTCATTTATCAAAAATTGTTAATCGATAATTATCGATTCACAGCGGTACTGATGCTTCTCTCAAAACTTGTTGCAAGCGAATTTCAGGTTATAATTTGGGATACGTGCTCGGTAGTTATACCAGAACTTGGAAAAACCTAGGAATACCGGGGGACGTGGTTTGGTTATTTATTAAAAATTGGTAATCGATAATTATCGATTCAGAGCGGTACTGATGCTTCTCTAAAAACTTGTTGCAAGTGAATTTCGAGTTCAAATTTGGTATACGTACTCAGTAGTTATACCAGAACTCAGAAAAATCCGGAAATCCCGGGGGACGTGGTTTGTTTATTCATGAAAAATTGTTAATCGATAATTATCGATTCACAGCGGTACTGATACTTCTCTAAAAACTTGTTGCGAGGGAATTTAGGGTTGAAATTTGGTATACGTACTCAGTAGTTATACTGCAACTTGGAAAAAAATCGAGAAATGCCGGCGGATGCGGTTTGTTTATTTATTAAAAATTGTTAATCGATAATTATCGATTCACAGCGGTACTGATGCTTGTCTAAAAACTTGTTGCAAGCAAATTTCGATTCAAAATTTGGTATACGTACTCAGTAGTTATACCAGAACTTGCAAAAATCTGGAAATCTCGGGGGACGTGGTTTGTTTATTTATCAAAAATTGTTAATCGATAATTATCGATTCACAGCGGTACTGATGCTTCTCTCAAAACTTGTTGCAAGCGAATTTCGGGTTATAATTTTTCATACGTGCTCGAAAGTCATACCAGAACTTGAAAAAATCTAGGAATCCCGGGGGACGTGGTTTGTTCATTTATTGAAGATTGTTAATCGATATTTATCGATTCACAGCGGTACTGATGCTTCTCTAAAAACTTGTTGCAATCGAATTTCGAGTTCAAATTTGGTATACGTACTCAGTAGTTCCACCAGATCATGGCAAAAATTCGAGAAATGCCGGGGGACGTGGTTTGTTTATTCATTAAAAATTGTTAATCGATAATTATCGATTCACAGCGGTACTGATGCTTCTCTAAAAACTTGTTGGCAGCGAATTTCGGGTTAAAATTTGGTATACGTACTTCGTAGTTATACTAAAACTTGGAAAAATCTATAAATCCCGGGGGACGTGGTTTGTTCATTTATTAAAGATTGTTAATCGATAATTATCGATTCACAGCGGTACTGATTCTTCTCTAAAAATTTGTTGCAAGCGAATTTCGCGTTCAAATTTGGTATACGTACTTAGTAGTTCTACCAGAACATGGCAAAAATCCGAGAAATACCGGGGAACGTGGTTTGGTTATTTATTAAAAATTGTTAATCGACAATTATCGATTCACAGCGGTACTGATGCTTTTCTAAAAACTTGTTGCAAGGGAATTTCGGGTTGAAATTTAGTATACGTACTCAGTAGTTATACTGGAACTTGGGAAAAAATCGAGAAATGCTGGCGGATGTGGTTTGTTTATTTATTAAAAATTGTTAATCGATAATTATCGATTCACAGCGGTACTGATGCTTGTCTAAAAACTTGTTGCAAGCGAATTTCAATTTAAAATTTGGTATACGTACTCAGTAGTTATACCAGAACTTGGAAAAATCTGGAAATTTCGGGGAACGTGGTTTGTTCATTCATCAAAAATTGTTAATCGATAATTATCGATTCACAGCGGTACTGATGCTTCTCTCAAAACTTGTTGCAAGCGAATTTCGCGTTATAATTCGGTATACGTGCTCGGTAGTTATACCAGAACTTGCAAAAATCTAGGAATACCGGGGGACGTGGTTTGGTTATTTATTAAAAATTGTTAATCGATAATTATCGATTCAGAGCGGTACTGATGCTTCTCTCAAAACTTGTTGCAAGTGAATTTCGAGTTGAAATTTGGTATACGTACTCAGTAGTTATACCAGAACTCAGAAAAATCCGGAAATCCCGGGGGACGTGGTTTGTTTATTCATGAAAAATTGTTAATCGATAATTATCGATTCACAGCGGTACTGATACTTCTCTAAAAACTTGTTGCGAGGGAATTTAGGGTTGAAATTTGATATACGTACGCAGTAGTTATACTGGAACTTGGAAAAAAATCAAGAGATGCCGGCGGATGCGGTTTGTTTATTTATTAAAAATTGTTGATCGATAATTATCGATTCACAGCGGTACTGATGCTTGTCTAAAAACTTGTTGCAAGCAAATTTCGATTCAAAATTTGGTATACGTACTCAGTAGTTATACCAGAACTTGCAAAAATCTGGAAATCTCGGGGGACGTGGTTTGTTTATTTATCAAAAATTGTTAATCGAGAATTATCGATTCACAGCGGTACTGATGCTTCTCTCAAAACTTGTTGCAAGCGAATTTCGGGTTATAATTTTTTATACGTGCTCGAAAGTCATACCAGAACTTGAAAAAATCTAGGAATCCCGGGGGACGTGGTTTGTTCATTTATTGAAGATTGTTAATCGATATTTATCGATTCACAGCGGTACTGATGCTTCTCTAAAAACTTGTTGCAATCGAATTTCGAGTTCAAATTTGGTATACGTACTCAGTAGTTCCACCAGATCATGGCAAAAATTCGAGAAATGCCGGGGGACGTGGTTTGTTTATTCATTAAAAATTGTTAATCGATAATTATCGATTCACAGCGGTACTGATGCTTCTCTAAAAACTTGTTGGCAGCGAATTTCGGGTTAAAATTTGGTATACGTACTTCGTAGTTATACTAAAACTTGGAAAAATCTATAAATCCCGGGGGACGTGGTTTGTTCATTTATTAAAGATTGTTAATCGATAATTATCGATTCACAGCGGTACTGATTCTTCTCTAAAAATTTGTTGCAAGCGAATTTCGCGTTCAAATTTGGTATACGTACTTAGTAGTTCTACCAGAACATGTCAAAAATCCGAAAAATACCGGGGAACGTGGTTTGGTTATTTATTAAAAATTGTTAATCGACAATTATCGATTCACAGCGGTACTGATGCTTTTCTAAAAACTTGTTGCAAGGGAATTTCGGGTTGAAATTTAGTATACGTACTCAGTAGTTATACTGGAACTTGGGAAAAAATCGAGAAATGCTGGCGGATGTGGTTTGTTTATTTATTAAAAATTGTTAATCGATAATTATCGATTCACAGCGGTACTGATGCTTGTCTAAAAACTTGTTGCAAGCGAATTTCAATTTAAAATTTGGTATACGTACTCAGTAGTTATACCAGAACTTGGAAAAATCTGGAAATCTCGGGGAACGTGGTTTGTTCATTCATCAAAAATTGTTAATCGATAATTATCGATTCACAGCGGTACTGATGCTTCTCTCAAAACTTGTTGCAAGCGAATTTCGCGTTATAATTCGGTATACGTGCTCGGTAGTTATACCAGAACTTGCAAAAATCTAGGAATACCGGGGGACGTGGTTTGGTTATTTATTAAAAATTGTTAATCGATAATTATCGATTCAGAGCGGTACTGATGCTTCTCTAAAAACTTGTTGCAAGTGAATTTCGAGTTGAAATTTGGTATACGTACTCAGTAGTTATACCAGAACTCAGAAAAATCCGGAAATCCCGGGGGACGTGGTTTGTTTATTCATGAAAAATTGTTAATCGATAATTATCGATTCACAGCGGTACTGATACTTCTCTAAAAACTTGTTGCGAGGGAATTTAGGGTTGAAATTTGGTATACGTACGCAGTAGTTATACTGGAACTTGGAAAAAAATCAAGAGATGCCGGCGGATGCGGTTTGTTTATTTATTAAAAATTGTTGATCGATAATTATCGATTCACAGCGGTACTGATGCTTGTCTAAAAACTTGTTGCAAGCAAATTTCGATTCAAAATTTGGTATACGTACTCAGTAGTTATACCAGAACTTGCAAAAATCTGAAAATCTCGGGGGACGTGGTTTGTTTATTTATCAAAAATTGTTAATCGATAATTATCGATTCACAGCGGTACTGATGCTTCTCTCAAAACTTGTTGCAAGCGAATTTCGGGTTATAATTTTTTATACGTGCTCGAAAGTCATACCAGAACTTGAAAAAATCTAGGAATCCCGGGGGACGTGGTTTGTTCATTTATTGAAGATTGTTAATCGATATTTATCGATTCACAGCGGTACTGATGCTTCTCTAAAAACTTGTTGCAATCGAATTTCGAGTTCAAATTTGGTATACGTACTCAGTAGTTCCACCAGATCATGGCAAAAATTCGAGAAATGCCGGGGGACGTGGTTTGTTTATTCATTAAAAATTGTTAATCGATAATTATCGATTCACAGCGGTACTGATGCTTCTCTAAAAACTTGTTGGCAGCGAATTTCGGGTTAAAATTTGGTATACGTACTTCGTAGTTATACTAAAACTTGGAAAAATCTATAAATCCCGGGGGACGTGGTTTGTTCATTTATTAAAGATTGTTAATCGATAATTATCGATTCACAGCGGTACTGATTCTTCTCTAAAAATTTGTTGCAAGCGAATTTCGCGTTCAAATTTGGTATACGTACTTAGTAGTTCTATCAGAACATGGCAAAAATCCGAAAAATACCGGGGAACGTGGTTTGGTTATTTATTAAAAATTGTTAATCGACAATTATCGATTCACAGCGGTACTGATGCTTTTCTAAAAACTTGTTGCAAGGGAATTTCGGGTGTAAATTTAGTATACGTACTCAGTAGTTATACTGGAACTTGGAAAAAAATCGAGAAATGCTGGCGGATGTGGTTTGTTTATTTATTAAAAATTGTTAATCGATAATTATCGATTCACAGCGGTACTGATGCTTGTCTAAAAACTTGTTGCAAGCGAATTTCAATTTAAAATTTGGTATACGTACTCAGTAGTTATACCAGAACTTGGAAAAATCTGGAAATCTCGGGGAACGTGGTTTGTTCATTCATCAAAAATTGTTAATCGATAATTATCGATTCACAGCGGTACTGATGCTTCTCTCAAAACTTGTTGCAAGCGAATTTCGCGTTATAATTTGGTATACGTGCTCGGTTGTTATACCAGAACTTGGAAAAATCTAGGAATACCGGGGGACGTGGTTTGGTTATTTATTAAAAATTGTTAATCGATAATTATCGATTCAGAGCGGTACTGATGCTTCTCTAAAAACTTGTTGCAAGTGAATTTCGAGTTGAAATTTGGTATACGTACTCAGTAGTTATACCAGAACTCAGAAAAATCCGGAAATCCCGGGGGACGTGGTTTGTTTATTCATGAAAAATTGTTAATCGATAATTATCGATTCACAGCGGTACTGATACTTCTCTAAAAACTTGTTGCGAGGGAATTTAGGGTTGAAATTTGGTATACGTACGCAGTAGTTATACTGGAACTTGGAAAAAAATCAAGAGATGCCGGCGGATGCGGTTTGTTTATTTATTAAAAATTGTTGATCGATAATTATCGATTCACAGCGGTACTGATGCTTCTCTAAAAACTTGTTGCAAGTGAATTTCGAGTTCAAATTTGGTATACGTACTCAGTAGTTATACCAGAACTTAGAAAAATCTGGAAATCCCGGGGGACGTGGTTTGTTCATTTATCAAAAATTGTTAATCGATAATTATCGATTCACAGCGGTACTGATGCTTCTCTCAAAACTTGTTGCAAGCGAATTTCGGGTTACAATTTGGTATACGTACTCAGTATCCATACCAGAACTTGAAAAAATCTATAAATCCCGGGGGACGTGGTTTGTTCATTTATTAAAGATTGTTAATCGATAATTATCGATTCACAGCGGTACTGATACTTCTCTAAAAACTTGTTGCGAGGGAATTTAGGGTTGAAATTTGGTATACGTACTCAGTAGTTATACTGGAACTTGGAAAAAAATCAAGAAATGCCGGCGGATGCGGTTTGTTTATTTATTAAAAATTGTTAATCGATAATTATCGATTCACAGCGGTACTGATGCTTCTCTCAAAACTTGTTGCAAGCGAATTTCGGGTTACAATTTGGTATACGTACTCAGTATTCATACCAGAACTTGAAAAAATCTATAAATCCCGGGGGACGTGGTTTGTTCATTTATTAAAGATTGTTAATCGATAATTATCGATTCACAGCAGTACTGATTCTTCTCTAAAAATTTGTTGCAAGCGAATTTTGCGTTCAAATTTGGTATACGTACTCAGTAGTTCTACCAGAACATGGCAAAAATTCGAGAAATACCGGGGGACGTTGTTTGGTTATTTATTAAAAATTGTTAATCGATAATTATCGATTCACAGCGGTACTGATGCTTCTCTAAAAACTTGTTGCAAGCGAATTTCGAGTACAAATTTGGTATACGTACTTAGTAGTTCTACCAGAACATGGCAAAAATTCGAGAAATACCGGGGAACGTGGTTTGGTTATTTATTAAAAATTGTTAATCGACAATTATCGATTCACAGCGGTACTGATGCTTTTCTAAAAACTTGTTGCAAGGGAATTTCGGATTGAAATTTGGTATACGTACTCAGTAGTTATACTGGGACTTGAAAAAAAATCGAGAAATGCTGGCGGATGTGGTTTGTTCATTTATTAAAAATTGTTAATCGATAATTATCGATTCACAGCGGTACTGATGCTTGTCTAAAAACTTGCTGCAAGCGAATTTCAATTTAAAATTTGGTATACGTACTCAGTAGTTATGCCAGAACTTGGAAAAATCTGGAAATCTCGGGGAACGTGGTTTGTTCATTTATCAAAAATTGTTAATCGATAATTATCGATTCACAGCGGTACTGATGCTTCTCTCAAAACTTGTTGCAAGCGAATTTCAGGTTATAATTTGGGATACGTGCTCGGTAGTTATACCAGAACTTGGAAAAACCTAGGAATACCGGGGGACGTGGTTTGGTTATTTATTAAAAATTGGTAATCGATAATTATCGATTCAGAGCGGTACTAATGCTTTTCTAAAAACTTGTTGCAAGTGAATTTCGAGTTCAAATTTGGTATACGTACTCAGTAGTTATACCAGAACTCAGAAAAATCCGGAAATCCCGGGGGACGTGGTTTGTTTATTCATGAAAAATTGTTAATCGATAATTATCGATTCACAGCGGTACTGATACTTCTCTAAAAACTTGTTGCGAGGGAATTTAGGGTTGAAATTTGGTATACGTACTCAGTAGTTATACTGCAACTTGGAAAAAAATCGAGAAATGCCGGCGGATGCGGTTTGTTTATTTATTAAAAATTGTTAATCGATAATTATCGATTCACAGCGGTACTGATGCTTGTCTAAAAACTTGTTGCAAGCAAATTCCGATTTAAAATTTGGTATACGTATTCAGTAGTTATACCAGAACTCGCAAAAATCTGGAAATCTCGGCGGACGTGGTTTGTTTATTTATCAAAAATTGTTAATCGATAATTATCGATTCACAGCGGTACTGATGCTTCTCTCAAAACTTGTCGCAAGCGAATTTCGGGTTATAATTTGTTATACGTGCTCGAAAGTCATACCAGAACTTGAGAAAATCTAGGAATCCCGTGGGACGTGGTTTGTTCATTTATTGAAGATTGTTAATCGATAATTATCGATTCACAGCGGTACTGATGCTTCTCTAAAAACTTGTTGCAAGTGAATTTCGAGTTCAAATTTGGTATACGTACTCAGTAGTTATACCAGAACTCAGAAAAATCTGGAAATCCCGGGGGACGTGGTTTGTTTATTTATCAAAAATTGTTAATCGATAATTATCGATTCACAGCGGTACTGATGCTTTTCTCAAAACTTGTTGCAAGCGAATTTCGGGTGACAATTTGGTATACGTACTCAGTATTCATACCAGAACTTGAAAAAATCTATAAATCCCGGGGGACGTGGTTTGTTCATTTATTAAAGATTGTTAATCGATAATTATCGATTCACAGCGGTACTGATACTTCTCTAAAAACTTGTTGCGAGGGAATTTAGGGTTGAAATTTGGTATACGTACTCAGTAGTTATACTGGAACTTGGAAAAAAATCAAGGAATGCCGGCGGATGCGGTTTGTTTATTTATTAAAAATTGTTAATCGATAATTATCGATTCACAGCGGTACTGATGCTTCTCTAAAAACTTGTTCCAAGTGAATTTCGAGTTCAAATTTGGTATACGTACTCAGTAGTTATACCAGAACTCAGAAAAATCTGGAAATCCCGGGGGACGTGGTTTGTTTATTTATCAAAAATTGTTAATCGATAATTATCGATTCACAGCGGTACTGATGCTTCTCTCAAAACTTGTTGCAAGCGAATTTCGGGTTACAATTTGGTATACGTACTCAGTAGTTATACCAGAACTCAGAAAAATCTGGAAATCCCGGGGGACGTGGTTTGTTTATTTATCAAAAATTGCTAATCGATAATTATCGATTCACAGCGGTACTGATGCTTTTCTCAAAACTTGTTGCAAGCGAATTTCGGGTGACAATTTGGTATACGTACTCAGTATTCATACCAGAACTTGAAAAAATCTATAAATCCCGGGGGACGTGGTTTGTTCATTTATTAAAGATTGTTAATCGATAATTATCGATTCACAGCGGTACTGATTCTTCTCTAAAAATTTGTTGCAAGCGAATTTCGCGTTCAAATTTGAGATATGTACTCAGTAGTTCTACCAGAACATGGCAAAAATTCGAGAAATACCGGGGGACGTGGTTTGGTTATTTATTAAAAATTGTTAATCGATAATTATCGATTCAGAGCGGTACTGATGCTTCTCTAAAAACTTGTTGCAAGCGAATTTCGAGTACAAATTTGGTATACGTACTTAGTAGTTCTACCAGAACATGGCAAAAATTCGAGAAATACCGGGGAACGTGGTTTGGTTATTTATTAAAAATTGTTAATCGACAATTATCGATTCACAGCGGTACTGATGCTTTTCTAAAAACTTGTTGCAAGGGAATTTCGGATTGAAATTTGGTATACGTACTCAGTAGTTATACTGGGACTTGGAAAAAAATCGAGAAATGCTGGCGGATGTGGTTTGTTCATTTATTAAAAATTGTTAATCGATAATTATCGATTCACAGCGGTACTGATGCTTGTCTAAAAACTTGCTGCAAGCGAATTTCAATTCAAAATTTGGTATACGTACTCAGTAGTTATGCCAGAACTTGGAAAAATCTGGAAATCTCGGGGAACGTGGTTTGTTCATTTATCAAAAATTGTTAATCGATAATTATCGATTCACAGCGGTACTGATGCTTCTCTCAAAACTTGTTGCAAGCGAATTTCAGGTTATAATTTGGGATACGTGCTCGGTAGTTATACCAGAACTTGGAAAAACCTAGGAATACCGGGGGACGTGGTTTGGTTATTTATTAAAAATTGGTAATCGATAATTATCGATTCAGAGCGGTACTGATGCTTCTCTAAAAACTTGTTGCAAGTGAATTTCGAGTTCAAATTTGGTATACGTACTCAGTAGTTATACCAGAACTCAGAAAAATCCGGAAATCCCGGGGGACGTGGTTTGTTTATTCATGAAAAATTGTTAATCGATAATTATCGATTCACAGCGGTACTGATACTTCTCTAAAAACTTGTTGCGAGGGAATTTAGGGTTGAAATTTGGTATACGTACTCAGTAGTTATACTGCAACTTGGAAAAAAATCGAGAAATGCCGGCGGATGCGGTTTGTTTATTTATTAAAAATTGTTAATCGATAATTATCGATTCACAGCGGTACTGATGCTTGTCTAAAAACTTGTTGCAAGCAAATTCCGATTTAAAATTTGGTATACGTATTCAGTAGTTATACCAGAACTCGCAAAAATCTGGAAATCTCGGCGGACGTGGTTTGTTTATTTATCAAAAATTGTTAATCGATAATTATCGATTCACAGCGGTACTGATGCTTCTCTCAAAACTTGTCGCAAGCGAATTTCGGGTTATAATTTGTTATACGTGCTCGAAAGTCATACCAGAACTTGAGAAAATCTAGGAATCCCGTGGGACGTGGTTTGTTCATTTATTGAAGATTGTTAATCGATAATTATCGATTCACAGCGGTACTGATGCTTCTCTAAAAACTTGTTGCAAGTGAATTTCGAGTTCAAATTTGGTATACGTACTCAGTAGTTATACCAGAACTCAGAAAAATCTGGAAATCCCGGGGGACGTGGTTTGTTTATTTATCAAAAATTGTTAATCGATAATTATCGATTCACAGCGGTACTGATGCTTTTCTCAAAACTTGTTGCAAGCGAATTTCGGGTGACAATTTGGTATACGTACTCAGTATTCATACCAGAACTTGAAAAAATCTATAAATCCCGGGGGACGTGGTTTGTTCATTTATTAAAGATTGTTAATCGATAATTATCGATTCACAGCGGTACTGATACTTCTCTAAAAACTTGTTGCGAGGGAATTTAGGGTTGAAATTTGGTATACGTACTCAGTAGTTATACTGGAACTTGGAAAAAAATCAAGGAATGCCGGCGGATGCGGTTTGTTTATTTATTAAAAATTGTTAATCGATAATTATCGATTCACAGCGGTACTGATGCTTCTCTAAAAACTTGTTCCAAGTGAATTTCGAGTTCAAATTTGGTATACGTACTCAGTAGTTATACCAGAACTCAGAAAAGTCTGGAAATCCCGGGGGACGTGGTTTGTTTATTTATCAAAAATTGTTAATCGATAATTATCGATTCACAGCGGTACTGATGCTTCTCTCAAAACTTGTTGCAAGCGAATTTCGGGTTACAATTTGGTATACGTACTCAGTAGTTATACCAGAACTCAGAAAAATCTGGAAATCCCGGGGGACGTGGTTTGTTTATTTATCAAAAATTGCTAATCGATAATTATCGATTCACAGCGGTACTGATGCTTTTCTCAGAACTTGTTGCAAACGAATTTCGGGTGACAATTTGGTATACGTACTCAGTATTCATACCAGAACTTGAAAAAATCTATAAATCCCGGGGGACGTGGTTTGTTCATTTATTAAAGATTGTTAATCGATAATTATCGATTCACAGCGGTACTGATTCTTCTCTAAAAATTTGTTGCAAGCGAATTTCGCGTTCAAATTTGAGATATGTACTCAGTAGTTCTACCAGAACATGGCAAAAATTCGAGAAATACCGGGGGACGTGGTTTGGTTATTTATTAAAAATTGTTAATCGATAATTATCGATTCAGAGCGGTACTGATGCTTCTCTAAAAACTTGTTGCAAGTTAATTTCGAGTTCAAATTTGGTATACGTACTCAGTAGTTATACCAGAACTCAGAAAAATCCGGAAATCCCGGGGGACGTGGTTTGTTCATTTGTCAAAAATTGTTAATCGATAATTATCGATTCACAGCGGTACTGATGCTTTTCTCAAAACTTGTTGCAAGCGAATTTCGGGTGACAATTTGGTATACGTACTCAGTATTCATACCAGAACTTGAAAAAATCTATAAATCCCGGGGGACGTGGTTTGTTCATTTATTAAAGATTGTTAATCGATAATTATCGATTCACAGCGGTTCTGATTCTTCTCTAAAAATTTGTTGCAAGCGAATTTCGCGTTCAAATTTGGTATATGTACTCAGTAGTTCTACCAGAACATGGCAAAAATTCGAGAAATACCGGGGGACGTTGTTTGGTTATTTATAAAAAATTGTTAATCGATAATTATCGATTCACAGCGGTACTGATGCTTCTCTGAAAACTTGTTGCAAGCGAATTTCGAGTACAAATTTGGTATACGTACTTGGTACTTCTACCAGAACATGGCAAAAATTCGAGAAATACCGGGGAACGTGGTTTGGTTATTTATTAAAAATTGGTAATCGATAATTATCGATTCACAGCGGTACTGATGCTTTTCTCAAAACTTGTTGCAAGGGAATTTCGGGTTATAATTCGGTATACGTGCTCGATAGTTATACCAGAACTTGGAAAAACCTAGGAATACCGGGGGACGTGGTTTGGTTATTTATTAAAAATTGTTAATCGATAATTATCGATTCAGAGCGGTACTGAAGCTTCTCTAAAAACTTGTTGCATGTGAATTTCGAGTTCAAATTTGGTATACGTACTCAGTAGTTATACCAGAACTCAGAAAAATCCGGAAATCCCGGGGGACGTGGTTTGTTTATTCATGAAAAATTGTTAATCGATAATTATCGATTCACAGCGGTACTGATACTTCTCTAAAAACTTGTTGCGAGGGAATTTAGGGTTGAAATTTGGTATACGTACTCAGTAGTTATACTGGAACTTGGAAAAAAATCGAGAAATGCCGGCGGATGCGGTTTGTTAATTTATTAAAAATTGTTAATCGATAATTATCGATTCACAGCGGTACTGATGCTTGTCTCAAAACTTGTTGCGAGCAACTTTCGATTTGAAATTTGGTATACGTACTCAGTAGTTATACCAGAACTTGGAAAAATCTGGGAATCTCGGGGGACGTGGTTTGTTCATTTGTCAAAAATTGTTAATCGATAATTATCGATTCACAGCGGTACTGATGCTTCTCTCAAAACTTGTTGCAAGCGAATTTCGGGTTATAATTCGGTATACGTGCTCGATAGTTATACCAGAACTTGGAAAAACCTAGGAATACCGGGGGACGTGGTTTGGTTATTTATTAAAAATTGTTAATCGATAATTATCGATTCAGAGCGGTACTGATGCTTCTCTAAAAACTTGTTGCAAGCGGATTCCGAGTACAAATTTGGTATACGTACTTGGTACTTCTACCAGAACATCGCAAAAATTCGAGAAATACCGGGGAACGTGGTTTGGTTATTTATGAAAAATTGTTAATCGACAATTATCGATTCACAGCGGTACTGATGCTTTTCTCAAAACTTGTTGCAAGGGAATTTCAGGTTGAAATTTGGTATACGTACTCAGTAGTTATACTGGAACTTGGAAAAAAATCGAGAAATGCTGGCGGATGTGGTTTGTTCATTTATTAAAAATTGTTAATCGATAATTATCGATTCGCAGCGGTACTGATGCTTGTCTAAAAACTTGTTGCAAGCGAATTTCAATCTAAAATTTGGTTTACGTACTCAGTAGTTATACCAGAACTTGGAAAAATCTGGAAATCTCGGGGAACGTGGTTTGTTCATTTATCAAAAATTGTTAATCGATAATTATCGATTCACAGCGGTACTGATGCTTCTCTCAAAACTTGTTGCAAGCGAATTTCGGGTTACAATTTGGTATACGTACTCAGTAGTTATACCAGAACTCAGAAAAATCTGGAAATCCCGGGGGACGTGGTTTGTTTATTCATCAAAAATTGCTAATCGATAATTATCGATTCACAGCGGTACTGATGCTTTTCTCAAAACTTGTTGCAAGCGAATTTCGGGTGACAAATTGGTATACGTACTCAGTATTCATACCAGAACTTGAAAAAATCTATAAATCCCGGGGGACGTGGTTTGTTCATTTATTAAAGATTGTTAATCGATAATTATCGATTCACAGCGGTACTGATTCTTCTCTAAAAATTTGTTGCAAGCGAATTTCGCGTTCAAATTTGGTATATGTACTCAGTAGTTCTACCAGAACATGGCAAAAATTCGAGAAATACCGGGGGACGTGGTTTGGTTATTTATTAAAAATTGTTAATCGATAATTATCGATTCAGAGCGGTACTGATGCTTCTCTAAAAACTTGTTGCAAGTGAATTTCGAGTTCAAATTTGGTATACGTACTCAGTAGTTATACCAGAACTCAGAAAAATCCGGAAATCCCGGGGGACGTGGTTTGTTCATTTGTCAAAAATTGTTAATCGATAATTATCGATTCACAGCGTTACTGATGCTTCTCTCAAAACTTGTTGCAAGCGAATTTCGGGTTACAATTTGGTATACGTACTCAGTAGTTATACCAGAACTTAGAAAAATCTGGAAATCCCGGGGGACGTGGTTTGTTTATTTATCAAAAATTGTTAATCGATAATTATCGATTCACAGCGGTACTGATGCTTTTCTCAAAACTTGTTGCAAGCGAATTTCGGGTGACAATTTGGTATACGTACTCAGTATTCATACCAGAACTTGAAAAAATCTATAAATCCCGGGGGACGTGGTTTGTTCATTTATTAAAGATTGTTAATCGATAATTATCGATTCACAGCGGTACTGATTCTTCTCTAAAAATTTGTTGCAAGCGAATTTCGCGTTCAAATTTGGTATATGTACTCAGTAGTTTTACCAGAACATGGCAAAAATTCGAGAAATACCGGGGGACGTTGTTTGGTTATTTATTAAAAATTGTTAATCGATAATTATCGATTCACAGCGGTACTGATGCTTCTCTGAAAACTTGTTGCAAGCGAATTTCGAGTACAAATTTGGTATACGTACTTGGTACTTCTACCAGAACATGGCAAAAATTCGAGAAATACCGGGGAACGTGGTTTGGTTATTTATTAAAAATTGTTAATCGACAATTATCGATTCACAGCGGTACTGATGCTTTTCTCAAAACTTGTTGCAAGGGAATTTCGGGTTATAATTCGGTATACGTGCTCGATAGTTATACCAGAACTTGGAAAAACCTAGGAATATCGGGGGACGTGGTTTGGTTATTTATTAAAAATTGTTAATCGATAATTATCGATTCAGAGCGGTACTGAAGCTTCTCTAAAAACTTGTTGCATGTGAATTTCGAGTTCAAATTTGGTATACGTACTCAGTAGTTATACCAGAACTCAGAAAAATCCGGAAATCCCGGGGGACGTGGTTTGTTTATTCATGAAAAATTGTTAATCGATAATTATCGATTCACAGCGGTACTGATACTTCTCTAAAAACTTGTTGCGAGGGAATTTAGGGTTGAAATTTGGTATACGTACTCAGTAGTTATACTGGAACTTGGAAAAAAATCGAGAAATGCCGGCGGATGCGGTTTGTTAATTTATTAAAAATTGTTAATCGATAATTATCGATTCACAGCGGTACTGATGCTTGTCTCAAAACTTGTTGCAAGCAACTTTCGATTTAAAATTTGGTATACGTACTCAGTAGTTATACCAGAACTTGGAAAAATCTGGGAATCTCGGGGGACGTGGTTTGTTCATTTGTCAAAAATTGTTAATCGATAATTATCGATTCACAGCGGTACTGATGCTTCTCTCAAAACTTGTTGCAAGCGAATTTCGGGTTATAATTCGGTATACGTGCTCGATAGTTATACCAGAACTTGGAAAAACCTAGGAATACCGGGGGACGTGGTTTGGTTATTTATTAAAAATTGTTAATCGATAATTATCGATTCAGAGCGGTACTGATGCTTCTCTAAAAACTTGTTGCAAGCGGATTTCGAGTACAAATTTGGTATACGTACTTGGTACTTCTACCAGAACATCGCAAAAATTCGAGAAATACCGGGGAACGTGGTTTGGTTATTTATGAAAAATTGTTAATCGACAATTATCGATTCACAGCGGTACTGATGCTTTTCTCAAAACTTGTTGCAAGGGAATTTCAGGTTGAAATTTGGTATACGTACTCAGTAGTTATACTGGAACTTGGAAAAAAATCGAGAAATGCTGGCGGATGTGGTTTGTTCATTTATTAAAAATTGTTAATCGATAATTATCGATTCGCAGCGGTACTGATGCTTGTCTAAAAACTTGTTGCAAGCGAATTTCAATCTAAAATTTGATTTACGTACTCAGTAGTTATACCAGAACTTGGAAAAATCTGGAAATCTCGGGGAACGTGGTTTGTTCATTTATCAAAAATTGTTAATCGATAATTATCGATTCACAGCGGTACTGATGCTTCTCTCAAAACTTGTTGCAAGCGAATTTCGGGTTATAATTCGGTATACGTGCTCGATAGTTATACCAGAACTTGGAAAAACCTAGGAATACCGGGGGACGTGGTTTGGTTATTTATTAAAAATTGTTAATCGATAATTATCGATTCAGAGCGGTCCTGATGCTTCTCTAAAAACTTGTTGCAAGTGTATTTCGAGTTCAAATTTGGTATACGTACTCAGTAGTTATACTAGAACTCAGAAAAATCCGGAAATCCCGGGGGACGTGGTTTGTTTATTCATGAAAAATTGTTAATCGATAATTATCGATTCACAGCGGTACTGATACTTCTCTAGAAACTTGTTGCGAGGGAATTTAGGGTTGAAATTTGGTATACGTACTCAGTAGTTATACTGGAACTTGGAAAAAAATCGAGAAATGCCGGCGGATGCGGTTTGTTTATTTATTGAAAATTGTTAATCGATAATTATCGATTCACAGCGGTACTGATGCTTGTCTAAAAACTTGTTGCAAGCAAATTTCGATTTAAAATTTGGTATACGTACTCAGTAGTTATACCAGAACTTGCAAAAATCTGGAAATATCGGGGGACGTGGTTTGTTTATTTATCAAAAATTGTTAATCGATAATTATCGATTCACAGCGGTACTGATGCTTCTCTCAAAACTTGTTGCAAGCGAATTTCGGGTTATAATTCGTTATACGTGCTCGAAAGTCATACCAGAACTTGAAAAAATCTAGGAATCCCGGGGGACGTGGTTTGTTCATTTATTGAAGATTGTTAATCGATATTTATCGATTCACAGCGGTACTGATGCTTCTCTAAAAACTTGTTGCAAGCAAATTTCGAGTACAAATTTGGTATACGTACTTAGTAGTTCTACCAGAACATGGCAAAAATTCGAGAAATACCGGGGAACGTGGTTTGGTTATTCATTAAAAATTGTTAATCGATAATTATCGATTCACAGCGGTACTGATGCTTCTCTCAAAACTTGTTGCAAGCGAATTTCTCGTTATAATTTGGTATACGTGCTCGGTTGTTATACCAGAACTTGGAAAAATCGAGGAATACCGGGGGACGTGGTTTGGTTATTTATTAAAAATTGTTAATCGATAATTATCGATTCAGAGCGGTACTGATGCTTCTCTAAAAACTTGTTGCAAGTGAATTTCGAGTTGAAATTTGGTATACGTACTCAGTAGTTATACCAGAACTCAGAAAAATCCGGAAATCCCGGGGGACGTGGTTTGTTTATTCATGAAAAATTGTTAATCGATAATTATCGATTCACAGCGGTACTGATACTTCTCTAAAAACTTGTTGCGAGGGAATTTAGGGTTGAAATTTGGTATACGTACTCAGTAGTTATACTGGAACTTGAAAAAAAATCAAGAAATGCCGGCGGATGCGGTTTGTTTATTTATTAAAAATTGTTAATCGATAATTATCGATTCACAGCGGTACTGATGCTTCTCTAAAAACTTGTTGCAAGCGAATTTCGAGTACAAATTTGGTATACGTACTTAGTAGTTCTACCAGAACATGGCAAAAATCCGAGAAATACCGGGGAACGTGGTTTGGTTATTTATTAAAAATTGTTAATCGACAATTATCGATTCACAGCGGTACTGATGCTTTTCTAAAAACTTGTTGCAAGGGAATTTCGGGTTGAAATTTAGTATACGTACTCAGTAGTTATACTGGAACTTGGAAAAAAATCGAGAAATGCTGGCGGATGTGGTTTGTTTATTTATTAAAAATTGTTAATCGATAATTATCGATTCACAGCGGTACTGATGCTTGTCTAAAAACTTGTTGCAAGCGAATTTCAATCTAAAATTCGGTATACGTACTCAGTAGTTATACCAGAACTTGGAAAAATCTGGAAATCTCGGGGAACGTGGTTTGTTCATTTATCAAAAATTGTTAATCGATAATTATCGATTCACAGCGGTACTGATGCTTCTCTCAAAACTTGTTGCAAGCGAATTTCAGGTTATAATTCGGTATACGTGCTCGATAGTTATACCAGAACTTGGAAAAACCTAGGAATACCGGGGGACGTGGTTTGGTTATTTATTAAAAATTGTTAATCGATAATTATCGATTCAGAGCGGTACTGATGCTTCTCTAAAAACTTGTTGCAAGCGGATTTCGAGTACAAATTTGGTATACGTACTTGGTACTTCTACCAGAACATGGCAAAAATTCGAGAAATACCGGGGAACGTGGTTTGGTTATTTATGAAAAATTGTTAATCGACAATTATCGATTCACAGCGGTACTGATGCTTTTCTCAAAACTTGTTGCAAGGGAATTTCGGGTTGAAATTTGGTATACGTACTCAGTAGTTATACTGGAACTTGGAAAAAAATCGAGAAATGCTGGCGGATGTGGTTTGTTCATTTATTAAAAATTGTTGATCGATAATTATCGATTCGCAGCGGTACTGATGCTTGTCTAAAAACTTGTTGCAAGCGAATTTCAATCTAAAATTTGGTTTACGTACTCAGTAGTTATACCAGAACTTGGAAAAATCTGGAAATCTCGGGGAACGTGGTTTGTTCATTTATCAAAAATTGTTAATCGATAATTATCGATTCACAGCGGTACTGATGCTTCTCTCAAAACTTGTTGCAAGCGAATTTCGGGTTATAATTCGGTATACGTGCTCGATAGTTATACCAGAACTTGGAAAAACCTAGGAATACCGGGGGACGTGGTTTGGTTATTTATTAAAAATTGTTAATCGATAATTATCGATTCAGAGCGGTACTGATGCTTCTCTAAAAACTTGTTGCAAGTGAATTTCGAGTTCAAATTTGGTATACGTACTCAGTAGTTATACTAGAACTCAGAAAAATCCGGAAATCCCGGGGGACGTGGTTTGTTTATTCATGAAAAATTGTTAATCGATAATTATCGATTCACAGCGGTACTGATACTTCTCTAGAAACTTGTTGCGAGGGAATTTAGGGTTGAAATTTGGTATACGTACTCAGTAGTTATACTGGAACTTGGAAAAAAATCGAGAAATGCCGGCGGATGCGGTTTGTTTATTTATTGAAAATTGTTTATCGATAATTATCGATTCACAGCGGTACTGATGCTTGTCTAAAAACTTGTTGCAAGCAAATTTCGATTTAAAATTTGGTATACGTACTCAGTAGTTATACCAGAACTTGCAAAAATCTGGAAATATCGGGGGACGTGGTTTGTTTATTTATCAAAAATTGTTAATCGATGATTATCGATTCACAGCGGTACTGATGCTTCTCTCAAAACTTGTTGCAAGCGAATTTCGGGTTATAATTTGTTATACGTGCTCGAAAGTCATACCAGAACTTGAAAAAATCTAGGAATCCCGGGGGACGTGGTTTGTTCATTTATTGAAGATTGTTAATCGATATTTATCGATTCACAGCGGTACTGATGCTTCTCTAAAAACTTGTTGCAAGCGAATTTCGAGTACAAATTTGGTATACGTACTTAGTAGTTCTACCAGAAGATGGCAAAAATTCGAGAAATACCGGGGAACGTGGTTTGGTTATTCATTAAAAATTGTTAATCGACAATTGTCGATTCACAGCGGTACTGATGCTTTTCTAAAGACTTGTTGCAAGGGAATTTCGGGTTGAAATTCAGTATACGTACTCAGTAGTTATACTGGAACTTGGAAAAAAATCGAGAAATGCTGGCGGATGTGGTTTGTTTATTTATTAAAAATTGTTAATCGATAATTATCGATTCACAGCGGTACTGATGCTTGTCTAAAAACTTGTTGCAAGCGAATTTCAATTTAAAATTCGGTATACGTACCCAGTAGTTATACCAGAACTTGGAAAAATCTGGAAATCTCGGGGAACGTGGTTTGTTCATTTATCAAAAATTGTTAATCGATAATTATCGATTCACAGCGGTACTGATGCTTCTCTCGAAACTTGTTGCAAGCGAATTTCGGGTTATAATTTGGTATACGTGCTCGGTAGTTATACCAGATCTTGGAAAAATCTAGGAATACCGGGGGACGTGGTTTGGTTATTTATTAAAAATTGTTAATCGATAATTATCGATTCAGAGCGGTACTGATGCTTCTCTAAAAACTTGTTGCAAGTGAATTTCGAGTTCAAATTTGGTATACGTACTCAGTAGTTATACCAGAACTCAGAAAAATCCGGAAATCCCGGGGGACGTGGTTTGTTTATTCATGAAAAATTGTTAATCGATAATTATCAATTCACAGCGGTACTGATACTTCTCTAAAAACTTGTTGCGAGGAAATTTAGGGTTGAAATTTGGTAAACGTACTCAGTAGTTATACTGGAACTAGGAAAAAAATCGAGAAATGCCGGCGGATGCGGTTCGTTTATTTATTAAAAATTGTTAATCGATAATTATCGATTCACAGCGGTACTGATGCTTCTCTAAAAACTTGTTGCAAGTGAATTTCGAGTTCAAATTTGGTATACGTACTCAGTAGTTATACCAGAACTTGGAAAAACCTAGGAATACCGGGGGACGTGGTTTGGTTATTTATTAAAAATTGTTAATCGATAATTATCGATTCAGAGCGGTACTGATGCTTCTCTAAAAACTTGTTGCAAGTGAATTTCGAGTTCAAATTTGGTATACGTACTCAGTAGTTATACTAGAACTCAGAAAAATCCGGAAATCCCGGGGGACGTGGTTTGTTTATTCATGAAAAATTGTTAATCGATAATTATCGATTCACAGCGGTACTGATACTTCTCTAGAAACTTGTTGCGAGGGAATTTAGGGTTGAAATTTGGTATACGTACTCAGTAGTTATACTGGAACTTGGAAAAAAATCGAGAAATGCCGGCGGATGCGGTTTGTTTATTTATTGAAAATTGTTTATCGATAATTATCGATTCACAGCGGTACTGATGCTTGTCTAAAAACTTGTTGCAAGCAAATTTCGATTTAAAATTTGGTATACGTACTCAGTAGTTATACCAGAACTTGCAAAAATCTGGAAATATCGGGGGACGTGGTTTGTTTATTTATCAAAAATTGTTAATCGATGATTATCGATTCACAGCGGTACTGATGCTTCTCTCAAAACTTGTTGCAAGTGAATTTCGAGTTCAAATTTGGTATACGTACTCAGTATTTATACCAGAACTCAGAAAAATCCGGAAATCCCGGGGGACGTGGTTTGTTTATTCATGAAAAATTGTTAATCGATAATTATCGATTCACAGCGGTACTGATACTTCTCTAAAAACTTGTTGCGAGGGAATTTAGGGTTGAAATTTGGTATACGTACGCAGTAGTTATACTGGAACTTGGAAAAAAATCAAGAAATGCCGGCGGATGCGGTTTGTTTATTTATTAAAAATTGTTGATCGATAATTATCGATTCACAGCGGTACTGATGCTTCTCTAAAAACTTGTTGCAAGTGAGTTTCGAGTTCAAATTTGGTATACGTACTCAGTAGTTATACCAGAACTCAGAAAAATCTGGAAATCCCGGGGGACGTGGTTTGTTCATTTATCAAAAATTGTTAATCGATAATTATCGATTCACAGCGGTACTGATGCTTCTCTCAAAACTTGTTGCAAGCGAATTTCGGGTTACAATTTGGTATACGTACTCAGTATCCATACCAGAACTTGAAAAAATCCATAAATCCCGGGGGACGTGGTTTGTTCATTTATTAAAGATTGTTAATCGATAATTATCGATTCACAGCGGTACTGATACTTCTCTAAAAACTTGTTGCGAGAGAATTAAGGGTTGAAATTTGGTATACGTACTCAGTAGTTATACTGGAACTTGGAAAAAAATCAAGAAATGCCGGCGGATGCGGTTTGTTTATTTATTAAAAATTGTTAATCGATAATTATCGATTCACAGCGGTACTGATGCTTCTCTCAAAACTTGTTGCAAGCGAATTTCGGGTTACAATTTGGTATACGTACTCAGTATTCATACCAGAACTTGAAAAAATCTATAAATCCCGGGGGACGTGGTTTGTTCAATTATTAAAGATTGTTAATCGATAATTATCGATTCACAGCGGTACTGATTCTTCTCTAAAAATTTGTTGCAAGCGAATTTCGCGTTCAAATTTGGTATACGTACTCAGTAGTTCTACCAGAACATGGCAAAAATTCGAGAAATACCGGGGGACGTTGTTTGGTTATTTATTAAAAATTGTTAATCGATAATTATCGATTCACAGCGGTACTGATGCTTCTCTAAAAACTTGTTGCAAGCGAATTTCGAGTACAATTTTGGTATACGTACTTAGTAGTTCTACCAGAACATGGCAAAAATTCGAGAAATACCGGGGAACGTGGTTTGGTTATTTATTAAAAATTGTTAATCGACAATCATCGATTCACAGCGGTACTGATGCTTTTCTAAAAACTTGTTGCAAGAGAATTTCGGATTGAAATTTGGTATACGTACTCAGTAGTTATACTGGAACTTGGAAAAAAATCGAGAAATGCTGGCGGATGTGGTTTGTTCATTTATTAAAAATTGTTAATCGATAATTATCGATTCACAGCGGTACTGATGCTTGTCTAAAAACTTGCTGCAAGCGAATTTCAATTTAAAATTTGGTATACGTACTCAGTAGTTATACCAGAACTTGGAAAAATCTGGAAATCTCGGGGAACGTGGTTTGTTCATTTATCAAAAATTGTTAATCGATAATTATCGATTCACAGCGGTACTGATGCTTCTCTCAAAACTTGTTGCAAGCGAATTTCAGGTTATAATTTGGGATACGTGCTCGGTAGTTATACCAGAACTTGGAAAAACCTAGGAATACCGGGGGACGTGGTTTGGTTATTTATTAAAAATTGGTAATCGATAATTATCGATTCAGAGCGGTACTGATGCTTCTCTAAAAACTTGTTGCAAGTGAATTTCGAGTTCAAATTTGGTATGCGTACTCAGTAGTTATACCAGAACCTGAAAAAATCTAGAAATCCCGTGGGACGTGGTTTATTTATCTATGAAAAATTGTAAATCGATGATTATCGATTCACAGGGGTACTGATGCTCGTCTAAAAACTTGTTGCAAGCGAATTTCGAGGTCAAATTTGGTATACGTACTCGGTAGTTATACCAGAACTTGGAAAAATCTAGAAATCCCAAGGGACGTGGTTTGTTCATTCATTGAAAATTGTTAATCGATAATTATCGATTCACAGCGGTACTGATGCATCTCCAAAATTTTGTTGGGACCGAATTTTGGGTTACAATCTGGTACACGTACTCAGTACTTCTACCAGAACATGGCAAAAATTCGAGAAATACCGTGGGACGTGGTTTGGTTATTTAATAAAAATTGTTAATCGATAATTATCGATTCACAGCGGTAGTGATGCTTCTCTAAAAACTTGTCGCAAGTGAATTTCGAGTTCAAATTTGGTAAACGTATTCAGTAGTTATACCAGAACTTGGAAAAATCTGATCATCTCGGAGGACGTGGTTTGTTTATTTAATAAAAATTGTTAATCGATAATTATCGATTCACAGCGGTACTGATGCTTCTCTCAAAACTTGTTGCGAGCGAATTTCGGGTTATAATTCGGTATACGTGCTCGGTAGTTATACTAGAACTTGGAGAAATCTGGGAATCCCGGGGGACGTGGTTTGTTCATTCATTAAAAATTGTTAATCGATAAGTATTGATTCACAGCGGTACTGATGCATCTCTCAAAACTTGTTGCGAGCGAATTTCGGGTTACAATTCGGTATACGTACTCAGTATTTATACCAGAATTCGAAAAAATCTAGAAATCTCGAGGGACGTGGTTTGTTTATTCTTCGAAAATTGTTAATCGATAATTATCGATTCACAGCGGTACTGATGCTTCTCTCAAAACTTGTTGCAAACGAATTTCGGGTTACAATTTGGTATACGTACTCAGTATTCATATGGGAACTTGAAAAAATCTAGAAATCTCGGGGGACGTGGTTTGTTTATTCATCAAAAATTGTTAATCGATAATTATCGATTCACAGCGGTACTGATGCTTGTCTCAAAACTTGTTGCAAACGAATTTCGGGTTACAATTTGGTATACGTACTCAGTATTCATATGGGAACTTGAAAAAATCTAGAAATCTCGGGGGACGTGGTTTGTTTATTCATCAAAAATTGTTAATCGATAATTATCGATTCACAGCGGTACTGATGCTCCTCTAAAAACTTGTGGCAATTGAATTTCGAGTTCAAATTTGGTAAACGTACTCAGTAGTTATATGAGAACTTTGAAAAATCTAGAAATCCCGGGGGACGTGGTTTGTTTATTAATTGAAAATTGTTAATCGATAATTATCGATTCACAGTGGTACTGATTCTTCTCTGAAAACTTGTTGCAACCGAATTTCGAGTCAAAATTCGGTATACGTACTTATTAGTTATACCAGAACTTGAAAAAATCTAGAAATCCCGGGGGACGTGGTTTGTTCATACATTGAGAATTGTTAATCGATAATTATCGATTCACAGCGGTACTGATGCTTCTCTCAAAACTTGTTGCAACCGACCTTCGGGTTATAATTTGGTATACGTACTTGGTAGTTATACCAGAACTTGGAAAAATCTATAAATCCCGGGGGACGTGGTTTGTTCATTCATTAAAGATTGTTAATCGATAATTATCGATTGACAGCGGTACTAATGCTTCTCTAAAAACTTGTTCCAAGCGAATTTCGAGTTCAAATTTGGTATACGTACTCGGTTGTTTTACCAGAACTTGCGAAAAATTCGAGAAATGCCGGGGGACGTGGTTTGTTCATTTATTAAAAATTGGTTATGGATAATTATCGATTCACAGCGGTACTGATGCTTCTCTCAAAACTTGTTGCAATCGAATTTCGGGTTATAATCTGGTATACGTACTCGGTAGTTATACCAGAACTTGGAAAAATCTAGAAATCCCAAGGGACGTGTATTGTTCATTCATTGAAAATTGTTAATCGATAATTATCGATTCACAGCGGTACTGATGCTTTTCTAAAAACTTGTTGCAAGCGAATTTCGAGTTGGAATTCGGTATACGTACTCAGTAGTTATACCAGAACTTGTAAAAATCTAGAAATCCCGGGGGACGTGGTTTGTTTATTTATTGAAAATTGTTAATCGATAATTATCAATTCACAGCGGTACTGATTTTTCTTTTAAAACTTGTTGCAATCGAATTTCGAATTGAAATTTGGTATACGTACTCAGTAGTTATCTCAGAATTCGGAAACATCCAGAAATTCCGGGGGACGTGGTTTATTTATTTATGGAAAATTGTTAATCGATAATTATCGATTCACAGCGGTACTGATGCTCCTCTAAAAACTTGTTGCAAGAGAATTTCGAGTTCAAATTTGGTATACGTACTCAGTAATTATACCAGAAATTGGAAAAATCTATTAATTCCGGGGGACGTGGTTTTTTTATCTATTAAGAATTGTTAATCGATAATCATCGATTCACAGCGGTACTGATGCTTCTCTAAAAACTCTTTGCGAGTGAATTCCGAGTTCAAATTTGGTATACGTACTCAGTAGTTATACCAGAACCTGAAAAAATCTAGAAATCCCGGGGGACGTGGTTTATTCATCTATGAAAAATTGTTAATCGATAATTATCGATTCACAGCGGTACCGATGCTTGTCTAAAAACTTGTTGCAAGCGGATTTCGAGTTAAAATTCGGTATACGTACTAAGTAGTTATACCAGAACTTGGAGAAATCTAGAAATCCCGGGGGACGTGGTTTGTCTATTCATTAAGAATTGTTAATCGATAATTATCGATTTACAGCGGTACTGCTGCTTCTCTAAAAACTTATTGCAAGCCAATTTCGGGTTAAAATGTGGTATACGTACTCAGTATTCATACCAGAACTTGAAAAAATGTAGAAATCCCGGTGGACGGGATTTGTTCATTCATGAGAATTTGTTAATCGATGATTATCGATTCACAGCGGTACTGATGCTTCTCTAAAAACTTGTTGCGTCCGAATTTCGAGTTGAAATTTGGTATACGTACTGAGTAATTATACCAGAACTCGAAAAAATCTAGAAATCGCGGGGGACGTGATTTGTTTATTCATTAAAAATAGTTAATCGATAATTATCGATTCACAGCGGTACTGATGCTTCTCTCAAAACTTGTTGCAACCGAATTTCGGGTTATAATTTGTTATACGTACTCGGTAGTTATACCAGAACTTGAAAAAATCTAGAAATTCCGGGGCACGTGATTTGTTTATTCATTAAAAATAGTTAATCGATAATTATCGATTCACAGCGGTACTGATGCTTCTCTCAAAACTTGTTGCAACCGAATTTCGGGTTATAATTTGGTAAACGTACTTGGTAGTTATACCAGAACTTGGAAAAATCTAGAAATCCCAGGGGACGTGGTTTGTTCATTCATTGAAAATTGTTAATCGATAATTATCGATTCACAGCGGTACTGATGCTTTTCTAAAAACTTGTTGCAAGCGAATTTCGAGTTGAAATTTGATATACGTACTTAGTAGTTATACCAGAACTTGGAAAAATCTTGAAATCCCGGGAGACGTGGTTTGTTTATTCATTGAAAATTGTTAATCGATAATTATCGATTCACAGCGGTACTGATTCTTCTCTAAAAACTTGTTGCGAACGAATTTCGAGTTGAAATTCGGTATACGTACTCAGGAGTTATACCAGAACTTGGAAAGAATTCGAGAAATGCCGGGGGACGTGGTTTGTTCATTTATTGAAAATTGTCAATCGATAATTATCGATTCACAGCGGTACTGATGCTTCTCCAAAAACTTGTTGCAAGTGAATTTTGAGTCCAAATTTGGTATACGTACTCAGTAGTTATCTCAGAATTCGGAAACATCCAGAAATTCCGGGGGACATGGTTCATTTATTTATGAAAAATTGTTAATCGATAATTATCGATTCACAGCGGTACTGATGCTCCTCTAAAAACTTGTTTCAAGAGAATTTCGAGTTCAAATTTGGTATTCGTACTCAGTAATTATACCAGAAATTGGAAAAATCTATAAATTCCGGGGGACGTGGTTTTTCTATTTATTAAGAATTGTTAATCGATAATCATCGATTCACAGCGGTACTGATGCTCCTCTAAAAACTCTTTGCGAGTGAATTCCGAGTTCAAATTTGGTATACGTACTCAGTAGTTATACCAGAACCTGAAAAAATCTAGAAATCCCGTGGGACGTGGTTTATTTATCTATGAAAAATTGTTAATCGATGATTATCGATTCACAGGGGTACTGATGCTCGTCTAAAAACTTGTTGCAAGCGAATTTCGAGGTCAAATTTGGTATACGTACTCGGTAGTTATACCAGAACTTGGAAAAATCTAGAAATCCCAAGGGACGTGGTTTGTTCATTCATTGAAAATTGTTAATCGATAATTATCGATTCACAGCGGTAGTGATGCTTCTCTAAAAACTTGTCGCAAGTGAATTTCGAGTTCAAATTTGGTATACGTATTCAGTAGTTATACCAGAACTTGGAAAAATCTGATCATCTCGGAGGACGTGGTTTGTTTATTTAATATAAATTGTTAATCGATAATTATCGATTCACAGCGGTACTGATGCTTCTCTCAAAACTTGTTGCGAGCGAATTTCGGGTTATAATTCGGTATACGTGCTCGGTAGTTATACTAGAACTTGGAGAAATCTGGGAATCCCGGGGGACGTGGTTTGTTCATTCATTAAAAATTGTTAATCGATAAGTATTGATTCACAGCGGTACTGATGCATCTCTCAAAACTTGTTGCGAGCGAATTTCGGGTTACAATTCGGTATACGTACTCAGTATTTATACCAGAATTCGAAAAAATCTAGAAATCTCGAGGGACGTGGTTTGTTTATTCTTCGAAAATTGTTAATCGATAATTATCGATTCACAGCGGTACTGATGCTTCTCTCAAAACTTGTTGCAAACGAATTTCGGGTTACAATTTGGTATACGTACTCAGTATTCATATGGGAACTTGAAAAAATCTAGAAATCTCGGGGGACGTGGTTTGTTTATTCATCAAAAATTGTTAATCGATAATTATCGATTCACAGCGGTACTGATGCTTGTCTCAAAACTTGTTGCAAACGAATTTCGGGTTACAATTTGGTATACGTACTCAGTATTCATATGGGAACTTGAAAAAATCTAGAAATCTCGGGGGACGTGGTTTGTTTATTCATCAAAAATTGTTAATCGATAATTATCGATTCACAGCGGTACTGATGCTCCTCTAAAAACTTGTTGCGAGGGAATTTAGGGTTGAAATTTGGTATACGTACTCAGTAGTTATACTGGAACTTGGAAAAAAATCGAGAAATGCTGGCGGATGTGGTTTGTTCATTTATTAAAAATTGTTAATCGATAATTATCGATTCGCAGCGGTACTGATGCTTGTCTAAAAACTTGTTGCAAGCGAATTTCAATCTAAAATTTGGTTTACGTACTCAGTAGTTATACCAGAACTTGGAAAAATCTGGAAATCTCGGGGAACGTGGTTTGTTCATTTATCAAAAATTGTTAATCGATAATTATCGATTCACAGCGGTACTGATGCTTCTCTCAAAACTTGTTGCAAGCGAATTTCGGGTTATAATTCGGTATACGTGCTCGATAGTTATACCAGAACTTGGAAAAACCTAGGAATACCGGGGGACGTGGTTTGGTTATTCAATCAAAATTGTTAATCGATAATTATCGATTCAGAGCGGTACTGATGCTTCTCTAAAAACTTGTTGCAAGTGAATTTCGAGTTCAAATTTGGTATACGTACTCAGTAGTTATACTAGAACTCAGAAAAATCCGGAAATCCCGGGGGACGTGGTTTGTTTATTCATGAAAAATTGTTAATCGATAATTATCGATTCACAGCGGTACTGATACTTCTCTAGAAACTTGTTGCGAGGGAATTCAGGGTTGAAATTTGGTATACGTACTCAGTAGTTATACTGGAACTTGGAAAAAAATCGAGAAATGCCGGCGGATGCGGTTTGTTTATTTATTGAAAATTGTTTATCGATAATTATCGATTCACAGCGGTACTGATGCTTGTCTAAAAACTTGTTGCAAGCAAATTTCGATTTAAAATTTGGTATACGTACTCAGTAGTTATACCAGAACTTGCAAAAATCTGGAAATATCGGGGGACGTGGTTTGTTTATTTATCAAAAATTGTTAATCGATGATTATCGATTCACAGCGGTACTGATGCTTCTCTCAAAACTTGTTGCAAGCGAATTTCGCGTTATAATTTGTTATACGTGCTCGAAAGTCATACCAGAACTTGAAAAAATCTAGGAATCCCGGGGGACGTGGTTTGTTCATTTATTGAAGATTGTTAATCGATATTTATCGATTCACAGCGGTACTGATGCTTCTCTAAAAACTTGTTGCAAGCGAATTTCGAGTACAAATTTGGTATACGTACTTAGTAGTTCTACCAGAAGATGGCAAAAATTCGAGAAATACCGGGGAACGTGGTTTGGTTATTCATTAAAAATTGTTAACCGACAATTATCGATTCACAGCGGTACTGATGCTTTTCTAAAGACTTGTTGCGAGGGAATTTCGGGTTGAAATTCAGTATACGTACTCAGTAGTTATACTGGAACTTGGAAAAAAATCGAGAAATGCTGGCGGATGTGGTTTGTTTATTTATTAAAAATTGTTAATCGATAATTATCGATTCACAGCGGTACTGATGCTTGTCTAAAAACTTGTTGCAAGCGAATTTCAATTTAAAATTCGGTATACGTACCCAGTAGTTATACCAGAACTTGGAAAAATCTGGAAATCTCGGGGAACGTGGTTTGTTCATTTATCAAAAATTGTTAATCGATAATTATCGATTCACAGCGGTACTGATGCTTCTCTCGAAACTTGTTGCAAGCGAATTTCGGGTTATAATTTGGTATACGTGCTCGGTAGTTATACCAGATCTTGGAAAAATCTAGGAATACCGGGGGACGTGGTTTGGTTATTTATTAAAAATTGTTAATCGATAATTATCGATTCAGAGCGGTACTGATGCTTCTCTAAAAACTTGTTGCAAGTGAATTTCGAGTTCAAATTTGGTATACGTACTCAGTAGTTATACCAGAACTCAGAAAAATCCGGAAATCCCGGGGGACGTGGTTTGTTTATTCATGAAAAATTGTTAATCGATAATTATCAATTCACAGCGGTACTGATACTTCTCTAAAAACTTGTTGCGTGGAAATTTAGGGTTGAAATTTGGTATACGTACTCAGTAGTTATACTGGAACTTGGAAAAAAATCGAGAAATGCCGGCGGATGCGGTTCGTTTATTTATTAAAAATTGTTAATCGATAATTATCGATTCACAGCGGTACTGATGCTTCTCTAAAAACTTGTTGCAAGTGAATTTCGAGTTCAAATTTGGTATACGTACTCAGTAGTTATACCAGAACTCAGAAAAATCTGGAAATCCCGGGGGACGTGGTTTGTTTATTTATCAAAAATTGTTAATCGATAATTATCGATTCACAGCGGTACTGATGATTCTCTAAAAACTTGTTGCAAGCGAATTTCGAGTTCAAATTTGGTATACGTACTCGGTTGTTCTACCAGAACTTGGAAAAAATTCGAGAAATGCCGGGGGACGTGGTTTGTTCATTTATTAAAAATTGGTAATGGATAATTATCGATTCACAGCGGTACTGATGCTTCTCTCAAAACTTGTTGCAATCGAATTTCGGGTTATAATCTGGTATACGTACTCGGTAGTTATACCAGAACTTGGAAAAATCTAGAAATCCCAAGGGACGTGGATTGTTCATTCATTGAAAATTGTTAATCGATAATTATCGATTCACAGCGGTACTGATGCTTTTCTAAAAACTTGTTGCAAGCGAATTTCGAGTTGAAATTCGGTATACGTACTCAGCAGTTATACCAGAACTTGGAAAAATCTAGAAATCCCGGGGGACGTGGTTTGTTTATTTATTGAAAATTGTTAATCGATAATTATCGATTCACAGCGGTACTGATTCTTCTCTAAAAATTTGTTGCAAGCGAATTTCGCGTTCAAATTTGGTATATGTACTCAGTAGTTCTACCAGAACATGACAAAAATTCGAGAAATACCGGGGGACGTTGTTTGGTTATTTATTAAAAATTGTTAATCGATAATTATCGATTCACAGCGGTACTGATGCTTCTCTGAAAACTTGTTGCAAGCGAATTTCGAGTACAAATTTGGTATACGTACTTGGTACTTCTACCAGAACATGGCAAAAATTCGAGAAATACCGGGGAACGTGGTTTGGTTATTTATTAAAAATTGTTAATCGACAATTATCGATTCACAGCGGTACTGATGCTTTTCTAAAAACTTGTTGCAAGTGAATTTCGAGTTGAAATTTGGTATACGTACTCAGTATTTATACCAGAATTTGAAACAATTTAGAAATCTCGGGGGACGTGGTTTGTTTATCTTTCGAAAATTGTTTATCGATGATTATCGATTTACAGCGGTACTGATGCTTCTCTAAAAACTTGTTGCAAGCGAATTTCGGGTTACAATTTGGTATACGTACTCAGTATTCATACCAGAACTTGAAAAAATCTAGAAATCTCGGGGGACGTGTTTTAATTATTCATCAAAAATTGTTAATCGATAATTATCAATTCACAGCGGTACTGATGCTTTTCTAAAAACTCGTTGCAAGTAGATTCCGAGTTCAAATTTGGTTTACGTACTCAGTGGTTATACCAGATCTTGGAAAAATCCAGAAATCCTGGGGGACGTGGTTTATTCATTGATGAAAAATTGTTAAACGATAATTATCGATTCACAGCGGTACTGATGCTTGTCTCAAAACTTGTTGCAAGCGAATATCGAGGTTAAATTTCGTATACGTATTGAGTAGTTATACCAGAACTTGAAAAATTCTAGAAATCCCGGGGGACGTGGTTTGTTTATTCATTAAAGATTGTTAATCGATAATTCTCGAATCACAGCGGTACTGATGCTTCTCTGAATACTTATTGCAAGCGAATTTCGAGTTCAAATTTGGTATACGTACTCAGTAGTTCTACCAGAACTTCGAAAAAATTCCAGAAATGCCGGGGGACGTGGTTTGCTTATTTAGTAAAAATTGTTAATCGGTAATCATCGATTCACAGCGGTACTGATGCTTCTCTCAAAACTTGTTGCAAGCGAATTTCGGGTTATAATTCGGTATACGCACTCGGTAGTTATACCAGAACTTGGAAAAATCTAGAAATCCCGGGGGACGTGGTTTGTTTATTCATCAAAAATTGTTAATCGATAATTATCGATTCACAGTGGTACTGATGCTTGTCTAAAAACTTGTTGCAAGCGAATTTCAATTTAAAATTTGGTATACGTACTTGGTAGTTATACCAGAACTTGGAAAAATCTGGAAATCTCGGGGGACGTGGTTTGTTTATTCATCAAAAATTGTTAATCGATAATTATCGATTCACAGCGGTACTGACGCTTCTCTCAAAACTTGTTGCAAGCGAATTTCGGGTTATAATTTGGTATACGTACTCGGTAGTTATAACAGAACCTGGAAAAATCTAGGAATTACGGGGGACGTGGTTTGTTCATTTATTAAAGATTGTTAATCGAAAATTATCGATTCACAGTGGTACTGATGCTTCTCTAAAAACTTGTTGTAAGCGAATTTCAATTTAAAATTTGGTATACGTAGTCAGTAGTTATACCAAAACTCGGAAAAATCTGGAAATCTCGGTGAACGCGGTTTGTTTATTCATCAAAAATTGTTAATCAATAATTATCGATTCACAGCGGTATTGATGCTTCTCTCAAAACTAGTTGCAAGCGAATTTCGGGTTATCATTTGGTATACGTGCTCGGTAGTTATACCAGAACTTGGAAAAATCCAGGAATCCCGGGGGACGTGGTTTGTTCATTCATCAAAAATTGTTAATCGATAATTATCGATTCACAGCGGTACTTATGCATCTCTAAAAACTTGTTGCGAGCGAATTTTGGGTTACAATCTAGTATACGTACTCAGTACTTCTACCAGAACATGGCGAAAATTCGAGAAATACCGGGGGACGTGGATTGGTTATCTAATAAAAATTGTTAATCGATAATTATCGATTCACAGCGGTACTAATGCTTCTCTAAAAACTTGTCGCAAGTGAATTTCGAGTCCAAATTTGGTATACGTACTCAGTATTTATACCAGAACTTGAAAAAATCTAGAAATCTCAGAGGACGTGGTTTGTTTATTCAACAAAAATTGTTAATCGATAATTATCGATTCACAGAGGTACTGATGCTTCTCTCAAAACTTGTTGCGATCGAATTTCGGGTTATCATTCGGTATACGTGCTCGGTAGTTATACTAGAACTTGGAAAAATCTGGGAATCCCGGGGGACGTGGTTTGTTCATTCATTAAAAATTGTTAATCGATAATTATCGATTCACAGCGGTACTGATGCATCTCTAAAAACTTGTTGCGAGCGAATTCCGGGTTACAATTTGGTATACGTACTCAGTATTTATACCAGAATTTGAAAAAATTTAGAAATCTCGGGGGACGTGGTTTGTTTATCTTTCGAAAATTGTTTATCGATAACTATCGATTTACAGCGGTACTGATGCTTCTCTAAAAACTTGTTGCAAGCGAATTTCGGGTTACAATTTGGTATACGTACTTAGTATTTATACCAGAACTTGGAAAAATCTAGAAATCTCGGGGGACGTGGTTTAATTATTCATCAAAAATTGTTAATCGATAATTATCAATTCACAGCGGTACTGATGCTTTTCTAAAAACTCGTTGCAAGTAGATTCCGAGTTCAAATTTGGTTTACGTACTCAGTGGTTATACCAGATCTTGGAAAAATCCAGAAATCCCGGGGGACGTGGTTTATTCATCGATGAAAAATTGTTAATCGATAATTATAGATTCACAGCGGTACTGATGCCCCTCTAAAAACTCGTTGCAAGTGAATTTCAAGTTCGAATTTGGTATACGTACTCAGTAGTTATACCAGATCTCGAAAAAAGCCAGAAATCCCGGGGGACGTGGTTTATTCATTGATGAAAAATTGTTAAACGATAATTATCGATTCACAGCGGTACTGATGCTTGTCTCAAAACTTGTTGCAAGCGAATATCGAGGTTAAATTTCGTATACGTATTGAGTAGTTATACCAGAACTTGAAAAATTCTAGAAATCCCGGGGGACGTGGTTTGTTTATTCATTAAAGATTGTTAATCGATAATTCTCGAATCACAGCGGTACTGATGCTTCTCTGAATACTTATTGCAAGCGAATTTCGAGTTCAAATTTGGTATACGTACTCAGTAGTTCTACCAGAACTTCGAAAAAATTCCAGAAATGCCGGGGGACGTGGTTTGCTTATTTAGTAAAAATTGTTAATCGGTAATCATCGATTCACAGCGGTACTGATGCTTCTCTCAAAACTTGTTGCAAGCGAATTTCGGGTTATAATTCGGTATACGCACTCGGTAGTTATACCAGAACTTGGAAAAATCTAGAAATCCCGGGGGACGTGGTTTGTTTATTCATCAAAAATTGTTAATCGATAATTATCGATTCACAGCGGTACTGATGCTTGTCTAAAAACTTGTTGCAAGCGAATTTCAATTTAAAATTTGGTATACGTACTTGGTAGTTATACCAGAACTTGGAAAAATCTGGAAATCTCGGGGGACGTGGTTTGTTTATTCATCAAAAATTGTTAATCGATAATTATCGATTCACAGCGGTACTGACGCTTCTCTCAAAACTTGTTGCAAGCGAATTTCGGGTTATAATTTGGTATACGTACTCGGTAGTTATAACAGAACCTGGAAAAATCTAGGAATTACGGGGGACGTGGTTTGTTCATTTATTAAAGATTGTTAATCGATAATTATCGATTCACAGTGGTACTGATGCTTCTCTAAAAACTTGTTGCAAGCGAATTTCAATTTAAAATTTGGTATACGTACTCAGTAGTTATACCAGAACTCGGAAAAATCTGGAAATCTCGGTGAACGCGGTTTGTTCATTCATCAAAAATTGTTAATCAATAATTATCGATTCACAGCGGTATTGTTGATTCTCTCAAAACTAGTTGCAAGCGAATTTCGGGTTAGCATTTGGTATACGTGCTCGGTAGTTATACCAGAACTTGGAAAAATCCAGGAATCCCGGGTGACGTGGTTTGTTCATTCATCAAAAATTGTTAATCGATAATTATCGATTCACAGCGGTACTGATGCATCTCTAAAAACTTGTTGCGAGCGAATTTTGGGTTACAATCTGGTATACGTAGTCAGTACTTCTACCAGAACATGGCAAAAATTCGAGAAATACCGGGGGACGTGGTTTGCTTATTTAGTAAAAATTGTTAATCGGTAATCATCGATTCACAGCGGTACTGATGCTTCTCTCAAAACTTGTTGCAAGCGAATTTCGGGTTATAATTCGGTATACGCACTCGGTAGTTATACCAGAACTTGGAAAAATCTAGAAATCCCGGGGGACGTGGTTTGTTTATTCATCAAAAATTGTTAATCGATAATTATCGATTCACAGCGGTACTGATGCTTGTCTAAAAACTTGTTGCAAGCGAATTTCAATTTAAAATTTGGTATACGTACTTGGTAGTTATACCAGAACTTGGAAAAATCTGGAAATCTCGGGGGACGTGGTTTGTTTATTCATCAAAAATTGTTAATCGATAATTATCGATTCACAGCGGTACTGACGCTTCTCTCAAAACTTGTTGCAAGCGAATTTCGGGTTATAATTTGGTATACGTACTCGGTAGTTATAACAGAACCTGGAAAAATCTAGGAATTACGGGGGACGTGGTTTGTTCATTTATTAAAGATTGTTAATCGATAATTATCGATTCACAGTGGTACTGATGCTTCTCTAAAAACTTGTTGCAAGCGAATTTCAATTTAAAATTTGGTATACGTACTCAGTAGTTATACCAGAACTCGGAAAAATCTGGAAATCTCGGTGAACGCGGTTTGTTCATTCATCAAAAATTGTTAATCAATAATTATCGATTCACAGCGGTATTGTTGATTCTCTCAAAACTAGTTGCAAGCGAATTTCGGGTTAGCATTTGGTATACGTGCTCGGTAGTTATACCAGAACTTGGAAAAATCCAGGAATCCCGGGTGACGTGGTTTGTTCATTCATCAAAAATTGTTAATCGATAATTATCGATTCACAGCGGTACTGATGCATCTCTAAAAACTTGTTGCGAGCGAATTTTGGGTTACAATCTGGTATACGTAGTCAGTACTTCTACCAGAACATGGCAAAAATTCGAGAAATACCGGGGGACGTGGTTTGGTTATCTAATAAAAATTGTTAATCGATAATTATCGATTCACAGCGGTACTAATGCTTCTCTAAAAACTTGTCGCAAGTGAATTTCGAGTTCAAATTTGGTATACGTTCTCAGTAGTTATACCAGAACTTTGAAAAATCTGATAATCTCGGAGGACGTGGTTTGTTTATTCAACAAAAATTGTTAATCGATAATTAGCAATTCACAGGGGTACTGATGCTTCTCTCAAAACTTGTTGCGAGCGAATTTCGGGTTATCATTCGGTATACGTGCTCGGTAGTTATACTAGAACTTGCAAAAATCTGGGAATCCCGGGGGACGTGGTTTGTTCATTCATTAAAAATTGTTAATCGATAATTATCGATTCACAGCGGTACGGATGCATCTCTAAAAACTTGTTGCGAGCGAATTCCGGGTTACAATTTGGTATACGTACTCAGTATTTATACGAGAATTCGAAAAAATTTAGAAATCTCGGGGGACGTGGTTTGTTTATCCTTCGAAAATTGTTAATCGATAATTCTCGATTTACAGCGGTACTGATGCTTCTCTAAAAACTTGTTGCAAGCGAATTTCAATTTAACATTTGGTATACGTACTCAGTATTTATACCAGAACTTGAAAAAATCTAGAAATCTCGGGGGACGTGGTTTAATTATTCATCAAAAATTGTTAATCGATAATTATCAATTCACAGCGGTACTGATGCTTTTCTAAAAACTCGTTGCAAGTAGATTCCGAGTTCAAATTTGGTTTACGTACTCAGTGGTTATACCAGATCTTGGAAAAATCCAGAAATCCCGGGGGACGTGGTTTATTCATCGATGAAAAATTGTTAATCGATAATTATAGATTCACAGCGGTACTGATGCTCCTCTAAAAACTCGTTGCAAGTGAATTTCAAGTTCGAATTTGGTATACGTACTCAGTAGTTATACCAGATTTCGGAAAAAGCCAGAAATCCCGGGGGACGTGGTTTATTCATTGATGAAAAATTGTTAAACGATAATTATCGATTCACAGCGGTACTGATGCTTGTCTCAAAACTTGTTGCAAGCGAAGATCGAGGTTAAATTTCGTATACGTATTGAGTAGTTATACCAGAACTTGAAAAATTCTAGAAATCCCGGGGGACGTGGTTTGTTTATTCATTAAAGATTGTTAATCGATAATTCTCGAATCACAGCGGTACTGATGCTTCTCTGAATACTTATTGCAAGCGAATTTCGAGTTCAAATTTGGTATACGTACTCAGTAGTTCTACCAGAACTTCGAAAAAATTCCAGAACTGCCGGGGGACGTGGTTTGCTTATTTAGTAAAAATTGTTAATCGGTAATTATTGATTCACAGCGGTACTGATGCTTCTCTCAAAACTTGTTGCAAGCGAATTTCGGGTTATAATTCGGTATACGCACTCGGTAGTTATACCAGAACTTGGAAAAATCTAGAAATCCCGGGGGACGTGGTTTGTTCATTCATTCAAAATTGTTAATCGATAATTATCGATTCACGGCGGTACTGATGCTCCTCTAAAAACTGGTTGCGAGGGAATTTCGGGTTGAAATTTGGTATACGTACTCAGTAGTTATACTGGGACTTGGGAAAAAATTGAGAAATGCCGGCGGATGTGGTTCGTTCATTTATTAAAAATTGTTAATCGATAATTATCGATTCACAGCGGTACTGATGCTTGTCTAAAAACTTGTTGCAAGCGAATTTCAATTTAAAATTTGGTATACGTACTCAGTAGTTATACCCGAACTTGGAAAAATCTGGAAATCTCGGGGGACGTGGTTTGTTTATTCATCA
Source organism: Tenthredo livida (assembly GCA_963992785.1). NCBI lineage: Eukaryota > Metazoa > Arthropoda > Insecta > Hymenoptera > Tenthredinidae > Tenthredo > Tenthredo livida. The sequence continues at coordinate 12,918,154 of OZ023068.1, read as the reverse complement.
AAAATTGTTAATCGATAATTATCGATTCACAGCGGTATTGATGCTTCTCTCAAAACTAGTTGCAAGCGAATTTCGGGTTATCATTTGGTATACGTGCTCGGTAGTTATACCAGAACTTGGAAAAATCCAGGAATCCCGGGGGACGTGGTTTGTTCATTCATCAAAAATTGTTAATCGATAATCATCGATTCACAGCGGTACTTATGCATCTCTAAAAACTTGTTGCGAGCGAATTTTGGGTTACAATCTGGTATACGTACTCAGTACTTCTACCAGAACATGGCAAAATTTCGAGAAATACCGGGGGACGTGGATTGGTTATCTAATAAAAATTGTTAATCGATAATTATCGATTCACAGCGGTACTAATGCTTCTCTAAAAACTTGTCGCAAGTGAATTTCGAGTTCAAATTTGGTATACGTACTCAGTATTTATACCAGAACTTGAAAAAATCTAGAAATCTCGAAGGACGTGGTTTGTTTATTCAACAAAAATTGTTAATCGATAATTATCGATTCACAGAGGTACTGATGCTTCTCTCAAAACTTGTTGCGAGCGAATTTCGGGTTATCATTCGGTATACGTGCTCGGTAGTTATACTAGAACTTGGAAAAATCTGGGAATCCCGGGGGACGTGGTTTGTTCATTCATTAAAAATTGTTAATCGATAATTATCGATTCACAGCGGTACTGATGCATCTCTAAAAACTTGTTGCGAGCGAATTCCGGGTTACAATTTGGTATACGTACTCAGTATTTATACCAGAATTTGAAAAAATTTAGAAATCTCGGGGGACGTGGTTTGTTTATCTTTCGAAAATTGTTTATCGATAATCATCGATTTACAGCGGTACTGATGCTTCTCTAAAAACTTGTTGCAAGCGAATTTCGGGTTACAATTTGGTATACGTACTCAGTATTTATACCAGAACTCGAAAAAATCTAGAAATCTCGGGGGACGTGGTTTAATTATTCATCAAAAATTGTTAATCGATAATTATCAATTCACAGCGGTACTGATGCTTTTCTAAAAACTCGTCGCAAGTAGATTTCGAGTTCAAATTTGGTTTACGTACTCAGTGGTTATACCAGATCTTGGAAAAATCCAGAAATCCCGGGGGACGTGGTTTATTCATCGATGAAAAATTGTTAATCGATAATTATAGATTCACAGCGGTACTGAAGCTCCTCTAAAAACTCGTTGCAAGTGAATTTCAAGTTCGAATTTGGTATACGTACTCAGTAGTTATACCAGATTTCGGAAAAAGCCAGAAATCCCGGGGGACGTGGTTTATTCATTGATGAAAAATTGTTAAACGATAATTATCGATTCACAGCGGTACTGATGCTTGTCTCAAAACTTGTTGCAAGCGAAGATCGAGGTTAAATTTCGTATACGTATTGAGTAGTTATACCAGAACTTGAAAAATTCTAGAAATCCCGGGGGACGTGGTTTGTTTATTCATTAAAGATTGTTAATCGATAATTCTCGAATCACAGCGGTACTGATGCTTCTCTGAATACTTATTGCAAGCGAATTTCGAGTTCAAATTTGGTATACGTACTCAGTAGTTCTACCAGAACTTCGAAAAAATTCCAGAAATGCCGGGGGACGTGGTTTGCTTATTTAGTAAAAATTGTTAATCGGTAATTATTGATTCACAGCGGTACTGATGCTTCTCTCAAAACTTGTTGCAAGCGAATTTCGGGTTATAATTCGGTATACGCACTCGGTAGTTATACCAGAACTTGGAAAAATCTAGAAATCCCAGGGGACGTGGTTTGTTCATTCATTCAAAATTGTTAATCGATAATTATCGATTCACGGCGGTACTGATGCTCCTCTAAAAACTGGTTGCGAGGGAATTTCGGGTTGAAATTTGGTATACGTACTCAGTAGTTATACTGGAACTTGGAAAAAAATCGAGAAATGCCGGAGGATGTGGTTTGTTTATTTATTAAAAATTGTTAATCGATAATTATCGATTCACAGCGGTACTGATGCTTGTCTAAAAACTTGTTGCAAGCGAATTTCAATTTAAAATTTGGTATACGTACTCAGTAGTTATACCCGAACTTGGAAAAATTTGGAAATCTCGGGGGACGTGGTTTGTTTATTCATCAAAAATTGTTAATCGATAATTATCGATTCACAGCGGTATTGATGCTTCTCTCAAAACTAGTTGCAAGCGAATTTCGGGTTATCATTTGGTATACGTGCTCGGTAGTTATACCAGAACTTGGAAAAATCCAGGAATCCCGGGGGACGTGGTTTGTTCATTCATCAAAAATTGTTAATCGATAATTATCGATTCACAGCGGTACTTATGCATTTCTAAAAACTTGTTGCGAGCGAATTTTGGGTTACAATCTGGTATACGTACTCAGTACTTCTACCAGAACATGGCAAAAATTCGAGAAATACCGGGGGACGTGGATTGGTTATCTAATAAAAATTGTTAATCGATAATTATCGATTCACAGCGGTACTAATGCTTCTCTAAAAACTTGTCGCAAGTGAATTTCGAGTTCAAATTTGGTATACGTACTCAGTATTTATACCAGAACTTGAAAAAATCTAGAAATCTCGGAGGACGTGGTTTGTTTATTCAACAAAAATTGTTAATCGATAATTATCGATTCACAGAGGTACTGATGCTTCTCTCAAAACTTGTTGCGAGCGAATTTCGGGTTATCATTCGGTATACGTGCTCGGTAGTTATACTAGAACTTGGAAAAATCTGGGAATCCCGGGGGACGTGGTTTGTTCATTCATTAAAAATTGTTAATCGATAATTATCGATTCACAGCGGTACTGATGCATCTCTAAAAACTTGTTGCAAGCTAATTCCGGGTTACAATTTGGTATACGTACTCAGTATTTATACCAGAATTCGAAAAAATTTAGAAATCTCGGGGGACGTGGTTTGTTTATCTTTCGAAAATTGTTTATCGATAATTATCGATTTACAGCGGTACTGATGCTTCTCTAAAAACTTGTTGCAAGCGAATTTCGGGTTACAATTTGGTATACGTACTCAGTATTTATACCAGAACTTGAAAAAATCTAGAAATCTCGGGGGACGTGGTTTAATTATTCATCAAAAATTGTTAATCGATAATTATCAATTCACAGCGGTACTGATGCTTTTCTGAAAACTCGTTGCAAGTAGATTCCGAGTTCAAATTTGGTTTACGTACTGAGTGGTTATACCAGATCTTGGAAAAATCCAGAAATCCCGGAGGACGTGGTTTATTCATCGATGAAAAATTGTTAATCGATAATTATAGATTCACAGCGGTACTGATGCCCCTCTAAAAACTCGTTGCAAGTGAATTTCAAGTTCGAATTTGGTATACGTACTCAGTAGTTATACCAGATCTCGGAAAAAGCCAGAAATCCCGGGGGACGTGGTTTATTCATTGATGAAAAATTGTTAAACGATAATTATCGATTCACAGCGGTACTGATGCTTGTCTCAAAACTTGTTGCAAGCGAATATCGAGGTTAAATTTCGTATACGTATTGAGTAGTTATACCAGAACTTGAAAAATTCTAGAAATCCCGGGGGACGTGGTTTGTTTATTCATTAAAGATTGTTAATCGATAATTCTCGAATCACAGCGGTACTGATGCTTCTCTGAATACTTATTGCAAGCGAATTTCGAGTTCAAATTTGGTATACGTACTCAGTAGTTCTACCAGAACTTCGAAAAAATTCCAGAAATGCCGGGGGACGTGGTTTGCTTATTTAGTAAAAATTGTTAATCGGTAATTATTGATTCACAGCGGTACTGATGCTTCTCTCAAAACTTGTTGCAAGCGAATTTCGGGTTATAATTCGGTATACGCACTCGGTAGTTATACCAGAACTTGGAAAAATCTAGAAATCCCGGGGGACGTGGTTTGTTCATTCATTCAAAATTGTTAATCGATAATTATCGATTCACGGCGGTACTGATGCTCCTCTAAAAACTGGTTGCGAGGGAATTTCGGGTTGAAATTTGGTATACGTACTCAGTAGTTATACTGGGACTTGGGAAAAAATCGAGAAATGCCGGCGGATGTGGTTCGTTCATTTATTAAAAATTGTTAATCGATAATTATCGATTCACAGCGGTACTGATGCTTGTCTAAAAACTTGTTGCAAGCGAATTTCAATTTAAAATTTGGTATACGTACTCAGTAGTTATACCCGAACTTGGAAAAATCTGGAAATCTCGGGGGAGGTGGTTTGTTTATTCATCAAAAATTGTTAATCGATAATTATCGATTCACAGCGGTATTGATGCTTCTCTCAAAACTAGTTGCAAGCGAATTTCGGGTTATCATTTGGTATACGTGCTCGGTAGTTATACCAGAACTTGGAAAAATCCAGGAATCCCGGGGGACGTGGTTTGTTCATTCATCAAAAATTGTTAATCGATAATTATCGATTCACAGCGGTACTTATGCATCTCTAAAAACTTGTTGCGAGCGAATTTTGGGTTACAATCTGGTATACGTACTCAGTACTTCTACCAGAACATGGCAAAATTTCGAGAAATACCGGGGGACGTGGATTGGTTATCTAATAAAAATTGTTAATCGATAATTATCGATTCACAGCGGTACTAATGCTTCTCTAAAAACTTGTCGCAAGTGAATTTCGAGTTCAAATTTGGTATACGTACTCAGTATTTATACCAGAACTTGAAAAAATCTAGAAATCTCGAAGGACGTGGTTTGTTTATTCAACAAAAATTGTTAATCGATAATTATCGATTCACAGAGGTACTGATGCTTCTCTCAAAACTTGTTGCGAGCGAATTTCGGGTTATCATTCGGTATACGTGCTCGGTAGTTATACTAGAACTTGGAAAAATCTGGGAATCCCGGGGGACGTGGTTTGTTCATTCATTAAAAATTGTTAATCGATAATTATCGATTCACAGCGGTACTGATGCATCTCTAAAAACTTGTTGCGAGCGAATTCCGGGTTACAATTTGGTATACGTACTCAGTATTTATACCAGAATTTGAAAAAATTTAGAAATCTCGGGGGACGTGGTTTGTTTATCTTTCGAAAATTGTTTATCGATAATCATCGATTTACAGCGGTACTGATGCTTCTCTAAAAACTTGTTGCAAGCGAATTTCGGGTTACAATTTGGTATACGTACTCAGTATTTATACCAGAACTCGAAAAAATCTAGAAATCTCGGGGGACGTGGTTTAATTATTCATCAAAAATTGTTAATCGATAATTATCAATTCACAGCGGTACTGATGCTTTTCTAAAAACTCGTCGCAAGTAGATTTCGAGTTCAAATTTGGTTTACGTACTCAGTGGTTATACCAGATCTTGGAAAAATCCAGAAATCCCGGGGGACGTGGTTTATTCATCGATGAAAAATTGTTAATCGATAATTATAGATTCACAGCGGTACTGAAGCTCCTCTAAAAACTCGTTGCAAGTGAATTTCAAGTTCGAATTTGGTATACGTACTCAGTAGTTATACCAGATTTCGGAAAAAGCCAGAAATCCCGGGGGACGTGGTTTATTCATTGATGAAAAATTGTTAAACGATAATTATCGATTCACAGCGGTACTGATGCTTGTCTCAAAACTTGTTGCAAGCGAAGATCGAGGTTAAATTTCGTATACGTATTGAGTAGTTATACCAGAACTTGAAAAATTCTAGAAATCCCGGGGGACGTGGTTTGTTTATTCATTAAAGATTGTTAATCGATAATTCTCGAATCACAGCGGTACTGATGCTTCTCTGAATACTTATTGCAAGCGAATTTCGAGTTCAAATTTGGTATACGTACTCAGTAGTTCTACCAGAACTTCGAAAAAATTCCAGAAATGCCGGGGGACGTGGTTTGCTTATTTAGTAAAAATTGTTAATCGGTAATTATTGATTCACAGCGGTACTGATGCTTCTCTCAAAACTTGTTGCAAGCGAATTTCGGGTTATAATTCGGTATACGCACTCGGTAGTTATACCAGAACTTGGAAAAATCTAGAAATCCCAGGGGACGTGGTTTGTTCATTCATTCAAAATTGTTAATCGATAATTATCGATTCACGGCGGTACTGATGCTCCTCTAAAAACTGGTTGCGAGGGAATTTCGGGTTGAAATTTGGTATACGTACTCAGTAGTTATACTGGAACTTGGAAAAAAATCGAGAAATGCCGGAGGATGTGGTTTGTTTATTTATTAAAAATTGTTAATCGATAATTATCGATTCACAGCGGTACTGATGCTTGTCTAAAAACTTGTTGCAAGCGAATTTCAATTTAAAATTTGGTATACGTACTCAGTAGTTATACCCGAACTTGGAAAAATTTGGAAATCTCGGGGGACGTGGTTTGTTTATTCATCAAAAATTGTTAATCGATAATTATCGATTCACAGCGGTATTGATGCTTCTCTCAAAACTAGTTGCAAGCGAATTTCGGGTTATCATTTGGTATACGTGCTCGGTAGTTATACCAGAACTTGGAAAAATCCAGGAATCCCGGGGGACGTGGTTTGTTCATTCATCAAAAATTGTTAATCGATAATTATCGATTCACAGCGGTACTTATGCATCTCTAAAAACTTGTTGCGAGCGAATTTTGGGTTACAATCTGGTATACGTACTCAGTACTTCTACCAGAACATGGCAAAAATTCGAGAAATACCGGGGGACGTGGATTGGTTATCTAATAAAAATTGTTAATCGATAATTATCGATTCACAGCGGTACTAATGCTTCTCTAAAAACTTGTCGCAAGTGAATTTCGAGTTCAAATTTGGTATACGTACTCAGTATTTATACCAGAACTTGAAAAAATCTAGAAATCTCGGAGGACGTGGTTTGTTTATTCAACAAAAATTGTTAATCGATAATTATCGATTCACAGAGGTACTGATGCTTCTCTCAAAACTTGTTGCGAGCGAATTTCGGGTTATCATTCGGTATACGTGCTCGGTAGTTATACTAGAACTTGGAAAAATCTGGGAATCCCGGGGGACGTGGTTTGTTCATTCATTAAAAATTGTTAATCGATAATTATCGATTCACAGCGGTACTGATGCATCTCTAAAAACTTGTTGCAAGCTAATTCCGGGTTACAATTTGGTATACGTACTCAGTATTTATACCAGAATTCGAAAAAATTTAGAAATCTCGGGGGACGTGGTTTGTTTATCTTTCGAAAATTGTTTATCGATAATTATCGATTTACAGCGGTACTGATGCTTCTCTAAAAACTTGTTGCAAGCGAATTTCGGGTTACAATTTGGTATACGTACTCAGTATTTATACCAGAACTTGAAAAAATCTAGAAATCTCGGGGGACGTGGTTTAATTATTCATCAAAAATTGTTAATCGATAATTATCAATTCACAGCGGTACTGATGCTTTTCTGAAAACTCGTTGCAAGTAGATTCCGAGTTCAAATTTGGTTTACGTACTGAGTGGTTATACCAGATCTTGGAAAAATCCAGAAATCCCGGAGGACGTGGTTTATTCATCGATGAAAAATTGTTAATCGATAATTATAGATTCACAGCGGTACTGATGCCCCTCTAAAAACTCGTTGCAAGTGAATTTCAAGTTCGAATTTGGTATACGTACTCAGTAGTTATACCAGATCTCGGAAAAAGCCAGAAATCCCGGGGGACGTGGTTTATTCATTGATGAAAAATTGTTAAACGATAATTATCGATTCACAGCGGTACTGATGCTTGTCTCAAAACTTGTTGCAAGCGAATATCGAGGTTAAATTTCGTATACGTATTGAGTAGTTATACCAGAACTTGAAAAATTCTAGAAATCCCGGGGGACGTGGTTTGTTTATTCATTAAAGATTGTTAATCGATAATTCTCGAATCACAGCGGTACTGATGCTTCTCTGAATACTTATTGCAAGCGAATTTCGAGTTCAAATTTGGTATACGTACTCAGTAGTTCTACCAGAACTTCGAAAAAATTCCAGAAATGCCGGGGGACGTGGTTTGCTTATTTAGTAAAAATTGTTAATCGGTAATTATTGATTCACAGCGGTACTGATGCTTCTCTCAAAACTTGTTGCAAGCGAATTTCGGGTTATAATTCGGTATACGCACTCGGTAGTTATACCAGAACTTGGAAAAATCTAGAAATCCCGGGGGACGTGGTTTGTTCATTCATTCAAAATTGTTAATCGATAATTATCGATTCACGGCGGTACTGATGCTCCTCTAAAAACTGGTTGCGAGGGAATTTCGGGTTGAAATTTGGTATACGTACTCAGTAGTTATACTGGAACTTGGAAAAAAATCGAGAAATGCCGGAGGATGTGGTTTGTTTATTTATTAAAAATTGTTAATCGATAATTATCGATTCACAGCGGTACTGATGCTTGTCTAAAAACTTGTTGCAAGCGAATTTCAATTTAAAATTTGGTATACGTACTCAGTAGTTATACCCGAACTTGGAAAAATTTGGAAATCTCGGGGGACGTGGTTTGTTTATTCATCAAAAATTGTTAATCGATAATTATCGATTCACAGCGGTATTGATGCTTTTCTCAAAACTAGTTGCAAGCGAATTTCGGGTTATCATTTGGTATACGTGCTCGGTAGTTATACCAGAACTTGGAAAAATCCAGGAATCCCGGGGGACGTGGTTTGTTCATTCATCAAAAATTGTTAATCGATAATTATCGATTCACAGCGGTACTTATGCATCTCTAAAAACTTGTTGCGAGCGAATTTTGGGTTACAATCTGGTATACGTACTCAGTACTTCTACCAGAACATGGCACAAATTCGAGAAATACCGGGGGACGTGGATTGGTTATCTAATAAAAATTGTTAATCGATAATTATCGATTCACAGCGGTACTAATGCTTCTCTAAAAACTTGTCGCAAGTGAATTTCGAGTTCAAATTTGGTATACGTACTCAGTATTTATACCAGAACTTGAAAAAATCTAGAAATCTCGGAGGACGTGGTTTGTTTATTCAACAAAAATTGTTAATCGATAATTATCGATTCACAGAGGTACTGATGCTTCTCTCAAAACTTGTTGCGAGCGAATTTCGGGTTATCATTCGGTATACGTGCTCGGTAGTTATACTAGAACTTGGAAAAATCTGGGAATCCCGGGGGACGTGGTTTGTTCATTCATTAAAAATTGTTAATCGATAATTATCGATTCACAGCGGTACTGATGCATCTCTAAAAACTTGTTGCAAGCGAATTCCGGGTTACAATTTGGTATACGTACTCAGTATTTATACCAGAATTCGAAAAAATTTAGAAATCTCGGGGGACGTGGTTTGTTTATCTTTCGAAAATTGTTTATCGATAATTATCGATTTACAGCGGTACTGATGCTTCTCTAAAAACTTGTTGCAAGCGAATTTCGGGTTACAATTTGGTATACGTACTCAGTATTTATACCAGAACTTGAAAAAATCTAGAAATCTCGGGGGACGTGGTTTAATTATTCATCAAAAATTGTTGATCGATAATTATCAATTCACAGCGGTACTGATGCTTTTCTGAAAACTCGTTGCAAGTAGATTCCGAGTTCAAATTTGGTTTACGTACTCAGTGGTTATACCAGATCTTGGAAAAATCCAGAAATCCCGGAGGACGTGGTTTATTCATCGATGAAAAATTGTTAATCGATAATTATAGATTCACAGCGGTACTGATGCCCCTCTAAAAACTCGTTGCAAGTGAATTTCAAGTTCGAATTTGGTATACGTACTCAGTAGTTATACCAGATCTCGGAAAAAGCCAGAAATCCCGGGGGACGTGGTTTATTCATTGATGAAAAATTGTTAAACGATAATTATCGATTCACAGCGGTACTGATGCTTGTCTCAAAACTTGTTGCAAGCGAATATCGAGGTTAAATTTCGTATACGTATTGAGTAGTTATACCAGAACTTGAAAAATTCTAGAAATCCCGGGGGACGTGGTTTGTTTATTCATTAAAGATTGTTAATCGATAATTCTCGAATCACAGCGGTACTGATGCTTCTCTGAATACTTATTGCAAGCGAATTTCGAGTTCAAATTTGGTATACGTACTCAGTAGTTCTACCAGAACTTCGAAAAAATTCCAGAAATGCCGGGGGACGTGGTTTGCTTATTTAGTAAAAATTGTTAATCGGTAATCATCGATTCACAGCGGTACTGATGCTTCTCTCAAAACTTGTTGCAAGCGAATTTCGGGTTATAATTCGGTATACGCACTCGGTAGTTATACCAGAACTTGGAAAAATCTAGAAATCCCGGGGGACGTGGTTTGTTTATTCATCAAAAATTGTTAATCGATAATTATCGATTCACAGCGGTACTGATGCTTGTCTAAAAACTTGTTGCAAGCGAATTTCAATTTAAAATTTGGTATACGTACTTGGTAGTTATACCAGAACTTGGAAAAATCTGGAAATCTCGGGGGACGTGGTTTGTTTATTCATCAAAAATTGTTGATCGATAATTATCGATTCACAGCGGTACTGACGCTTCTCTCAAAACTTGTTGCAAGCGAATTTCGGGTTATAATTTGGTATACGTACTCGGTAGTTATAACAGAACCTGGAAAAATCTAGGAATTACGGGGGACGTGGTTTGTTCATTTATTAAAGATTGTTAATCGATAATTATCGATTCACAGTGGTACTGATGCTTCTCTAAAAACTTGTTGCAAGCGAATTTCAATTTAAAATTTGGTATACGTACTCAGTAGTTATACCAGAACTCGGAAAAATCTGGAAATCTCGGTGAACGCGGTTTGTTCATTCATCAAAAATTGTTAATCAATAATTATCGATTCACAGCGGTATTGATGATTCTCTCAAAACTAGTTGCGAACGAATTTCGGGTTAGCATTTGGTATACGTGCTCGGTAGTTATACCAGAACTTGGAAAAATCCAGGAATCCCGGGTGACGTGGTTTCTTCATTCATCAAAAATTGTTAATCGATAATTATCGATTCACAGCGGTACTGATGCATCTCTAAAAACTTGTTGCGAGCGAATTTTGGGTTACAATCTGGTATACGTAGTCAGTACTCCTACCAGAACATGGCAAAAATTCGAGAAATACCGGGGGACGTGGTTTGGTTATCTAATAAAAATTGTTAATCGATAATTATCGATTCACAGCGGTACTAATGCTTCTCTAAAAACTTGTCGCAAGTGAATTTCGAGTTCAAATTTGGTATACGTTCTCAGTAGTTATACCAGAACTTTGAAAAATCTGATAATCTCGGAGGACGTGGTTTGTTTATTCAACAAAAATTGTTAATCGATAATTATCGATTCACAGGGGTACTGATGCTTCTCTCAAAACTTGTTGCGAGCGAATTTCGGGTTATCATTCGGTATACGTGCTCGGTAGTTATACTAGAACTTGCAAAAATCTGGGAATCCCGGGGGACGTGGTTTGTTCATTCATTAAAAATTGTTAATCGATAATTATCGATTCACAGCGGTACGGATGCATCTCTAAAAACTTGTTGCGAGCGAATTCCGGGTTACAATTTGGTATACGTACTCAGTATTTATACGAGAATCCGAAAAAATTTAGAAATCTCGGGGGACGTGGTTTGTTTATCCTTCGAAAATTGTTAATCGATAATTCTCGATTTACAGCGGTAGTGATGCTTCTCTAAAAACTTGTTGCAAGCGAATTTCAATTTAACATTTGGTATACGTACTCAGTATTTATACCAGAACTTGAAAAAATCTAGAAATCTCGGGGGACGTGGTTTAATTATTCATCAAAAATTGTTAATCGATAATTATCAATTCACAGCGGTACTGATGCTTTTCTAAAAACTCGTTGCAAGTAGATTCCGAGTTCAAATTTGGTTTACGTACTCAGTGGTTATACCAGATCTTGGAAAAATCCAGAAATCCCGGGGGACGTGGTTTATTCATCGATGAAAAATTGTTAATCGATAATTATAGATTCACAGCGGTACTGATGCTCCTCTAAAAACTCGTTGCAAGTGAATTTCAAGTTCGAATTTGGTATACGTACTCAGTAGTTATACCAGATTTCGGAAAAAGCCAGAAATCCCGGGGGACGTGGTTTATTCATTGATGAAAAATTGTTAAACGATGATTATCGATTCACAGCGGTACTGATGCTTGTCTCAAAACTTGTTGCAAGCGAAGATCGAGGTTAAATTTCGTATACGTATTGAGTAGTTATACCAGAACTTGAAAAATTCTAGAAATCCCGGGGGACGTGGTTTGTTTATTCATTAAAGATTGTTAATCGATAATTCTCGAATCACAGCGGTACTGATGCTTCTCTGAATACTTATTGCAAGCGAATTTCGAGTTCAAATTTGGTATACGTACTCAGTAGTTCTACCAGAACTTCGAAAAAATTCCAGAACTGCCGGGGGACGTGGTTTGCTTATTTAGTAAAAATTGTTAATCGGTAATTATTGATTCACAGCGGTACTGATGCTTCTCTCAAAACTTGTTGCAAGCGAATTTCGGGTTATAATTCGGTATACGCACTCGGTAGTCATACCAGAACTTGGAAAAATCTAGAAATCCCGGGGGACGTGGTTTGTTCATTCATTCAAAATTGTTAATCGATAATTATCGATTCACGGCGGTACTGATGCTCCTCTAAAAACTGGTTGCGAGGGAATTTCGGGTTGAAATTTGGTATACGTACTCAGTAGTTATACTGGAACTTGGGAAAAAATCGAGAAATGCCGGCGGATGTGGTTCGTTCATTTATTAAAAATTGTTAATCGATAATTATCGATTCACAGCGGTACTGATGCTTGTCTAAAAACTTGTTGCAAGCGAATTTCAATTTAAAATTTGGTATACGTACTCAGTAGTTATACCCGAACTTGGAAAAATCTGGAAATCTCAGGGGACGTGGTTTGTTTATTCATCAAAAATTGTTAATCGATAATTATCGATTCACAGCGGTATTGATGCTTCTCTCAAAACTAGTTGCAAGCGAATTTCGGGTTATCATTTGGTATACGTGCTCGGTAGTTATACCAGAACTTGGAAAAATCCAGGAATCCCGGGGGACGTGGTTTGTTCATTCATCAAAAATTGTTAATCGATAATTATCGATTCACAGCGGTACTTATGCATCTCTAAAAACTTGTTGCGAGCGAATTTTGGGTTACAATCTGGTATACGTACTCAGTACTTCTACCAGAACATGGCAAAATTTCGAGAAATACCGGGGGACGTGGATTGGTTATCTAATAAAAATTGTTAATCGATAATTATCGATTCACAGCGGTACTAATGCTTCTCTAAAAACTTGTCGCAAGTGAATTTCAAGTTCAAATTTGGTATACGTACTCAGTATTTATACCAGAACTTGAAAAAATCTAGAAATCTCGGAGGACGTGGTTTGTTTATTCAACAAAAATTGTTAATCGATAATTATCGATTCACAGAGGTACTGATGCTTCTCTCAAAACTTGTTGCGAGCGAATTTCGGGTTATCATTCGGTATACGTGCTCGCTAGTTATACTAGAACTTGGAAAAATCTGGGAATCCCGGGGGACGTGGTTTGTTCATTCATTAAAAATTGTTAATCGATAATTATCGATTCACAGCGGTACTGATGCATCTCTAAAAACTTGTTGCGAGCGAATTCCGGGTTACAATTTGGTATACGTACTCAGTATTTATACCAGAATTTGAAAAAATTTAGAAATCTCGGGGGACGTGGTTTGTTTATCTTTCGAAAATTGTTTATCGATAATTATCGATTTACAGCGGTACTGATGCTTCTCTAAAAACTTGTTGCAAGCGAATTTCGGGTTACAATTTGGTATACGTACTCAGTATTCATACCAGAACTTGAAAAAATCTAGAAATCTCGGGGGACGTGGTTTAATTATTCATCAAAAATTGTTAATCGATAATTATCAATTCACAGCGGTACTGATGCTTTTCTAAAAACTCGTTGCAAGTAGATTCCGAGTTCAAATTTGGTTTACGTACTCAGTGGTTATACCAGATCTTGGAAAAATCCAGAAATCCCGGGGGACGTGGTTTATTCATCGATGAAAAATTGTTAATCGATAATTATAGATTCACAGCGGTACTGATGCCCCTCTAAAAACTCGTTGCAAGTGAATTTCAAGTTCGAATTTGGTATACGTACTCAGTAGTTATACCAGATCTCGAAAAAAGCCAGAAATCCCGGGGGACGTGGTTTATTCATTGATGAAAAATTGTTAAACGATAATTATCGATTCACAGCGGTACTGATGCTTGTCTCAAAACTTGTTGCAAGCGAATATCGAGGTTAAATTTCGTATACGTATTGAGTAGTTATACCAGAACTTGAAAAATTCTAGAAATCCCGGGGGACGTGGTTTGTTTATTCATTAAAGATTGTTAATCGATAATTCTCGAATCACAGCGGTACTGATGCTTCTCTGAATACTTATTGCAAGCGAATTTCGAGTTCAAATTTGGTATACGTACTCAGTAGTTCTACCAGAACTTCGAAAAAATTCCAGAAATGCCGGGGGACGTGGTTTGCTTATTTAGTAAAAATTGTTAATCGGTAATCATCGATTCACAGCGGTACTGATGCTTCTCTCAAAACTTGTTGCAAGCGAATTTCGGGTTATAATTCGGTATACGCACTCGGTAGTTATACCAGAACTTGGAAAAATCTAGAAATCCCGGGGGACGTGGTTTGTTTATTCATCAAAAATTGTTAATCGATAATTATCGATTCACAGCGGTACTGATGCTTGTCTAAAAACTTGTTGCAAGCGAATTTCAATTTAAAATTTGGTATACGTACTTGGTAGTTATACCAGAACTTGGAAAAATCTGGAAATCTCGGGGGACGTGGTTTGTTTATTCATCAAAAATTGTTAATCGATAATTATCGATTCACAGCGGTACTGACGCTTCTCTCAAAACTTGTTGCAAGCGAATTTCGGGTTATAATTTGGTATACGTACTCGGTAGTTATAACAGAACCTGGAAAAATCTAGGAATTACGGGGGACGTGGTTTGTTCATTTATTAAAGATTGTTAATCGAAAATTATCGATTCACAGTGGTACTGATGCTTCTCTAAAAACTTGTTGTAAGCGAATTTCAATTTAAAATTTGGTATACGTACTCAGTAGTTATACCAAAACTCGGAAAAATCTGGAAATCTCGGTGAACGCGGTTTGTTTATTCATCAAAAATTGTTAATCAATAATTATCGATTCACAGCGGTATTGATGCTTCTCTCAAAACTAGTTGCAAGCGAATTTCGGGTTATCATTTGGTATACGTGCTCGGTAGTTATACCAGAACTTGGAAAAATCCAGGAATCCCGGGGGACGTGGTTTGTTCATTCATCAAAAATTGTTAATCGATAATTATCGATTCACAGCGGTACTTATGCATCTCTAAAAACTTGTTGCGAGCGAATTTTGGGTTACAATCTGGTATACGTACTCTGTACTTCTACCAGAACATGGCGAAAATTCGGGAAATACCGGGGGACGTGGATTGGTTATCTAATAAAAATTGTTAATCGATAATTATCGATTCACAGCGGTACTAATGCTTCTCTAAAAACTTGTCGCAAGTGAATTTCGAGTTCAAATTTGGTATACGTACTCAGTATTTATACCAGAACTTGAAAAAATCTAGAAATCTCGGAGGACGTGGTTTGTTTATTCAACAAAAATTGTTAATCGATAATTATCGATTCACAGAGGTACTGATGCTTCTCTCAAAACTTGTTGCGATCGAATTTCGGGTTATCATTCGGTATACGTGCTCGGTAGTTATACTAGAACTTGGAAAAATCTGGGAATCCCGGGGGACGTGGTTTGTTCATTCATTAAAAATTGTTAATCGATAATTATCGATTCACAGCGGTACTGATGCATCTCTAAAAACTTGTTGCGAGCGAATTCCGGGTTACAATTTGGTATACGTACTCAGTATTTATACCAGAATTTGAAAAAATTTAGAAATCTCGGGGGACGTGGTTTGTTTATCTTTCGAAAATTGTTTATCGATAATTATCGATTTACAGCGGTACTGATGCTTCTCTAAAAACTTGTTGCAAGCGAATTTCGGGTTACAATTTGGTATACGTACTCAGTATTTATACCAGAACTTGAAAAAATCTAGAAATCTCGGGGGACGTGGTTTAATTATTCATCAAAAATTGTTAATCGATAATTATCAATTCACAGCGGTACTGATGCTTTTCTAAAAACTCGTTGCAAGTAGATTCCGAGTTCAAATTTGGTTTACGTACTCAGTGGTTATACCAGATCTTGGAAAAATCCAGAAATCCCGGGGGACGTGGTTTATTCATCGATGAAAAATTGTTAATCGATAATTATAGATTCACAGCGGTACTGATGCCCCTCTAAAAACTCGTTGCAAGTGAATTTCAAGTTCGAATTTGGTATACGTACTCAGTAGTTATACCAGATCTCGAAAAAAGCCAGAAATCCCGGGGGACGTGGTTTATTCATTGATGAAAAATTGTTAAACGATAATTATCGATTCACAGCGGTACTGATGCTTGTCTCAAAACTTGTTGCAAGCGAATATCGAGGTTAAATTTCGTATACGTATTGAGTAGTTATACCAGAACTTGAAAAATTCTAGAAATCCCGGGGGACGTGGTTTGTTTATTCATTAAAGATTGTTAATCGATAATTCTCGAATCACAGCGGTACTGATGCTTCTCTGAATACTTATTGCAAGCGAATTTCGAGTTCAAATTTGGTATACGTACTCAGTAGTTCTACCAGAACTTCGAAAAAATTCCAGAAATGCCGGGGGACGTGGTTTGCTTATTTAGTAAAAATTGTTAATCGGTAATCATCGATTCACAGCGGTACTGATGCTTCTCTCAAAACTTGTTGCAAGCGAATTTCGGGTTATAATTCGGTATACGCACTCGGTAGTTATACCAGAACTTGGAAAAATCTAGAAATCCCGGGGGACGTGGTTTGTTTATTCATCAAAAATTGTTAATCGATAATTATCGATTCACAGCGGTACTGATGCTTGTCTAAAAACTTGTTGCAAGCGAATTTCAATTTAAAATTTGGTATACGTACTTGGTAGTTATACCAGAACTTGGAAAAATCTGGAAATCTCGGGGGACGTGGTTTGTTTATTCATCAAAAATCGTTAATCGATAATTATCGATTCACAGCGGTACTGACGCTTCTCTCAAAACTTGTTGCAAGCGAATTTCGGGTTATAATTTGGTATACGTACTCGGTAGTTATAACAGAACCTGGAAAAATCTAGGAATTACGGGGGACGTGGTTTGTTCATTTATTAAAGATTGTTAATCGAAAATTATCGATTCACAGTGGTACTGATGCTTCTCTAAAAACTTGTTGTAAGCGAATTTCAATTTAAAATTTGGTATACGTACTCAGTAGTTATACCAAAACTCGGAAAAATCTGGAAATCTCGGTGAACGCGGTTTGTTTATTCATCAAAAATTGTTAATCAATAATTATCGATTCACAGCGGTATTGATGCTTCTCTCAAAACTAGTTGCAAGCGAATTTCGGGTTATCATTTGGTATACGTGCTCGGTAGTTATACCAGAACTTGGAAAAATCCAGGAATCCCGGGGGACGTGGTTTGTTCATTCATCAAAAATTGTTAATCGATAATTATCGATTCACAGCGGTACTTATGCATCTCTAAAAACTTGTTGCGAGCGAATTTTGGGTTACAATCTGGTATACGTACTCAGTACTTCTACCAGAACATGGCGAAAATTCGGGAAATACCGGGGGACGTGGATTGGTTATCTAATAAAAATTGTTAATCGATAATTATCGATTCACAGCGGTACTAATGCTTCTCTAAAAACTTGTCGCAAGTGAATTTCGAGTTCAAATTTGGTATACGTACTCAGTATTTATACCAGAACTTGAAAAAATCTAGAAATCTCGGAGGACGTGGTTTGTTTATTCAACAAAAATTGTTAATCGATAATTATCGATTCACAGAGGTACTGATGCTTCTCTCAAAACTTGTTGCGAGCGAATTTCGGGTTATCATTCGGTATACGTGCTCGGTAGTTATACTAGAACTTGGAAAAATCTGGGAATCCCGGGGGACGTGGTTTGTTCATTCATTAAAAATTGTTAATCGATAATTATCGATTCACAGCGGTACTGATGCATCTCTAAAAACTTGTTGCGAGCGAATTCCGGGTTACAATTTGGTATACGTACTCAGTATTTATACCAGAATTTGAAAAAATTTAGAAATCTCGGGGGACGTGGTTTGTTTATCTTTCGAAAATTGTTTATCGATAATTATCGATTTACAGCGGTACTGATGCTTCTCTAAAAACTTGTTGCAAGCGAATTTCGGGTTACAATTTGGTATACGTACTCAGTATTTATACCAGAACTTGAAAAAATCTAGAAATCTCGGGGGACGTGGTTTAATTATTCATCAAAAATTGTTAATCGATAATTATCAATTCACAGCGGTACTGATGCTTTTCTAAAAACTCGTTGCAAGTAGATTCCGAGTTCAAATTTGGTTTACGTACTCAGTGGTTATACCAGATCTTGGAAAAATCCAGAAATCCCGGGGGACGTGGTTTATTCATCGATGAAAAATTGTTAATCGATAATTATAGATTCACAGCGGTACTGATGCCCCTCTAAAAACTCGTTGCAAGTGAATTTCAAGTTCGAATTTGGTATACGTACTCAGTAGTTATACCAGATCTCGAAAAAAGCCAGAAATCCCGGGGGACGTGGTTTATTCATTGATGAAAAATTGTTAAACGATAATTATCGATTCACAGCGGTACTGATGCTTGTCTCAAAACTTGTTGCAAGCGAATATCGAGGTTAAATTTCGTATACGTATTGAGTAGTTATACCAGAACTTGAAAAATTCTAGAAATCCCGGGGGACGTGGTTTGTTTATTCATTAAAGATTGTTAATCGATAATTCTCGAATCACAGCGGTACTGATGCTTCTCTGAATACTTATTGCAAGCGAATTTCGAGTTCAAATTTGGTATACGTACTCAGTAGTTCTACCAGAACTTCGAAAAAATTCCAGAAATGCCGGGGGACGTGGTTTGCTTATTTAGTAAAAATTGTTAATCGGTAATCATCGATTCACAGCGGTACTGATGCTTCTCTCAAAACTTGTTGCAAGCGAATTTCGGGTTATAATTCGGTATACGCACTCGGTAGTTATACCAGAACTTGGAAAAATCTAGAAATCCCGGGGGACGTGGTTTGTTTATTCATCAAAAATTGTTAATCGATAATTATCGATTCACAGCGGTACTGATGCTTGTCTAAAAACTTGTTGCAAGCGAATTTCAATTTAAAATTTGGTATACGTACTTGGTAGTTATACCAGAACTTGGAAAAATCTGGAAATCTCGGGGGACGTGGTTTGGTTATTCATCAAAAATTGTTAATCGATAATTATCGATTCACAGCGGTACTGACGCTTCTCTCAAAACTTGTTGCAAGCGAATTTCGGGTTATAATTTGGTATACGTACTCGGTAGTTATAACAGAACCTGGAAAAATCTAGGAATTACGGGGGACGTGGTTTGTTCATTTATTAAAGATTGTTAATCGAAAATTATCGATTCACAGTGGTACTGATGCTTCTCTAAAAACTTGTTGTAAGCGAATTTCAATTTAAAATTTGGTATACGTACTCAGTAGTTATACCAAAACTCGGAAAAATCTGGAAATCTCGGTGAACGCGGTTTGTTTATTCATCAAAAATTGTTAATCAATAATTATCGATTCACAGCGGTATTGATGCTTCTCTCAAAACTAGTTGCAAGCGAATTTCGGGTTATCATTTGGTATACGTGCTCGGTAGTTATACCAGAACTTGGAAAAATCCAGGAATCCCGGGGGACGTGGTTTGTTCATTCATCAAAAATTGTTAATCGATAATTATCGATTCACAGCGGTACTTATGCATCTCTAAAAACTTGTTGCGAGCGAATTTTGGGTTACAATCTGGTATACGTACTCAGTACTTCTACCAGAACATGGCAAAATTTCGAGAAATACCGGGGGACGTGGATTGGTTATCTAATAAAAATTGTTAATCGATAATTATCGATTCACAGCGGTACTAATGCTTCTCTAAAAACTTGTCGCAAGTGAATTTCGAGTTCAAATTTGGTATACGTACTCAGTATTTATACCAGAACTTGAAAAAATCTAGAAATCTCGGAGGACGTGGTTTGTTTATTCAACAAAAATTGTTAATCGATAATTATCGATTCACAGAGGTACTGATGCTTCTCTCAAAACTTGTTGCGAGCGAATTTCGGGTTATCATTCGGTATACGTGCTCGGTAGTTATACTAGAACTTGGAAAAATCTGGGAATCCCGGGGGACGTGGTTTGTTCATTCATTAAAAATTGTTAATCGATAATTATCGATTCACAGCGGTACTGATGCATCTCTAAAAACTTGTTGCGAGCGAATTCCGGGTTACAATTTGGTATACGTACTCAGTATTTATACCAGAATTTGAAAAAATTTAGAAATCTCGGGGGACGTGGTTTGTTTATCTTTCGAAAATTGTTTATCGATAATTATCGATTTACAGCGGTACTGATGCTTCTCTAAAAACTTGTTGCAAGCGAATTTCGGGTTACAATTTGGTATACGTACTCAGTATTTATACCAGAACTTGAAAAAATCTAGAAATCTCGGGGGACGTGGTTTAATTATTCATCAAAAATTGTTAATCGATAATTATCAATTCACAGCGGTACTGATGCTTTTCTAAAAACTCGTTGCAAGTAGATTCCGAGTTCAAATTTGGTTTACGTACTCAGTGGTTATACCAGATCTTGGAAAAATCCAGAAATCCCGGGGGACGTGGTTTATTCATCGATGAAAAATTGTTAATCGATAATTATAGATTCACAGCGGTACTGATGCCCCTCTAAAAACTCGTTGCAAGTGAATTTCAAGTTCGAATTTGGTGTACGTACTCAGTAGTTATACCAGATCTCGAAAAAAGCCAGAAATCCCGGGGGACGTGGTTTATTCATTGATGAAAAATTGTTAAACGATAATTATCGATTCACAGCGGTACTGATGCTTGTCTCAAAACTTGTTGCAAGCGAATATCGAGGTTAAATTTCGTATACGTATTGAGTAGTTATACCAGAACTTGAAAAATTCTAGAAATCCCGGGGGACGTGGTTTGTTTATTCATTAAAGATTGTTAATCGATAATTCTCGAATCACAGCGGTACTGATGCTTCTCTGAATACTTATTGCAAGCGAATTTCGAGTTCAAATTTGGTATACGTACTCAGTAGTTCTACCAGAACTTCGAAAAAATTCCAGAAATGCCGGGGGACGTGGTTTGCTTATTTAGTAAAAATTGTTAATCGGTAATCATCGATTCACAGCGGTACTGATGCTTCTCTCAAAACTTGTTGCAAGCGAATTTCGGGTTATAATTCGGTATACGCACTCGGTAGTTATACCAGAACTTGGAAAAATCTAGAAATCCCGGGGGACGTGGTTTGTTTATTAATCAAAAATTGTTAATCGATAATTATCGATTCACAGCGGTACTGATGCTTGTCTAAAAACTTGTTGCAAGCGAATTTCAATTTAAAATTTGGTATACGTACTTGGTAGTTATACCAGAACTTGGAAAAATCTGGAAATCTCGGGGGACGTGGTTTGTTTATTCATCAAAAATTGTTAATCGATAATTATCGATTCACAGCGGTACTGACGCTTCTCTCAAAACTTGTTGCAAGCGAATTTCGGGTTATAATTTGGTATACGTACTCGGTAGTTATAACAGAACCTGGAAAAATCTAGGAATTACGGGGGACGTGGTTTGTTCATTTATTAAAGATTGTTAATCGATAATTATCGATTCACAGTGGTACTGATGCTTCTCTAAAAACTTGTTGCAAGCGAATTTCAATTTAAAATTTGGTATACGTACTCAGTAGTTATACCAGAACTCGGAAAAATCTGGAAATCTCGGTGAACGCGGTTTGTTCATTCATCAAAAATTGTTAATCAATAATTATCGATTCACAGCGGTATTGATGATTCTCTCAAAACTAGTTGCAAGCGAATTTCGGGTTAGCATTTGGTATACGTGCTCGGTAGTTATACCAGAACTTGGAAAAATCCAGGAATCCCGGGGGACGTGGTTTGTTCATTCATCAAAAATTGTTAATCGATAATTATCGATTCACAGCGGTACTGATGCATCTCTAAAAACTTGTTGCGAGCGAATTTTGGGTTACAATCTGGTATACGTAGTCAGTACTTCTACCAGAACATGGCAAAAATTCGAGAAATACCGGGGGACGTGGTTTGGTTATCTAATAAAAATTGTTAATCGATAATTATCGATTCACAGCGGTACTAATGCTTCTCTAAAAACTTGTCGCAAGTGAATTTCGAGTTCAAATTTGGTATACGTTCTCAGTAGTTATACCAGAACTTTGAAAAATCTGATAATCTCGGAGGACGTGGTTTGTTTATTCAACAAAAATTGTTAATCGATAATTATCGATTCACAGGGGTACTGATGCTTCTCTCAAAACTTGTTGCGAGCGAATTCCGGGTTATCATTCGGTATACGTGCTCGGTAGTTATACTAGAACTTGCAAAAATCTGGGAATCCCGGGGGACGTGGTTTGTTCATTCATTAAAAATTGTTAATCGATAATTATCGATTCACAGCGGTACGGATGCATCTCTAAAAACTTGTTGTAAGCGAATTTCAATTTAAAATTTGGTATACGTACTCAGTAGTTATACCAAAACTCGTAAAAATCTGGAAATCTCGGTGAACGCGGTTTGTTTATTCATCAAAAATTGTTAATCAATAATTATCGATTCACAGCGGTATTGATGCTTCTCTCAAAACTAGTTGCAAGCGAATTTCGGGTTATCATTTGGTATACGTGCTCGGTAGTTATACCAGAACTTGGAAAAATCCAGGAATCCCGGGGGACGTGGTTTGTTCATTCATCAAAAATTGTTAATCGATAATTATCGATTCACAGCGGTACTTATGCATCTCTAAAAACTTGTTGCGACCGAATTTTGGGTTACAATCTGGTATACGTACGCAGTACTTCTACCAGAATATGGCGAAAATTCGGGAAATACCGGGGGACGTGGATTGGTTATCTAATAAAAATTGTTAATCGATAATTATCGATTCACAGCGGTACTAATGCTTCTCTAAAAACTTGTCGCAAGTGAATTTCGAGTTCAAATTTGGTATACGTACTCAGTATTTATACCAGAACTTGAAAAAATCTAGAAATCTCGGAGGACGTGGTTTGTTTATTCAACAAAAATTGTTAATCGATAATTATCGATTCACAGAGGTACTGATGCTTCTCTCAAAACTTGTTGCGAGCGAATTTCGGGTTATCATTCGGTATACGTGCTCGGTAGTTATACTAGAACTTGGAAAAATCTGGGAATCCCGGGGGACGTGGTTTGTTCATTCATTAAAAATTGTTAATCGATAATTATCGATTCACAGCGGTACTGATGCATCTCTAAAAACTTGTTGCGAGCGAATTCCGGGTTACAATTTGGTATACGTACTCAGTATTTATACCAGAATTTGAAAAAATTTAGAAATCTCGGGGGACGTGGTTTGTTTATCTTTCGAAAATTGTTTATCGATAATTATCGATTTACAGCGGTACTGATGCTTCTCTAAAAACTTGTTGCAAGCGAATTTCGGGTTACAATTTGGTATACGTACTCAGTATTTATACCAGAACTTGAAAAAATCTAGAAATCTCGGGGGACGTGGTTTAATTATTCATCAAAAATTGTTAATCGATAATTATCAATTCACAGCGGTACTGATGCTTTTCTAAAAACTCGTTGCAAGTAGATTCCGAGTTCAAATTTGGTTTACGTACTCAGTGGTTATACCAGATCTTGGAAAAATCCAGAAATCCCGGGGGACGTGGTTTATTCATCGATGAAAAATTGTTAATCGATAATTATAGATTCACAGCGGTACTGATGCCCCTCTAAAAACTCGTTGCAAGTGAATTTCAAGTTCGAATTTGGTATACGTACTCAGTAGTTATACCAGATCTCGAAAAAAGCCAGAAATCCCGGGGGACGTGGTTTATTCATTGATGAAAAATTGTTAAACGATAATTATCGATTCACAGCGGTACTGATGCTTGTCTCAAAACTTGTTGCAAGCGAATATCGAGGTTAAATTTCGTATACGTATTGAGTAGTTATACCAGAACTTGAAAAATTCTAGAAATCCCGGGGGACGTGGTTTGTTTATTCATTAAAGATTGTTAATCGATAATTCTCGAATCACAGCGGTACTGATGCTTCTCTGAATACTTATTGCAAGCGAATTTCGAGTTCAAATTTGGTATACGTACTCAGTAGTTCTACCAGAACTTCGAAAAAATTCCAGAAATGCCGGGGGACGTGGTTTGCTTATTTAGTAAAAATTGTTAATCGGTAATCATCGATTCACAGCGGTACTGATGCTTCTCTCAAAACTTGTTGCAAGCGAATTTCGGGTTATAATTCGGTATACGCACTCGGTAGTTATACCAGAACTTGGAAAAATCTAGAAATCCCGGGGGACGTGGTTTGTTTATTCATCAAAAATTGTTAATCGATAATTATCGATTCACAGCGGTACTGATGCTTGTCTAAAAACTTGTTGCAAGCGAATTTCAATTTAAAATTTGGTATACGTACTTGGTAGTTATACCAGAACTTGGAAAAATCTGGAAATCTCGGGGGACGTGGTTTGTTTATTCATCAAAAATTGTTAATCGATAATTATCGATTCACAGCGGTACTGACGCTTCTCTCAAAACTTGTTGCAAGCGAATTTCGGGTTATAATTTGGTATACGTACTCGGTAGTTATAACAGAACCTGGAAAAATCTAGGAATTACGGGGGACGTGGTTTGTTCATTTATTAAAGATTGTTAATCGATAATTATCGATTCACAGTGGTACTGATGCTTCTCTAAAAACTTGTTGCAAGCGAATTTCAATTTAAAATTTGGTATACGTACTCAGTAGTTATACCAGAACTCGGAAAAATCTGGAAATCTCGGTGAACGCGGTTTGTTCATTCATCAAAAATTGTTAATCAATAATTATCGATTCACAGCGGTATTGATGATTCTCTCAAAACTAGTTGCAAGCGAATTTCGGGTTAGCATTTGGTATACGTGCTCGGTAGTTATACCAGAACTTGGAAAAATCCAGGAATCCCGGGGGACGTGGTTTGTTCATTCATCAAAAATTGTTAATCGATAATTATCGATTCACAGCGGTACTGATGCATCTCTAAAAACTTGTTGCGAGCGAATTTTGGGTTACAATCTGGTATACGTAGTCAGTACTTCTACCAGAACATGGCAAAAATTCGAGAAATACCGGGGGACGTGGTTTGGTTATCTAATAAAAATTGTTAATCGATAATTATCGATTCACAGCGGTACTAATGCTTCTCTAAAAACTTGTCGCAAGTGAATTTCGAGTTCAAATTTGGTATACGTTCTCAGTAGTTATACCAGAACTTTGAAAAATCTGATAATCTCGGAGGACGTGGTTTGTTTATTCAACAAAAATTGTTAATCGATAATTATCGATTCACAGGGGTACTGATGCTTCTCTCAAAACTTGTTGCGAGCGAATTCCGGGTTATCATTCGGTATACGTGCTCGGTAGTTATACTAGAACTTGCAAAAATCTGGGAATCCCGGGGGACGTGGTTTGTTCATTCATTAAAAATTGTTAATCGATAATTATCGATTCACAGCGGTACGGATGCATCTCTAAAAACTTGTTGTAAGCGAATTTCAATTTAAAATTTGGTATACGTACTCAGTAGTTATACCAAAACTCGTAAAAATCTGGAAATCTCGGTGAACGCGGTTTGTTTATTCATCAAAAATTGTTAATCAATAATTATCGATTCACAGCGGTATTGATGCTTCTCTCAAAACTAGTTGCAAGCGAATTTCGGGTTATCATTTGGTATACGTGCTCGGTAGTTATACCAGAACTTGGAAAAATCCAGGAATCCCGGGGGACGTGGTTTGTTCATTCATCAAAAATTGTTAATCGATAATTATCGATTCACAGCGGTACTTATGCATCTCTAAAAACTTGTTGCGACCGAATTTTGGGTTACAATCTGGTATACGTACTCAGTACTTCTACCAGAACATGGCGAAAATTCGGGAAATACCGGGGGACGTGGATTGGTTATCTAATAAAAATTGTTAATCGATAATTATCGATTCACAGCGGTACTAATGCTTCTCTAAAAACTTGTCGCAAGTGAATTTCGAGTTCAAATTTGGTATACGTACTCAGTATTTATACCAGAACTTGAAAAAATCTAGAAATCTCGGAGGACGTGGTTTGTTTATTCAACAAAAATTGTTAATCGATAATTATCGATTCACAGAGGTACTGATGCTTCTCTCAAAACTTGTTGCGAGCGAATTTCGGGTTATCATTCGGTATACGTGCTCGCTAGTTATACTAGAACTTGGAAAAATCTGGGAATCCCGGGAGACGTGGTTTGTTCATTCATTAAAAATTGTTAATCGATAATTATCGATTCACAGCGGTACTGATGCATCTCTAAAAACTTGTTGCGAGCGAATTCCGGGTTACAATTTGGTATACGTACTCAGTATTTATACCAGAATTTGAAAAAATTTAGAAATCTCGGGGGACGTGGTTTGTTTATCTTTCGAAAATTGTTTATCGATAATTATCGATTTACAGCGGTACTGATGCTTCTCTAAAAACTTGTTGCAAGCGAATTTCGGGTTACAATTTGGTATACGTACTCAGTATTTATACCAGAACTTGAAAAAATCTAGAAATCTCGGGGGACGTGGTTTAATTATTCATCAAAAATTGTTAATCGATAATTATCAATTCACAGCGGTACTGATGCTTTTCTAAAAACTCGTTGCAAGTAGATTCCGAGTTCAAATTTGGTTTACGTACTCAGTGGTTATACCAGATCTTGGAAAAATCCAGAAATCCCGGGGGACGTGGTTTATTCATCGATGAAAAATTGTTAATCGATAATTATAGATTCACAGCGGTACTGATGCCCCTCTAAAAACTCGTTGCAAGTGAATTTCAAGTTCGAATTTGGTATACGTACTCAGTAGTTATACCAGATCTCGAAAAAAGCCAGAAATCCCGGGGGACGTGGTTTATTCATTGATGAAAAATTGTTAAACGATAATTATCGATTCACAGCGGTACTGATGCTTGTCTCAAAACTTGTTGCAAGCGAATATCGAGGTTAAATTTCGTATACGTATTGAGTAGTTATACCAGAACTTGAAAAATTCTAGAAATCCCGGGGGACGTGGTTTGTTTATTCATTAAAGATTGTTAATCGATAATTCTCGAATCACAGCGGTACTGATGCTTCTCTGAATACTTATTGCAAGCGAATTTCGAGTTCAAATTTGGTATACGTACTCAGTAGTTCTACCAGAACTTCGAAAAAATTCCAGAAATGCCGGGGGACGTGGTTTGCTTATTTAGTAAAAATTGTTAATCGGTAATCATCGATTCACAGCGGTACTGATGCTTCTCTCAAAACTTGTTGCAAGCGAATTTCGGGTTATAATTCGGTATACGCACTCGGTAGTTATACCAGAACTTGGAAAAATCTAGAAATCCCGGGGGACGTGGTTTGTTTATTCATCAAAAATTGTTAATCGATAATTATCGATTCACAGCGGTACTGATGCTTGTCTAAAAACTTGTTGCAAGCGAATTTCAATTTAAAATTTGGTATACGTACTTGGTAGTTATACCAGAACTTGGAAAAATCTGGAAATCTCGGGGGACGTGGTTTGTTTATTCATCAAAAATTGTTAATCGATAATTATCGATTCACAGCGGTACTGACGCTTCTCTCAAAACTTGTTGCAAGCGAATTTCGGGTTATAATTTGGTATACGTACTCGGTAGTTATAACAGAACCTGGAAAAATCTAGGAATTACGGGGGACGTGGTTTGTTCATTTATTAAAGATTGTTAATCGATAATTATCGATTCACAGTGGTACTGATGCTTCTCTAAAAACTTGTTGCAAGCGAATTTCAATTTAAAATTTGGTATACGTACTCAGTAGTTATACCAGAACTCGGAAAAATCTGGAAATCTCGGTGAACGCGGTTTGTTCATTCATCAAAAATTGTTAATCAATAATTATCGATTCACAGCGGTATTGATGATTCTCTCAAAACTAGTTGCAAGCGAATTTCGGGTTAGCATTTGGTATACGTGCTCGGTAGTTATACCAGAACTTGGAAAAATCCAGGAATCCCGGGGGACGTGGTTTGTTCATTCATCAAAAATTGTTAATCGATAATTATCGATTCACAGCGGTACTGATGCATCTCTAAAAACTTGTTGCGAGCGAATTTTGGGTTACAATCTGGTATACGTAGTCAGTACTTCTACCAGAACATGGCAAAAATTCGAGAAATACCGGGGGACGTGGTTTGGTTATCTAATAAAAATTGTTAATCGATAATTATCGATTCACAGCGGTACTAATGCTTCTCTAAAAACTTGTCGCAAGTGAATTTCGAGTTCAAATTTGGTATACGTTCTCAGTAGTTATACCAGAACTTTGAAAAATCTGATAATCTCGGAGGACGTGGTTTGTTTATTCAACAAAAATTGTTAATCGATAATTATCGATTCACAGGGGTACTGATGCTTCTCTCAAAACTTGTTGCGAGCGAATTCCGGGTTATCATTCGGTATACGTGCTCGGTAGTTATACTAGAACTTGCAAAAATCTGGGAATCCCGGGGGACGTGGTTTGTTCATTCATTAAAAATTGTTAATCGATAATTATCGATTCACAGCGGTACGGATGCATCTCTAAAAACTTGTTGTAAGCGAATTTCAATTTAAAATTTGGTATACGTACTCAGTAGTTATACCAAAACTCGTAAAAATCTGGAAATCTCGGTGAACGCGGTTTGTTTATTCATCAAAAATTGTTAATCAATAATTATCGATTCACAGCGGTATTGATGCTTCTCTCAAATCTAGTTGCAAGCGAATTTCGGGTTATCATTTGGTATACGTGCTCGGTAGTTATACCAGAACTTGGAAAAATCCAGGAATCCCGGGGGACGTGGTTTGTTCATTCATCAAAAATTGTTAATCGATAATTATCGATTCACAGCGGTACTTATGCATCTCTAAAAACTTGTTGCGACCGAATTTTGGGTTACAATCTGGTATACGTACTCAGTACTTCTACCAGAACATGGCGAAAATTCGGGAAATACCGGGGGACGTGGATTGGTTATCTAATAAAAATTGTTAATCGATAATTATCGATTCACAGCGGTACTAATGCTTCTCTAAAAACTTGTCGCAAGTGAATTTCGAGTTCAAATTTGGTATACGTACTCAGTATTTATACCAGAACTTGAAAAAATCTAGAAATCTCGGAGGACGTGGTTTGTTTATTCAACAAAAATTGTTAATCGATAATTATCGATTCACAGAGGTACTGATGCTTCTCTCAAAACTTGTTGCGAGCGAATTTCGGGTTATCATTCGGTATACGTGCTCGCTAGTTATACTAGAACTTGGAAAAATCTGGGAATCCCGGGAGACGTGGTTTGTTCATTCATTAAAAATTGTTAATCGATAATTATCGATTCACAGCGGTACTGATGCATCTCTAAAAACTTGTTGCGAGCGAATTCCGGGTTACAATTTGGTATACGTACTCAGTATTTATACCAGAATTTGAAAAAATTTAGAAATCTCGGGGGACGTGGTTTGTTTATCTTTCGAAAATTGTTTATCGATAATTATCGATTTACAGCGGTACTGATGCTTCTCTAAAAACTTGTTGCAAGCGAATTTCGGGTTACAATTTGGTATACGTACTCAGTATTTATACCAGAACTTGAAAAAATCTAGAAATCTCGGGGGACGTGGTTTAATTATTCATCAAAAATTGTTAATCGATAATTATCAATTCACAGCGGTACTGATGCTTTTCTAAAAACTCGTTGCAAGTAGATTCCGAGTTCAAATTTGGTTTACGTACTCAGTGGTTATACCAGATCTTGGAAAAATCCAGAAATCCCGGGGGACGTGGTTTATTCATCGATGAAAAATTGTTAATCGATAATTATAGATTCACAGCGGTACTGATGCCCCTCTAAAAACTCGTTGCAAGTGAATTTCAAGTTCGAATTTGGTATACGTACTCAGTAGTTATACCAGATCTCGAAAAAAGCCAGAAATCCCGGGGGACGTGGTTTATTCATTGATGAAAAATTGTTAAACGATAATTATCGATTCACAGCGGTACTGATGCTTGTCTCAAAACTTGTTGCAAGCGAATATCGAGGTTAAATTTCGTATACGTATTGAGTAGTTATACCAGAACTTGAAAAATTCTAGAAATCCCGGGGGACGTGGTTTGTTTATTCATTAAAGATTGTTAATCGATAATTCTCGAATCACAGCGGTACTGATGCTTCTCTGAATACTTATTGCAAGCGAATTTCGAGTTCAAATTTGGTATACGTACTCAGTAGTTCTACCAGAACTTCGAAAAAATTCCAGAAATGCCGGGGGACGTGGTTTGCTTATTTAGTAAAAATTGTTAATCGGTAATCATCGATTCACAGCGGTACTGATGCTTCTCTCAAAACTTGTTGCAAGCGAATTTCGGGTTATAATTCGGTATACGCACTCGGTAGTTATACCAGAACTTGGAAAAATCTAGAAATCCCGGGGGACGTGGTTTGTTTATTCATCAAAAATTGTTAATCGATAATTATCGATTCACAGCGGTACTGATGCTTGTCTAAAAACTTGTTGCAAGCGAATTTCAATTTAAAATTTGGTATACGTACTTGGTAGTTATACCAGAACTTGGAAAAATCTGGAAATCTCGGGGGACGTGGTTTGTTTATTCATCAAAAATTGTTAATCGATAATTATCGATTCACAGCGGTACTGACGCTTCTCTCAAAACTTGTTGCAAGCGAATTTCGGGTTATAATTTGGTATACGTACTCGGTAGTTATAACAGAACCTGGAAAAATCTAGGAATTACGGGGGACGTGGTTTTTTCATTTATTAAAGATTGTTAATCGAAAATTATCGATTCACAGTGGTACTGATGCTTCTCTAAAAACTTGTTGTAAGCGAATTTCAATTTAAAATTTGGTATACGTACTCAGTAGTTATACCAAAACTCGGAAAAATCTGGAAATCTCGGTGAACGCGGTTTGTTTATTCATCAAAAATTGTTAATCAATAATTATCGATTCACAGCGGTATTGATGCTTCTCTCAAAACTAGTTGCAAGCGAATTTCGGGTTATCATTTGGTATACGTGCTCGGTAGTTATACCAGAACTTGGAAAAATCCAGGAATCCCGGGGGACGTGGTTTGTTCATTCATCAAAAATTGTTAATCGATAATTATCGATTCACAGCGGTACTTATGCATCTCTAAAAACTTGTTGCGAGCGAATTTTGGGTTACAATCTGGTATACGTACTCAGTACTTCTACCAGAACATGGCAAAATTTCGAGAAATACCGGGGGACGTGGATTGGTTATCTAATAAAAATTGTTAATCGATAATTATCGATTCACAGCGGTACTAATGCTTCTCTAAAAACTTGTCGCAAGTGAATTTCGAGTTCAAATTTGGTATACGTACTCAGTATTTATACCAGAACTTGAAAAAATCTAGAAATCTCGGAGGACGTGGTTTGTTTATTCAACAAAAATTGTTAATCGATAATTATCGATTCACAGAGGTACTGATGCTTCTCTCAAAACTTGTTGCGAGCGAATTTCGGGTTATCATTCGGTATACGTGCTCGGTAGTTATACTAGAACTTGGAAAAATCTGGGAATCCCGGGGGACGTGGTTTGTTCATTCATTAAAAATTGTTAATCGATAATTATCGATTCACAGCGGTACTGATGCATCTCTAAAAACTTGTTGCGAGCGAATTCCGGGTTACAATTTGGTATACGTACTCAGTATTTATACCAGAATTTGAAAAAATTTAGAAATCTCGGGGGACGTGGTTTGTTTATCTTTCGAAAATTGTTTATCGATAATTATCGATTTACAGCGGTACTGATGCTTCTCTAAAAACTTGTTGCAAGCGAATTTCGGGTTACAATTTGGTATACGTACTCAGTATTTATACCAGAACTTGAAAAAATCTAGAAATCTCGGGGGACGTGGTTTAATTATTCATCAAAAATTGTTAATCGATAATTATCAATTCACAGCGGTACTGATGCTTTTCTAAAAACTCGTTGCAAGTAGATTCCGAGTTCAAATTTGGTTTACGTACTCAGTGGTTATACCAGATCTTGGAAAAATCCAGAAATCCCGGGGGACGTGGTTTATTCATCGATGAAAAATTGTTAATCGATAATTATAGATTCACAGCGGTACTGATGCCCCTCTAAAAACTCGTTGCAAGTGAATTTCAAGTTCGAATTTGGTGTACGTACTCAGTAGTTATACCAGATCTCGAAAAAAGCCAGAAATCCCGGGGGACGTGGTTTATTCATTGATGAAAAATTGTTAAACGATAATTATCGATTCACAGCGGTACTGATGCTTGTCTCAAAACTTGTTGCAAGCGAATATCGAGGTTAAATTTCGTATACGTATTGAGTAGTTATACCAGAACTTGAAAAATTCTAGAAATCCCGGGGGACGTGGTTTGTTTATTCATTAAAGATTGTTAATCGATAATTCTCGAATCACAGCGGTACTGATGCTTCTCTGAATACTTATTGCAAGCGAATTTCGAGTTCAAATTTGGTATACGTACTCAGTAGTTCTACCAGAACTTCGAAAAAATTCCAGAAATGCCGGGGGACGTGGTTTGCTTATTTAGTAAAAATTGTTAATCGGTAATCATCGATTCACAGCGGTACTGATGCTTCTCTCAAAACTTGTTGCAAGCGAATTTCGGGTTATAATTCGGTATACGCACTCGGTAGTTATACCAGAACTTGGAAAAATCTAGAAATCCCGGGGGACGTGGTTTGTTTATTCATCAAAAATTGTTAATCGATAATTATCGATTCACAGCGGTACTGATGCTTGTCTAAAAACTTGTTGCAAGCGAATTTCAATTTAAAATTTGGTATACGTACTTGGTAGTTATACCAGAACTTGGAAAAATCTGGAAATCTCGGGGGACGTGGTTTGTTTATTCATCAAAAATTGTTAATCGATAATTATCGATTCACAGCGGTACTGACGCTTCTCTCAAAACTTGTTGCAAGCGAATTTCGGGTTATAATTTGGTATACGTACTCGGTAGTTATAACAGAACCTGGAAAAATCTAGGAATTACGGGGGACGTGGTTTGTTCATTTATTAAAGATTGTTAATCGATAATTATCGATTCACAGTGGTACTGATGCTTCTCTAAAAACTTGTTGCAAGCGAATTTCAATTTAAAATTTGGTATACGTACTCAGTAGTTATACCAGAACTCGGAAAAATCTGGAAATCTCGGTGAACGCGGTTTGTTCATTCATCAAAAATTGTTAATCAATAATTATCGATTCACAGCGGTATTGATGATTCTCTCAAAACTAGTTGCAAGCGAATTTCGGGTTAGCATTTGGTATACGTGCTCGGTAGTTATACCAGAACTTGGAAAAATCCAGGAATCCCGGGGGACGTGGTTTGTTCATTCATCAAAAATTGTTAATCGATAATTATCGATTCACAGCGGTACTGATGCATCTCTAAAAACTTGTTGCGAGCGAATTTTGGGTTACAATCTGGTATACGTAGTCAGTACTTCTACCAGAACATGGCAAAAATTCGAGAAATACCGGGGGACGTGGTTTGGTTATCTAATAAAAATTGTTAATCGATAATTATCGATTCACAGCGGTACTAATGCTTCTCTAAAAACTTGTCGCAAGTGAATTTCGAGTTCAAATTTGGTATACGTTCTCAGTAGTTATACCAGAACTTTGAAAAATCTGATAATCTCGGAGGACGTGGTTTGTTTATTCAACAAAAATTGTTAATCGATAATTATCGATTCACAGGGGTACTGATGCTTCTCTCAAAACTTGTTGCGAGCGAATTCCGGGTTATCATTCGGTATACGTGCTCGGTAGTTATACTAGAACTTGCAAAAATCTGGGAATCCCGGGGGACGTGGTTTGTTCATTCATTAAAAATTGTTAATCGATAATTATCGATTCACAGCGGTACGGATGCATCTCTAAAAACTTGTTGCGAGCGAATTCCGGGTTACAATTTGGTATACGTACTCAGTATTTATACGAGAATTCGAAAAAATTTAGAAATCTCGGGGGACGTGGTTTGTTTATCCTTCGAAAATTGTTAATCGATAATTCTCGATTTACAGCGGTACTGATGCTTCTCTAAAAACTTGTTGCAAGCGAATTTCAATTTAACATTTGGTATACGTACTCAGTATTTATACCAGAACTTGAAAAAATCTAGAAATCTCGGGGGACGTGGTTTAATTATTCATCAAAAATTGGTAATCGATAATTATCAATTCACAGCGGTACTGATGCTTTTCTAAAAACTCGTTGCAAGTAGATTCCGAGTTCAAATTTGGTTTACGTACTCAGTGGTTATACCAGATCTTGGAAAAATCCAGAAATCCCGGGGGACGTGGTTTATTCATCGATGAAAAATTGTTAATCGATAATTATAGATTCACAGCGGTACTGATGCTCCTCTAAAAACTCGTTGCAAGTGAATTTCAAGTTCGAATTTGGTATACGTACTCAGTAGTTATACCAGATTTCGGAAAAAGCCAGAAATCCCGGGGGACGTGGTTTATTCATTGATGAAAAATTGTTAAACGATAATTATCGATTCACAGCGGTACTGATGCTTGTCTGAAAACTTGTTGCAAGCGAAGATCGAGGTTAAATTTCGTATACGTATTGAGTAGTTATACCAGAACTTGAAAAATTCTAGAAATCCCGGGGGACGTGGTTTGTTTATTCATTAAAGATTGTTAATCGATAATTCTCGAATCACAGCGGTACTGATGCTTCTCTGAATACTTATTGCAAGCGAATTTCGAGTTCAAATTTGGTATACGTACTCAGTAGTTCTACCAGAACTTCGAAAAAATTCCAGAACTGCCGGGGGACGTGGTTTGCTTATTTAGTAAAAATTGTTAATCGGTAATTATTGATTCACAGCGGTACTGATGCTTCTCTCAAAACTTGTTGCAAGCGAATTTCGGGTTATAATTCGGTATACGCACTCGGTAGTTATACCAGAACTTGGAAAAATCTAGAAATCCCGGGGGACGTGGTTTGTTCATTCATTCAAAATTGTTAATCGATAATTATCGATTCACGGCGGTACTGATGCTCCTCTAAAAACTGGTTGCGAGGGAATTTCGGGTTGAAATTTGGTATACGTACTCAGTAGTTATACTGGAACTTGGGAAAAAATCGAGAAATGCCGGCGGATGTGGTTCGTTCATTTATTAAAAATTGTTAATCGATAATTATCGATTCACAGCGGTACTGATGCTTGTCTAAAAACTTGTTGCAAGCGAATTTCAATTTAAAATTTGGTATACGTACTCAGTAGTTATACCCGAACTTGGAAAAATCTGGAAATCTCGGGGGACGTGGTTTGTTTATTCATCAAAAATTGTTAATCGATAATTATCGATTCACAGCGGTATTGATGCTTCTCTCAAAACTAGTTGCAAGCGAATTTCGGGTTATCATTTGGTATACGTGCTCGGTAGTTATACCAGAACTTGGAAAAATCCAGGAATCCCGGGGGACGTGGTTTGTTCATTCATCAAAAATTGTTAATCGATAATTATCGATTCACAGCGGTACTTATGCTTCTCTAAAAACTTGTCGCAAGTGAATTTCGAGTTCAAATTTGGTATACGTACTCAGTATTTATACCAGAACTTGAAAAAATCTAGAAATCTCGGAGGACGTGGTTTGTTTATTCAACAAAAATTGTTAATCGATAATTATCGATTCACAGAGGTACTGATGCTTCTCTCAAAACTTGTTGCGAGCGAATTTCGGGTTATCATTCGGTATACGTGCTCGGTAGTTATACTAGAACTTGGAAAAATCTGGGAATCCCGGGGGACGTGGTTTGTTCATTCATTAAAAATTGTTAATCGATAATTATCGATTCACAGCGGTACTGATGCATCTCTAAAAACTTGTTGCGAGCGAATTCCGGGTTACAATTTGGTATACGTACTCAGTATTTATACCAGAATTTGAAAAAATTTAGAAATCTCGGGGGACGTGGTTTGTTTATCTTTCGAAAATTGTTTATCGATAATTATCGATTTACAGCGGTACTGATGCTTCTCTAAAAACTTGTTGCAAGCGAATTTCGGGTTACAATTTGGTATACGTACTCAGTATTTATACCAGAACTTGAAAAAATCTAGAAATCTCGGGGGACGTGGTTTAATTATTCATCAAAAATTGTTAATCGATAATTATCAATTCACAGCGGTACTGATGCTTTTCTAAAAACTCGTTGCAAGTAGATTCCGAGTTCAAATTTGGTTTACGTACTCAGTGGTTATACCAGATCTTGGAAAAATCCAGAAATCCCGGGGGACGTGGTTTATTCATCGATGAAAAATTGTTAATCGATAATTATAGATTCACAGCGGTACTGATGCCCCTCTAAAAACTCGTTGCAAGTGAATTTCAAGTTCGAATTTGGTATACGTACTCAGTAGTTATACCAGATCTCGAAAAAAGCCAGAAATCCCGGGGGACGTGGTTTATTCATTGATGAAAAATTGTTAAACGATAATTATCGATTCACAGCGGTACTGATGCTTGTCTCAAAACTTGTTGCAAGCGAATATCGAGGTTAAATTTCGTATACGTATTGAGTAGTTATACCAGAACTTGAAAAATTCTAGAAATCCCGGGGGACGTGGTTTGTTTATTCATTAAAGATTGTTAATCGATAATTCTCGAATCACAGCGGTACTGATGCTTCTCTGAATACTTATTGCAAGCGAATTTCGAGTTCAAATTTGGTATACGTACTCAGTAGTTCTACCAGAACTTCGAAAAAATTCCAGAAATGCCGGGGGACGTGGTTTGCTTATTTAGTAAAAATTGTTAATCGGTAATCATCGATTCACAGCGGTACTGATGCTTCTCTCAAAACTTGTTGCAAGCGAATTTCGGGTTATAATTCGGTATACGCACTCGGTAGTTATACCAGAACTTGGAAAAATCTAGAAATCCCGGGGGACGTGGTTTGTTTATTCATCAAAAATTGTTAATCGATAATTATCGATTCACAGCGGTACTGATGCTTGTCTAAAAACTTGTTGCAAGCGAATTTCAATTTAAAATTTGGTATACGTACTTGGTAGTTATACCAGAACTTGGAAAAATCTGGAAATCTCGGGGGACGTGGTTTGTTTATTCATCAAAAATTGTTAATCGATAATTATCGATTCACAGCGGTACTGACGCTTCTCTCAAAACTTGTTGCAAGCGAATTTCGGGTTATAATTTGGTATACGTACTCGGTAGTTATAACAGAACCTGGAAAAATCTAGGAATTACGGGGGACGTGGTTTGTTCATTTATTAAAGATTGTTAATCGATAATTATCGATTCACAGTGGTACTGATGCTTCTCTAAAAACTTGTTGCAAGCGAATTTCAATTTAAAATTTGGTATACGTACTCAGTAGTTATACCAGAACTCGGAAAAATCTGGAAATCTCGGTGAACGCGGTTTGTTTATTCATCAAATATTGTTAATCAATAATTATCGATTCACAGCGGTATTGATGATTCTCTCAAAACTAGTTGCAAGCGAATTTCGGGTTAGCATTTGGTATACGTGCTCGGTAGTTATACCAGAACTTGGAAAAATCCAGGAATCCCGGGGGACGTGGTTTGTTCATTCATCAAAAATTGTTAATCGATAATTATCGATTCACAGCGGTACTGATGCATCTCTAAAAACTTGTTGCGAGCCAATTTTGGGTTACAATCTGATATACGTTCTCAGTACTTCTACCAGAACATGGCAAAAATTCGAGAAATACCGGGGGACGTGGTATGGTTATCGAATAAAAATTGTTAATCGATAATTGTCGATTCACAGCGGTACTAATGCTTCTCTAAAAACTTGTCGCAAGTGAATTTCGAGTTCAAATTTGGTATACGTACTCAGTAGTTATACCAGAACTTCGAAAAATCTGATAATTTCGGAGGACGTGGTTTGTTTATTTAACAAAAATTGTTAATCGATAATTATCGATTCACAGGGGTACTGATGCTTCTCTCAAAACTTGTTGCGAGCGAATTTCGGGTTATCATTCGGTATACGTGCTCAGTAGTTATAGTAGAACTTGGAAAAATCTGGGAATCCCGGGGGACGTGGTTTGTTCATTCATTAAAAATTGTTAATCGATAATTATCGATTCACAGCGGTACTGATGCATCTCTAAAAACTTGTTGCGAGCAAATTTCGGGTTACAATTTGGTATACGTACTCGGTATTTATACCAGAATCTGAAAAAATCTAGAAATCTCGGGGGACGTGGTTTGTTTATTCTCCAAAAATTGTTAATCGATAATTATCGATTTACTGCTGTACTGATGCTGCTCTAAAAACTTTTTGCACGCGAATTTCGGGTCACAATTTGGTATACGTACTCATTATTCATACCAGAACTCGAAAAAATTCAGAAATCTCGGGGGACGTGGTTTGTTTATTCATCAAAAATTGTTAATCGATAATTATCGATTCACAGCGGTACTGATGCTTTTCTCAAAACGTGTTGCAAGTAGATTTCGAGTTCAAATTTGCAAACAATCAGTTCCATCAGTTAAAAACTGCAAGGTTTCAGATAAAAATATCAAATTTGAAAAAAAAATTTGGGGCACGTTAAAAAAAACGGGTTTTTTTCACGGTTTTTAAGAATGTAGCTCGAAACGAATTCCATATTCGGAAAGATTAGACATTTTTACATAAAAAACCTGTATCTTCGAATTCGCTTTTTTGCAATAGGGGGCGTTTATCAATCACGTGAAGCATTTGGCCCATTTTCGACTCTTCCCCCCTTGCGTGATCGTCCGTGAGGTTCTTGCGGACCCCTTCCCCCCGCCCTGCCCATTATCACGTAGATTTTCCTCACTAGTGACAAAATATGCGAATTGGATAGTCTATGGATATTCAACGCAATTGATGTGGTCGACAAGATAAAACATCTCATTTTCAAAACAAAAAGATTTGCGAGAGATGATTGACATTATATACCAAAAATGCAGTGAATAATACACGTCATATTGGTCGAGCCCCCCATGTGATCGTTATCTTTCCAAGTACCCCCCCCCCCCCCCGTTTCGGTCACGTGATTAATCAACGCCCCCATAGAGACGGGATAAAAATTTGAGTGTAAAAGTCAATGTGTTCAAAGTTGAAAGACTAATTAACGCGTTTCTATTCAACGGTAAGGCTTAGAGGTCTGATACTAGGTGAATTTTTTTATCTCAATACACACTATGAGACATCAAAATTGCAGACAAATCGAAATTTTGACCCCGGGTCGTCGCCAAATAATTGGTGGACTTGCCCTTATATAATGTATATGATATATAATATATATATATATATATATATATATATATATATACTAGGGGGGCTTCGCCCCCCTGCGCGCTTCGCGCGCCAACCCTCCATATTAGTAGTAGTTTATATTAGTAGTTTCAAGATCCAAATAATCCGCGGACATTGTATGTTCCTCGAAAAATGATCAAATTTTCCATAAAATCCAGTGTTTGGTTTATGATTCCCGATTACATGTTCTCCTCACATTTGCTATTAGGTACTAAGAATTCAGATCTTATATTTCATGCCTCAGACTTTGTATATAAAGTATTAGTATATTACATACCTAGGGCAGTAAAAGAAAGAAGGTCCCAGAAGGCTTTCTTATTCACTGCCCGAGGAGTGTATACGATTTTTCACATCGACGGAGCCAAAAAGTTGTCGCTTTCGGCCCGGAGGTGAGAAAACTTTATTCATACTTCATACTATAAAGAGTCGGCGTCGTCGTGTTAGTATCGTAGGGAATTACGGGCAATATTTATAATAGATGTAAACTGTGACCCATTAGCGATTAGTAACTATGTTCGGTTTGGTCGAAACAAAAAATAAAAATACGAACAGTAGAAGTGAAGTTTCTCATATTTCAGTTCTTCTTCATAGATCGGATTAAATTTATGTGGCTATTCATATTATATTGATTTTTTGATTCTACCTTCGTATTGTGATTTTAAATTTCATTTTTTCAAATTTAATATTCTGCAATGCCTCGTCGTCCAAATTCATCTTCAAGTCGTTCAAATGAACGACCAAAGTCCAAAAAACCTAGGACTGAAGATGACATTTTGCCGTTTTCCACTATGGAATAT
This sequence comes from Tenthredo livida, assembly GCA_963992785.1. Classification (NCBI taxonomy): domain Eukaryota; kingdom Metazoa; phylum Arthropoda; class Insecta; order Hymenoptera; family Tenthredinidae; genus Tenthredo; species Tenthredo livida. The sequence continues at coordinate 12,877,583 of OZ023068.1, read as the reverse complement.
ATTAACAATATTCAAATTGGAGATAAATTTGTGTAAGCAATAACCTTATTAATATTACTATTATATTAACGTCAAATTCTATATATGTGTATTTTTGTAGAGCTATTGTAGGATACGTTGATACCATTTAATGTAGCAAAATTAAGGGGGGGGTATACCGTATGTGTTACCGACACCGCCTATATCTCCGAAACGGGGCTATCAATCGACTTGTCCTTTCGGCAACCGATGTTTGACGAGTAATGAGTTCGAACTGGTACATTTGATCGAATGAAATCGGGATTTTTTTTTTTTTTTTAATCGAAAAGGGTTGGCGTGCTATTTATGTCGACTTATATCGAAGCCTACGCATAAAAAATGCAAAATCGAACGAGAGAGCCCGATTCTGTGAGGAATGGCGAACACAACCATCCCAAAACATCTTTGTTTTCGACAACGATGAAAGGGCCAGTTGTATTCCACGTTTTTGTGGTAATTTTCGCGATTGTCAAGGGCTGTGAGCGGAAATGGCCGCTCACAGCTGTTGATATGACGCGTGGTTCCCAGAACGCCCGTGAGATGTCGCCGCACGCTGATTTTTGAGCTTCTCCTTTTACCGTCGCTGTTACGTTGGTACGCCTGGTACCACGTGACTCGACCCGCAGTCAGAGATGATTTGAACACTAACTATACGTGTATTTACAATATAATACTTTTCAACGATTTCTCCAACGTCTCGGTAAGTAAAAATATTAAATAATCAAGCATTTTGTTTATTTATTTGCGTTATTATATCATTTTGCATGGTTTTTCAATACAATTATATATAAAATAACATGTGAATAGTTGTACTGCATATCATATATAATTTTATTCTATACTTTTCCCGCATTATACAGCTATCCATTATATACAATTAGGTATATAAAAATACATAAAATATATGGTTTATACATATTATATGACGATGGTTAGTAGAATATTACTATCTATAGATTCGTTTGAAATGAGTGTAAAAAACAATCTGTTACAAAAGTCAGCTCTCCTTTTCAACCATGAATTACCCCTACCCGATTCGCCAGTAACATTGGTTTTCTTTTAAATAAATACTTGTTATTTGTTTGCAAGTTTTCTGGACACTTCAAAAATCTGAAATGCAGCATAATCATTCAGGGTGTGCACGAAATTTCCATTTCCAGATACCAGGCATTTTTCATCAGCTCCCGCAGACCAACATTCTATAATATTATCAATGATGTCTAAAATCCTATTGATAAACCTAAACTAAACCGAACCACGTATGTCTTTCGATAGATTGTTCGAGGCCCAACGAATTTTTTTTTCCCTGAATTTGATGCATGGGTGAAATGAGATAAAAAATCAAGCTAGGCGGCTCGTTGATGAAAAAAACATTTGAATTTTTCAAAACTTTGAAAAAACTTGAAGGCTCTGAATAAAATTTCAGGATATATCTGGGATTTCAGGGCTGTAGAAAATGTCAAGCCCAATTCCATCTTTGCCGGGATTTCCAGATCCTGTGATCCTCATGTTGACTGAAGATTTATCGAAGCTGGTAGTCGTCGTTTCTCAGAGATTGGTTGCCGCAGATGCTTTACAGGAGATGCCGTCTCTTGCTCCAACTGAGATAACGTACAATCGAGGACTATCAATGGTCTCTGCGTCATCGTTCTCACTCTTGCATTTTTCTTCGGTAGATTCATTGTCGCTGTCTCGTTAAATGTTGTTGATAAATCTCTTGCGACCTCCGAGGGCCCTTCGGTCGAGGTTCAGAATCATCATCTGTATAGGATAAAAATAATATTTATTTCAATTTCTTCATAGTTTATAAGTTGCAGGTAAAGTACATACTGAAATAACGTGAACTCATATGCGTTCTGCAAACACCGTCGTTGATTTTACAGTTACTCTCTGGCCTCTACTGTGATTATTCGACGAGACTTCCTCGGCGTCACAGCCCGAGTAAAAATGATTTAATATAATTATATAGAGTACTCGGGAGCTGTTACTTGACGTCGGATATTTCCCTGTCGTTGCAACTGCCGTCGAAATTCTTTTCCGACAGCTTCTGCGTCATCTGTCAAATAAGTAGATTTACAGTTTCAGAATAGACAGATGAAGTCGGATCGAACTTATTACATGGAATTATCGAGAAGGGTGATTCGGCTCTTTGAATAAATTGGCTACATATTCATTTTATAAACAGTACGAAATACGCATGTGCGTGAATAAAAACGACGGGATACGTCACTGTGACATCGTAATATAGAAACGTATACTATCTGGCGTTCAACTGGTCACTATCTGGATGCTACTCAGTGCCATCTGACGCTGTATAATCTCACATGTCACTGAGTAACATCTGAGATAGTACTGGGTACTATCTGAATAGTAGTCAGTACTATCCAGATAGTACTGAGTGTAAGCTGAAATTTTTATTTACTTCAGATAGCACTGAGTACTATCCGGCTTGGTAACCAGTGCTATATTTTGCTTTCCGTGTAGACATAGGTTATGAGATTTTCCATCGCGAGGCTTCTCTCACAGCTTTGTTAGAAAATACAATAACAAAATATTACCTCGACTGAATCTTTATGAACTTTTTCCTTTCCTTGTTTGAACGCACAACAGTACGAGCTCGGCTCCTGCATCCGTATTCTGTACCAAGCAACAGAGTTTGTTGCCTTCACAGTAGATGTAGTCAAAACAATTTTATTACGAACTGAATACGTCCACGAGACGTCTTCTGGAAATCCTGTCGACGCCGGCAGCACGACAGGCGTTCACTGCTGGCAGAGCCATAGAACCATAAGTTCTATGGGCAGAGCACATGGGTGAACAGATCCAACCTCACCCGACGATCAACGACAGCGCGGCTCTCTCTCCGAGCGCTACCACGTGACACCACGATGCGAGTCGTTCTCTCCGGCACGATCGGCTTTCTATAGAATTCGATTTCACGGCGTGTTGTTTGCAGGGTCGAATTTACTTCGACTGCCGCCCTGGGGCACCGTGAAAAATGCCGCCCCATTACCTAAAGCCTATATAAAATGGGTAAAGGTTCGGCATACAATTTCCAAATGAATAAAAATAAATTTCGCAGGTACCAAATTTTACCGCCCCTGAAAATTAGCCGCCCTGGGCACTAGCCCCCAGTGCCCCTCGTCTAAAGTCAGCGCTGGTTCTTTAAAAATCATTGAATGCGCTATGATTCTCAGTTGTTTTCTAACTTTTTCCTCGCGTATTTTCTTTCGCTCACTATAAATAACAATTACAATCGACTTTACGAAAAGTTGGTTCCCGAATGTTTTCGTTCATTCGCTATCCTTTCTGCACTACAACTCCTTCAATCAATCGATATTTTCTATTATCGAATACTTCTGTGAACACAAAAAAAAAAAAAAAATTATTAACGCAGCGGGAACCGAACCGGCGATCCCCCAGTTGTGCGGAATAGACCAACCCGCTACCGATTGCGCCAAAACGAGTTGTTTCGATTCTGTTATCACACAAAGTATATACTGTGCAAGACCAGCTCTGCGATCTATCCGCAGCTAATACAAATTTATAATCATCGAAATGGAACAGAAATTATGAAATGACACACCTTGCACAGTTCACCAAAGACGAAAAGTAATCGAAGCTCGTCAGATATACGAAATCATACTTGAAAAAAAAAAAAAACAAATCAATATAATAACATAACGTTGGTTTTCTATGGTATGAAGTTTTACAACATTTTCTGATTTGCAATCATAAATAGAATGATAACTGTGCTTTCTTCGTAAAATCTTCTGATTATATTTATTCGCATAGGCTGTTACGAAATTGTCAAAATTGACAGGTTATTTTTGCAGAATATATAAATTCAAATCTTTGCTTTATATATAAAATAATAATAATAATAATAATAATAAACTATGATTTTGTATATCCAGAGAGTCTCGATTATTTTTCGTCTTCGGCGAACGGCGAGTCGCTGCCAATATACCCTCGCTGTAACCTACGCGCGCGGCGGCCAAGCGTTGGTGAAATAAAACATTAACAATTTTTTAACCATTCGTTCGATCGAAGTGGAACTTTCCAGAAAACTTATTCGTACCTTGACGAACAACTTTCCCACTGGAAGTTTTCGTTCGCTCGAAATCCGTTCGACTTCCGAAGCGCTTGAAGATATCCACAACTGTTTTCTGCAAAGTCTCGGAAACTAATCAATGACCTTCTTGTAAAAAACAATATCACCCTTTTTCTTTCTTGGTCAATCGTCAAACACTACGATATACGCTTGCTGCAAATTTCTTTCGAAAATTCCGAAAATCGGGTCTTTCAGAGCGAGTTGAAGTGACAAACCCCTGCGGAACGAAATAAAAATATACCCCCTTCTTGAATCCGATTTCTCAATTCCTCGTACAACCCTAATATTATAGCATATGTTCGTATATATCAAATCGTGTAAAATCACATACTTTTCATTCGTATTTTTGATAACGAATAATTTGATGACGCTAACGGTATGAAAATTTAATAGTAAATGCATTCCAAATAAGAAACTGTAGGCTCAAAAATCATCACCGTCAGCATTTTCTGCGTTTCTTTTTTCACACCACGGACAATCCCGTAAAATAATTTGATATTACTGGATAATCTTCTTTGTCCATTATTATCGACAGAACACGCGTGTCCAAGCATTTTGTTTGGATAAAAATTTTCCATATTTCACGTGCGTTTTCGACAGTCCGAGGCAGCAAGTCGCCCGGCTATTGTTTTCGGTTCGCGGACGCTCTCGGCGCCGCGTGACTAGATTTTGTTTTCAGTGCGGTTGACGTGCATCAGTTTCCTGATTCTTCTATCACTGCCTCAGTCGTTGCGAAACCTACTTTGCGGTAAGTAACAAATTAGTGGGCTCCAGCTCGCATCTTATCCTATTCTAATTTACCGATACTTGTATTCTGAGTTCGATTATGCATCTATCACGTCTGTTCCTTTGTATTTATTTATCTATTCTAAGTATTATTTGCGTATTATTTGTGTCTCAATCAGATCATGTCATCAAAAGAAGTCGCCGAGGAGCTGGCTCTGGTGAGGAGGGCCCGGCAGGAGGCCGAAGAATCTTTGGATGCGATTTCGGAGGTGAGAGATGAGGTGATTAGGGAGAGAGAGGAGCTGAGACTGGAAAGAGCGGAATTTGAAGAGGAAAAAGAACAATGGGTGCGAGATAAAGAGAAGCGGGACATGAAGAAGTTGGAGAAAGATATGAAGAAGTTGGAAGAGTCAGAAAAAGAGGAGCAGGAGAGAATGAAGCGAGAGGGATGGGCGAAAGAGATAGAGGACCTCGAGAGACGGCAAGACGAACATAGAACAGACAAGAGGGACATGGAGAAGTCGGACGAAGAGATGCGGAGAAAGAAAAAGCGGGACACGGAGGAATTGAGAAAAGAGGAGCAGAAGAGAGTGAGGCGAGAGGGATGGGCGAAGGAGATAGAGGAGCTCGAGAGGAGGAAGAAGGAACAGCGAACGGACAAGCGGGAGGAAAAAAGGAAGGCGGAGGACATGACGGGCAGTGAGGCTGGGGGAAGTGGACAGGTAAATACGTAATATTGTACCAAATTTTTCAGTTCAACGTTTTTCATTCATATCAATGATTTCGAAACTTGTCTGATTGTCAACGCAGGCATGTGATTGAGTTATGAAATGACATATACAGTAGAATCTCGATTATCTGAACCATGACTTATTTTATCCGAACTTCTATGATCGGAACTACGATTTGCTGTATCTGGACTTTTCACTTTTCGAATTTTCAAATCTTAGCATCGCGCGCTACACTGTCGCGAGCACAGTCTATGTTGTTCAAGCATGCACAAGCTTGTATCGCCTGTCACGGCATCAATTCGCTCACATATTCACACGTAATCTTTATTAGGACCTCGGTGTCCTGAAATATTTTTCACTATGTAAAATCGTTTTATCTAATATTACTGGTCCGTTATCCGATTTTTCGACTATCCGAACTAGGTTCGGTCCCAATTGGTTCGGATAAACGAGGTTCTACTGTAAAATCGTACGAGCGCGAAATAAAACTCGTGATTTGAGTAATAAATCGATCCGTTTGGTTGAACGTTAATTTTTTAGATTCAATTCAATTTTTTTCAATCCATTCAATTCAAATTACTTTTCACAGTAATTAGTTCTAATTCAAGTTCATGTTCGATTATTTCGATAGAATCTTCATATTTCCTGTTATTTCAAATTAATTCGTTTCATACAAATTCAGTTATTTCGTACTCAATTTCTCTTTATTTCAGTTATTTCATTTCTCAGTTCACATTCAGTTATTTCTCAGGAATTCAGATTCGTCGTCAATTCAATTGTCAATTCAACGAGTTATTTCCACCTCGGATTCGTATAGCAATATTACGTGACAGGCTGAAATATTGCAAACAATCCATAATTTTTCTGTGTGCAATTTTCTGTATAAAATATTCTAAAATCTTGACACTAGCATACTTAGCCATTGTCGACCCGATTCAACTATATCACTTAGATTAGCAATACATCATTGGAGTATATGCAACCACCGGTCTTCCATCGCTAGTGATTTCTTCCGTGTTGGTAATTTCAGTTTCGTCAGTTACAAGTGGTATATTTTTATCCGCGAATAAAACCCTCTGTCATGATTAAAGTAGTACATTGATATTGTAAACGTTTACAAAGTGTTGCGATTTCCAATATCTAATCCTCACATTCTTTCCACTAGAATTCACCGAAGAGCAGCCGAAGCGGGGGGCGGACCCTGTCGCTCAAACGGCAGAGCCGCAACGAGATGTGAGTATAAAATTACGTCCGCTCTGGTAATCGTCATCTTGCATATATGACAGTTCGAAAATATTGCCAAACAATCACGCTCTAGGGCACGAAATGGATTTCTTGTTTAAAAAATGGGTTTCTCGAGAAGTATTCCATTGCTTTTGTTGTTAAAAAATTGCTAAACTATGGTTGTTGAAACCTACATCTGTTCTAGGTACAATTGGGCGGCTCGGCGGCGCTTCTTCGCCTCGGCCGACGGCAACCGAGACGGCAAAAGTGAGGAGCGGAAGACGGACGACGGGACAGACGGCGGCGGCAAGGGAGGTGGGAAAGAGGGGGGCAGCGGGAAGGGCGGCAACGGGAAGGACAAAGGCGGGAAGGACAAAGGCGGGAAGGGCGGTGGTGGGAAGGGCGGCGGCGGCAAGGGCGGCGGCGGGAAGGGAGGTGGCGGAAAGGGCGGCGGCGGGAAGGGAGGTGTTGGGAAAGGCGGAGGTGGGAAGGGGGGGGCCAAATATTTTATTAATTTTCATTAAATAAATCATAAAAATAACTTACATGCCTCTTTTATTTATTTCACCCAATCACACACGCTTCGAGAACAAGTGCAAAAGGTAATATGCTCTGGTTGATCCTTCGTGGATTATTTTATACGGACTCTGCCACATCAATCTATTCACGGTCTCAGCTGTTGAGCCTAGTTTCTGCTATAACTTCTTACCACCATAACGAATTGTCCGGAGCTCGTAATATTTCTCATGTTGAAGTGTTCTAAAAAAAATATCTACCTCGTGTAAAATATCTGTACCCTGCTCATCAAGAAGAAATCATGCTGTCGATTCGAGGAACCAGTTTTTGTTAATTACGACGATATCATTTACGTCATTTATTATCCTTTTTTTCAACTAATAAGATCGCCAGAACCAATATGCATAAACAAATATTTTTTTGCTTACATACTTTTTGTAGATTATTGAATTCCCTATGAAAATATGTATTAGTCATTCGGATTTGATCATTGGTTTGGTATCTACAAACTTCCAAAAAAAAAAAAAAAAAAAATTTCCAATGCTATTCAAATGGGAAATAGAAATCCGCGATGAGCGACCTCTAAATATTAATATTAAGAGCTCCCCTTTTAACAGGCATCTTTTTCAATCCCCCGAAACTATTTCAATGCGAAAATTGAAAAAAAAAAAAAAATGTCAATTTTTTTGAACCGGTCTACTGTATATACATAGGTAGGGGAAAGTGGGGCAGAATCGCCAGGTGGGGCTAAATGGCCGCGGTAAAAAAAATTGACTTATTCGCATTTTCGCAACAAGGGGGATCGTATGAGACGCCATGCAACGCGATTCCGCTGAAAGTGCTCAAAAATTTGTAGGGTGGGGCTAAACGGCCACCCTAATAAAAGTAGTAAAATTGCATTTTCACGTCGAAGTGAGTGAGATAAAACTATATGCAGCGTGGTTCCACTGAACACGATGCAAAACTGAAAAGGTAGGGCAAAGTCGCTCACCCTACACTGAGAAAAAAATATAATTGAATGAACGAAATATTTTTTTCAATAGTCGCAATTAAATATTCATTCGGAACAAATAAATTTCAATTGGTGTGATTAAATATCATATGAAATTAACCGATTTTCACTCACTTCGACGTGAAAATGCAATTTTACTACTTTTATTAAAGTGGCTATTTAGCCCCACCCTAAAAATTTTTCAGCACTTTCAGCGGAATCGCGTTGCATGGCGTCTCATACGATCCCCCTTGTTGCGAAAATGCGAATAAGTCAATTTTTTTTACCGCGGCCATTTAGCCCTACCTGGCGATTCTGCCCCACTTTCCCCTATTACTAGTAGTGTATTATGAATTTTTCGCCACGACACAACCTCCATTAGAAAAATTACTCGTAATACATGGCGATGTGAATATAAAAAAAAAATGCTTGTTAAAATTTAGAAACAAGGTATTGACTTCTCAGAATTGACAGACTAAAACTAAAAGGGTGTAAGTGACCGAATTACGGATAAGAAATAGGGAATTTGTTTCGAATTTTTATGCTCCGCAAGTTGTATTGAAATAAAAGAAAAGGTACTACGAATTTTCACAGCATGTTTTCATAATTCGTGAACGTCAATTATTGGCTACTCAAGTAATCACGAGTATTTCCAGGAAACGCCACGAGGAGGCTAACTGACAATGTCTCCCATAAGATTTCCTTCATGTCGAACATTTCGGTCATCTCGGCAAGCGAGGTGCCAAACTGACTTGTCGTTCGACCAGCGTCCGTAGAGCTGCGAATTGTAACTTGTTCGATCCGCGTCCGAAAAGCAGCGAACTGTGACTGTTCGATCCGCGTCCGAAGAGCAGCGAACTGTCACCGTCACTTTTCGACCCGCGTCCGAAGAGCTGCGAATTGTAACTTGTTCGATCCGCGTCCGAAGAGCAGCGAACTGTTACTGTTCGATCCGCGTCCGAAGAGCAGCGAACTGTGACTGTTCGATCCGCGTCCGAAGAGCAGCGAACTGTCACCGTCACTTTTCGACCCGCGTCCAAAGAGCTGCGAATTGTAACTTGTTCGATCCGCGTCCGAAGAGCAGCGAACTGTGACTGTTCGATCCGCGTCCGAAGAGCAGCGAACTGTTTTACTCAGAGATCCGAGTGATGGAACATAACGCGGAACAATCCTTCACGCAATTATTGGAAATCTGTTTAGTTTGTAAACTGCACCGATGCGCTGTGAACTACGGTGTTGGAAAGGCAGATAATTCTCTGCTCTGTATTATTTTAAACAGATGATTTCGTAACTTCATTACGTCCGTGGAGTATACATTATGAGATGGGTTTCCTCCCAAAGCTACCGTTGTAGCAAAAGCTGCTGCGAATACTCCACAGCTGAAATTATCCGGCTGTCTCTGAACTGCTGGAAAGACGACATCTTCAAGTTCCAGTTTCGGCCAGCGAAAGGAAATGAACCTTTTTTCTTCTGCTATTAATGATTCATAGTCTTTACAGCCTAGGCTGTCATATACAAACAGGTTGATTCCATCAAAATGAAAGCATCGCCAATGCCTGAAATCATTGCCACCGATAATGTGGATATCTTGCGATATCCGCGAAGGCTTGATGAACCGTGAATGTGTTAGCCAGAGCGAAGTTTCCGTGTCAAACTGGGACGTTTCCTTGACTACTGATAAAAACTGATCAATCGACGTATCATTCAGCAGTGAATTTGCTGCCAACACATCTTTGCTGATCTTGTCAATTCTCACGTTTTTATTCACCGATTCTAGAACGTAAATTTCGAATTTGGTAGGACTGTTAGCGACATGCCCTTCTGATGCGGTGACCCATCCAGTCCCATCGTGGCATTCACCCGCAGCTTCAGCGGGCGCGGCGGCCACGATCCCATCATGGCATTCCCCCGCAGCTTCAGCGGGCGCGGCGGCCACGATCCCACGTGACTGTTGGTTCGAATGCGTCGAATGTTGCCCGCCCTGGGGTAATACAACCCAATCATGTCCGTGATCAGAATAGCGCTTCCTTATTCTTATCGGTGAAACTCGTAATTTTTTCGATGGTCAACGGATTTCTTCATCTGAGGATGATACGAAATAAGTCACTCCTCTTCTGGAAGTACGTGTACCTATTACCGTAGGCATGACTCTGGGTTCCTCTTCGGAAAAATTGGATTCCTCCTCCGTCGTAGTCGAGATCCGAGACTCTGGATCACTCGGATCAGCTCTTGTACGCTGCGTGTTTCTTCCAGCTTCCGATGCCTCAAGAGCCCGCTGGTCCCTTAGTTGCTGAGCTTCCAGAATATAGTTGGGCTCACGGATGGCCAAGTCACGTGTTTTTCGTGGGTCTATCATTTCCGGCAGCAAGCACTCTTTGTAAAATCGAGTTAGATAGGGTTCCATTCGATTACTCCAGAATGCATCATCCCGTGATACTTTGACGTACTTCAAGCCCTTGGGCGTCCATACTGCGAAGTAGCATGTATTGGCGCGCGTTACATGCAACTGTCCCTGTACCTGGTAGTAATAGTGATGAGACGTGTTTATCTTCTCTGGATCATTCTTGTCAAAGTAATCGGGTATTGCTGTGACGCGTTGTTCAATCGCATCGTCTGGGCGGTAGGCTTGTGCAGCATAAGGACATTTCACTTCAACGATAGTGGTATCGTCGATTATACCATCCGGACTGGCTCCCAAAAATTCGAGTTCTGGATCAATGAACAATCCACACGGCCTAACAGTAACAGGATTTCCTGCAATTGCTAATTGATTCTGCAGTTCTTCGATGGCTACGGATTCCTTCGTCCGACCCCATACCATACCAGGCGTACTCCTCACAGCTGGGTACATAATGGCCCGCACTTTAGCAGAACACGACGTATGGTCCCTAGCTCGACAGACTCTACCGAAGTTCGAAGCTGTCAAAATCTTCATTCGCACTTGTTGCCACAGTGCGTTGTCGGCCTGCCCTCTGGTATTGACTTCGATTTCGGCACGATTCTTCTGATTTTCCAACAGCCGGCTCTGATGTAATTCTGCGAGGTCGTAGTACGCGGCATCATTCGCATCAACCTTCTCTGCACTTGTGCCGTAGTTTTTATCCTGTCCTCGGCGTTTGTTGTTCTCCTGACCAGAGAGTGCCCGTGATTCTTTTTGGGATTTCTTCATTGTCGCATTGTAGCGTACCTGACGCTGGCGCCGGTCCTCTAAATCAGTTGCAATTCTTGGTGGCTGTTTTTCCTCGCTTCTGTGTAGCTTCGTTAGGATGTTCTGGGTATTGTGTTGCAGAACAGCGCCAGCATATCTTGCTTGATAAGATCCCCTCTGGCCAAAGTTGATCCTTTTCCCACCGATAAATTTGCACACTAAGGCATTGAACGATTCTGCAATGTTATTGGTAGCGCGATACAATAAGCTTTCGGCGTTCAAGCTTAAATATGTCACTGCATCGTCCAGCTGCATAAGAAGTCCTGCGTTTTTTAGGTCCCTGACGTCGTTGATTCCCTTTTCAGTAGTCTCTTCATGACAAAAACTGTTCAGCTCACGGCATTTCCTATGGTCACCGAAAACGTGGCACGGTGAGTTTAGGACGTCGTTTTTCAGGAGCTCAACCATGGTACTACCTGCGGGATCATCTTGTACATGCAACTGACGATGTCGTATTGCCGCTTCAATTGCACGCCTGAATTTGAGTACGCTGCCGTTAACCATCTTCTTCTGCTTGGCAATTTTTCGCCCTTTTGTCTTGGCTACTTCTCTGACTTTTCTTGCCAAGTTGCGCAGCAAGTGGTTGACGCATTCCTTTTTTTCCACACGTATGCCGTACTTTGAATACGGGTCGTGGTCTACAATTGATTTGTAAACATTGCTATCACCGTCTGCTATCAAAGTTTTGTAAATCAGTCCGTGGGTTTCGATGCTCGTCTTGAAGCCTTCCAGTAGGGCGTCGCTCTCCATTCCTGTGGATGCTTGGTCACGACCCCAATTCTTAAAACAGACGTGATCTTTTGGTGTAGTGTCTTGCCGTGCGGCCCGTTCACAAATATAGCAAAATTTATTGCGGACGCCGATGAAGATCACTTTCTGTGTATGATGGTCCACGATCGCACCAACACCAGAGAGAGAATCGTACTTCCCTGTTTTGTACGATCGTTTCATCCAACCACAATCGGCTACGACGCTGATAAAGGGAATTTTCATGCCGTCGTGTATGATGAAATCCCCTCTTTCAAGTGCCAGTTTCTTAGCGATCTCGCCGGCCTGCAGCATTTCAGTTACAGCAGCCTTCTCAAATGCCGCGGTCATCTCGCTGTCGTATTTCCTATATGTTCTCTTAGACATGCAGGGAATACTCATGGAGGCAAAGAGTTGTTCCATCTGTGCTAATCCTATTCCCGTGGCGATAGTCCCCGCGACAGCACTCCGGTTAATATCCATCGCTTCTCCATCCTTGCGATCGGTCCAGATACTGTCCTCGAAATCGCACGCCTGGCACCGGAAGAAGATTTGCGTTTGCAAACCATGGCGTTGCAACTTCGTTTGTATCATCTCTCGAAACGTACAAATCTCAAACGGGTCATGGTTATCGAATTTATCATGGATCTGCTCCAGCATGTAAGTTACATCGACGATACAACGGCCTTCGATTACTTCATCTTCTCCGCGCAAAGAATCGGTAGATCCGTTTTCGGATCGATCTGAAAGCGACTCATCTTGGAGCCCTTCTCCGCCTTCGATTACTTCATCTTCTCCGCGCAAAGAATCGGTAGATCTATTTTCGGATCGATCTGAAAGCGACTTGTCTTGGAGCCATTCTCCGGACGGAGAGTTCGATTCAACCTGTAAACCGTCCTTTGCCGTATGCTCGTGCTGCGCAGCGAATGCCACTTGTCTTTTCTGAACACGGGTGTTCACTCTGACGAAGTAAGTGTAGTTAGGAAATATAACTTTGTTGACCACAATTATGTACATGAGCAGTATTGTACTTGCAAATGTCTGTTTTCGGCATACACTGAGAGGTGATATGTGTAGGTGCTAGAACTCGCTAATCTAGCAGCGACTCCTCGCGTATGTATAGAGAGTGAGCGAAAAATGAGTAGTGACATTACATTGGGCGAGAACAGGTCGAGTGTTACAGTCTAAATCCGCGTGGTGCGCTGCTGCTATACATTCATGAGTAGTGGCTACACACAAGTGTGCAGCCACTGCTCATTTTGCGAAATAGCTACTAGTACCCAGTTTCGAGCTCTTGCTACACATCAAGGCTAGTGGCTATACATATCACCTCTCAGTTTAGGCATTGAAAGCCCGGGAATAAATTATTTTGTCTAATCGTATATGAATATATATGAATATATATGGGATCATATACACTCAGTCGAAAAATTAACGGACCACCTTGATTTTTCTAAAAAGCTGTTGGTTTACGAATCGCTATAACTCGGCGAAAGAATATCACAAATTAATTGAGAGGGGTAGTTTTTGGAAGATCGAATCTTCATCTTCAAAATGGTCTCTAAAATCTTCACCTGCGATTACTTTTCACCTGTCTGTGCAGGTTTGAATAACAGGTTGCAAAATGCATGAGAAATTCAAATTTTCGAACTTTGCTGTGGAAGTAACAAAAAATCGCATGAAATTTCCAGCGAAGTGATTTTGTAGCCTCAAATCTTTTATGTCAAATGCCATTTTTGAAACTTTTTTGCGAATTTTTGTGACAGAGTTATTGAATTTTGAGTAATATCAGACAAGTTTGGCGTTACTCAGGATGCATCACCTCGAGGTACAGTCTGCAAGCATCCCGTGTGTATGTGCGCGTATCTCACAAAAACAGTCACAGCAACAGACGCATACACACATGCGGACGCACACATACACATCGAGTGCTTGTATATACTGTACCTCCACGTGGTGCATCCTGGGTACCGCCGAAATTGTGTGACATGACTCAAAATTCAATGACTCTGTTACAAAAATTCGAAAAGAATTTTCAGAAACGGATTTTGAAAATGAAGGTTTGAGGCTACAAAACCACTATGCTAAAAATTTCATGCAATTTTTTTTTACCCCTACAAAAAAGTTTAAAAATTCGAATTTTAGTAGCATTTCTCACCCCTCTATTCAAAACTTTACAGACAGGTGAAAAATGATAGCAGGTGAAATTTTCAGCAACAATTTTGAAGATGAAGATTCGATTTCCAAAAAGCTACTTCTCAACTAATTTGGAATGCTTGTATACTGTACCTCCACGTGATGCATCTTGGGTAACGTCGAAATTGCCTGACATTACTTAAAATTCAATAACTCTGTTACGAAAATTCGCAAGAAAGTTTCAAAAATGGTTTTGGAAAGAGAAGGTTCCAAGCTACAAAACCATTTTGGAGATGAAGATTCTATCTTCAAAAAACTACCCCCCTCAATTAATTTCTGATATTCTTCCATTAATAGCGCTTCGTAAACCAATCGCTTTTCAGGCAAATCTACGTGGTCCGTAAATTTTTTGGCTGAGTGTATAATCGTATATGATCATGTATATTTATATATGGGATTATGTATAATTATATGTGGAACTATATATAATCATATATAGCTCTATATATAATCGGATTAGATCAGACATATCTGATATAAGTCCATGTCTAATTATATATAGGTCTATTAGGGTGAGTCTAAGATTGTGAAAATTGTTGGCTACCCTCAAAAATTAAAGATATGACTGAAATAAAGGTCTCCGTGCAACAATTCGATTTTTCGAATTTTTTTAGGGGGCGCGCGGGACGTTCAAAAACGCCATTTTTAGCGTTCAATTTACTACATCACTGATAAATGGAAGCGGATCATGCCGAAAATTCTGATTTTTTTATATAAGGTGCCCAGATATGTACTCTTTCAAACCCATATTCACGGAATATTAGCAAATGATTCATATCTTCGGAAAAAATCTCTGAATATCAATATTTTCACTCCTTTTCAAGTAATTATCATTAAACATTGTTTTTTTTCGTCTCAAACGTTTGTGTATTTCTTCCATCCGTTTTTTTCTTGTGAAACTCGGTATCAGTATTGCTCACAATGCGAGAATTGCTGGAAAATAAATATTCATTTTTGGAAATTTTCATATTTTATTGATAAAAATAGTGAAAATATTGATTTTCAAAGATTTTTTTCGAAGATATGAACTATTTCCCTAATGTTCCGTGAATATGGGTTCAAAAGAGTACATATCTGGGCACCTTATATAAAAAAATCATAATTTTTGGAATGATCCGCTTCCGTTTATCAGTGATATATAAAAATTGAACGCTAATAATGGCGTTTTTGGACGTCCCGCGCGCCCCCTAAAGAAATTCGAAAAATCGAATAGTTGCACGGAGACCTTTATTTCAGTGATATCTTTGATTTTCGAGGGTAGCCAGCAATTTTAACAATTTTTGACTTGCCCTAAGGTCTATATATAATCAGATCTGATGAGACATAACTGATTTGAGTCCATATATTATCATATAGGTCTATATATGATCAGATCTCATCAGATATAACTGATATAAGTCCATGCTTAATTATATGTAGGTCTATAATATATATATATATATATATATATATATATATATATATTTATGAAAGGGTACATATCGGGTCCGAAAAGGCGACCCGTGTACATTAATATACGTAACTCTACGTTGTAATTATAATTTGAATCTTGTAGGTTATTTTCATTTGTACACCCTTGATTATAAGATATGATGAAACTAGAGTTTATATACAACGCGGTATTATACAGGGCCGTTTAACCATTTGATAACCCGTAACATGACAGTACCGTGATAGATTAATTCTTCGGAAAGCATTTTCAATTCTCTGGTCCCTGCATGTACCTATACGCGAACGATGTGAACGTGAGAATACATGTGGGGACCAAGTAAATTTCTGGTATTTCCTGGGAGTTATTTCATAGTCCGTCGCGCAGATTGTCTGACTCTTCTAGCTTCTCTCTAAATTTGAATCAGTGAAAACTACTGACAATCAGTGAATAGTCACTGCTTTCCAGTTATAAGTCTGCCACTGAACCAATCAGTGGCAGACTTATAACTGCAATCAGTGAGTTTTCACTGATTCAAATTTAGAGAGTTGAATATTGTTAAAAAACGAATAATTTATGAATATCCGTGCCTTTGATTCAATTCGATTGTTTGAATTTGATTTTCAGTCTCACGAGAACAGGTCATCGACAACGATCTCATGCCACCCAGGCTAGATAATAGTTTCACCGAATTTTACGTAATTGTATTTTATCACGTATATTAGTAGATCCGATTGAAAAAACTAATTTCGTCCGATTCGAATATTGTTGGAAACTAATGCTAACAGTGTCGAATCAACGATTGTTTTTTCAGTAACTTCCTCATGTTTCTACGGATTGACACATGCGGGGACCGCTGTTCGATACGTAATGATACATGTCGGGACCGGGCGAATTTCCATTTCTCTTCGTAGTTATTCGTTTGCCCTTCTAGCTGACATGTTGTTAGAAAACGAACAATTCATGAATATTCGTGCCTTAGATTAAATCTGGTTGTTTAAATTTGATTTTCGGTCTCACGAGAACAGGTCATCGACAACGATCTCATGCCACTCAGGCTAGATAATAGTTTCACCGAATTTTACGTAATCGTATTTTATCACGTATATTGGTAGATCCGATTGAAAAAACTAATTTCGTCCGATTCGAATATTGTTGGAAACTGATGCTAACAGTGTCGAATCAACGATTGTTTTTTCGGTAACTTCCTCATGTTTCTACGGATTGACACATGCGGGGACCGCTGTTCGATATGTAATGATACATGTCGGGACCGGGCAAATTTCCATTTCTCTTCGTAGTTATTCGTTTGCCCTTCTAGCTGACATGTTGTTAGAAAACGAACAATTCATAAATATTCGTGCCTTTGATTCAATCTGATTGTTTGAATTTGATTTTCGGTCTCACGAGAACAGGTCATCGACAACGATCTCATGCCACCCAGGCTAGATAATAGTTTCACCGAATTTTACGTAATCGTATTTTATCACGTATATTGGTAGATCCGATTGAAAAAACTAATTTCGTCCGATTCGAATATTGTTGGAAACTGATGCTAACAGTGTCGAATCAACGATTGTTTTTTCGGTAACTTCCTCATGTTTCTACGGATTGACACATGCGGGGACCGCTGTTCGATACGTAATGATACATGTCGGGACCGGGCAAATTTTTATTTCTCTTCGTAGTTATTCGTCTGCCCCTCTAGCTTAAATGTTGTCAGAACACGAACAATTCATGAATATTCGTGCCTTTGATTCAATCTGATTGTTTGAATTTGATTTTCGGTCTCACGAGAACAGGTCATCGACAACGATCTCATGCCACCCAGGCTAGATAATAGTTTCACCGAATTTTACGTAATCGTATTTTATCACGTATATTGGTAGATCCGATTGAAAAAACTAATTTCGTCCGATTCCAATATTGTTGGAAACTGATGCTAACAGTGTCGAATCAACGATTGTTTTTTCGGTAACTTCCTCATGTTTCTACGGATTGACACATGCGGGGACCGCTGTTCGATACGTAATGATACATGTCGGGACCGGGCAAATTTCCATTTCTCTTCGTAGTTATTCGTTTGCCCTTCTAGCTGACATGTTGTTAGAAAACGAACAATTCATAAATATTCGTGCCTTTGATTCAATCTGATTGTTTGAATTTGATTTTCGGTCTCACGAGAACAGGTCATCGACAACGATCTCATGCCACCCAGGCTAGATAATAGTTTCACCGAATTTTACGTAATCGTATTTTATCACGTATATTGGTAGATCCGATTGAAAAAACTAATTTCGTCCGATTCGAATATTGTTGGAAACTGATGCTAACAGTGTCGAATCAACGATTGTTTTTTCGGTAACTTCCTCATGTTTCTACGGATTGACACATGCGGGGACCGCTGTTCGATACGTAATGATACATGTCGGGACCGGGCAAATTTTTATTTCTCTTCGTAGTTATTCGTCTGCCCCTCTAGCTTAAATGTTGTCAGAACACGAACAATTCATGAATATTCGTGCCTTTGATTCAATCTGATTGTTTGAATTTGATTTTCGGTCTCACGAGAACAGGTCATCGACAACGATCTCATGCCACCCAGGCTAGATAATAGTTTCACCGAATTTTACGTAATCGTATTTTATCACGTATATTGGTAGATCCGATTGAAAAAACTAATTTCGTCCGATTCCAATATTGTTGGAAACTGATGCTAACAGTGTCGAATCAACGATTGTTTTTTCGGTAACTTCCTCATGTTTCTACGGATTGACACATGCGGGGACCGCTGTTCGATACGTAATGATACATGTCGGGACCGGGCAAATTTCCATTTCTCTTCGTAGTTATTCGTTTGCCCATCTAGCTTAAATGTTGTCAGAACACGAACAATTCATGAATATTCGTGCCTTCGATTAAATCTGGTTGTTTAAATTTGATTTTCGGTCTCACGAGAACAGGTCATCGACAACGATCTCATGCCACTCAGGCTAGATAATAGTTTCACCGAATTTTACGTAATCGTATTTTATCACGTATATTGGTAGATCCGATTGAAAAAACTAATTTCGTCCGATTCGAATATTGTTGGAAACTGATGCTAACAGTGTCGAATCAACGATTGTTTTTTCGGTAACTTCCTCATGTTTCTACGGATTGACACATGCGGGGACCGCTGTTCGATACGTAATGATACATGTCGGGACCGGGCGAATTCCTATTTCTTTTCGTATAGTTATTCCAATCCCCGTACTCACCATATCGCGCATTGTGAATGCATACGTAAGAACGACGGTGTAAGAATAAGAGGTGGGTTAACTGCCCTATACTCCCCGTGTAGAGCTCTGTAATTATTTTGAGGCAGTCCGGCGAAAATCCGCCAGGGGCCTCATGCGTCGGAAAGGCTGGAAGCTGGAACGCTATCCGTTGTTGATCACGTGGTTACAGGTGTTGATCACGTGGTCCCTGCAACCACGTGATCAACAACGAATAGCGTTCCAGCTTCCACCCTTTCCGACGCATGAGGCCCCTGGCGGATTTTCGCCGTACTGCCGCAAAATAATCACAGCAATTTGAGCCAGTTGACCCACCTCTTATTCTTACACCGTGGTAAGAACGCAGTCATTATCTTACGATCCGGAAGAGAGGATGCAGTTATGGCCGCATTTGCCCTTGTTCTGTTTGACGATGGCATTTATTATATATGCAAAGAAGTGGACATTATTGAACGAAAATACGCTACAAGTATAAAATATAAAGACGGAAGAAGATACGAGGGTAAAATTGTCGCTCGGAATGGTAAGTGTAACACTTTTGGTTGAAAATAGCTAACTTTACTTAAGACGAAATAAATTTGACCCTTGATTCTAACGAAGCGTTAATGAAAATAAACGTACTTATTTGGTTTTACCCTTACCCTTCAATATTGGATTGAAAATACTCTTCCATAAATTTACTCTTCGATCCGCATTTGTAGCCAGTAAAAAAAAGTTGGATAGTTTGAAAACGAAATATGAACAAAGAAGCATAGCTACGGTGCAAGATTCTTCAGATGGAGGCAAAAGTAATAATAAAGGCTGTACTTCGGACGAGACTCAGATTGATAAAATAACATTATCAAGACGAAACAAAGTGCCCCGAGATAAAAACAATACTGGTAAGCACTGCTACAAAGTTGTAAAACGTATGATCATTTTCTCTCAACTTCTGTCTTCATTGTTTGTTAGACATTGCTCATGTCTCTTCGACAAAGCTACATAATATAAATGATCTCGATCACCGAGATATCAACGTTGAAAAAAAACATGGTTCTGAATCAGAAAGCGATGTCAATGGAAACGCAGGCTCTTTCGTCAAATCGATGGAAGAAAAGGATTCGGCGTCCAACTTCGAAGACTCAGATCGTCGGGGCAACAGTATGAACACGAGCTGTACTCCGTACGAGACTGAAATCGATGAAATAAACTCACCGAGAAGCATCGGAGTGCCCCGTGATAGAAACGAAACTGGTGAGCAGTGCTCCGAAAGTTGTAAACATGAAGTAATAGTAAGGAGACGGAACTCAGCCGCGGCCCGTTTCAAAATGGAGCAATGTATTCTGTATGACAAAGGAGCAGTCCGCTGAAAAGAATAACCGCAGTCTTCGCGCCTGCGCGTTACAGATTCTAGCGGTGTCTCTTTCTCTCTCACAGAAAGTGGGAGAGAGATAGCTCGGCCGTCACCACGAAGTAATAAACAGTGATTTAGTGAGGTTATGGTGTTTTGTTTCGGAGGAAACTTACCTATGATTCCTCGCCGTATTTTTAACAAGTCACGTATCTTTCAGAAATAATAAAAGATCCGCCGTGTATTTCCTTCACGATTCACCAGATTCAGCTTATCCACCAAATCACCATAACCTCACTAAATCACTGTTTATTACTTCGTGGTGACGGCCGAGCTATCTCTCTCGCGCTTTCTGTGAGAGAGAAAGAGACACCGCTAGAATGTGTAACGCGCAGGCGCGAAGACTGCGGTTATTCTTTTCAGCGGACTGCTCCTTTGTCATACAGAAAACGTAGTTGAAATTGTATAACGGAGTTCGGTCTCCTTACTATTACTTCGTGGTTGTAAAACATATGACTATTTTTTCTCAACTCTTGTTTGCATTGTTTGTTAGACATCGCTCATGTCTCTCCGTCAACGCTACAAAATGTAACTGATCTTGATAACCGAGATATCAACATCGAAAGGAAACATGGTTCCGAACCAGAAAGCGATATCAATGGAAACGAAGGCTCTATCGTCAAATCAATGGAAGAAAAAGATTCGGTTTCCAGCTTCAGCGAGTCAGATCGCCAGGGCAAAAGTATGAACGCAACCTGTACTCCGTGCGAGACTGAGATCGATGAAATGAAGTTATCGAGGAGGATCGAAGTGCCCCGGGATAAGAACAAATCTGGTGAGCACTGCTCCGAAAGTTGTAAAACATATGGTCATCTTCTCTCAACTCTTGTTTTCATTGTTTGTTAGACATCGCTAATGTCTCTCCGTCAACGCCACAAAATATAACCGATCTCGATAACCGAGATATCAACGTCGAAAGGAAACATGGTTACGAACCAGAAAGCGATATCAATGGAAACGAAGGCTCTATCGTCAAATCGATGGAAGAAAACGATTCGGCGTCCAACTTCAAAGACTCAGATCGTCGGGGCAACAGTATGAACATGAGCTGTACTCTGTACGAGACTAAGATCGATGAAATAAACTCACCGAGAAGCATCGGAGTGCCCCGTGATAGAAATAAAACTGGTGAGCAGCGCTCAGAAAGTTGTAAAACATATGATTATTTTTTCTCAACTCTTGTTTTCATTGTTTGTTAGACATCGCTAATGTCTCTCCGTCAACGCCACAAAATATAACCGATCTCGATAACCAAGATATGAACATCGAAAGGAAACATGGTTCCGAACCAGAATGCGATATCAATGGAAACGAAGGCTCTATCGTCAAATCAATGGAAGCAAAAGGTTTGGCTTCCAACTTCAGCGAGTCAGATCGCCAGGGCAAAAGTATGAACGCAACCTGTACTTCGTGTGAGACTGAGATCCATGAAATAAAGTTACCGAGAAGGATCGAAGTGCCCCGGGATAAAAACAAATCTGGTGAGCACTGCTCCGAAAGTTGTAAAACATACGATTAGTTTTTCTCAACTACTGTTCTCATTATTTGAGAAGGATCTTAATCAATCTAGTTGAGTCAATTTATTTTGCATCTTTGGCCTAACGTTTCGGCAGTGATGTGCTGCCCTCATCAGAGGCTAATTTATTGGAATTTACAAGAAAAATTTTTTTGTCAATAATCTGACACAATATATACAAACAATTGTGATATATTCAGAAGTCAAGAGATTAAATTAGAAAGGGTAATAGAACGTATGCAATAGTAGTCCGAATTCACAGAAAAAAAAAGGTACACAGGTGCATTAACACCAATAATTCATTTATTTATTAACACTAATAATTTAATTAACTAAATTTTTTTCTTGTGAATTCCAATAAATTAGCCTCTG
This sequence comes from Tenthredo livida, assembly GCA_963992785.1. Taxonomy (NCBI): domain Eukaryota; kingdom Metazoa; phylum Arthropoda; class Insecta; order Hymenoptera; family Tenthredinidae; genus Tenthredo; species Tenthredo livida. The sequence continues at coordinate 12,855,127 of OZ023068.1, read as the reverse complement.
ATGAGGGCAGCACATCACTGCCGAAACGTCAGACCAAAGATGCAAAATGAATTGACTCGACTAGATTGATTAAGGTAGTTGTGCCGCGAAGCGCATTTTCTATAGAATTGTCTGAAATTTTGACCATAGTTTTATTAACGTAATATTTATCTAAACGAATTTTTTTAGAATTTTCTACCGTCTGAAACGCAGTATAATTGCACTCGAAGTTGATACTTTTTACACGTGTTGCCTATGTTGAGTATATGAAAATCGCACATTTTCAATTTTAATATCTAAACGGTTCTATAGATCTTTATGAAAAACAAGGATACGGTAAAACAATATTTTATGATTATTCATAAAAAAAATCAGATTGATCGACCGCACAGTTTTGCTGATATATCAATCAAAGTAACTTAATTTGAACCCAATTCTGCGTGGCCGTATCGAGAGGTGAGAGCTTAGCAACCGTGTACATATATACATATAACGGTATAAATGATATATGTATGAATATATTTGGTTACACTTGCAACAAATAATAAAAAAAACACTACACGAAACAATCAGTCATAGTGTGCGTGTATCGGTATAGGATACATTCTCTCTGTGAGAGTGCTTCGACTACAATTCCAGACAAAAGTTTCCGGTACGTAGCGTATACTATTCGGTGATTCTAACACGCGATGCGCGCATAAATTTTGGGACGGACTGTCGCGACACAACTACCTTAAGATCCTTCTTCAATAATTACAAAGACCAAGTGTTAACTTTATGATGAATAATACTGTTCTCATTGTTTGTTAGACATCGCTCATATCTCCCCAACAACGCTACATAATATAAACGGTCTTGATAACCGAGATATTAGCGTTGAAAGGAAACATGCCTCCGAACCAGAAAGCGATGTCAATGGAAACGAAGACTCTATCTTCAAATCGATGGAAGGAAGGGATTCCGCGTCCAACTTCAGCGAGTCAGGTAGCCAGGGCAAAAGTATGAATCGATGTGAAAAATATGAGGTCGATGAAATAAAGTCACTGAGAAGGATCGCAGTGACCCGAGTTGAAGACAAAACTGGTTGGCACTGCTCCGAAAGTTGTAAAACGTACACTTATTCTCACTTAACTCCTGTTTTCATTGTTTGTTAGACATTGCTGAAGTTACTTCAACAATGTGTCCCAGCCCGAACCGCCCAGAGGGCAAAAATATTATCACAATATTGTCAGATGGTTCCAAAGAACTGAATGGAGAACAAAGGACTGTGAACAGTCATATTCCTCAAATTCTGACCGGGGATATTCAGCTAGATCCCTTCGTAGCTGATATACAAGATGGACTCTCGAATTGTAGTGTTGTGAGATATGACCTGAACCAATTGCCTGCACCTATTTTTTATTCAAATGCACCACTTCCTGTCGTCGGTTCGTACTAGTTTCAGTTATACCTATTCAGTAAAACATATAAGCTGAGTGTTCATATTATACGATCTTTCTTATGAGAATTATTCATCATAAATAATATGTTATACAGGAACAATAACAATCGGTGCAAACATACAAAAAAATTCACGACATTTCTCAGATAATTCATGTGAAATATATACGTTTAATGATATTGTGATAGAAAACGTAAAACTATAATCTGAAATTTTATTTTAGCCGACAATCCATCTTGGGTATGGGATGAATGTAATATTGAAGTGTATGTTTCACAAAGTGATCTTGCACAAAATTTAGACTTCAATAATCCAACGACAGCTGTTCCTACTTCCTCGAATAATTCTGATCATGAAAGGTGATTACAATTTTCAATACCTAAATGTTGACCACCGGAAAATTGAATCCTTCACTTTGCCAGTTTCTAATATCGATTATGTTCATGAAATATCAATCATGCCAAATCAAAAAAATTGAATAATCAATTCAGCGCTTTGGAACAGCGAAGCAATAATAAAGCTTTGAGTGATTTTGTTTAGCGGTAGCTGCTATCAGAAATCGTAAACTTCAATTGAGAATATTGTCTAAGCCGGCTCGATTATAAACAGCTCCTACTGAAAATGATTCTGCGATGAATCGTGTAAAAGAGTATGTAATAATTCACGTGATAAATTGTATATCTTTATGACCGATATTGGTATATGGTTCACAACGTGGATTATTGTATGCCTTGTTACTTAATTTATCACAATGTGTGAAAAACACATGATTTATCATGTGAATTTTCATGTGATGAAATGTTACTAAAGAAAAAAAATGAAGTAGATCTGACCGGTAATCGAACCCTCGTCCGCCAAATTCGGAACCAGAAACGCTACCACCTGGGCCACTACATGTGTTGGCGGCATCGCACAGTTTTACAGTCATAAAGCTTAGCCGCGCTATTTTCACAGTTTCGAAGTCACAAGGATTAAATATGAAATTAATTGTTTGTGAGGTTAATTATGATCATATTTGATCCTTGTGATTTCGAAACTGTGAAAATAGCGCGGCTAAGCTTTATGACTGTAAAACTGTGCATTGTAATTAATACATGCAGTGGCCCAGGTGGTAGCGTCTCTGGTTCGACGGACGAGGGTTCGATTCCCAATCGGATCTCCCTTTTTTTTCTTTAGTAACATTTCATCACATGAAAATTCACATAATAAATCATGTGTTTTTCACACATTGTGATAAATTACGTAACAAGGCACACAATAATCCACATGATGAACCATATATACCAATATCGGTCATAAAGATGTACAATTTGTGACGTGAATTATTACATACTTTTTTACACGATTTATCACAGAATCATTTTCAGTAGGGACTTAGGGAGATTAGTTTTTTCTGTATTTTTTAAAGCATGTTTTGAATTGCACAGAAATAACGATACTATGCTGCCGACAGCACAGTCTCAAAATGAAGTTGCAGATCTTAGAGCGCCGTTTGTCTATGACAATCACAGTCTTGAAGATTTGTCCTATGTTCCACAATTTAGTTTGACAAGTATAAGAGATCACGGTAAAAACACTGAACTAAATTATTTATCCAACAGTTATTGTCGAACTGTCATGGTAAAGTAATCGTAACTATATTATGTGATTTGTTTTTAGAAGAGTATGACGACAACAGAGCAGAAAATGTTTCACATAATGACTCAGGTGACTCATATGTTCCCGAAACGGATTCTTCTCATAGTAGTGCGGAAAATGAATCTCTGTCAACCTCAGATGTGAATGAGCACCGAAATATTTCAAAGTCTTCAGCGAATGAATCATTCCCTCTGGACATTGATATACCAAATTGTAAAACGGGGCATAGTGCACCTGACGATGAAGGAATGATCGTGAAATCTACAAAATCTGGCACCAAAAGAGATTTTTGTCATTATTGCAAGACTGAACAAGCGAAATTAAGTCGCCACCTTGCTAGGAAACATGCAGATATAAAAGAAGTCCAATCGTTCCTTGACATACCGAAAGGCCATGATGCACGAAAAAAAGTTATATCGAATATTCGTAAACAAGGACAGTTTTATTTTAATACAAATACGGACGCTAATACTGGAGAGCTCAAAGTTATTCGGAGGCCTCGTCCGGAACACAAAAAAAATGCCACAGATTATGCTACGTGCAAGTCATGCATGGGTAGCTATGCCAAATCAACTCTACGCCGTCATTACCGGAGATGTAGTAACAAGGATTCCAGAAAATGCAAGACAGTACTATCTGGGGCCAGACAAGTCGAAGGCCGAATTCATTCAATAGCATGTAAGATTCTACGAACGAAAGTTTTCCCTTCATTGAAGGATGATAGGGTCACAAGAACCATCCGGTATGACGAACTTACTATCGCCTTCGGAAACAAATTATGCGACAGGTATAAAAATCCGCGTCATTATGACATGATTAGACAAAAAATGCGGCAACTTGGACGCTTCCTTTGCGAAATCAAGCAACACAACGAAAGCATCCATGATCTTTTCTCCGTTTTCTACCCAAGAAATTATGACTCCTGCATCAACACTATTCAAACTTTAGCTGGTTTAAACGCTTCAGGAACTGGCTTTAAAGTCCCATCACTTGCGACTTCATTAGGAACTCTCCTTAAGCAGGTGGGACAATTGAGTGTTTCCCTTTATATAAAAAGAGAAAATAGAGAGAAGCAGACTTTCGCTGAAGATTTTTTAAAATTATTGATCGAGGACTACTCTTCAACAGTTGCCCGCACAGCAATTGAATCTCAATTTAAAAAAAAAAGGCAATCTAAAGTTATTTTACCGCACAAAGATGACATAAACAAGTTACAATTATTTTTGAGGAATAAACTTGAAAGCGCTCGAAATTCCTTGGAACAGGAATTTTCATATAAAGATTGGCTTGCTTTAGCAGAAAGTTGCCTGACTTTCATTCAATTATTCAATCGCCGCAGAGCAGGAGAAATAGAGAGAACGTTGATAGAAGATTTCCAAAATCACGAATCAGTGAATGAGGAAACAATCGGTGAGGCGTTCAAATTATTTAGTGAGAAAGACAAAATCGCGGCGCTTAAATATGTACGATTTACTATCCGCGGCAAGTTGGGGCGTACAGTTGCTGTATTACTTCATTCAGAAGTACTGGAATCATTGAAGCTTATTTTAAAACATCGAAAATCTGCGAGGGTCAATCCAAAAAATCCATATCTTTTTGGCACTCCTGGTACTGTAAAAGGTGACTACCGTTATTTGAGAGCTTGTGACCTAATGCGGAGATTTGCAGAAGATTGCGGAGCACGAAATCCGAAAACGCTAAGAGGAACCATCCTACGAAAGCATATAGCTACAATGTGCACGAATTTAAACCTGAAGGATGCTGAAGTTTCCGAATTAGCTAATTTTATGGGTCATGCTGATAAAATTCACAAAGATCATTACAGACAACCTATCCTGACTAGGGAAATAATCAATGTCTCTAAGCTACTAGAAGCAGTTGAAGGAAATGAAGGAAATGAAACATCCGATGAAGATGATGATTTTGTTCAAGAAGAGTCTTGCGAAGGTACTCAATGTTTTTTGATTGTCCTCTCTCAATACTTACCGAGGATTTTACTTTTACCATGTAAATTTAAAAATGGGAATTGGTAATTGAAGGAGAAAGATAAATAGAATATGCTTCAAATTTATTTCAATAATTGTATTGTTATATTTTGTTGATTTACAGTACATGCAAATATTATTGATTATATCATATTTTGTAGCAGCTGTGTCGCAATCAAATTCAACTAGTCTGCAACCACTTGAGAATGAAACCAATTCCGACTGCAGTTTTCCATCACCATCACCATCACCATCACCATCACCATCAACATCAGCAGGAAACAATTCTAAAAGGAAACAGAAACGGTCAAGTGAGTTCTAATTAGTTAAATAATTCAGTTCAATAAGAACCACATGGTACAGCCACTCGATAAATTACGGACTGTAGAACACGGTGTAAGAATGAGAGGTGGGTCAACTGGCTCAAATTGCTGTGATTATTTTGCGGCAGTACGGCGAAAATCCGCCAGGGGCCTCATGCGTCGGAAAGGGTGGAGCTGGAACGCTATTCGTTGTTGATCACGTGGTTGCAGGGACCACGTGATCAACAACGAATAGCGTTCCAGCTCCACCCTTTCCGACGCATGAGGCCCCTGGCGGATTTTCGCCGTACTGCCGCAAAATAATTACAGAGCTCTACACGGGGAGTATAGGGCAGTTGACACACCTCTTATTCTTACACCGTGCTGTACAAATATGTACAAATATGAAAATACAAGCAATTCTATTACTTGGCACCTTGTTCATTCACAGAATCTCCAATTGGAAAATGTTCGCGACAACGTTGGACTTCAGCTGAAAGGAGTCTAGTCATGAACGCTTTCAGTAAATATTTTGCTACGCGAACTTTACCATCCTTGGAGGAAATACAGAAACTGAAGGATACTAATCCCGGTATTTTGAATCGCAATTCAGCTACCATAAAAACCTGGATACACAATCAATTTAAAAGCGCACAGACCAAAAATTAACATTAAAAAAAAAAAAACAACGACCATCTTTACGAACAGGGTGTTTTATGGCACTTCGTTGATCTGCTGACACTGATATTTCATTATTTTTTTTTAAAATATATACAAGTTTTCTTAAATAATACAAGTTTTCTTAAATAATACAAGTTTTTATGTCTGCGATGTCGCGTCCCTAATGCCATAAAAGCATATCGTCGTTATAGGCCTTTATGTCATACTAATGCCAAAAAGGCATATAGTTTTTTCAAACTTTGCCTATCGCTTTGAAAACATGAAAAACGCAGAGCGTTGACTGAATATTCTAAAGACGGTTCCCCTAATGGGACTTCGTGAGCCGGCAAAGTGGGCTTGAAGTGGGCTTGGGGATTGAAGAGTGCCCGAAGTTACCGACCGAAATAGCATTGTAATATATCTATAGTGTGCGAATATATAGATATACTGCAATGGTAGTTCGGTCGGTAAATTCGGGCACTCTTCAATCCCCAAGCCCACTTCAAGCCCACTTGGTCGGCTCACGGAATAACCCAGGGTGAGCTGTCTTTAGAATACTCAGTCAACGCATAGAGTCAGAAAAAAATATCAGTTTTCCTAAAAAGATATTATCTTTTGGGCCATAGGCCCTTTTAGCTTTCGCCTATAACGACGATATGCCTTTATGGCATTAGGGACGCGATGTATAGGGGAGACTGGAGTCGGTTGAAACACGGGTATGGTTGAAACAATGCTAATAACTCAAAAACTAATTGAGATAGTGGAGGGATACAAGGACAGAAAGAAGCGGCTTTATTTACTGTTTATTTATCTACTTTATTTACTCTATTATCTCTATTAGTTTTTGAGTTATTAGCGTTGGTTCAACCGACCCCGTGTTTCAACCGACACCAGTCTCCCGTATAATATAAACATTTATATAAAATGTGTACTTACCTTATAATATTTAAACATTTAATACTTTAATTATATTGTAAACTTATAAAATGGTAATAAATGGTAATTGTTATCTAAAAGCAATGTTTCCAACAATAATTATATATTTCCTCAAGTTTTCCAAAGTCAGGGAATAGTCAATTAGTCTACTGGTTTGTAAAAACATGAAATAAAACGACTTTATAGCACGGTGGCACTTTACGCCATTGTCTCTGAAAAATTATCGGTTTGGATGTAATCATGATAGTTTATACTTGCGGTCCTCGCTAGGTAATATTCACCGAATGTTTGACGACACTCAGATTGTATTAAATAATTCGGTACTTAAAACTACCTGTATGTGTATAAATCCACTGGTGCCTGTATGTCATGATATTCATACGAGGGAATATCAGGACCGGTCCCAAAAAGGTACATTGCGTATAGAAACTTATGAGGACGGTCCTTACATGTGCCAAGAGTCCCCGTATTGACCGATAGACTCCTGAATTGGTACCCACAAGTACCCTCTCATAAATATATATATATATATATATATATATATATATTATGATCAATTCTGATCAGACCTGATTGATATGAAACCTATTACATGTTCAAATCCTACATATTTGTGTATATATTATGATTAGGTCTAATGATGTCTCACTCAATATACAGGGTGATTCAGAATTCGTAATGAATCTCTGGAGGGGTCAATCCTTGTCAAAATCGGGATCGAAAGTTCATCAGCTATTTTTCCAAAAAATGATTTTTTTCCTTGGAATCATAACACATTTTGTCAATATCTTTCAACAAATAAGAAACTTTCACCGCGAAATCGCTCTAATATTGGAAGAAAAAGAACCTATTGGAACATTTGGGATTCTTCAAAATTGACAAATGATATAAAAAAAAAATGTGTAAAAATAATCGTTTATCGTAGGTAAACAATATTTCCGAAGAAAAGAATCATTTTTCAGCAAAATGGCTGAGGAGCTTCGTTCCCAATTTTGCGACAAGGATTAACCCCTCAAGAGATTCATCACGAATTCTGAATCACCCTGTATACCCATTAGGGTGGTCGTTAATTTCTAAGATATACTTGCCACCCCCTGAATCGACAGATAATGACCCAAAATCACCGCGTGATTTTTTGAAAATTTTTAGCTTGATCGGAAAGTGTGCCTAAATCAATTGCAAGTTGGAAAATTTTAAAAAAATTGTAAAAAAATTATTTTTTTTTCTTTCCAATTTTTAGTATGAAAGCAGGAAATAAATGGAGAATGACGAAGAACGAAAACTTTCCAGCAAAATAATGTATTTATGGTAATATTATAATATCACAACGTTATAAAGACTATATTGAAACAATGAATTAATGAAAAAACAAAATTGAAACTAAAACAAACAAAATATGAGAATAAAATTGAAAAAAAAAAAAATAAAAAAAATAAAGAAATATAGTCTAACGTGAAGATGATATTACAAATATGATAAGTTTAAAATAAAATAAATATTTTGTGGAAAAGTTTTTGGTCATTCTACATTTATTCACTGCTTTTTGACTCGAAAATTGGAGAAAAAAAATGGATTTATTTTTTTGATTTTTTCAACTTCAAATTGATTTCGGCACGCTTTCCCATCGAACCAAAAATCTGAAAAAAATCACACAGTGTTTTTGGGTCATCATCTGTCGATTCAGGGGGTGGCAAGTATATGTTAGAAATTAACGAGGGGGGAATCACAAGCAGAAATGCGTACACCATATCTCTTTTTCTAAATATCTCCCAGATATCTCCCAATATTTCCCAACATTTCCGACCGTGATATCTTCCAATATCTCCCCATATCTCCCGATATTTCCAGATATTTGGGTAAGTCGGGGTATTATGAGCACGTGGGGAATATGAGCATCCCGGGTATTTTCTTTTTTACTCGGCGTAAATTGGTAATACTGCCGTGAACTGTTGTCACAGTTAGTATTGCCAAAAACAGTGACAACAGTTCACGTCAGTATTACCAATTTACGACGAGTAATAAAGAAAATACCCGGGGGGATGCTCATATTCCCCACGTGCTCATATTACCCCGACTTACCTTGCCCAATATCTCCCGATATTTTCCGATATTTCCCAATATCTCCCAATATTTCCCGATATTTCCTAATATCTCCCAATATTTCCCAACATTTCCGACTGTGATATCTCCAAATATCTCCCAATATCTCCCAATGTTTCCCAACATTTCCGACCGTGTGTACACCATATTTCCTTCGTGATTCACCCCTCGGAAATTAACGACCACCCTAATACCCATATATATATATATATACTGTAACAATTTAAAGAATAAGAACCTAAATATTGATGATAATAAATTAGCCGCTTTGCCCCAGAAAGTTATATAATTGATCCAGTCAATAAAATAAACGTTTAATTTATTTCAATAAATATAATAAACAGCATTAACAGATTAGTAACTTTTTCTGCTAAAAAATTTAAAGTTGCCATATTGCCTCACACCCCAAAAAATACAAAAATATTTTTCACAATTCGCCAGTTTCTATTACAACTTGAGAGGACCTTTTTGGATTTTCTTTTATATTTTTGAAACGCATCGTTCAGGATTTACCGTTTTTCGTTACAGCCGTGTATCTCAGAAAATATTGATCGCTCAAGAAATTCGTCGGTAATCAACATTATAATTTTGCATCTACTTCCGAATCATGTTAGTCGTAATTTTCTCCATACCGAAAGGTCGATTTTTCGAGGAAATAAAAATGTTAATAATTTTTTCCCACCGGAACATACTTTCAATCCCAGCACCAATTTTGCAGGGTATTTGGCATTCAATGAGGATTCTACAAAAAAATCGCAAAGTGGCGCCTACGATTCTTACGTGCCAATGAGATAAACAAATATAAAATCAAATTCATGTAAATTCACATAAACTCAATATCGATGGGAAGAGCTTTCCATGGTTTGCCCTCTGCTGGATTCGCGTTGCAAATGAATTTAATTTTTGATTTGTTAATTTTTTTACTACCTAAGAATCGTGAGTGCCTGTTGGGGATTTTGTTCTCAAAATCTCTAGCCGATGCCAAATACCCTGTAATAGTATATTGTGCATCAAGGGAAGAAAATAGGTGATTTCTGCCGAGTGTGAAGTTTGCAGCCCGAGGCGAAGCCGAGGGCCGCACAATCACACGAGGTAGAAAGCACCTATTCTTCCTTGATGCAGACGATATTTTTTATCACACATGCACGGAAACACCGATTTTCCGACCCTTATTTCCGAACCATAGTATTTTAATCCGTCCGATGGCGCTTCGTAGGGAGTAAAACGCTATTTTCTTCCCGCTCCCTAGGGAAGAAAATAAACTTCCGCGACATGCGCATGCGCGAGTTCATCTTGTGTATCACGGGAGACAAAATGCCATTTTACTCCCGCATAACAGGGAGGAAAATCGGGTTTTCCGTGCATGTGTGATAAAAAATATTTTTACTTTCCAGAAACGCAATAGACAAATGCATGTGAATATATTTATAGAATAAAGATAATCAAATCTCCTCGAAAATGATATTTGAAAGCAAAATACCGTGTAATTAGAATTTTTTAACGTCAAAATTCTGGTATGATCGAGAAGCATAGCATTCCAATAGACCTCTTGGATAACATACAGACAAAGTAAACTGAGCTTGTGTGGCGTATACATGCATAAAATTGACGTCCAAGTTTTGTCAGACGTCCACGTTAGGCGGCGCTGTCGGCCGTATATGTACACAGCTCTCACGCACACTAGTAGCGTGTCTGTATGTTATCCAAGAGGCCTATAAGTAGTTCGGAAGAACTTGAACTAATCGTACAATACATTTATGAAAAATTCCCCGAGAATTCCCGGATTTCTAGGCTTTTCTACGTAGTAGACACCCACATCATTCGGGAGTAGATGAATAATAGGAATAGTGATGTTCCAATGAACTATTTAAGCGTCCGATATTTTCTGAAGTACACTGATGTGAACCAAAAATGGTAAATCCTAAACGGTGTTTGTAAAAAATCTAAAAAAAAAATCACATAGCCCCTCTGAAGTAGTAACAAACCGGCGAATTTCGGAAAATATCCGATAGGTCGACCAAAAAAATTGGCTCATATATGTTGAGAAAGAATGCTGCGTATGAAAACCCTGAAAGAACACGGTAGAAAACAAGTGATCTTTTCGAAAAATTTCAGCATATAGAGAAAACTATGGCTCAAAGGAATTATTCATCGAACTGTACTTATATCACAAAAGTTAAATCATACAAAAAATGTTAGGCATTCGACACGATGAGAGACAGTGGCGTAGCCAGGATGGGGCAGGGGTGGGCACGGCCCCCCCCAGAAGTCCCGGTGCCCACCCCAGAAGAAAACCGATAGTACTTAAATTTAAATAATCGATTAAGATTATCGATAATATAATCATTTATGTGACGAATTGTTTTTTTTTTTGTCAAGGCAGGCCCTCCTAGGACCCCCCCAGCAAAAAAAGCTGGCTACGCCACTGATGAGAGACCACGCTAGAGCAATGTCATGCATCGTAGAAAAACAATGCTAAAATTGCAAATATGTACTTACCGATCGGTCATGGATTGTCGCTTCGCAAATAGACGACGTTGTTTCCCTCGGGACAATTTCCGACCCATTTTTGTTAGCAGAAAGACACAATCACAATAGCACTCGATTATATACGTATGAACAAAACACGAACGATCCACGAAGTGCGAACAATAGAAAGTTTTGTACTCTAGAAATCCAGTTACACACAGTGCGAGATCGATTCGGAATATTTTTCGTAGTTACTTGTTCAGTGCTAGCGGGGCTTTGTTTTTGCGACACAGTGTTGCTTAGAACTACACTAATATCAGTCACGCAGAAAGCAAACGCTCTTGTAACTGATCGCGCCACCGGCCAACTACGATACGCGCGCGGCCGTAAACCACGTTGCTGAGCGGTTTGTGGCCGGAGACATCATATTTCGTTCCGCAGTGAAAAAAAAAAAATTATTAATTTATATTATATAGGTAATAATTTATATAATGAATATTATATAATTATTATATTATATTGTTTATTTATGTATTAATAATTTATTCATTCACTTCAACTCGCTCTGAAAGACCCAATTTTCGGAATGTTCGAAAGAAATTTGCAGCAAGCGTATATCGTAGTGTTTGACGATTGACCAAGAAAGAAAAAGGGTGATATTGTTTTTTACAAGAAGGTCATTGATTAGTTTCCGAGACTTTGCAGAAAACAGTTGTGGATATCTTCAAGCGCTTCGGAAGTCGAACGGATTTCGAGCGAACGAAAACTTCCAGTGGGAAAGTTGTTCGTCAAGGTACGAATAAGTTTTCTGGAAAGTTCCACTTCGATCGAACGAATGGTTAAAAAATTGTTAATGTTTTATTTCACCAACGCTTGGCCGCCGCGCGCGTAGGTTACAGCGAGGGTATATTGGCAGCGACTCGCCGTTCGCCGAAGACGAAAAATAATCGAGACTCTCTGGATATACAAAATCATAGTTTATTATTATTATTATTATTATTATTTTATATATAAAGCAAAGATTTGAATTTATATATTCTGCAAAAATAACCTGTCAATTTTGACAATTTCGTAACAGCCTATGCGAATAAATATAATCAGAAGATTTTACGAAGAAAGCACAGTTATCATTCTATTTATGATTGCAAATCAGAAAATGTTGTAAAACTTCATACCATAGAAAACCAACGTTATGTTATTATATTGATTTGTTTTTTTTTTTTTCAAGTATGATTTCGTATATCTGACGAGCTTCGATTACTTTTCGTCTTTGGTGAACTGTGCAAGGTGTGTCATTTCATAATTTCTGTTCCATTTCGATGATTATAAATTTGTATTAGCTGCGGATAGATCGCAGAGCTGGTCTTGCACAGTATATACTTTGTGTGATAACAGAATCGAAACAACTCGTTTTGGCGCAATCGGTAGCGGGTTGGTCTATTCCGCACAACTGGGGGATCGCCGGTTCGGTTCCCGCTGCGTTAATAATTTTTTTTTTTTTTTGTGTTCACAGAAGTATTCGATAATAGAAAATATCGATTGATTGAAGGAGTTGTAGTGCAGAAAGGATAGCGAATGAACGAAAACATTCGGGAACCAACTTTTCGTAAAGTCGATTGTAATTGTTATTTATAGTGAGCGAAAGAAAATACGCGAGGAAAAAGTTAGAAAACAACTGAGAATCATAGCGCATTCAATGATTTTTAAAGAACCAGCGCTGACTTTAGACGAGGGGCACTGGGGGCTAGTGCCCAGGGCGGCTAATTTTCAGGGGCGGTAAAATTTGGTACCTGCGAAATTTATTTTTATTCATTTGAAAATTGTATGCCGAACCTTTACCCATTTTATATAGGCTTTAGGTAATGGGGCGGCATTTTTCACGGTGCCCCAGGGCGGCAGTCGAAGTAAATTCGACCCTGCAAACAACACGCCGTGAAATCGAATTCTATAGAAAGCCGATCGTGCCGGAGAGAACGACTCGCATCGTGGTGTCACGTGGTAGCGCTCGGAGAGAGAGCCGCGCTGTCGTTGATCGTCGGGTGAGGTTGGATCTGTTCACCCATGTGCTCTGCCCATAGAACTTATGGTTCTATGGCTCTGCCAGCAGTGAACGCCTGTCGTGCTGCCGGCGTCGACAGGATTTCCAGAAGACGTCTCGTGGACGTATTCAGTTCGTAATAAAATTGTTTTGACTACATCTACTGTGAAGGCAACAAACTCTGTTGCTTGGTACAGAATACGGATGCAGGAGCCGAGCTCGTACTGTTGTGCGTTCAAACAAGGAAAGGAAAAAGTTCATAAAGATTCAGTCGAGGTAATATTTTGTTATTGTATTTTCTAACAAAGCTGTGAGAGAAGCCTCATAACCTATGTCTACACGGAAAGCAAAATATAGCACTGGTTACCAAGCCGGATAGTACTCAGTGCTATCTGAAGTAAATAAAAATTTCAGCTTACACTCAGTACTATCTGGATAGTACTGACTACTATTCAGATAGTACCCAGTACTATCTCAGATGTTACTCAGTGACATGTGAGATTATACAGCGTCAGATGGCACTGAGTAGCATCCAGATAGTGACCAGTTGAACGCCAGATAGTATACGTTTCTATATTACGATGTCACAGTGACGTATCCCGTCGTTTTTATTCACGCACATGCGTATTTCGTACTGTTTATAAAATGAATATGTAGCCAATTTATTCAAAGAGCCGAATCACCCTTCTCGATAATTCCATGTAATAAGTTCGATCCGACTTCATCTGTCTATTCTGAAACTGTAAATCTACTTATTTGACAGATGACGCAGAAGCTGTCGGAAAAGAATTTCGACGGCAGTTGCAACGACAGGGAAATATCCGACGTCAAGTAACAGCTCCCGAGTACTCTATATAATTATATTAAATCATTTTTACTCGGGCTGTGACGCCGAGGAAGTCTCGTCGAATAATCACAGTAGAGGCCAGAGAGTAACTGTAAAATCAACGACGGTGTTTGCAGAACGCATATGAGTTCACGTTATTTCAGTATGTACTTTACCTGCAACTTATAAACTATGAAGAAATTGAAATAAATATTATTTTTATCCTATACAGATGATGATTCTGAACCTCGACCGAAGGGCCCTCGGAGGTCGCAAGAGATTTATCAACAACATTTAACGAGACAGCGACAATGAATCTACCGAAGAAAAATGCAAGAGTGAGAACGATGACGCAGAGACCATTGATAGTCCTCGATTGTACGTTATCTCAGTTGGAGCAAGAGACGGCATCTCCTGTAAAGCATCTGCGGCAACCAATCTCTGAGAAACGACGACTACCAGCTTCGATAAATCTTCAGTCAACATGAGGATCACAGGATCTGGAAATCCCGGCAAAGATGGAATTGGGCTTGACATTTTCTACAGCCCTGAAATCCCAGATATATCCTGAAATTTTATTCAGAGCCTTCAAGTTTTTTCAAAGTTTTAAAAAATTCAAATGTTTTTTTCATCAACGAGCCGCCTAGCTTGATTTTTTATCTCATTTCACCCATGCATCAAATTCAGGGAAAAAAAAATTCGTTGGGCCTCGAACAATCTATCGAAAGACATACGTGGTTCGGTTTAGTTTAGGTTTATCAATAGGATTTTAGACATCATTGATAATATTATAGAATGTTGGTCTGCGGGAACTGATGAAAAATGCCTGGTATCTGGAAATGGAAATTTCGTGTACACCCTGAATGATTATGCTGCATTTCAGATTTTTGAAGTGTCCAGAAAACTTGCAAACAAATAACAAGTATTTATTTAAAAGAAAACCAATGTTACTGGCGAATCGGGTAGGGGTAATTCATGGTTGAAAAGGAGAGCTGACTTTTGTAACAGATTGTTTTTTACACTCATTTCAAACGAATCTATACATAGTAATATTCTACTAACCATCGTCATATAATATGTATAAACCATATATTTTATGTATTTTTATATACCTAATTGTATATAATGGATAGCTGTATAATGCGGGAAAAGTATAGAATAAAATTATATATGATATGCAGTACAACTATTCACATGTTATTTTATATATAATTGTATTGAAAAACCATGCAAAATGATATAATAACGCAAATAAATAAACAAAATGCTTGATTATTTAATATTTTTACTTACCGAGACGTTGGAGAAATCGTTGAAAAGTATTATATTGTAAATACACGTATAGTTAGTGTTCAAATCATCTCTGACTGCGGGTCGAGTCACGTGGTACCAGGCGTACCAACGTAACAGCGACGGTAAAAGGAGAAGCTCAAAAATCAGCGTGCGGCGACATCTCACGGGCGTTCTGGGAACCACGCGTCATATCAACAGCTGTGAGCGGCCATTTCCGCTCACAGCCCTTGACAATCGCGAAAATTACCACAAAAACGTGGAATACAACTGGCCCTTTCATCGTTGTCGAAAACAGAGATGTTTTGGGATGGTTGTGTTCGCCATTCCTCACAGAATCGGGCTCTCTCGTTCGATTTTGCATGTTTCATGCGTAGGCTTCGATATAAGTCGACATAAATAGCACGCCAACCCTTTTCGATTAAAAAAAAAAAAAAATCCCGATTTCATTCGATCAAATGTACCAGTTCGAACTCATTACTCGTCAAACATCGGCTGCCGAAAGGACAAGTCGATTGATAGCCCCGTTTCGGAGATATAGGCGGTGTCGGTAACACATCCGGTATACCCCCCCCTTAAGCGGAAAAGTTCGTTAGAAAACTCAGAATTGGACTTGTTTGAGTTTGTACTTAATAATAATGACGGTATTCGAATATCTTGTCTTAAATGGGGCGATCAGGCGCCTCAGCTATCAAATGAAATTAAACATAATCAGGTAAATGATATTTCTATTTTTCTTCCTAATTTCTTAGGGTAGACACTTTTTTCTAAGTATAATGTATATGTGTTGTTTCCTAGATCTATCTTCTTCAAAACGTAACCGCCAAACTCGCATCATCGTATAACCCCGGCAACGTTAATTCCGAATTAGTATTAAAATCATTCTCGAGAATAAAAAGCTTTGGAGTATTTGATGTATTACAAATTCCTGATCAAATTAACATCTGTAATTTTCCTGACATCCCTCATAAGACTGGAATTATGAGTAAGTCAATCACTTCGTTTGAAAACTTGTAACTTGTACAATAATTTTACCCTAACTACAGAAATCAAAGGCTACGTCAAAGATGAATTTTTTCAGCCGTCAAAATTGTGAACCTACGAATTTATTGGTACTATAACTGATGGGGAATATAAGATTGAAATAGTCTTATCGAACGTCATTAAATTAAGTCCAATATCTGCTGGCCAACCAATAAAAATTATTGGTGATGTACAACAAAACGGTAAACTATCCGTTATTGAAGCTGTTATTAGAAATTTTATAAAAAAAAAAAATAATAACTATTGTTATCCTTGATCAAATGTTCTCCTTGTGCTTTTAATTTTTTTTTTTAGATTTTCACTTTTTCCTGCACGCACAGACTCCCGAGAACCTGAAAATCCTGAGTGACTCCCCAATGACCCTTGCCAAATTATTACGTGTCTACAAAATGTTTTCAATATCATCGAATTAAATTTGTTTTAATTCTTATATATTTTTTTCTATACTATATATCGTAGATTTTATATGCGACTTATCTCTGAGTTTTCACTTCAAATTATTTATTCCTCACTCTATTTTTAATCGTTTTTGATTTTGTATTATATTCCATTGTATATTGTATGTATCAGTAAATCAATAATATCAAGTGGATTAGGCCTATAGGGGATACCACTTAAAAAAAAACGCGCCAACGTATCTACCCCCAGGTGGTGTGGAAAAGATATGAATATAGGATGTATTATGTAAATGATGTACAATTAATAAATTACCAATCCGTATATCAGTTATTTTCAATTAGAATAGAATTTTCATGTGTATTGTATATAATCAAAAAGAATTCTGGAAAATGTGTTTTAGTTAGAGATACAAATAAAATTAATCAAAAGTGCTCAATCACTTTTCAAATCCACGCGAACTCTGCGAAAGAAAAGCGAATTCAGATAAATACAATATTAGATAATATGATATAAAAAGAAAGAATAGTAAATAAAGGCCTGTCTCAGGATTACGTAATCCAGGAGGGTAGATGACAGTAGGTAGGGAAAAATCTGAAAATAATATATGTATAAATAACGATAATAACAATTATTGCAACAGCTATCGTTTCCACACCATTTTGCAGTAGAACGTTGCTTATATTTAGAGTCCTGCATTTCGCCATTAAATATATATTATAATTGTATAATATTATTTATTTATTTACAGATTTGTTGTACATCACCATGAATATATTTAAAACTTATTTAATTGATAAACATTATAATTGTATCATCATGACATTTTTTATTTATTATAAAGAGTAAAACTGATTTGATTCTACGTCTCAATTTATAATAAAATCAACACGAACATCTATTGTTATTGTAATACAACGTGATTCAGATTCGGATCCAGTCGTCCAGGTCTTCGGCCTCATAGTTCACGTATTCCATGTCTTCCGCTTTGTAGTTCTTGTAGTACAGGTCTTCTCCTGTATATATTAAAACTCAAAGCATTCATATATTAAGGCGCAAAGCAGCCATATTTTCATGCGCAAAGCAGCAAGTTTTTGGTATATCTTTCTATGAATAGAAAGTAAATTATTCATACGGGATACGGGACAAATGGTACAGATGATAATTTTCCTGTATCTAGCAAAATCTTTGGAATGAATGATTTGTATATATCTATTCAATTTCTATTATATTGTAACATATTCAGCGATATATTCCGAATATATCAGCTGAAATAGATCGAACAAAAGGCCAGAGGATTATACTAATCCTCTGCAGTCGAGCACGACGTTGCGAAGCCAAAGGAGTGGGGATTTCAACTATATAAGGAACGCGCTCAGCAGGCATCAGCAGCGTTCGTAGACAAAGCGTCACAGCGACTCATTTCATGTTTCGGAGTGTCGAAAGGCATAGCGCCTCGACAACTCAATCTTTGTTTAATATAAAATCACTTGCCTACATTATTTCGCCTTGATTTAATTGTCGGAAATAACTTCATTGTATTAGCGTCAAATTACAGAAGATATAGCATCACTGATAATTCTAAATTTAATCGATGGGATAGGAGAGAATAGATGTTTCAAAATATAAATTCCGAAGGATAGGAAATAAGCGCCTAGCTTTATTTACAAATATAAAATCGTCACGATCGAATCAAAACCAAGACACGCACGAGCGTTACAGCACAGATCATTAGATAATAGGGAAAACTAGAATAAGATTATTTTTGTACTGATCAGAGTAGATTAAATTATGCTTCTTTATTTTTCTTTATTTTGAACGTTGGACTTTATTGATTGTTTCAGCCCCGATTCCCAGCTATTTAACTCCTATCAAAAGCCAGCAGGGAACAGGCTCTGATAAATGCAAAGAGCGCACGGCATTCTATTAAGTTAGCGTGTCCGAGGGCCAAGGCATACGATCACGAGTCTGGCGCACGGTCTCGGAGTCGAGAGATTCCCGGTTCCGTAGAGATTTAGAAATATAGTTTAGCAGATCAGACCCGGATTAACTTCCTGGTTCTGATCTTTAGAATTGTCGTCGGCTTTGATTAACTTCCGAGTCGACGTACCGAGGCTCTGGCGGGGAAACCTACCCGAGTCCCAGTTAGAATAGAGTCAAAAGGTTAGATAGGTGGCTTTTGGTGGTAAGTCCCATCCTTTTCCCTACCTTTCAACCTCAAGAAAAAGCCCTAATTAGTTTTATTAAATTCACTTCAATTTAGGTAAAAAACTCACAATAACTTGCGGGTTTCTCTATAGCTTTGAGCCTGAGAAACTCGCCAAAAGTTACAATATATTACTAAGATTTTCTATTGTCCTCGGACTCTACAATATATTTATCGTTGACGCGTCTTCGTGCCTCTCTTTCTTGCCATGCTTCTTCTTCAAAATCACGCCATATTTCTGCCTCTACCGCGTAACGTTGGGCTTCCTCGATTACCGCGAACTCGGCTAACAGCTCTTGCTCTCTAGCAGCTTGTTGTATCTGTTCCATGTGTTCTACGTATGCATTTTGTTCCAATATTTCATTGATTTCCGAATTTGTTAAATCGTCTATTATAATAATTTAATTAATATTTAGTGATATCACGTTTCAAATAATGTATTAATCACGCTATTACGTAATCAAATACATATCGATATTACATACTCTGCTCCATTGGTGGCAATCCGCGCCGTTCCATCTCTGTTCCCAGCATTGTTAACGCTTCTATCAACCCCACATATATTGCGTCCAATTCTTCGTCTGTTGGTTCGTCCATTATGATAATTTAATCAATTTTTAGTCAATTCACATTATGTTACGGTTTCCTGTCGGTTGAATACTACATACTCTGCGCTATTGGTGCCGATACGACTGGTCCCCCTTCCAGCTCTGATTCCAGCTCTATTTCTGCTTCTACCAAATCTGCATATAGTCTGCCCATTTCCTCGTCCGTTAACCTATCTATTATGATAATTTGATCAATCTTTAGTGACTTTATGCTTTTTCGTCGTTCGGTTCGGTAACGAAATACATATTTATATTACATACCCTGGATCCATTCGACTGGTGCCATTATTCAAATCGGATTGTTTAATAAGCCTATAATATTAAGGTTTTGAAATTTATCCACGTGAATTTATTTATCATAGAATACGAAAGTATATAAGGAACCCCGAAACACAAACCGTAACTAAAACTAATTTGACTAATTTGACGTAAATTCGTCAAATATCGAATATTCGCGCTCACGTTTTGTTCTTTTAGCATCAATCCTTAACATTCTTAACATAAAAATTCCTGTATTTTAATGGGACTCCAAATCGGCTATTTTTTGGAGTCCCGCATTTCGTGTTTTTTAATAGTGGTGTTAACATATCAATTATTTAACGATAAAATACATATCAATATCTTAGAGAGACACAAAATGAAATTCCAAGAAATGCTTGCCGCTGGTAATGTCCTACAAAGAAATAGAAGATAATTATTTTATAAATATTAATTAATTAATTATTTATATATTTGGTTTCTTCAATAAGCCTAATCCACTATATATTTTCGACACGTATTTGAATACAAATCAAAAAACGCCATCTGTCGGTTATCCAGATAGAGTTATATGACAGTTATTTATCGGCCGATACTGAGATTAGTGCAAACGATCAAGCGAAGGCACATTTTTCAAATGGTAATTTTCGCGTTCACGTTTTGTTCCGCGTAACCACGTAACAAATAAATAAAATCTGTTTCATTCACATCACACACAACTCTCAAGTGAGCATGTCCGCTCTACCAGATAGCGTAAGTATTGATAATTATTAATTATGTTTAATATCAGTATTTTTTGAACTTTATTGCATTAATTATTTCTCAGTTGTCTGATATGCAAAATTTCGAGGATTTCGAGGATTTCGAGCAGCAGCAACCTCAGCAGCAGCAACAACCTCAGCAGCAGCAACCCCAGCAGCAGCAACCCCAGCAGCAGCAACCTTAGCAGCAGCAGCAACAACCTCAGCAGCAGCAGCAACCCCAGCAGCAGCAACCTCAGCAGCAGCAGCAACCTCAGCAGCAGCAGCAACCACAGCAGCAGCAACCTCAGCAGCAGCAACAACCACAGCAGCAACAACAACCACAGTAGCAGCAGGCCCCCGCGGAGGATGGTACGAACACAAACATTGCACATTGTTATTTACATTAAATCAGTTTCAATTTGTATCTGTTTGATTAATAATCTCTTTTTTCAGCGCAACAACCACGTCGGCACCAGCGAGCAGGTCGGCGGTATTGGGCCCGAAGGGCCCATCACCGCCAATCGAACGTTGTCAACTTAATGTTCGCCATTGCCAACCCTTACCAGGGTTGGCGCCGGGGCTGGAGCCGGGGCCACGGCAACGGACGCGGGGGTCACGATGCTCCTGTCTAATTTTTGTTAATGTATATGTGTATGTTATGTGTATATGTCATTCGTCTATGTTATGTGTATATGTTATGTTATGTTGATATTATGTGTTTCGTTATGAAATGAAATAAAAATATAAAAAAAATTGTTTTATCATGTGTAAATTATAAAGTTATATACCATATGTTTGATGAAAAAAAATGTATAAATTAATTGATTAAATTATTTATTAATGCATACACTATATACAGTTTAGTTTACAACTTTTAGGGAAGGAGGTCAAACGTTCAGTATAGTTACCATTCAAAAATTTCGGCGGATACGATATTTTCGATTTGATTCGGGCATCTTTCAAATTTTCATTGAATTATTAAAAGAAAAATTTTATTGATAATTAAATTGCAGTCTCGAGAGAAGCTTGCAAGAAAGGCTATCCAGTAGTCGAAAATCCGAAGTGCACGTTGGGATGCCGTGCTCAAGGAGCTATTACACGGGCTCGTACGTTTTATAGATGAGATCGAACTCTATTCACAGTTACATGTACACGGCGGGGTATCAAAAAATAGTAGAAAATATTTTTACTGGCTATAATTCTAAAGCACACATCTTTTTGACTTAATCAAGGAAAGAAAGCAGTCATTCATTACTCATACTATCGCATACTTTATTACCAACTAATAATATTGAAAAAAGTCGATGATAAAGAGCAATTTTCACCTATTTCCTTTTACCATATTAAATTTACGATAGCAACTTTTTTTTTTCAAATCAACCATCAATTATGATTACTATTTTTAGTGATAATTATCTCAGACGTTTTGTTTTTTATATTTTTAGTATGTCTTTTTCTGATTTCTAGATTGGTTAGAAATAGGTAAATCCATATTTATTATTCAACGCAATACCGAAATTAGTACCTTCGAATAAGTATCTCGACATTTGACTGAGCAGAAATAAAATAAGAGATAATATACGCAGCTCTGATTAGGAGCGAGAGACTCGCCGAGTCCGAGTCAGAGTCTGAACTCGAGCTGGAGCTCGCTACAGTAATCAGTCGTTCAGGTTTACGGCCTCGTAGTTCAGGTATTCTACGTCTTCCGCTTCGTAGTTCTCGTACTCGTAATCGTAGTTTTCGTAATCCTCATAAAAATCGAACCGAAATTGTCTAAAAGCTTCGACGAATGGGATTCCCTCAGTATCTCCAATAGTTTCGCCAAGTTCGACAGACCTGACAAAATAAAATAAGATAACAGAATATCAGAATCGGTATTTTTTGTCAAGATTTTTACTAAACTTATTAATTCATTAGTATTAGTTAAGAAATCGCAAATTTTACCTCTGGCCTGTTTCCATCCTTTTAAGATTTCAAGTCATCTTAATCCTCATAAAAATCGAAATGAAATTGTCTAAAAGCTTGACTTATCGCGGACTTCATAGATCCCGTACTATATTTATGTACGTGTATTATGCACGTGTTGCACTTTCCGTGTAATATTTCTGTCCGTTCCGCTTCCAGGAGAAGCTGGGTATCCAGCTCGGCTCGCTGTACTTGGCACTCTACCCATATTTCGTTGATTTCTTCGACTGCTAATTCATCTATTATGATAATTCAAATATATCAAACAATTCAAATAGTGAAACTTTTTAATGATGTTGAAGTCACTTCAGTTTGTAATTAGTCCTTCAGGTCTACGGTTGAAAAGTAATTAATTAAACCTAAGCGGTGTTTGCAATGATAATATAATTGAGATGAATAACCATGAATATAATCGAACCAATATTTAGTGCCGTCAAGCTTTTCCATCGTTCGGTTCGGTAATTAAACATAACAAACGGTACGCATTGATATTACATACCTTGCTGGATTGGTTCGATTATTCAAATTACTTAATTAAAATGCTTTCGAAATTTATCCACGTCAATTTATATATTTTATAGAATGATTATTCATAAAAATGATGAAAATTTATCGAATATCGATCACAAGTCATGAAATCAAATGTAGAAATGAGTAAAATTATTTAAGAAAAGCCGAACCTGTGTCCGACCCCCTTCGATTCGGCTGATTTTTTGTAGGCTTGTTACTCACCTAGAGAGTAGTCAAGAGCCAAAATATTAGGCCCCGCAAAAATTTATTGGCTAAGCCAGAGCTATTTTTGTTTTTTTTTTCACATTTACGACTTGAATTTGGGTATTTTTGATTACGCAGGGGTTTTTTGTACTAAGTGGACAAAAATTGTTTTCTCATTGTAAAATTGACCAAGGAACAAGAATATAGCCACAGATTTGACCCACGACGAATACCTGCAGAAATATTTGCCAAAAACACTCAAAATTGACCAAAAAAGTCCCAAATCTTGGAGAAATGGTCAAAAAATCTGTTTTTTCACTACCCGAGGCGGCCATCTTGTAGAGAAAGAACCAACGAATACAATGAGCACACGACCAGATTTTTAGGACGAACCGTTTAGAAAATACGTGGAGTTAAAGTGGGAGGATTTCGATTTTCGTCAAAAATTGACATTTTTGACCTCGTGGGAGAATGTCCGACCTACAGGCCTATTCTGCGGCGTCCTCCCTGACTGTCTAAATGGTGTATTGATAGGTTATCTTTATTGAAAAAAAAAATTAAAAAAAAAAAAAAATTATACATTTTCGCCAGAACCTTACGAATCTCATTTAATATACCATTGAGACAGTCAGGGAGCACGCCGCAAAATAGGCCTATAGGTCGGAAATTCTCCCACGAGGTCAAAAACGCCAGTTTTTGACAAGAATCGAAATTCTCCGACTTTGACTCCGCGTATTTTCTAAACGGTTCGTCCTAAAAATCTGGTCGTGTGCTCATTGTATTCGTTGGTTCTTTCTCTACAAGATGGCCGCCTCGGGTAGTGAAAAAACAGATTTTTTGACCATTTCTCCAAGATTTGGGACTTTTTTGGTCAATTTTGAGTGTTTTTGGCAAATATTTCTGCGGGTATTCGTCGTGGGTCAAATCTGTGGCCATATTCTTGTTCCTTGGTCAATTTTATAATGAGAAACCAATTTTCGTCCACTCAGTACAAAAAACCTCTACGTAATCAAAAATACCCAAATTCAAGTCGTAAATGTGAAAAAAAAACGAAAAATAGCTCTGGCTTAGCCAATAAATTTTTTCGGGGCCTAATATTTTGGCTCTTGACTACTCTCTAGGTGAGTAACAAGCCCACAAAAAATCAGCCGAATCGAAGGGGGTCGGACACAGGTCCGGCTTTTCTTAAATAATTTTACTCAATACGAAATGCGAACCGTAACTATATTCATTTAAAAAAAGCTGATTATAAAAAATGAATTGGATAAATTTATGCGAAACCTGTGAATTATCGTTGAGGAGCATAAATTGAACTACAGGGTAATTCAGATTCACGGTGTACACCTATGGCGTTATTGCCGTTGTACGCGGGGTGAATAACTATGTCAATATATATGGGGCATTCCATGCCAACTCGACCAGCCCGTGACCTCGACGTCTCCGATTTGGTCCGCGATTTTTTATATGGTTAATCTACCTCAAAAAGACACTTCAGATTTTTTTCAGATTTTTTCTATTATTAGGTTATTTTTAAATCGACTCAAAAGGTAAAAAAAAACGCCACTTCCAAAAAATATGAAAAAATTTGCAAAATTTCTAAAAAAAATAACGAATTTTTTCAAATTTATTTCAAAATGCAGAAATCGATAGGTAGGCTAAAAATATACATTTTTTATTTTTTTTATTGAGAATATAATTCACATGAAAATAAGAAGTCAGATATAAGGAATACATTTTTTTTGATATTCTTTCTACATGTTTTTTGGCGCGCTGAATTCGAATACGGAGATGGTTTTTACGTATCATGATTTTACAGCTATTCCAATCAATCTTCGATTGGAATGGATGGAGATATGGAAAAAAGTTTCAAACGAAAAATATTCCTCGATAAAATTAGCACTAATGTTTACATATGAATTTTTTTCGTATCTCCATTTTTTAAGAAGATATTCCATGATTTGTATGAAATGAAGTGAATGAGGGGGTTTTGTTGTTTCGGACAGAGCCTTGTTAGCACAATCTCGGGCACTATATGGGATATGCATTGTTAACAATCTGACTTCTTATTTTAATGTGAATTATATTCTAAATCAAAAGAAAAAAATGCATATTTTTAGCCTACCTATCGATTTCTACATTTTGAAATGAATTTGAAAAAATTCGTTATGGTTTTTAGAAATTTTGTGAATTTTTTCATATTTTTTGGAAGTGGCGTTTTTTTTTTACCTTTTGAGTCGATTTAAAAATAACCCAATGATGGAAAAAATCTGAAAAAAATCTGGAGTGTCTTTTTGAGATAGATCAACCATATAAAAAATCGCGGACCAAATCGGAGACGTCGAGGTCACGGGCTGGTCGAATTGGCATGGAATGCCCCATATATATATTGTAATATTGTAATATATTTCTGTTATAATTATATATCACAGGGTATAAAATTAAATGTAGAACTTCGAAACGTAAAACGTAACTATATTTATTCAAAAAATGACGAAAATTTATCGAATATCAATCGTTTAATCAATGTTGATTAGGTGATTCAGATTCGGTTACAATAGTTAATAATTTGAGGAATTCAATGGAGTTGAGGAGCGTAAAGCGAACCACAGGGTGACTTGACTCAAATTCGGATTATTGCGCAGAGCAGCATCATCTTCCTATATTTTGCGGGATCTAATAACAAATATAATTATAGTTTCGTGCGTTTCAATCAGCCACGTATGCTGGCCAAAGTAGCCAGATATTCATGTGCTAATAACATGCTTTTGCCATATTTTTTTATGAATAAAAAGTAAACTTAATCAAAAATCTCATTCCATACTATATTTTCAATTATATCTGAATTTGTTGAAGCATTTTCTATAAATAGTTTATCCCTATTTTTGCATCTTGATAAAGCTACGTATAATTGACCGTGACTAAATAGATCTCTACAAAAATAAATTCCAATTTTGTCAAAGCTTTGTCCCTGAGATTTGTTAATCGTCATTGCAAAGGCTAATATAATTGGAAATTGCCTACGGTATAGTATAAATGGTAAAGAAGAATGTTCCCCTGTATCCATAAGAATTCTTGGAATGAATATTACGTGTGCAGTTTTCGATCCTGTAATTATTTCAATTTCTATATTAAATTTGAATAATCTTAGAATTTTCAACCGAGTTCCGTTACACAACCCATCATTTATACTTAAATTCCTAATTAGCATTACGATGGCACCTATTTTTAAAATCAATCATGCACGGAAAGTCCCGGAAATTTTGAAGAATTCAAATATTCAGTAGGATAATTTAATTGAACATCTTGGTCGGTATCGTCTATTCCTTCATATTTCGCGTAATCGATACTATAATATGTTTTTTCTTCTTTAGTAATTTTCCTCAATACCCTATCGTTTAATTTGTATATGTCTTCATTGTGACATGCCAAAATGGCACAATTCGACAAATTTTCTGACTCGTTATTAATCGAACCATACACTTCTTCACAAATATCGTTAGACTTCCATTCTGGTGGTAAAATGAACGATTTAATTTTTCCTTCTCCTATTTTTAACAGAAATGGTGCAAAATCAATGTCATTTGCTCTCATATTAGTTTTTAATTTTAATATTTCAAAATTCTCCCATAGGTGAGAACATTTTATTGTTTCCTGAATTGTGTTAAATTTGGAACCTTTTTTTATGACCGGAAGGATTTGACAAAAATCTCCACCCAAAATGACTAATTTACCTGCAAATGGAAGATTTTCGAGATCACAACAATCTCTTAGGGTTTTGTCAATAATTTCTAAAGCTGTTTTGGGAATCATAGAAGCCTCATCCCATATTATAACATCGCATTCCCGTAATTTTTTCTTATCGGAATCTAACTTCCAAAATGATGACTCGATGCTTGATAAATCTAAAGGTAACCGAAAGTTCTATGACTCGTCATACCTCCGGGTAATAAAATTGATGCTATGCCTGTCCATGCCATACATATAATTTTCGTTCCTTTACTTATAAAGTAATGTATTGATGTTTTATATAAATAAGTTTTTCCTGTACCACCCGGACCGTCAATAAATATAGTTCGTTTCTTATGTTCATCGGTTATGTAGTTGAAAATTACCATTTGTTCAGCATTAAACGTTTTTATCGATGTCTCATACAATTCTTTATTGATTGATAGTATAATCTTTTCATCTTTTAAATTTTGATTTATTAATATTTTCTCTGGTTCAGGAAGTCCAAATTCAGAGCAATTTAATCCTTCCAAATTTAAAATATCACTAATTTCTGTTAAAGCTTTGTATTCCGCGTTATGCTTGAAACCTTCGCAGAAATATGGTTTGAACTTTTCCCAAATTTGATTGGAAAAACATGTTTTATCCGAAATGATAAACCACGCGAAAAATTTTCGTAATTGCTTTGGCATCATAACGTCACATGCTTCTTCGAAAATATCGAAAATATTCTTGTCTGTCTCAATTAACCCCATCGCTATTGCAGTTTCTTTATAAGTTAAATAGTTGATTCCTTCATAACTTTTTAGATCATTAAAATTCAATGCTTCTGTTACACGATGTAGTATTAATTTCAAATGAAAATGTTCTGTATCTTTTGAACTTACGTTATTCATGCGTCCGATAATTTTCGAAAAAGTTTTTCGCTTTACCCAAGTTTTCCTAACCGGATCGAAGAGGTAATTTTTAGGTATGTTTACATATAATCTTTGTCTTGAATTTTCGTCTTTATAATTCAATTTAAACTAAGCGGTCAAGGTCGTTTCCTGGATCTATAGTGCTTTCTCTTCTTTGTGTTCTTCATAAATAATTTTTTGTTGATTTTCTGTGTGAACTGCCAAACGAACTATACTATGTGATCTTCCTGAAAGCGGTAGTTCTGCAATGCGCCAGGCAGCTTCCATAGGGCTTAAATAACGACTATCCATGTATTCCGTAATTTCATCATAAATTTCGTTTTCGTTAGTTTGTTCATCTTTGTCTGTGAATTTTTTTAATTTTACGTATGCCCGATCATGTCCTTTGTGTAAATATTTATAAATATATTTAATGCTCATAATCAAAGCACAGTATTCAACATTTAAGTGACAATTATATTTTTCAAGTAAAACCGGATTGTAAGGCACTACCATAGAATTATTAACCTTGACTGTCTCACCTCCAATTTTTCGATTATATATATGACCTGCATTACAGTTATCGATACGTTTATATTTCGGAAAACCATTTTTGTCAAATGTAGTTTGATTACGAAAAGCTTTAGGAAAATTTTTGGAACAGAAATTTTTTTTTACGTCATAACACAGCGAATATTCTGTGTGTGGACCATGTAACATGTGTTTGATCACCAACTCTTGTAAATGTGTGTTATCCGTAGGAATCTCGGCTCTAATACATTTATCTATCATATTTGGGTTCAACAATTTATTTTTATGGCTTAAGGTGAATAATAAATGAGCATGAGGAAGCCCGCGTTTTTGTAATTCTATAGTGTAAACATATGCCAATACGTTCCCAAAAATTTTGCCACTGATTATATCAGATATTATACAATGTAATTTGGAATGAAAAAGGCGTACAGTTATATTCGGAACATCGTTACATGTGGTTCCAACAGGAAATTCTTTCAATATTCGTTTCATTTCTGGCCAATTTGGATTAGTCGTTATGGTTAGAAATAAATCTTGTCTACCAACTGCCCTTGAAATAGCCATTGCATCCTGATATAGTTGATGCATGTGGCGACGACTTCCAATATATGTTGTTGGTAAAACAAACATATTGCCTAACCTTTCCCTGTTTTCAAAATTATTCGAGTCGTTCATTGCACTTCGAGCTACGTGGTCAATCAAACCCTGATAACATTCAATTCTTAATTGTTTTTGATTATATTTAATATAATTTAATCTATTACTTTCTATGATAATATAAGCTTGTATTACGTATTGTTGAGTTAATCTCCCAGAATACAATATAGGATTGAATTTACCTCTTGGTCTATATGCTAAACGGTATGAGTAATATTGAAGAGCTGACAGTCTTTTTTCACTATAAGGATTTTGTGCAAATGAACAACTCCATCCTAAATCACCCGAAGGAAACATAATGGGAAAAGTCATGGGGTCAACGTGAAACGATAATTTATTTAGAAAGGTATGACTATCAACCCCTGGGGGGAGATTCTTCGGATATACACATAAGTCGTAAGCCGATTGTATTTGACCATCTTTCGATACGATTAAAGCTGCACATTCAGCAGTGGAAGGAATGTTGTATCTATTTTTATCCAGACTAATGTTTCGGACAAAATATAAATAATATTCTGATAATGAGTGTGTTTTAGTGAGTTCGTATAAATGTTTGTATTTTTTGGCATATGGGTTAGTGTCATTCAATATGTTTTGTATCATTTCAATGTGTGATTCAACTAAATTCTTGTTTTCTTTAATCCTTTTTTGTATTGCGTCACAATCATCGTAAATGTAAATCTGTCCATGATCGGGAATTTCATTTGTTTTAGCAATAAGACTATTAATTCCCGAAATTTTTTGTCGTTTAATAACATATCTCCCAAGATTTTATCATAATCACTTAATGGTGGTAGCTTTATTTTTCCGTAGTGGCAGCAACTTTTTTTTGAAAATTCTATCGACCAAAAAACAGCCCAGCAGTATGGGCATATGTAATTCATATCTCCAAAATCTGTATAGTTATCGGTGATCACTGAGTTTTTATGTATATGATATAATTTAGCGGCTTGAATAGGTCTTCTTTTATTTATACGACATTCGTTCATATTAGAGACTTTATTTTTTTCTCTTTTATTATGTAATCGTTTTTCATCCATACCCTCAATTTTATCTTTTATTCGTTTTTTACCCAATCGTTCCTTATCCATAGCTTCAACTTTATCTTTCGTTCGCTTTTTTCGTAGGCGGTCTTTATCCATCACTTCAACGTTATCCTTCTTTCTCTTTTTCTCCAAGCGGTCTTCATCCATAGCTTGTATTTTATCCTTCGTTCTTTTTTTTTTCAATCGGTCTTCATCCATGGTTGCAATTATATCCTTCGTTCGCTTTTTTTGTAAACGGTCTTCATTCATAGTTTGTACTGTATCCTTCGTCCTTTTTTTCTTTAATCGGTCTTCATCCATAGTTACAATTGTATCTTTCGTTCGCTTCTTCTGTAAACGTTCTTTATCCATAGCTTGTACTTTATCCTTCGTCCTTGTTTTAATTAATCGATTTTGATTCATGTTCATTATTCTATCTGTATTTCTCTTCTTTATTAATGCGGATTCTGTTAGATTTTTTACTTGTCTTTTGTCATTAATGCTTGTTTTATTATTTTTGTAATATAACCTATTACGGTTATTTTTTAAAAATTTGTAATTCACACATTCTATAATATCATAATGACCTTTGTCGATTTGTCCAGAAAGGCGAAGAACTAACTTGTTTGTATCACTGATTTGTCCATAAACTGCGGGAACGTCATAACCATCTCTATATATCGAAACATAAATATTATGAATACTAACAAAAGATTGTATTTCGACTTCTCCACCGTATACACTATTAGTAGACATATGTATTTTATACGAATCTTTATTTGAAATTTTCAAACCGTATGATTCATCGCCGATTATAAAATCCTCATACAATAACCATTTGTTCACTATATCCGAAACTATTTCTAATCTGACTTCTCTTTGTTTTTCTTGATCGTTATGTATACGATACGAAAAACACCGAAATAAGCAATTACCGTCACCAACTATTGGTATTGTAACCGGACGGCTTGAAATCATTTTCTTTTTACTTGTATTTCTTTGGTTATTATAAAGAATCACAAAATTGATATCCATTTCGTATTTCAATATGATGTTATTGAACGCTATCCTTTTTGTTAGCTCCAAATGCTATATCCTGCCCCGGTTCCGATCTTATGCAATTCTTTAAACCTCGCTTACTGTTATTAGCAGTTTTGAAAGGGAAACCTTAGAACTTCGTAAAAAATGTATTGGTCTATCACTTTTATACCTGTATACCTATATATACGTATACATGCGTTTAGCATTCATATCATAGCTCAAAGCAGCCGTATATCATGGCGCAAAGCAGCCGTATATCATAGCGCAAAGCAGCCGTATATCATAGCGCAATGCAGCCGTATACTATTGCGCAACACAGTATTTTTTCCTATAGTTACTTTGATTCTTTTTAAATCGTATTCACTATTTTGTGTGGTCTATTTGATTACTTAACTTTCGATCCTATTGTTCAGAGTTATATTGAGTTTTTCTTTTTACAACCCACAGCGGCAACTTGGACCAAATTCCATCAAATTGTGCGACCAAATTCCACCGAATTTGTTTACGGTTCGGCAAGATTCTATTCTGTATCGTCTGTATTAAATATGAATCTTTTGCACTGCAAATTTCAATTTGATTCAATTTAAATTCAAGCTATTTGGTTACAAATGACGTTTCATCGCATTGACGTCAGTAATTTGTAACTACGTTTCGTTTGTTCGCAATGAATACATGTACAATAAAATTGAACTTTTCGAATATCTCATTTCTCCAATTCAAACAGGTGATTCTGCACACAGGGACGCTTCAAATTGTGGATCGTTGTTCTTGAAAAGGAACAGTGACCTTTGAGAATTGTGACTCTTGTAATCACAATGTAAAGTTTTCGGCGGTGTAATAAGTATATTAAATCTGGGGGGAATCTGTGAGCATAGTGCGGACCCAGAAGATGTATGAGTATACTTTATACTATAAAAAGACGTCGCCGCCGTGTCAATATCACAGGGAATCATGAGCAATGATGAGTGAGAACTGTGACCCTATGGGGGTAACTCGAACGGCCGTGGATAGCGAGCATACTCGGGGTTGTTCGAAGATGCCCGAGGAGAAGGAGTTAGCCGAGGATACCCGGGGGGGGGCCTAAGGGCCAAAGGAGGCCCATAAAGCCGAGCGGAACTGAGAAGGCCCACAAGGCCGAGCGGAACTGAGAAGGCCCACAAGGCCGAGCGGACCTGAGGAGGCCCTGGAAGGGCCGAAGGGGGCCCGAAAGGCCGAGCGGAACTGAGGAGGCCCTGGAAGGGTCGAAGGGAGCCCAAAAGACCGAGCGGAGCTGAGGAGGCCATGGAATCCGACACGGCGGCGACCTTTGACCTTTGACCTTGAAAATCTATGGGGAAAACAAAAGAATTCTGGGAAAAACCTATGGGGATTACCCATAATTCCCTAGAATACTGACACGGCAGCGGGGGCGGCAGCAAGGGGGGGGGGACCGAGTGGAGTCGAGGAGGCCATGGAATGTCCGACACGGCGGCGGCGGCAGCGACTGAATTATATAATATATATATATGGGTGTTTCTTCAGAAATGATGATTTTTGAGATCGTGGGATTTCCACAATATAAATGTGCCCACCGAACCAACTTGGACATGTTTTTGGGGTACTTTTGGGTACCCAAAGGTGTTCAAGGAGTAATTGAGCTACAGCCTCAGAGGATCAGGAACTAACAACTTTATGACCTTCAAGATTTCTGCATCTGCAAAAATGAACTTTGGTGAGCTCTAGCTTCCAAACGATCCATCCGAGGGCAAAAGTGTATCGAGATTTTTTGTTCCTCGTTCGATTATCTAGTGGCGGTATTTATTTTTTTTTTCAAGCCAGAGTACTAATCAATGGAAAGTCGGAGTTTGCGTG
Organism: Tenthredo livida; assembly: GCA_963992785.1. Classification (NCBI taxonomy): domain Eukaryota; kingdom Metazoa; phylum Arthropoda; class Insecta; order Hymenoptera; family Tenthredinidae; genus Tenthredo; species Tenthredo livida. Next base: position 12,821,799 of record OZ023068.1, on the reverse strand, counting down.
GGTCATAAAAAAAAAATTACCGCCACTAGACAACCGAACAAGGAAGAAAAAATCTCAGTAGAAGTTTACGCTCGGATGGATCGTTTGAAAGCTACAGCTTGCCAAAGTTCATTTTTGTAAATGCAGAAATCTTAAAGGTCATTACAACCTTTTATTCAAAAAAATAGATTGTTTTTTATTTTTCCCACGGATTTGCCACGACATCGATGGAAGCACGTAGATCTATTGAGATTTCCTCAAAAAACCATTTTCGGCGGATACGACCTTCACTAAAACCAACAGGACGTACCCGCAATTTTTTTTCGGAATCGTGTGGAAATTTACGAAAACACGTAAATCCGCTGAAATTTCAGAATTTTCATTTTTTTTCAGTCCAAGAATAAAAACTGGTGCATTTGGAAGGACACAAAAATCAAGAAAATTAGAGGCAGAAGGTCGTACCCGCCAAAAATTGTTTTTTGTTTGCAAATTTTAATGGAAATACGTGTTTCCGTCAACTCCCAGACGATGCCGCAAAAAAATGGCGGATATATTATATTATAATATAATATAATATAATATCCACGGTATGACACCCACGGTATTGACAATTCCTCTTCAAACCAACGAGGTATTGATTTGTTTCCGAGTTGAATATTTAGCAAAAGGGAGTCATTTTGACCTGGCGAAAGGAAGAATTTCCGACCACAGTGGATCCGAAATCGTTACTAATACGTTAAGGGAACGTAACCAAGGTATTGACACCTAATTTCGTGACATACGTTTCCGACCTGTTTTCGAGTACTTACGTATGTACAAATCGCCTTGAGACCAGCCGCCACGAGTGTAAATGTTCGAGTAGATGTCTCCCTGACAAAACACAACCACTGACACCATATTGTATCATCCTTAGCAGCACTCCATCGGTTTAATTGAAATTTAGAGAAAAGTAGAAAAATCTGGGGACACTGTTTAAAGTTAGCCTATGCACTTCGAATTATCATTGAGGGACCAAATGTATGTGAAAAAGTTATTTTCAGATTATGTTCTTATATTTCAATTATGATTATTACTCTTCTCCGATCACTTCGAGTGGAAATAACCAATCCAAAGTTCAATTTCGGGTTGAGGACATGCCACGGTATTGACAGTCAGCACATATTTTTCACTGTTTCGAGCCAATGAGTGATTTTTTTCCATATTTTTTTCTTCCAACATTTGAGAACTACCACGACTTCGGAATTCCCGACCAAATCGCCCACGTGCCGACCATTTTGAAGTCAAAAAACCGGGAGGACTGAAAGAATCATCATTTCTGAAGAAACACCCATACATGTATTAAGGTGGTCGTTGAAAAAAAAGTTATCTTGGATGGCTTTTAATCGGTTCTAAATGTGAAAAAAATAATTCTCTAATTTTTTAAGATTTTTATTTTGACTCCCTATGGACCCTATTTTGACATGAACTTTTTTTAATTCGAAAAAGTCCTAATTTGAGTTGAGTCTAATTCAAATCAGCGAGATTGCATCGGATACGTTTTATTATTGTATATTACACACAGCTCGACTGAAATAATCGAAATTATTATTAATTGGAGATTTTTGTCCAGCGAATCGATTCTGAAATAGAGTCCCTATGTTTGGCTAACTGTCTGACGAGTGAGGTTTTGCCGTATGCTTGTGTTATTTGGATTTTTGTCCAACGAATCGATCTCTCCATTAACCTCAAATCTGAAATAAAGTCCTATATGTTCGGCTCATGGCGTAGAAGAAGACATATCTCCCTATACACGCTGTATTGAAAAAGTGGCACGAATTCTGCACATAATAGATGGCGCTGTTACCAGCGAGCCAACGAGGACTTCCTGTGAGTGGGAAAATTTATCATACAGTTAGTGACGTCATATGATACCTTGGAGTGTGCGCGCAAGCGTTTGCAGGAAGTTCGGGACTGCTCACTCACAACAGTGCCACCTATTGCGTAATCCCATTTTCAATTCAAAAATAGGTCTCCTTCTACTCCATGGTTCGGCTGTTAGGCTAGCTGTCAAAAGTCTGAGGTTATGTTGTCTGCTTGTATCCGTCGTATCCGTCATTCCCATTAACTTTCATTATTTTGATTGTCTTCCGACAGATCTAGGGAAATAAAAAATACGATAAGAACAAATAGCGAGAGTCTCTACCAGTTGCAATAAACGCATTTTGCCCGCCTTCGTGTTCGTTCGCACCAGTTTGCACCAGCCGACGCTAGGAGACATGGAAACACGTGAGCTTCAAAGATCAGTCAGAGCGGTCAGAGCTTGTAGTGAAAGATGATAATGAAAAAATAATTGGATACTAAGTGTCCGAACAAAGCGTGTGCTAATATGTTAGTTCACCTCATTACTATTCGTACTGAGTTTATACCCCCACGCAAAAATATATATTTCTTGATATATCACTGGACAGAAGAAAAATATATCCCTCAACTATAAAATAATGTAAGAAAATATATTCTTGGTAAAAAAATAATATAAATATAAATATATCCCATATGTCAAATTGGCCCATCCGAGTATATTAAATATATATATATGTTATATATTCCATATATATGGAATATATGATATTTATCATATATATTAGGGTGGCCCTTAATATGGGTCTGGTGATAAATTGTTCGGGCCGCCCCCCAAATCGGTTCCAAATAAATTTAAAAAAATCTACCCAAATTCCCAGCTATGTCGATTTAGAGGAAGGCGTGCCTGTGAGCATGAACTTACCCTGATTTGAATAAAATGACTCATTTTTTTATGATCGGTGTCATAATTTTTTTTTCTATTTCTGTTGATGTAAAACTTCTTTTTACTTCAGTCATTATGACAATGGACGTTATACGCACGCTTCGCGTGAATAAAACCCCAATTTTACTCGCAATTTTCACACCCAATGAAGTAAAATTTCGTAGCATACTCGACGGAAAAACTTCTTCTGATATCGTGTGATTACAACACTCGCCTTCGGCTCGTGCTGCAACGTCACACTCGTCAGAAAAAGTTTTACCGCACTTGTATCGTAATGTACTATTTCAAAATTACAAATGAAAGAACGCGGAAATCGTGTAGATTGCTGTCAACAAGAATTCATTTATATTTCATGGATCGATTGATAGTAATCGGTCAAGTGAACTAAATTTTAACGGATAAGTCTTTATCACAATATTGAAATAGTACATTACGATACAAGTGCGGCAAAACTTTTTTCTGACGTGTGCGAGGTTGCAGCACGAGCCGAAGGCGAGTGTTGCAATCACACGATATCAGAAGAAGTTTTTCCGTCGAGTATTGTACAAAATTTTACTTTATAAGGTGTGAAAATTGCGAGAAAAATTGGGGTTTTGTGCACGCGAAGCGTGCGTATAATAACGTCCGTTATCACACTGAGTAAAGTAAATAGTATATTGTGTATCTAGCCCCCCCCCCCCCCCCTAGTTGCACACTGTATTTTTTATAAAAATTATTATCAATTAATGATAATTTATTTATCAAAAAAGAAAGATCCAAGATTTTCCGTTGGAGCGGGAGGGAATCCATTTCCTCCCGCTGAGCCGGATATTTCGTGCTCACGTTCGAAACACGTGATTTTCCCCTCTCTCGACTAGCATGAGAGGAGGCCCATTTCGTGCCCGTGTTATGAAAACCAAGTTTTACATCAACAGAAATTGAAAAAAAAAATTATTACACCCATCATAAAAAAATGAGTCATTTTATTTGAATCAGGGTAAGTTCATGCTTACAGGCACTCCTTCCTCGTAATCGACATAGCTGGGGATTTAGGTGGATTTTTTTTAATTTATTATATTTTTTCTCATATTTTTGGATTCAGATCGGATGAAAAAAAATCGCATGGGAAAAATCTGATAAAATTTCCAAAAATCGTGCGTGACGTATAAAAACGTTCAAGCAACAGTTCACAATGGACTGGCAACTGCTGCTGTTCGTTTTTATAATGTTTTTTCGAAAAAAGCACGAAAAAGAATGAAAGCAAACGTTTGCCCACTTTGGCTCAAGGCTGAAAAATTTTGATATCTGACAGAGGATTTTTGAGAATTTTTTCAAATTTTTAAATTGGGGCTCTTATGTTGGCGTTTTGTGAATTTAAAAAAAAATGGCTGTTCGAAAAAATCTGAAAAAAATTCGGAGCGTCTCTTCGATCAGGTACGATAACATAAAAAATCGTGGCCCCAATCGGAAGGTGTCAGGGTCAAACATTTACCGAGTTCACGTGGAATTCCCCATATATAGCATACATATTATATATACCTCATATATAATATATATATATATATATATATGTTATAGATATTATATATATTTCATACATATACCCGATTAAAAAAGATTATATATAAATATATATGATTATGTATCGATTATATATGAATAATTTTATGTAGTTTTATATAGTTTTATATGCTTGTACGGGCCAGGCAAAAAAAAAAAGAAATTCGTCTCGACTGGTGATCGATCCGCGAACCTCGCGCTCCCCAACTCGGCACGCTACCGACTCACCTACTATCTGTATTTGACAATAGTTGCTCAAATGAATATTATGTATAGAAATTTCATACATTCAAATTCTCATTAGACAAAATTTTACATCTGACGTGTATTGTGACGTTGCAGATTAGCTGCCGTCACTAAGGTTCCGAAAATCACATATTTTATTAGCTATATCGCGAGAGAGAGTTTTTACCGCCGTCTAGACCCTCGGGATACAAGGTGACACACCTAGAATAAGCAATAGAGCCAGACTAATTTGAAGTGTTTTTCTGTTAATGTACCGCGAGAGAGAGCGATAGAGAAAGAAGGCAAAGAAGACGACGATTCCGAGCTTCCGCATCGAGAACTTCCGCTTCAGAGATGACAACGACGGTATGACGTCCGGTACAGGATCCAGTACTACGGATAGTATCGCAACATCTACGAGGAGGGATGTTGACCTTGGTCGAATATCGCTAGTTGGCGTATGGGGCTGTTACGCAGTCCTGCCAGCCGACGCATCTTACTGCCGAAGCATCTGGGTACGACCATGGTGGACAGGGTGGCATGTTTAGACACCGCCCCCCATGACAACTCCAGCCTACATCACCCGCTCCACATATCATCAGTCGACGTCATTCAAAGTCTGGCATAAAGACGAGTGCGTAACGTATCGCTGACGGACGTACTACGTGAGAATGGACGAGGATAGCGTCCCGCGTGATCTACCAGGTCGCTAACAGGTGGTGACTCAGTGAGACACCTGGGCCTGATAAGAGTCTGCAGTCGTGTACGCTAGAAGAAGGCCTACCGCTGCGGAGTATATCCCGAAGGATTGGTATCGCTTGGACGGAACCGCTCAGTAAGCGCCAAGGTCACACCCTCCCGCCATCATCTCGCCGCTGAAATAACGCAGAACGGCTGATCTAACGCAACGGAGCTCAGAGACCTACCGCCTAACGTCAGGCAACAAGATGACGCCTTGGGCCGAGCAGCTGACGAGCTGCTCGGTGATGGAACGTTTTTCGCAGGGCCAATCAGCTCCTTAGTTGGCCCTGATAGGCTCTTGATTTTCAAAATCAGGAAGAATCGTCGAGACGTGCCGAAATATCGCCTAGCCTTATCACTTCTACGTTTCGCTTGTTCCAGCCTAGACGTGTTACGCTCTCTCTCGCCTAGTCTTACGCCATAGTTTCCGCTCAAAATCTCAAAAGTTAAAGTTAAGTTTTGTGCTACAAGCCGTTCAGCTCAAGGTAAGGTCTTTATGAGCTATAATCGCTAGAAAATACCATAAGCTACCGCTGGATTTCAATTATTATTTTAGCATCTCTTAGCTTTTCTGAAATTATTTATTGAGTCATTATATCGTCTAATAATTAATTAATAACGCTAGTGTGCTGCATTAGAAAAGTTGATATTGAGTATCGTATCGCTCGGTGATACGTAGCCTGAAAAGTAGTGTAGCTTGCATTATATCGCTTCTACGGCACAGCTAGCTAACCGGCGTGTTTACGTTCTTTTGTACCGCTGCGTCGCGGTAAGGCTCAATAATATAATATTCATTCCTTTGTTAAATTCAGTATTTTTCTAAGCATTATTCCAAACGTTATTATGCGAGTATTATTTGTAACTATTATTTTGATAACTAATTCTGCGTAATTCAACACTTCCGATTATAGTCGAGTCTTTTGTTATCGCTAATAAATCTGTTACCGCTAAGATCTGTTATCACATTTACTTAAAGAACAATATACGAAATCGTAGATTTCACTGAAGGAAATTTATATCTGGTATTTTATATTTTATTTAATTAGTTAAAAAGGTGAATCCACCCACTCTACCACTACCCTAGCAAATCTGAGCTAACCTAGCTTCAAGGCCATCGTTCCGGCAATTTATTAGTTTGTTGAATATCGCTATAGTTGATTTGATTTCTGTGAAAACGACACTTACGTGTCTGGCGCCCAACACTCTCTTAGATTTTTATTAATTAGTCTGTAATCGAAGGAACGCCGTAGGGTGCGGAGTTGTACTCTGAAACTCCGTTACAGTATATATGATTATATATAGTTTTATAAAATTATATATGATTATATATAGTTTTATAAAATTATATATGATTATATATATTTTTATAAAATTATATAAAACTATATAAAATTATATAAAACTGTATAAAATCATATAAAATTATATAAAATTTTATAAAACTATATACCGCCAAAACTCATACACTCGGGCCTCCGCTATTTGAACATCCACTATTTGACGGACGCCGCTATTTGACCACATTCGTCCTCCGCTATTTGACGGGCGTTACCCCCACTATTCGGCAGCGTTCCCCTTAACATCGGGGCCGTGAGTGACACGGAGTGGCGTGAACTGGCTGCGCAAAAAACCGTCCACAAGGAGTGGGGGACCCCTACTTTCGTCAAATAGCAGAAACGCTCAGTCCCGACTCGGAGGCCCGAGTGCATCTAATTTTATATAGTTATTTATATATAATTTTATATAATTGTATACATTTTTTTCCCCGGGATTACATGAGTCAAATTATCCGATAATATATGAAACTCATATGGTGTTAATAAATACGGAATATATTTCAGATATAAGCAAAAGTATATTTACCAGCTATGTACCGTTTCTATATGCCTCTCACATGAGCGCTCATATATCGAAGATGTATATAATTTATAACGATGGTATATATCTCATATATTCGGCATGTATCGGCTGATATTATATCATGCGCGTATATTGTATATACATTGTATACTTCAGTCCACATCCGACTTCTTATATTTCCATCATAATCATGATCTGTTTTAGGTATGTAAATAAACATATCTGAAGATATATACTTGTACATATCGCACCTTGGCGACGAAAGTGACACAACTCAAAATATGTCATTCTTCGATACGGACAAATACGGAAAATTGAAGAGTTTGGAAAATCATCCCATTGATTTCTAGGGAAAACTATTCATGGCAAACAATTAGTTGAATCCCTTTAGGATTACACGAATAAAAGTTCGGATTTGTTCGACATTACTAGGGAGCCCTTGATGACCGCAACTAAGGGTGCATTCGATTGTGTCACTTTTGCTTTTTCTTTCTCATTCCAGGTGATTTTGGCTACTACAGAAATGACATTTTGCTGGGTTGTAGAATCGAACCTTGCCAGTTTGAATATGGCATTATCTCAAAAACGGCATATTTTGAATTGTGTCACTTTCGTCGCCAAGGTGCGATATGATACATATATCAGTAAAATGGAGGTTTCATATATTCTTCTATATACGTAAGATTCAACATTTTGTACATTAGTCATATGAATTTTGTATAAGAGCATATGTATCATATGTACGAGTATAATATCTTCAGATAAATTTATTTTATATAAAAAATATCATAATTATGATGGAAATATGAGAAGCTGGATATGGGTTGAACTACGTCCATGAAAAAAAAAATTGGACACATATATGTGACATGGACCTATCGCACATTTGTCATATATGTGATACATATATGACAGATATGTCACATATATATCTGAAATATATTTGACTTATATCAGTCTCATGCGAACATGATATATCACCCGATCTGTACCCAATGTAATTGGTTGTATAAAATTCATATAAATGTCATCGAAATGTACATACCACTCTGGTATACGAAGCCCAATATTAGCGACACACTGTTACATCAATAAATATATGTTTGCTTGTATGTTAAATATATTTGGCATGGATCACCCATGTATGCGTTCGATATATATTGTAACGTTCCGGCTGTGCTGGCACGGCCGCCGCCTAGCCAGTGCAGTCGGCAAATGACCACCGCGCAACCGCGACGCGCAGGAGCGACCCTGAGTGAGCCAAAATTCCGTGCATATCGCGAGTTCCGTGCAACCGCACCGCAGATCCGCGGGTGTCGCGGATTTCGCTATAAAAAGGGGGTACTGGAACAACCGCTACCGATTGTGTGGCAAAGCGCCCGTCGAGTCACATCGTTTAATCAAATCAAAAAGGCACGTAGCTAAAATTGTGCGTGACCGCTCTTGCACTCAAATCGTATTCAGACTTGCTAAAATTGAAGTACTAGAATCACGATTTTTGTTATGAAAAAATAAGTCTAATTAATCTCACATTCACATAATAGTTTTACTAATTTTTGTATGCACTTCAAAAAATTAGACAGCAAGCTTAAAAGTCGCATTAACTCGATTAACTGCGCAATTTATTCAATTCGCGGATTGAAACTCCGCGAATCACCGGATTAACCAATTTAATTACCAATAAAACAAACCTGATCGGAAACATTGATTTAATTTAGAAAATTATAATTGGTTTAACTTTAATTTACTTCTTATTGACTCTTTAGTTTGACGCTTTATTTTATATCTTTATGATTTTTCTTTTATAACAATGCTAGGTTAAAACCTGATACTCTATGTGCTTTTCTTTTCATGCTATGCAACTTTAGATGAATAACATTAAACCTATTCTTGTTAAACTGCATCCTTTTCTTTCATTTTCCTTTCTTTCTATTATTTTGTTACCACATTTCAGCATTCATAAATCATCATTATCATTCGCTTCAAGGTAGGCTTGGTGTGTGTGGCTCGTCCAGCTCTGTCGATTTGTAGTTCTGAGTTTGCTCTCAGGCTGGCGGTACTGGTCTAACAAACCCGTATCCGCATGCTTGATCTGAGAGTGTTTTCGAACTACTCACCAGGCTTGGCGAGCGTGATATATCCAGCTCTGCAATTCACAGCTTTGTTTAGGGAAACCTAATCCGAGTCTATAATTTGGGTATATAGAGGTTTTTCACTTTTCCCTCAGGAGGAGCTCCAAAGACATCACCCGTGACAAAGACACTCACGCGGACTAGCACCATATCTCCAGCCTTCAGCTGAGATATTGGTGCAGTAAGTTACATTTGGCGCCCAACGTGGGGCTCCTCTTAAATAAAATAAAATTCATTAGATTACAATCAATTTAACTTCATTTCTAAAACTTAACTTTAATTTCTATTCAAACTTCCACTCATTCAAAATAGCTTCAGCTTTCTTTCTTTTCCGAACATTGCGCAAATCGAGTCGGAAAATGGAAGGAAAGGATGCAGGTACCGGTAAGGATCAGGGAAAGGCAGTAGGTCGGTCAAACAAGGACACCGGTTTCCACGAGCAAAATGACTCGGTGGAAACCGATAATAGCATACTGAGTCCAGATCCCAGTCCCAACCGAGGCGAAAACCGAGACCCCCTTGCCGAAATGGCTGCTTGTGTGAAAGCGATCAAAACGAACAGTGAGAGGATTGAAAAGAGATGGGATGAGAGATTCGCGAGCCTGGAAAACAAGGTTGACGGTTATCAACAGATAGGTGTTGAGACCCGGGTCGCATATGAATTGAAAGTTAATAAAGAAATTAGAGCACAAGCTACGTTAAATCAGAATCGGGTAGATCGCCTCGAAAACACCGTACAGGCGGTGGTAGAAAGATGGGGAACCGATATATCTGAATGTCATAATAAAATCGCAGAATCCGAAAAAACCTTGCGAAATGAGGCAACTGGGAATTACGAGGCTTTAAAGAGTAGAATAAAAGAAGGGGATCGAGTTAGCACGGAGAAAATTCAAGAATTGGAAGTTAGCCATGCTAGGTTTAAGATCGGACTCGATGCCGAAATACAAAAGCTAAAGAAACGCCCGGTTACTCAGGGAGAGGTGCATCATCAAATGCAGTTAATAACCAAACAATTAAAACTCCCGACATTCTCCGGAAAAAGCTGGGAGAAACCGACAAACTATGTTAGGGAACTAGAAGAATACCTTACTTTCCTGGGATCAGATGACGAGCTCAGCTTACGGTTGGTTGGTCAAAGCCTCGGGAATGATGCTAAGGACTGGTGGATCGCTCGCCGGGACGTCATTGACACCTGGGATATGTTTAAAACCAAGTTCCTGAATAGATTCTGGGGCGAAGGGGTCCAGAGGGACATCCGCAAAGATATAGAATGGGGATTCTATTCGACTGACTCGAAGTTAACCTGGTCAGAGTATGCGAACAGGAAATTTGCAGCTGCAGTCGGTCTCCGTCCTAGAATTGCTGAGGAAGAAATAGTTAGAAGCCTAATTAAACACTTTGATAAACTTTGATGAAATGAGGTAGTCGTAGCTGCTACTTGCCGAAATATTACCGACATCGATACCTTGCTTAGTTTCCTAGACGATATGCAATCGGGAGGGAGATCGAATGCACCAAAGAATTTCCGCAATACGGCCGGTACAAGCCGACAAAATCAGTTCGGTAATAGATTCACTGAAAATAGAGACAGACAGGTGTCATGGCGTTCCGGCAGCGATGAGGTAAACACGTCGCGACCATCCGCAACACGAGAAGTAGATATAATGTGGGGGTTCTGGATATGACTTCTTTACCGGCCGAGTTGTGTTGGTAAGTTACCGACCGAGCGGGGTAAGTTACCGACAGTCGGATGGTAACGATTTGGGGGTACCGATCGTCGATCTTTGTTACCGACAATCGGATGGCTGCCATTTTGCGTCGTGCGATGGCGCCACTGCCGATTGTTACCGATATTCTGATGGTAACGATCGAGAATCCTGCATTGCCGATCTGCGCTTACCGACGATCTGATGGTTGCGATTTTTCGTCATGCGATGGCGCCACTATGGATCGTCGATCTTTAGTTATCGATAGTCTGATGGTGACGATTCTGAATCATGCATGCCGATTTCCCGATACCGGCAATCGGTCGGCTGCAATTTACCTGCAGATCGTTGATCTTCAGTTATCGATGGTCTGATGGTAACGATTCTGAATCATGGTTGCCGATTTTCTGTTACCGACAATCGGACGGCTGCAATTTCGAATTCTCAGCTTATATACGAATTATACTAGCCGAAATGAGTGGCGGGGCAGTTAATTATGCAATCAATGACTCGAATCATCTCATAATGACATATATGTTTATTTGTTATCTCTTAAGACTAACCTATTATAAAAGTGATAATTTTCTTAAAACTAGCTTAAAACTATGCTTATTTTACAATTTTCTTACAAGAATAACTTAAACTATACATGTCCATTATTCTTAACCTAAACTCAAACTATATATATATCTACAACTATGTGGCGGTGAATGTCCGCGCCGAATTTCACACACGCGGATCTGAAACATACAGGTATTTCAATAAGCAAACGATATATAATGAAAATTATGTGTACTTACCATGCATTATTTTCCTCACCCTCCTCATTGTTTTCAACAACCGCCGGCACCTCCGGCACCTCCTCCTCATCCCAATTTTCCTCCACGTCCGGCACCTCCTGCTCCCCCTCCTCCGCCTCCTCCTCATCCGACGCCCGCTTCGGTGGTTTCACCTCGATCCACGTGGGGGTGCCGTCATCGTACCTGAACGTGATCCACCGCACCCCATATTTGTCCACCACGTCCGGCACCTCCACCTCGGCCTCCTCCTCCACCTCGGCCTCCTCCTCCTCCTCCTCCTCCTCCTCATCATCCGACGCCCACTTCAGTGGTTGCACCTTCATCCACGTGGGGGTGCCGTCATCATACCGGCCCGTAATCCAGTGCGCCCCATCGACTACCAACTCGTTACAACTATCATATCCATCATCATCGGAGCTCCAATCCTTCACAGGTTCAAGATCATGGATTTCAAAATATCAATTACAAACTATATCTATCACGAAAAAAAAAAAAAAAAAAAAAAAAAAAAAAAACTATGATATCGAAGAATAACTATACTTACTTCTTCCATTGAATTTCCTTAAATTTTGCTTTTTCGGGTTGACTGGATGCAGACTGTGTAAAATCCCGAAGCAAACTCGCACTTTTATACCCAACTAGAAACTCTAAATACGCCTACAATATTGGAGGGGCTAACCATTGACACACTTGGGTAATATTTTTTCTGCATAAAGGTGCAAAAGATGTTAGCCTCTCAGGTACAAAATCTCTGACCGATCATTGGAAACGTTTGAATTTTCATGGTATTTGAACGTCGGTGTGGTGGGGGGCGTGTGCATCTAAAACCCCAAAACCCACGGTGCGTGTGAACATTCGTAGAGTGTCAGTTTGACTACCCAGTTGTAAAATTCTCCCAAGAAAAAAAAAATGGACAGCGCCGTGTATATGAATCTTGTAGAATCTTTCACGTTTGGTTAGCATGCAATTGTCAAATCATAAATGTGCACAATTTTTGTGCGATAGATGTTTGTGTCACTTCAGCGTACAAAATGCCTATGAAAATCATAGACAAGATTGTCTGCGGTTGAATAAAGTGCGAATGGAATTTCCCAAGGAGAACACTTTGGGATTTTCCAATTTTAAAAATCAGAGCACTGTACCCTTCGTCGTATATGCCGATCTTGAATGCATGATGAAGCCCGGGGTAAAAGAATCCCAAGAGCATATTCCGCATAGTGCGGCGTATTATACACACTGCGTGTACGATGATACATTATCGGAATACAAGGGTCACCGCGGATCTGATTGTATTAAATGGTTGATCGAGGAGCTTCGTGAATTAGCCGTAAAAGTAGAGTCGCGTATAAAAAATGTGATTCCAATGGAGGTGTTGAATCAGGCACAACGCGATCGTCACATGCGCGCGAAAAATTGTTACATCTGTGAGAAGCCATTTTTACCTGAAGAGAAAAAGTGTCGCGATCACTGTCATTTTACGGGTAAATATCGCGGGGCCGCACACAATCGATGCAATCTGAATTTCCAAGAGTCGCACACGATTCCGGTGGTTTTTCACAATTTATCGGGTTACGATTCTCACTTTATCATTAAATCTCTGGCTACAACTTTTCCCGGTGATATTACGTTGCTACCCATCAATAAGGAAAAATACATATCATTCACAAAGAAAGTCGACGGTACTATGATTAGTTTGAGGTTCATAGATTCACTTCGATTCATGGCTAGCAGTATAGAGAAATTGGCATCGTACGTCGACGATGCCGATAAGCAAATAACGCGGAAATTTTACAGCGATCGAGATGAATTCAGTTTGATGATTCGTAAAGGTGTCTTTCCGTACGAGTATATTGATTCTTGGGAGAAACTTGACGAAATAAAATTACCCGATAAAAAAAATTTCTATTCGAAACTCAGTGCCGCGGGTATTACCGATGCGGATTACGAACACGCGAAAGATGTTTGGGCCAAGTTTGATTTGAAAACGTTAGGCGATTATTCGGATTTATACCTGAAAACTGATGTACCGATTATTAGCCGATATATTTCAAAATTTTCGCGATAGCTGCTTCAAAACGTACAACTTGGATCTCCTGCATTATTATACCGCGCCGGGGCTTGCTTTTGATGCAATGTTGAAACAGACGAAAATTAATCTCCAACTTTTAGACGATCCAGAAATGATATTATTTATTGAGAAAAGCATAAGAGGTGGTGTGGCGCAGTGCTCAAATCGCTATGCTAGAGCAAATAATCGATTCATGGGTGAAGATTTTGATCCAAGCAAAGCGGAGTCATATTTAATGTATTTCGATGTAAATAATCTTTATGGTGCAGCTATGAGTGAGCATTTGCCGAGTGGGTCGTTCGAGTGGGAAAATGATGCCATTGATGTGATGTCCCATCCGGATGACGCACCAATCGGTTATATTCTAGAGGTGGATTTAGATTATCCTACAGAGCTCCATAAACAACATGCCGACTTACCTCTGTGTCCCGAGCATTTCACACCGCCGGGTAGTAAAATTAGAAAACTTACGACAACGCTTCTACCCAAGAAAAAATATGTTCTGCACTATCGTAATTTGAAGCAATGTATTAAATTTGGTTTGAAGCTGACGAAAGTGCATAGAATTCTAAGGTTCGCACAATCGCCATGGTTAAAGTCATACATCGATCTCAACACAAATATGCGAAAGCAGTCGAAAAACGAGTTTGAGAAAAATTTCTACAAGCTCATGAATAACACTGTATTTGGCAAGACCATGGAGAATGTGCGTAACCATAGAACCGTGAAACTTATCACGAAATGGAAGGGTAGGGGTGGTGCACGAGCTCTCATTGCAAGGCCAACATTTCATAGCTGCACCATATTTGATGAAGATATGGTAATTATTGAGCTAAGTCGAACTAAAGTATATTTCAATAAACCCATCTACATTGGTGCTGCTATTCTCGATCTTTCCAAAATATTTCTATACAACTTCCACTATGATTATGTGAAAAATAATTTTTCAAGTACTGAATCGAAATTAATGTATACTGATACAGATAGCCTGATATATCAGTTTACCGTTCCAAATATCTACGAAATCATCAAGCGTGATGTTGCGGCCATGTTTGATACATCAGACTACCCGCCGAATAATACCTATGGCATTCCCCTGTTGAACAAAAAACGCATCGGTCTGATGAAAGATGAAAATAATGGAAAAATTATGACTGAATTTATTGGCTTGCGAGCAAAACTCTATACATTCAGAACTCGTGGCGATACTGATAAGAAACGTGCAAAGGGTGTAAAGGGCTCGACATTAAAATCCATCACGTTTGATGATTACAAACGATGCCTTTTCGGCTACCAAAATTTGGTTGAACAACAGTGTATGATAAAAAGTAGTCGACACACGGTTAGCACTATTATACAGAATAAGTTAGCTCTAAGCTGGTGTGACGATAAGCGAAAGTTGATACCTGGTAAAACTGATACTTTACCTTGGGGATACCAAGATTCTGCAAACTCGTAAATTCATAACATTTTCTAACATTTTCTAACATTTTCTAACATTTTCTAACATTTTCTAACATTTTCTAACATTTTCTAACATTTTCTAACATTTTCTAACATTTTCTAACATTTTCTAACATTTTCTAACATTTTCTAACATTTTCTAACATTTTCTAAAATAGAATAAAATGATTTCCCATTTACTTTACATATAAATGTTAGAAAATGTTAGAAAATGTTAGAAAATGTTAGAAAATGTTAGAAAATGTTAGAAAATGTTAGAAAATGTTGGAAAATGTGAGAAAATGTGAGGAAACATTTCTTTTCCATGATGATCATGTAATCTAGCATTAAGATTGAGGAGAGTGAAGAAACAAATGTAAATATGTTTATAATAAATTTTATTCATGAAAATTATATTACATATCCGATTTATTTATCCAACTATTATGTGAACCATCGAATCCCAACCATTTTACATAGAGTTGATCACCACGCCTTCGCAAGACCTTTTCTACAAGATAGCCATCGGGATATTGCACCCTGCTGAGCTCCTCCTCATAAAAACCGCCTTCAATGGGCTGATTCAGGTAGTCGGTGAGTTTGTAAGTTGGAGGGTTGGTATTCTTCACCTCATCAATTGTAAATATTTCTGTTGTCCAATTTGGCGTATAACCCTTTTCGAATACATTCTTATATTTACTAATTCGAACTTTATCGCCGACCTTAAATTTACGTTTTCGTTTGCTTCTTTTGATTTGACGCGGTTTATACACACTACGATACAGTTGTTTTTCATCAGTTGTAGTTACATCTTTCGGTTTCATTTTAATCGTGCTATGTTTGGTATTATTATACGATGCAATTAAATTTGGTAGAATGTTGGTCCACTTATGAGAACCTTGAAGTGTGAATTGCTTCCACATTTTATTTTTCAGTGTACGATTGAAGCGTTCGCATATCGACGCCTTCAAGTTGCTAAATGTCGAGTACATGTTGATCCCGTGATGTCTCATAAGAGATTTGAATTCTTTGTTGTAAAATTCCTTGCCCTGATCAACGTGTAGATGTTTCGGTACGCGACCCAGAGTTAGCACAGATTCCATGGCAGCAGTCACATCTTTGGCATTTTTACTCTTGATCGGTACGGCCCACGCAAATTTTGAAAATATATCAATCACTGTGAGCAAAAATTTTGAGCCCTTGTTGACTGATGAGTATGCGGACATATCGACGAGATCGGCTTGCCAGGTCTCATCCAAGCTGCGTATATCGACATAACGTCGAGGATAATTACGCCGGGCGGGTCTATGAAGTTCACCCGCTATTGTTCTCTGCATGCTGTTGCTGCTGCTTACCATTCGAATGTTTAAGGTTTGATGTACACTTTATTTGTTTTGACTTCAGCAACCCTTGGATCAGCGTACACCAATCTTGTGTTGCTGAAAGTTTTTTCCAACGAATCCACTGTGCTTTTCAATTGCGCAATATCCCTCGAAATGCTTGTTATAAGTTCACGAATTTGCTTATCATTATTATCGATTTTGATGTTGATGGGATAAATCATATTCACGAAAACGCTATGAAGATCGTCAAGCCTCTCCTGTATGCATCTATTGAGGACACCCAGAGAAACAGCGTCGTTTGGCTCCTGCGGATCCGCGATATTACATAATCGTTTGTCGTCCAGATCGTACTGTTTATCAGCGGTGAATTTGAATCCAACACCCTGAAGACCTCGAATAACACTTTTTTCGCGGCTGTTGCTTGTCAGCGGTCGCCCAAATATGTCTATGCTCATTGTTCAACGATCTGTGACCGAATGATTATTTTATGATTAACCTCAGCCTAATAAATGATTTCCGCCTCGCGCAGCTCCTCAATGATGGAGGATATTTCATTGTTGTGGCTAGTATTACCAGCCGCTTGAGATGCCATGAGTAGTCGAAGACGATCAACGAGCTCATTAGGATCATCCCAATACACATAATCCATGCTTTGTCCTCGCGCGATTTTATGGGTGGGTAATAAACCTTTACCGGATCTTTCCCTAGGGTTTTTCGCAGGTGAGTCGATGTACGGGGCAATAAAATCTTTGTACTTTGAATTTTTTTCTCTATCAGAACGCAAGCTTTTGTCAGCATTGTAATATTTTCGATGCGCATTCGTTTTTTTCACGATTCTAGCATAATTCAATCTATCGTTTTTATCCACAATCGCAGGATTGGGCAACTTTTTGAATAACAATTCAAGCAATCCCGGTGTGTTCTCATAGCTCTTATCGCCTATATATATCCGATCATCTTCAAATACGATATCCGAATCACCAATCTTCATTCCGCCGAGTTTTAACTTTCGAACACCATATTTCATATCCAAGTTCTTTTGCTCTTTGATCGAGTTGAACATGCTTAAATAGCGCATCGTCTTGACTTCTTTTTTGGTCATCGGTGTGCTTGTAGAGGCGATTGCAGATGCGTCATCCTGGTTATCATCATCATCAAGGATATCATTCGCATCATCATCCATAGCGGCAACTGTTGTGGTATTGTTGCCAATAGCAATGTTAGTTGACAAGCTTCCCTCAATCGCACTTTTATATGCATCATTATCGTCGTCGTCATCATCATTATCATCAGCAGCAGCAGCAGCATTCTTATAATCTTCTGTTTTTACAAAATCTGCGGTCTTCTCTGTTTTTTCAATTGAACTCGGCTCCGTTTTCACTTCTCGCTTCATTAGTAGCCGCTGTTGCTGCTTCGATGAATCTACCAATTGATGCAGCGGTGTAACCAGAGGTTTGAAGATTTCACTGATAGCCTGCTCGCTAGTGTCTTTGCCCATTTTTATCATTTCGTGTTTACGTCGAATGATATCGCTAGCCTTGCCCGGGAAAAAATAGTTGTATATGAATATAAATAATCATATATGACTTATCATTAATGATCATAAACGAAATTTGTCTCTATATGACCATATATAACCATATATAATTGTATATAGCTATACCTGGGAAAAAATGATTTTCTATGATCGAATATGATTATTAATCGTATATGATCATAGAAAATCATTTTTGGCTATATACAATTATATATGGTTATATATGGTCATATATGGTTATATATGATTATTAATCATATATGATCATAGAAAATCATTTTTTCCCAGGTATGGCTATATACAATTATATATGGTTATATATGGTCATATAGAGACAAATTTCGTTCATGATCATTAATGATAAGTCATATATGATTATTTATATTCATATACAACTATTTTTTCCCGGGTGGCTATTTCTTGCAACACATCGTTCTGCTTACGTATCTTGGAGCTCGCCATGCTGCTAGTTTGATCGATGTGTTGTAACTGTACGCGGTTTATTCGTGATTCAGACTTATAAAGCAGTCGAAACCTCTCCTATATCGCCC
The DNA here is from genome assembly GCA_963992785.1 of Tenthredo livida. Classification (NCBI taxonomy): domain Eukaryota; kingdom Metazoa; phylum Arthropoda; class Insecta; order Hymenoptera; family Tenthredinidae; genus Tenthredo; species Tenthredo livida. The sequence continues at coordinate 12,803,093 of OZ023068.1, read as the reverse complement.
AGCGTTAATCTCACTGTCTTTGTCAATGGTCACAAAACTATATCTACCGTCGTTCCAACACGCCAAGCACAAATCTTTGAATTTCTGATAGGTCATATCGGTATTCACATGATCAGCATAGATGTGTTTCAAATTCATTTCATCTTGACGAAAAAGAACCAATAAGTTTGCATTATCACGCACCAAATGTTTCGGAATTCGGGCATACGTTTGACAAAGATAAAAACTATCGACATCCTTGTGTCGTCCCATACAGAAATATGCTCTGATATTATCTTGCTTTTCACAGGCCACGTCATCGAAGATCATAATCGAGTTGGGATGCGCATCTTTCGGCTCTACAACCTCCTTGTGCTCATCAAACGGAAAATAACCCAACCCCTCAACAGGTTCCAATAGTCTCTTCAAGAACTCATACTTTGGCTGATTGAGGGATTTTGAATAGACGTACACATTCTCAAATCGTAGACCATTCGCATGAGTCAGTAACGTGAGAAGGGCATTAGTTTTACCGCAATTCGAAGGTCCGCAAAAGACAGCCCCCACACTATTTGGCAATAGAGACCCATGCCTTTTCCCCTTCTTCTTTTTTCGCTAAACCAAATTATCGAAATTGGCGATTGGTAGTTTAATCGTTTGATCTTGAAATTTCATGATGCTTGGCAAACGTCGTAATGAGAACTAATATATTTACGTATAAAATACAGGCTTTTATAGAATTTGTGTCAGTTCATGATTAGTCATGGTTGGATACACACGTAGGCAAAGAAGCGGTTCTGGATTCATAAATAAAATCATCAACAATCTCCCTGTCGAATTGCATGTCCCTGGCTATCAATACTGCGGACCTGGTACAAAATTGGCAAAGAGGTTAGCTCGCGGTGATCGTGGTATCAACGCTCTAGACGCTGCACGCAAGCAGCACGATATCGCATACTCCAAGAATCACGATAATATTGCGGAGCGTCATAAGGCTGATAAAGTGCTTGCTGAGAGGGCCTGGAATCGAGTTTTGGCTAAAGACGTAAGTGTAGCTGAAAAAGCTGTCGCCTGGGCGGTCACCAACACCATGAAAGCAAAATCCAAACTAGGTATGGGTATGAGGGGAATCAAGACGCAAACATCACCCAAGAACAAGAAAAGAACATTGAAATTTATTATACAGGCGGCAAAGAAATCTATGAAGCCTGGTCCTAAAGCTATTGAGTCGGCTTTGGCGGGTGCCCGTTCGGCTGCGTCTAAAGGAAAAGTGCGTGTGCCTCGCATCTTACCTGTTCCCCAGAAAATTGGAGGTTTATTACCGTTTCTCATCCCCATATTTGCGGCTCTCAGTGCCACCGGTGCTTTAGCTGGTGGTGCAGCAGGTATAGCAAAGGCTGTCAATGAGGCTAAAGTGAACAAACGTCAATTACAAGAATCCAAGCGTCATAATGCGACAATGGAGGCGATTGCCCTGGGGGCGGGTTTATACCTGAAACCATATAAGAAGGGTATGGGACTGTATTTGAAGCCGGCAAAAAACTAACAAAGCTACCACACCGAGCCCTCACGGATGTCGATTTACTTAACTATGCAAAAGCTATGAAAATTCCACATTTCCGAGGTGTTTTCATGCGGAATGATTTACCCAGTTCAGGACCTAGAAAGCGTGAATCTGCAATCATCAATCTTGATGATAAAAACGGTCCGGGGACGCATTGGGTTGCATACACGAAAAATGGCAACGATGCGGTGTATTTCGATAGTTTTGGCGATTTACAACCACCTAAAGATCTAATGAAATATCTCGGTGTTGGTAGCGTAAAATATAATCATAAGAGATATCAAGAATATAACACGGTAATTTGCGGTCACCTGTGTCTCAAGTTTCTCAGCGGACAACTATAAAATGTATCGATGCTCTCGGTAGAAAAGTGTCTAACTGCACTTTTTTTCAAAAGGCATTTTTTTGTACGTCATATTGAGAAATATCATTCTTCATACGTTTTTTGGCTCTCCTGAAAAATTTACAAAAATGGAGTTAGACAATTTGCTAATTAGAACGTCGGTATGCGAATCGTTGATGTGACATTAGTCATGGCTGATTCGTTCACGTTGACACTCTCCGGGGAATCGTCGGTATTGAGGACTCAATATTTTCCTCCAATCGAGTTATCACCAACAAAGACGTATGTTCTCGGACTCATAGAGCTCCTGACATTCAATGCAATCCCCAATATAGATGTGGGGTGTAATAAGTTTTATATAAAACCAGACACAACGATCACAATACCCACTGGGAGCTATGAAATCGAAGATATCGCAAATTATTTGAAAAGAGCAGTACCCAAGGATATAAATATTAGTCTTGAAGCTAATAACAATGAGTTGCTCAGTGAAATTAGATGCAATCATTCTGTGGACTTTAAACCAAAAGATTCCATTGGTCGATTGCTCGGGTTTACCTCCAAAACTCTCGAAGGTGGTATTACCCATAAATCCGAGTTACCCGTTCGCATACTCAAAGTGAACGCCTTGCGAGTTGAGTGTAATATTACCACGGGTGCTTATATAAACGAGCATCGAGTACATACGATTCATCAATTTTTCCCAACCGTACCACCCGGATATAAGATCGTGGAAGTGCCGACAAATGTCATTTATCATCCAATCACCGTACAGTCAATACACGATATACAACTGAGAATAGTCGATCAGGACGGGAAATTAATCAATTTTCGCAGTGAAACTGTAACTATACGATTACATGTTAAATCTTTGAGATAAAATAGGCATTGTGTTTGAGAGGACAAGAAAATCTGGTGGTAGTTATAAAAGCTCGATAACATGTCCAAGCATCATCAGTCGTCGAGCAGCTCCGATTCGAGTGACACATCAGAACGCTCAGTTTCTCCAGAGCCTAGGACTTCGACTTCGTTGTGGTGGAAAATAAGAATTCGTTGCTATTTCTGCATATGCCCATCTCGAAAATGATAAAAATCCAAACACTCGTGACCTTCGACGAGTCGATTGCCCACTGTGAAATACATGCGCATCAACCGTACGCGGCGTCCACCTTAAAAAATAACGATGAAATCCGCATAGCTGTACAGAATCAAGATGCATGTGTATTACCCAGCAAAAGTTTGCTCCACATCTACGGTCGGCTTACAAAATCGGATGGCACCGCTGTTAGTGCAGGCACGGAATTGGTCAATATGGCTGTGTGTCACATGTTTGGCGATATGCGTTACGAGTTGAATGGTCACGAGATTGATCAGAATAAGAATGTCGGCATCACGAGTATTATGAAGGGATACTTATCATTCACCCCAGGACAACAACATCTCCTGGGAAACACCGGTTGGTTGGTGGATAATCAAAATAAACTAGCCAACGCCGAGGGATACTTTGATGTTGTTATACCGCTGAATTTTCTACTCGGATTTGCCGAGGATTATAATCGAATCATCGTCAATGCGAAACATGAGCTGATATTTACGAGATCAAACAATGATTTAAATGCCATACATCAAACCGTCGTGGAGGGAATCAAAATTTCACTCGAGAAAATTGAATGGTTATTACCATACATCAGACTGTCAGATTCAGCAAAAATCAAGATGCTCAATTATATCGCCCAAGATCCGGCTGTATCTATGAGTTTTCGCTCGTGGGAAATGTACGAGTACCCGATGCTGCCTACAACAACGAGACATGTGTGGGTTGTGAAGACATCTACACAGCTAGAGAAACCAAGGCACGTCATACTAGGATTCCAAACCGCACGACGAAACGATGCGAAGAAAAATGCCAGTCAATTCGATCATTGTATGATCAGAGATGTGAAACTTTTCCTAAACTCGCAGTGCTATCCCTATGGAAATTTGAATCTTGATATTGCTCGCAATCAATACGCCATTCTCTACAATATGTATACAAACTTTCAAATTTCATACTACGATAAGGAGTCCGAACCTCTTTTGTCAAAGAGTGATTTTTTGGATAGAGCCCCACTTATTACTATAGACTGTTCCAAGCAGAATGAATCGTTAAAGAGTGGACCGGTGGATATTCGTTTGGAATTCGAAACTACCCTCGCATTTCCGGCAAATACTTCAGCCCACTGTATGATTATACACGATCGCATTGTTGAATACAAACCCATTAGCGGTACCGTCAAAAAATTAGCCACATTTTAAGGATTCTGCATGTTTGAGAACTATAGACTAAGCTTATCCTAAAGGAACAATAAATAAATAAATGAATGTGATTGCAATTTCATTGTTATTTATTCAACCCTAACCCATTCCCATTACATATATACATGTGTGTGTGTGTGTGTGTTTATATTTTGCCACAGAATTCAAATTTATTGTATGGTCCTCCAAGATACAGTATCTGTAGACGTTTCTGATCCGCCTCGTTGTTCAACTGATCTAGTTGGTTGGAGTCGTTCTCCAGGGCCTTTCCGACTCTCGCAGGTAGGAATACGATGAATTCATCGGCAATCGTAGCGATGATTCTAGGACCGAATTTCGTTTTCACTAGCCTCAGTTTTGAGATGTCGTACTTTTGTCCAATCTCCAGCTCGGACATCTTTTTCATCTGCATATCATTAGCCATACGGCTGGTATTGTTTAGACTGCTGAAGTCCATCTGCACAAAAAATGAATAATTCGGAATTAGTTTTTATATATTATAATTGAATACGATTATCGTGTAAAAAGATTCTTACCTTGTTCGAAAGAGTTTGCTGATTCGGGAAGATGTATTGGTGGTGGGATGTCGAAAGAGTTTGCAGGTTCGAATATACTAGGAGGATGTATCGACTGTGGGGTGTCGGAATGTACGAATGCAGCTCCCTGCGAGCTCTTGGCTTTTAAGCCATCATCCCCCGCCCTCGAGACATGTGGGGAGGATTTTTTATGGCCCTCCTCCAAATACCAGTTTTTGAACCGCTGAACGTTCTCGAAGGCACAATGGTAGCCTCCAGGTACATTACCATGACAGTCTCCATACGAAAAACAGCGAAATACACTTGATTCCAATCGCAGTATTCGAAGATTCGGACACCCCAGCTCATCCGAATCAATCACCGATTTCGAGTCGTCATTGAGAAGTTTCTCGACCCATTGTTTCTTCTCCAATCCCTTCACATAAATGCGACACACATCTTGTGCAACTTTTCTCACGATTTTCACTACATCTTTATACGGCGTTTCTCCAGCATTCCAGGGTATTCCATGATGATACCATGTCTGCAGCGAATGAAGATTTTTATACTCGCTTGAGAGAGTCACCCGGGAGCATGGTGCCTTGAAGAGGACGCGTGTGATACCCAGCTGATATGGCTCATGTACGCAAATGCTTATTGCGGCCAGCTCTTTTATCACAAATTTATCACTCAATCGCCCAAAACCTTGTATATCTAATATTAGCTCCATATTCACGGTTGTATGTGCGGTCTCAAGCAAAGTCGGAAATTGACTGAGCTGGCGATTTATTGTATGGGATCGGTACACATGCAGGTGTGCAGATGGCATCATGTGAAAAAAAAAAAAATGGCGGGAAAAATGCGGGAAAAATGCAGGTGTTCTGAACAATTTGTGTGTTTAGGAAATTCTAACATTTTCGATGTGTGAAAAAAACTTCTGAATGATATTTATTGCTCTATCCTTTGAGACTTGCCGATTTTCATGAGCCGAGGTGTGATCTTGTGATTATTTCAATCTTTGCGTTTCCAAAATTCTAGCGTTTTTCGAGCCGCGAATAACGTGTGAAAAAAATTCTGAATGATATTTATTGCTCGATTCTTCGAGGTTTACCAATTTTTATGGGCCCAGGTGCAATCTTTTGATTATCGCAGTCTTTTTGTTTACAAGAATTCTATAGCATTTTCAGGTGCTGGAAGGATATGAAAAACTTTTGAATGATATTTATTGCTTAATTCTTTGAGGCTTACCGATTTTTATGGGCCCAGGTGTAATCTTTTGATTATCGCAGTCTTTGTGTGTTTGTAAAATTCAAGCGTTTTCGGGTGACGAAAGTATGGTGAAAAACTTCTGAATGATTTTTATTGCTGAAACCCTTGAGACTCGCCTATTTTTATGAGTCGGGGCGGAGTCTTTTGAGAGCCGTTCTCGAGTTGGTTAGGCTTGATTTTATTTTGGGTTGGGGGGGGGGGGTGTGCAACCCATAGAATTGCAGCTCGATCCCCACCAGATCGGTTTGAGAAGAGAAAATAGTTTTCAGTTTGAAAAGATCGGTGAATAGTGGAAGTTCATAGAATCGAAGGAAAAGCATCAAGAAGAAGAAGAAGAAGACGAAGAAGACTGATTCCAAAACTAAACCTGAAAATAAGGTATGTTATCTGCATTGGATATTTGAATTTTAACAGATTCTAAAACATAAGGATGTGTGATTAATCCAGATGAATCCTGCTCGCGGACGCGTTGCACAGCGAGCGGCTCAGCTGCGACGGAGGGCCGAATCGAGGGAGCGATTTCTGCGAAACGCTCGGATGGTGTTGCGTATTTTGCGCGAGGAGCATGTGGATGAGCGCTTCGTAACCGAAACCGAAAATACCTATTATGAACTGATAGAAAACCTTACACGGCAGCATCAGATAAACGATTACTGGGCGATGCGTAGGGATGCTGTCGAAAATTCTACGCAGTCACCCATCCAATGTGCGGATGTGACATCTTCCGTGCAAGAAGATGCGGATGATTCGGATGCGACGACGGTGCGCGTGAGTATAGAAAGAGGCCGATCGCCATCGATCAGATCAGCCTCATCGATGCGATCGGGTCCGAGCTCGCCATCGTCGTCGAGATCATCTTCTCCGGGGATACCTCCGCCGCCAAGAGTGATTCCACTCGAACCACACGTTCACATATTACCCGGTAAGTATCCGTAATTTTCATTATATATCGTTCGCTTATTGAAATACCTGTATGTTTCAGATCCGCGTGTGTGAAATTCGGCGCGGACATTCACCGCCACATAGTTGTAGATATATATATAGTTTGAGTTTAGGTTAAGAATAATGGACATGTATAGTTTAAGTTATTCTTGTAAGAAAATTGTAAAATAAGCATAGTTTTAAGCTAGTTTTAAGAAAATTATCACTTTTATAATAGGTTAGTCTCAAGAGATAACAAATAAACATATATGTCATTATGAGATGATTCGAGTCATTGATTGCATAATTAAACACCCCGCCACTCATTTCAGCTAGTATAATTCGTATATAAGCTAAGAATTCGAAATTGCAGCCGTCCGATTGTCGGTAACAGAAAATCGGCAACCATGATTCAGAATCGTTACCATCAGACCATCGATAACTGAAGATCAACGATCTGCAGGTAAATTGCAGCCGACCGATTGCCGGTATCGGGAAATCGGCATGCATGATTCAGAATCGTCACCATCAGACTATCGATAACTAAAGATCGACGATCCATAGTGGCGCCATCGCATGACGAAAAATCGCAACCATCAGATCGTCGGTAAGCGCAGATCGGCAATGCAGGATTCTCGATCGTTACCATCAGAATATCGGTAACAATCGGCAGTGGCGCCATCGCACGACGCGAAATGGCAGCCATCCGATTGTCGGTAACAAAGATCGACGATCGGTACCCCCAAATCGTTACCATCCGACTGTCGGTAACTTACCCCGCTCGGTCGGTAACTTACCAACACAACTCGGCCGGTAAAGAAGTCATATCCAGAACCCCCACATTATATCTACTACGAGACACACTAAATAGGTCGGATTTGTATGAAAACAAGCGAGACGCTGGACAACCGGCGTACGCCAATCAAAAACCGACAAACTGGACAAATCCTAGAGTTAGCTCAATTACCGAAGTCGAGCCAATCGTCAAAGAAGTTGAGGATGACCGTGAAAGCCAGCATGCGGAAAACTAGAGCGCACTGTTGTTTGTGAGCCGCGAAATTCGGTAACACAGCGCGAAATCGTTATCAACGCGGCAAAAGTAGCTTCACTAGTCAAAAAGAACGATATTTTCGAAGATCCATCCGAGTACTTGATCAAAGAAAGCGATAATTGCGAGTCACAATGCAAGCAGTGCCCAGAAGCCTATTTTAGCATTCAAGGGATTGAAGTCAGAGGGCTTATCGATACCGGAAGTCAAGTCACTTGTGTTTCTCAAGACTGGTTCGAACGGAATATAGAAAAGCTCAAAATTTGCGAAAGGCTGCCAGTTGTCAATTTCCAGATAGTGGGTGCGACAGGGGGCAAGCCATTTAAAGTAAAAGAACAGTTTTTCGCAGAGATAACCATCGGGAGACATACAGATCAAATATGCTTTTTAGTAATTCCACGGCTCGATCACGAGGTGATACTCGAAATCGACACCTTGCACCGATGGAAAGCAGATATAGACTTAAGAACAAACAAACTGTATTTTCAAACAGCTTCCATCAATACAAATGTCGAGCTATTTAAAGCTAATCATATTGAAGACTACCAGAGAGAGTCACTATCAATCAGTAGAATCAATCGCGAAAAAATAACCGCCGATAAGATTGAAGACGAGACTAATGAGTATGCACTGACCAGTGATGAAATTAATGAGAAATTGTCTGAGTGTCAGGTACTTACTCAAAAAGAACTAGAGTCATTTGCAAATCTGCTGATAGAATATCGAGACGTTTTTTATAAATTACCTGGTAGGGTTTCAGTATACGAACATCAAATAAAAATTTACGAAGATAGACCGTTTGTCAGAAGGTCTTATCCTATACCGATGATCCATAGAGAAAAAGTCAAACTTGAAATACAAAAAATGCTCGATTTAGGAGTGATCGAAAGATCACATAGCGAGTACATCAATCCCGTAGTAGTTGTTGCAAAGAAAACTGGTGATATCAGATTAGTTTTAGATGCAAGATACATCAATAAATTGATAGTACCTGACCATGACTGCGCTCAATCGACTGAGGTCCTTTTCCAGAAGTGTGGAAACGCATCATACATGTCGAGTCTAGATCTTACGGCGAGTTTTTGACAAGTTCCTTTGCACCCTAATTCGAGAAAATATACTGCATTCATGCATGAAGGAAAAACGTATCATTTTACAGTTACCCCTTATGGGCTTAATACGAGTTTGGCCAGTCTCATTCGAGCATTGCATTTAATTTTAAAGGAAACAGAGAAGTTTACAGTCAACTTTGTTGACGACATTCTGTGTATTTCTGACTCCGTTCCATCCCATTTGGCTCACCTGAAATTGTTATTTGAGGTTTTCCGGAAACATAATATGACACTTAATTTCAAGAAGTCAAAATTCTTTAGAGAAGAAATTGATTTTCTCGGGCATCGGATAACAAAAGATGGGATACACCCACAGCCAGAAAAGATCGAGGCAATAAATCGATTTCCCGAGCCGAGAAACGCTAAACAACTTAAAGGATTTTTGGGATTAGCAAACTATTATAGTAAATTCACCAGTGCATACGCGAATGCAACGTTTCCGTTACTCTCTTTAGTAAGGAAAGGTGCCAAGTGGGATTGGACGGAGGAAATGAAAACACATTTCACTACAGTCAAACAATTATTTTGCGATACGATGGTTATCAATCATACGGATCCGAAAAAAAGATACTACTTGCAATATGACGCTAGCAATTATGCAGTCGGGGCCGTGCTTTATCAGTTATCTGATAACAACGAGGAACGGATCGTGGGTTTCGCTAGTAGAACAATGAAAGGAGCAGAACTGAATTATTTTACATCAGAAAAAGAGTTATTAGCGATTGTATTCGCTCTGGGAAAATTCAGAACTTTCATTGTTGGTGCGAAGCTTACGATCCGAACCGATCATAAAGCACTAACGTTCATTTTTTCATGCAAACTTGTTAGCTCTCGTTTAGCACGCTGGGTTTTATTCATCCGAACGTATGATTTCGATATAGAATACATCAAAGGTACGGATAATATAGTCGCGGACGTGTTGAGCCGATATCCGCCATAACGAAAACAGAATATAGATTCAGTAGCGCAACTAGGCATCTCTGCACCGCTGGCTAAAGAAATTGATAAGCAGCTAAGCAGGGACTTAGGGAATTATTCAGTGCTGCAAAAAACTGATAAAAGAATTAGCGAATAGCTTGAATCTGAAAAACTACAGCTAAATAACAGTTTAGATATTGTAAACGACGTGTTATATCACCGTGAGCCAGGGGGCAGGCTACGAGCCTACGTCCCTGAAGCGTTAGTAAAGAAACTGGTCATCGAATGTCACGAGCTATACGGTCACATAGGCGCAAGCAAGTGTCACAAAATACTTAAAGAGGGATTCTATTATCCCAAACCTGCAAAACGTATAAGACAAACGTTAGCAAGCTGCGATAGATGCCAGCGGTGTAAAGTGCCAAATCGGTATAGCTACGCCAATATGCAGAATATTGTGCCTGACGGACCGGGGGAATTGTTGTCGATCGACTACCTAGGCCCGCTACCAGCGAGTAAGGGGAATTACAAATGGCTATTAGTCACTATAGATGCTTTTAGCAAATATTCAAAATTATACCCGTTAAAAGCAGCAAATGCACCGTCGACAATAAAATGCATATTTGAGCAATACATTCCCGAGCTGGGCAAGCCAAGAAGGATCCAGTGCGATCATGGCACACAATTCACTTCAGCAGCATGGCAAAATAAATTAAACGAAGAAGATATTAAATTAATCTATTCGTCTATCAGACACCCGCAAGGGAATATCGTAGAACGCGTGAACCGCGAGTTAGGCCGGTTTTTCAGAACATTCTTAACAGATAAACACACCTCGTGGATAAATTGGTTAAGAATAATAGAGAGCTGTGTGAACAAAGTGTGCCATGATTCCACTGGATTCACACCGTGCGAAATTCATCTGAAGCAAAAACCGTCCAGATTCTGGGAAAGCTGGTTAATAAAAAATAAAATTGATATACCATATGATACGAAATTAACATTAGTAAAAAAAAACATTATTAGAAACGGCAAACGTAGAGCCGATAGATTTGACTCTACGCACAAAATGGCTAAATTTAAGGTAGGAGATTTAGTACTAGTTAAGGCACTCAATGTTTCCGATTCTAAGGAGAAAAAGATGGCAAAATTCTTCGATTTGTACGAGGGACCATATAAAATCAGCCGACAAGTAGGTGAGGCTACCTATGTCTTGGAGAACCCTCACACAGGCATTGAACGGGGGAAGTTCCACGTCAACATGTTCAAAGAATACATCGAAAGCGACGGAGGGGCGGACGCGTAAACACCGCAACACCTGTAAAGAAGACGCTGTATGATCTTATAGCCAAAAACACGGATTAGCGGGGTACCCCCAGAAACTTAGACGATGATACCTGTCGATGAGGACTGTCCTACTACCACAAGGACACAAAGGACTATATAAGGACGTCTCATTAGCATACGAGCTAGTTTGTATCGAGAATTCAACCAAACCAATCGAGAAAAACGTGAACGATGAGTCTACCGCGGTATGTGATCCACAGCGTGGTAGTCATGGATGCGGGAACGCAAACCGATGAAGAACCAGGAGCGGTGCCAGAGCACTGGCTCAATCCTGGAAGATTCAGGAGGAGCCGTGGTAGGTACAGGCCTGGAAAGGGGACGCAGATGAAGAAACCAAGGGAACCACCAGCTACCCTATCACCGGCGAGCCCTGATCCAGAGCCTGTGCCGTCTACCAGTTCGGAGCCACAGCCGTCTACCAGTTCGGAGCCACAGCCGTCTACCAGTTCGGAGCCACAGCCATCGACCAGTCGCGAGCCGCAGCCGACCACCAGCCGCAAGCGAGCCGCCGACGAGGAAGACGAGCCGCCAGCCAAGAGGGTGCCACGACCCGGACACTCGGTCGAATATCGGCAATGGCGGCTAATTCCGATCGAGGTGCCGCAGCTATCGGAGGAAGAAAGGGCGAAGCAGCAGAAAAAGAGAGTGCTGCAGCAGATCTTCGGCTCCCTTGACCTCCCGAGCGACGAAGAAGAAGAAGACGCCGGAGACCTAGGGACCATCCCCAACGAAGATCTGTACCCGGCATTGGCAACGCCGGAGTACATGGCCTACTTCGAGCCGGGAGGTCAGTGGGAGTTCGAGGAGGAGATCCTCCTGAAGACACCAGAAAAGGAGTGAACAGAACAGAGAAGAGGGACCTGAAACTCGAACACCTGGTGGACGGAGAACCGGAACAACTAAGGGTTTCGTCAACGGCACTTGCGACGCGGCATTCCGCTGACGAAAAGGGGGCAGATGTAACGTTCCGGCTGTGCTGGCACGGTCGCCGCCTAGCCAGTGCAGTCGGCAAATGACCACCGCGCAACCGCGACGCGCAGGAGCGACCGTGAGTGAGCTAAAATTCCGTGCATATCGCGAGTTCCGTGCAACCGCACCGCAGATCCGCGGGTGTCGCGGATTTCGCTATAAAAAGGGGGTACTGGAACAACCGCTACCGATTGTGTGGCAAAGCGCCCGTCGAGTCACATCGTTTAATCAAATCAAAAAGGCACGTAGCTAAAATTGTGCGTGACCGCTCTTGCACTCAAATCGTATTCAGACTTGCTAAAATTGAAGTACTAGAATCACGATTTTTGTTATGAAAAAATAAGTCTAATTAATCTCACATTCACATAATAGTTTTACTAATTTTTGTATGCACTTCAAAAAATTAGACAGCAAGCTTAAAAGTCGCATTAACTCGATTAACTGCGCAATTTATTCAATTCGCGGATTGAAACTCCGCGAATCACCGGATTAACCAATTTAATTACCAATAAAACAAACCTGATCGGAAACATTGATTTAATTTAGAAAATTATAATTGGTTTAACTTTAATTTACTTCTTATTGACTCTTTAGTTTGACGCTCTATTTTATATCTTTATGATTTTTCTTTTATAACAATGCTAGGTTAAAACCTGATACTCTATGTGCTTTTCTTTTCATGCTATGCAACTTTAGATGAATAACATTAAACCTATTCTTGTTAAACTGCATCCTTTTCTTTCATTTTCCTTTCTTTCTATTATTTTGTTACCACATTTCAGCATTCATAAATCATCATTATCATTCGCTTCAAGGTAGGCTTGGTGTGTGTGGCTCGTCCAGCTCTGTCGATTTGTAGTTCTGAGTTTGCTCTCAGGCTGGCGGTACTGGTCTAACAAACCCGTATCCGCATGCTTGATCTGAGAGTGTTTTCGAACTACTCACCAGGCTTGGCGAGCGTGATATATCCAGCTCTGCAATTCACAGCTCTGTTTAGGGAAACCTAATCCGAGTCTATCATTTGGGTATATAGAAGTTTTTCACTTTTCCCTCAGGAGGAGCTCCAAAGACATCACCCGTGACAAAGACACTCACGCGGACTAGCACCATATCTCCAGCCTTCAGCTGAGATATTGGTGCAGTAAGTTACAATATATATAACCAAATAGTATGTCTCATGTAACGCTTTATATAATTTATACACATTTTATATAAGCATACTTATGTTTCTCATATATGCCCGCCTTTATTTGTGACCTAAAATTTCCGTATTCCTAAATATACGGAACCCTATATCCAAGATACATTTCAGTATACATCGACCATATATAATGATGGAATGTCATCTCATGCATGCCCATTATAAATGATTTTATATAGTTCATATAAATATAATATGAACGTATATATCTAAAATATATGAACATTTATCTGAGCATCATATAAACCTTTCATATCTGTGTAGATTTGTTCACTTACATATTGATTATTTTCTCCATACACGAGTCATACATCAGCCATATATAACTTCCGTGTATACGCTTACTATATAATACCATATACCGGAATTTATATAAGTGTTATAAATGTGATATAAGTAGATATATACATTTGAATCATATATTTTCGCATATATTATTGATATTTTGATGTACATATTATTAATATATGAAATATATAAATGTTAAAAATACATCATTCACATATTGTATTTTTATATATTTCATATATTTTTTTGACATTGGCTTTATATCAGATATATCTCTTATATCATGATATATTTCCTCACACATAAATTAATATATATTTTTCCATGGGGGTATTTCCAGTGTCTACGCGTGTGATAGTGCTTATTCCGCCAGATCTCACGCCGACCTCAAAATCTTTTTACGCGCATGGCTTCTTACTCATTGCAAGTAGAGTTATGAACACCGTGCTGGTATGTATACAACGAAAGACAGAAGTAAACATTTTCCTTCTATCATTCCGTTAGATCCCGACCTGTCAGTAACTCATATTTACGAATTTATCCCTGACCAACTTTGACTCAAATCTTGTTGCTATACAGCTCGACTAAGTGTTTGTGAAACTAGGCAGTAGACACAGTGCATTAACTATACTTACTCATTAAATTTTACTATTTTAATTTGCTCTGAGTAATAATTCAGGGAATTCCGATATCACTCATATCAACTGCTCTGCACAAGAGCGAGGGGAACAACCAAGGTTTCCTTGTCATACCGATGGAGTTTCCAAACAGGTATTTTCTTTGTGTTTATTAATCATGTCTAATTATAAGTTAAAAATATCATTGTGAACTAGTTTCACTCTTATGAACCGCTCTGCACAGGAGCGAGAATAAGTCTCTCCAGCGGAGAGCCACTCGACTGATTGTCGATAGAATCCAAACGGATTTAGATTATTGATTTATAGCACATATATCTAGTCATAGAACCTGCATAAATTGATGTTTTTCTTTCAGTTTCTCCAATGGAGAGCGACTCGACTATTTGTCGATAGAATCCAGCCGGATTCAGAATATTGATTCATAGAATATGTATCTAGTCATAAGAACTTTAAAGAGAAATGTTTTTTCTCTGTCTTTCCAATAGGAGAGCGACTCGACTATTTGTCGATAGAATCCAAACGGATTAAATACATTATAGTAAATTAGTGTTCACTTATATCAACCACTCTGCACAAGAGCGAGGGGAACAAAGGTCGCTTGTGAAACCAATTGGGATTCCGAATAGGGATTTTCTCTGTATTTATTAATCATGTCTAATTATAAGTTAGACATATTATAGTGAACTAATTTCACTTATATTAACCGCTCTGCACAAGAGCGAGGGGAACAACTTAGGTTGCTTATCAAATCGATGGGGATTGTGAACAGGGCTTTTCTCTGTATTCATTAATCATGTCTGACTCTATGTTTTAGAAATATCATTGAGAACTTGTTTCACTCTTATGAACCACTCTGCACAAGAGTGAGAATAAGTCTCTGCAGCGGAGAGCCACTCGACTGATGGTCGATAGAATCCAAACGGATTTAGAATAATGATCTAGAGAATATCAAACTAGTCATAGAAATGGCATACAGAAATGTTTTGCTTTCAGTCTCTCCAGCGGAGAGCCACTCGACTAATTGTCGATAAAATCCAAAGGGATTCAGAATATTGATTTATAGAACATATATCTAGTCATAGAACCTGCATAAATTAATGTTTTTCTTTCAGTTTCTCCAATGGAGAGCGACTCGACTAATTGTCGATAGAATCCTAACGGATTAAGTACATTATAGTGAATTAGTCTCACTCGTATCAACCGCTCTGTACAAGAGCGAGGGGAACAAAGGTTTGGTTGTAAAACCAATGGGGATTCTGAACAGGGATTTTCTCTGTATTTATCAAACATGTTTAATTATAAGTTAGAAATATTATAGTGAAATAATTTCACTTATATCAACTGCTCTGCACAAGAGCGAGGGGAACAACCAAGGTTTGCTTGTCATACCGATGGGGTTTCCAAATAGGGATTTTCTTTGTGTTTATTAATCACGTCTAATTATAAGTTAGAAATATCATTGTGAACTAGTTTCACTCTTATGAACCGCTCTGCACAAGAGCGCGAATAAGTCTCTCCAACGGAGAGCCACTCGACTGATTGTCGAAGGAATCCTAACGGATTAAATACATTATAGTGAATTAGTTTCCACGCATATCTATCGCTCTGCACAAGAGCGAGGGAAAAAACCAAGGTTTGCTTGTCATACCGATATGGTTTTCAAACAGGGATTTTCTCTGAATTTATCATGTCTAACCTCTAAGTTAGAAATATCATAGTTGATTAGTTTCAACTTTTATCAATCGCTCTGCACCAGAGCGAGAATATAAGCCACTTTTGCTACTCGACACTGCGACGTTTGTCCAACACTGTGTTGGTACACGTGATGTACCTAAATAATTCTCGATTTATTCGGGTTATTATTCAGTGCAATCATTTGCAATATACCTTGCTGTGTTTATAGACACTGCCGCGAAATAATCGCGATCATTAGTGTACGTATATATGTACTGACGTAGCGCGCATCTTCCGATGGCTGCGCCATCTAGCGATAGGCAGACGTACCAAACGTTCGGTGTCTGCACCATCTAGCGGTGGGCAAAGGTACTAACGTTTGGTAATCTGCCTTACGGCGGTGAAAGGCACCTGGCCGTGGCCTTGAAACGTTTCACTTCACCTTAAGCCCTATGGAAGCTGCTTGGCGGATCGAAGAACTACCACTTTCAGAAAGATCACACAGTATAGTTCGTTTGGCAGTTCACACAGAAAATCGACAAAAAATTATTTATGAAGAACACAAAGAAGAGAAAGCACTACAGAACCAGGAAACAGCCCTGACCGCTTGGTTTAAATTGAATAATAAAGACGAAAATGCAAAAACAACGTTTATACGTAAACATACCTGAAAATTACCTCTTCGATCCGGTTAGGAAAACTTGGGTAAAGCGAAAAACTTTTTCGAAAATTATCGGACGCATGAATAACGCAAGTTCGAAAGATACAGAACGTTTCCATTTGAAATTAATACTACATCGTGTAAAAGGAGCACTGAATTTGAATGACCTAAAAAGTTACGAAGGAATCAACTATTTAACTTATAAAGAAACTGCAATAGCGATGGGATTAATTGAGACAGACAAGAATATTTTCGATATTTTTGAAGAACCATATGACGCTATAATGCCAAAGCAATTACGAAAATTTTTCGCGTGGTTTATTATTTCGGATAAAACATCTTTTTCCAATCAAATTTGGGAAAAATTTAAACCATATTTCTGCGAAGATTTCAAGGATAACACGGAATACAAAGCTTTTACAGAAATTAATGATATTTCAAATTTGGAATTAGGAATTAAATTTGGAATTCCTGAACCAGAGAAAATAATAATCAATCAAAATTTAAAAGAAGAAAAGATTATACTATCAACCAATAAAAAATTGTACGAGACATTGATAAAAACATTCAATGCTAAACAAATGGTAATTTTCAACTACATAACCGATGAACATAAGAAACGAACTATATTTATGGACCCGGACCGGGTGATACAGGAATAACCCATTTAGATAAAACAATAATACATTATGTAATAAGCAAAGGAAAGAAAATTATATCTATGGCATGGACAGGCATAGCATCAATTTTATTACCCGGTGGTATGACAAGTCATAGAACTTTTCGGTTACCTTTAGAATTATCAAGCATCGAGTCATCATTTTTGAAGTTACATTCCGATGAGGAAAAATTACGGGAATGCGATGTTATAATTTGGGATAAGGCTTCTATGATTCACAAAAAAGCTTTAGAAATTGTTGACAAAACCCTAAGAGATTGTTGTGATCTCGAAAATCTTCCGTTTGCAGGTAAATTAGTTATTTTGGGAGGAGATTTTCGTCAAATCCTTCCGGTCGTAAAAAACGGTTTCAAATTTAACACAATTCAGGAAACAATAAAATGTTCTCACTTCTGAGAGAGTTTTGAAATATTAAAATTAAAAACTAATATGAGAGCAGATGACATTGATTTTGCATCATTTCTGTTAAAAATAGGAAAAGGAAAAATTAAATCGTTCATTATATATCAACAGAATGAAAGTCTAACGATATTTGTGAAGAAGTTATATATCAACAGAATGGAAGTCTAACGATATTTGTGAAGAAGGTTATGGTTCGATTAATGACAAGTCAGAAAATTTGTCAAATTGTGCCATTTTGGCATGTCACAATGAAGACATATACAAATTAAACGATAGGGTATTGAGGAAAATTAATAAACAAGAAAAAACATATTATAGTATTGATTACGCGAAGTATAAAGGAATAGACGATACCGACCAAGATGTTCAATTAAATTATCCCAATGAATATTTTAATTCTTTAAAATTTCCGGGACTTTGCGTGCATAAATTGATTTCAAAAATAGGTGCCATCGTGATGCTAATTAGGAATTTGAGTATAAATGATGGGTTGTGTAGTGGAACTCGGTTGAAAATCTTAAGACTATTCAAATTCAATATTGAAGTTGAAATAATTACTGGGTCGAAAATTGGAAACGTAATATTCATACCAAGAATTCTTATGGATACAAGAGAACATTCTTTTTCACCATTTATGCTATACCGTAGGCAATTTCCAATTATATTAGCTTTCGCAATGACGATTAACAAATCTCAGGGACAAAGCTTTGACAAAATTGGAATTTATTTTTGCAGAGATTTTTTTAGTCACGGGCAATTATACGTAGGTTTATCAAGATGCAAAAATAAGGATAAACTATTGATCGAAAATGTTTCAACGAATTCAGATATAATTATAATTATAGTTTCGTGCGTTTCAATCAGCCACGTATAATGGCGCAAAGTAGCCAGATATTCATGCGCAAACAGCATGATTTTGCTATATTTTTCTATGAATGAAAAGTAAACTCAATCAAAAACCTCATCCCATACTATATTTTCAATTATTATTAGATTCCGAAAAATATAGGAAGATAATGGCGCTTTGCTTTGAGAACCGATTTTTTTTTTTAATAATATTTGGATATATCTTACTTTAAAAGTTGTGCCTCATATCACGGACGCTATTCAAAAATGAGTTGAAAAAATGGCACATCAGTCAGCGACACAGGATGGAAACAGGCCAGAGGTAAAATTTTTGATTTTTCAACTAATACTTTGATGAAGAATACCAATTCTAATATTCTAATATCTTATCTCAGGTCTGGATCTTGGAACTTGTCTGAGCTGTTGGAGTTATTGAAGGAATCCCATTCGTCGAAGCTCTTAGGAAATTAGATTCCGAAAAATATAGCAAGCAATGCTGGTTTGCGCAATAATATATGGCAGCTTTGCGCCACAATATATGGCTGCTTTGCGCCATAATATATAAAATGGACTACGAAGCCGAAGACCTGGACACCTGCGAATCCGAATCTGAGTCACCCTATAGTTCACTTTACGCTCCTCAACACTCATTGAGTTCCTCAATTAATTAACTATTGAAACTATGAATCCGAATCTGAATTACCCAATCAACAATAATTAAACGATCGATATTCGATAATTCGACGGTTTACGTTTCGAGGTTCTTCATTCAATTTCATAGCCTGTGATATATAATTATAACATATATTACGGACACTGTTCACGAATGGGTTGAAAAAACGGCTAATTTATCAATGACGCAGGATGAAAACAGGTCAGAGGTAAAATTTTCGATTTCTCAACTAATACTGATGAATTAATAAGTTTAGTAAAAATATTGACGAAAAATACCGATTCTAATATTCTGTTATCTTATTCTATTTCGTCAGGTCTGTCGAACTTGGCGAAACTATTGGAGATATTGAGGGAATCCCATTCGTCGAAGCTTTTAGACAATTTCAGTTCGATTTTTATGAGGATTGCGAGAACTACGATTACGACGTAGAATACCTGAAATTCATCTTCTGCATTCAATTTCATAACCTATAATAAACAAATTGACGTGGATAAATTTCAAAAGCTCAATTTTATATAGATTTATTAGACAATTAGGTGATTTGAATAATCGAACCAGTCGAGCAGGGTATGTAATCCTTTACCAAACCGGGAACGACGGAAACATCACTGAAAATTGTCTGAATTATCATAATAGATGAATTAACAGTCGAAGAAATCAGCGAAATATGGGTAAAATGCTGTTACGTATTCCATACCTACTCTATACCTACCCGATACTCTTCTTTATACCCTCACTATTAATACCGAAGACATAACATCCTGCTTGCATCCAGTCTCACTATACCTAATCAGAAAGAGCTCCCATCCTTACATTCGCAGAACTTCATCCCTACCTATACGCACCTCCATAAGCACGCTCACGCCCGAGAGAACAATGGAACAAAGAATGATCTCATCAATTAGCTCATCAAGCAGATCATCAGTAGCTTCCACTAGCACTTGCACCAAAATCGTCAAAGAGAGCACTCACTCCTAACTAGCTCTCGATATTATAAAACGCTAACTCATAATCACTCATCACTTATACTCAATAACGTGTAAACACTCGTACAGATAGTTCTATCATCTCTGTAATCACTAGTAATAAACGATTATTCTGTTATTATATATAAATTCACATCAATCTCCTATTACCTAAAATCCGGTTACCTTAAGGTGTGAAACGAGGGACGAACTCAACGATAGCTCTATCTTATTCATAAGAACAACGATCTCTATTCATTACATTGCCAGCAGCTCTATCTCTATTTATTACATTGGTGGCAGCGGAACTACCTCGTTTACCGGAATATATAGTGACGAAAAGTGAATTCTACATCTTTACTTATACGTGATACAAGTGATTACTAATTTCCGAACATGCAACTCTCCGTGGAAAATCAACCACACTCTAAATCTTTGTGACAAGTCATAAAGAACGAAGCAACAAATCAACAAAATCTACCAAATCAACAAAATCTACTAAATCAACAAAATCTACCAAATCAACAAGATCTACTAAATCCACTGAATCTACTAAATCTACCAAATCTACAAGATATTAAAGTGAGAACGTGATACAAAGTTCTTCAACTACCTCTACAAAACCGAAGAAAATAACTCAGCAATAAAATCAAAGTTGCTAAAAGAAAAGAAGTTCGACAACATCCTCAAAGGCACCTAGCCCCACGAAGATTCATCTGAATCCAACTATTAGCGATCTCGCTACAACAAATCCAGATTCCTGAGCCGTGATGTCTATACTCTTCTCGACGACTTCTCGACATCCGACAACCGACGCAGTCCAACACAACAGCTTCATCTCCAAAATCATCTCAGATCCGTATCAGAATCAAAATTTTCATAATTCTCATCATCAGCTTGTAAGTTATCTATAATTATCATAAGAACATACATACATCTCAAACGAAATAATCTAACTCACAAACTCGCAAAATGCCGACCCCACTCGAAAACTCATCCGACGAAACAGAAATCTCATACTGGTCTCTTAAAGACATATTAGATACAATCCCATACTTTAACGGGCAAAACCTCAATATAAACAACTTCATAAGGAGCTGTGAGAATGCGAAGCCTCTTGTTAAACCAGCTCAACGTCCAGTTTTGACACGAATGATTAGAACTAAAATCTATGGAACAGCTGAATCCTACTTAGAAAGCAAAGAATATAACAGTATTGATGAAATCCTAACAGTCTTAAAACGAGCTTTCCTACCTAAAAAATCAATTTTTGAATGGCAAGCAGAATTAAACAATGTCAAACAAAAAAGCGACCAACGTGTTTTAGATTATAGCGCGAGAGTCGAAGACATATTACACAACACAACACAGGCTATCAATAACTCAAACACAGACGATGCTGCTGGCATGATAACAGCAATCCAAACCAACGTACTCAAATGCTTTGTTAGAGGCTTAATTGCCGAAATTGAATCTAGAGTAGCCGGTTCACACCCAAATACTTTATAAGAAGCAATCGAAATAGCCCTTACAGAAGAACAAGAATTCCTAAATCGTAAAACTCAAAATACACAAAACAATAACCAACCTCGGCAACCTAATCAACAAAACCCTTCA
Source organism: Tenthredo livida (assembly GCA_963992785.1). Classification (NCBI taxonomy): domain Eukaryota; kingdom Metazoa; phylum Arthropoda; class Insecta; order Hymenoptera; family Tenthredinidae; genus Tenthredo; species Tenthredo livida. The sequence continues at coordinate 12,781,166 of OZ023068.1, read as the reverse complement.
AATTTTTGTAACTATTGTAAACGCCGGGGCCATATAATAGACAATTGTGGACAGCGCGCTCGCAATAACCTACCACAACCCCCAAACAGGTGACCACCTAATCAACCGAACGCACAATACCCTCCAACATTTTGCACCCATTGTAAACGCCAGGGACACACAGTAGACAATTGCAGACAACGAGCCTACAATAATCAACAACAACAGTCCCAAAATCAGCCCCAACAGTCCCAAAACCAAAACCAACAGTCAAATCATCAACCTAACCAATCACAACAATCAAATCAACAAAATGCCCAATATTCTTGCATATCCTGTAACTATTGCAAACGGCAAGGTCACACGATCGAAAACTGCCGAAGACGCGCTTATAATAACGCACAGAGACAACAAACTCAGGGTTCTTTAAACTCGAACAACGTCCGCCGGGAGAACGTGCCGACGGACCCAGAACAAACTCAGCCGCGTTCAACGATCCAATAAATCACATCTTTGAAACAGAATCAGAACCAATAAATGGAAAATTGCCAGTCATCGAAATTGATGTAAAAGAATTAGAATCAAAATCAAACTTTATAGTAGACACCGGTGCAGATGTTGAGAATTGTTACTCAACATTCCAATACATTTCGTAAATTGACTACCTTTAATAATTAAGCAAGGCATGACCTGGAATGCGACAAAGCGCATCGCATTGCAGGTTGCGCCAATAATCGAGTAAGCATTATGTAAGTTATAAATTAGGCTGAAGACGGAGCCGCGCTTCAGTCTTGAGCAGATACCTTGAAGAAAGCGGAGGCTATCTCCGAATACTCATTGACTCGAACCGGAGCAAGTGCTCCAAACGCAATTCTTTTGTACTTGTTAAATATTAAATAAAAACTACTTTGTCGCTATCTAGCACTTAGAGTGATTGTCAAAGATCACCTCTGGGAACAACCCTTTCAATTCCCCATTCCTTGAATAACGGGAGTTAAACAACTTACAACATTGGTGGCAGCGGTCTAGCGGATAAACCAGAGCTTGCAAGATAGTTGACGCTAAAAGAAAAGTAGAAAAGTGAAATAAAAAATAAATAAGTAAAAAAGGAGAAAGTTAAAGGTGCAACACGCAGTCGTTGTAACCTAGTGAAAGATACATCGCAAAGAAAGAGCTACAGCACGCAGCATTCGTGGCCAAGGCAAAGGAACCAGCACGGGGTACCTACAGCAGCAGCAGCAGAAGCAGCAGAACGCAGCGGTTCAACAGTACCAGAGGAATCAGAGGGTCAGCAACAGCCCAGCAGAAGCGGGAAAGCGAGATGAAGATATTCATTTTTATGTAAGTCAGTTTGAAATCCTCGCAGTTTTAGTATTTAAGCCGCAAACATTGTCATTGAGAGCTAGCTGCCAGTTAGAAGCGTGCGAGCATTTAGAAAATTTTCATGTTTAGAGTATACAAAGAGTTTTAGATATTTTTTCGTCAAAGTAACGAGTCAGTCAGGCTCATCAGGCTTGGATTAGAATTCTCGACTAGAGTAGATGTCTGCTACTTGGAATAAGATTGAGGAACTTGTCGCGCAAGGTCAAACCGGGTGGATACAGGATCTTTGAAAAGAGGTCCTCCTACAAGTTTGCGAAAGATACGGTCTAGCAGTCGGTGATTCAAACACTGTAGAGGAGATTAGGGCAACCTTACGAGCATTTATTAAAAGCAATAGAAAGGGACAGCCAACTCCTTCCCCAAAGCCTAGACCAGGCACTTCCTTTTTTCCTGACCTACCTCAAACAGCATCCCAGGAGACAATACCCATTCCGGGTCCGGTTCCTGACGAGAAAGAATCAAGGCAACACACAGCAACCAAGATGACGGACTACTTGTCATTGAAGGAGGTGCGGCAGATGGTCAACGTTTTCGATGGAAGCGAGCCACGTAAGGTGGACGATTTGTTGCAAACAATCGAGTATGCGAAAGATAAAGTAAATCCGAATCAAAGACCAGACGTGTTAGAATTGGTCCTAAAAACAAAGATACAGGGCGAAGCAGCCATGGAACTCAGATATAAAGATATAAATTCTTTCGAAAAGCTGAAAGCCGAGCTTTTGGCATTGTACGGAGTTAAAAGCTCTACGCCAGCATTGTTGGTAGAATTATTTTCAAGTAGACAGAAAACGAGTGAAAACGCGCATGATTTCGGAAAGAGGGTTACGCGTCTTATGATGGATCTTATTAGAGCATGCCGAGCTAGGACAAATATAGCAGCGGAAAGAAAAGGAATAGAAGACCTACTCAGATATCAAACACTTGCCATTTTCGAAAACGGGCTACATTATAATTTGAGAATGATCGTAAAATCGTACCATTTCTCGGAACTTTCGGCTTCAATAAAGGGCGCGGAAGAGGAAGAAAAATCGCAAAACGGCGTAAACTCTATAAATCGGAGAACGAACCAGCCGGGCGATAGGAATACATCAGCAGTGAAGTGTCTGAAGTGTAATCAAACGGGACATTTTGCACGGGATTGTACCCAGGTGAAATACAAGCAATCGTTACCTACAGCAGGTCAGAGTAGATCGGTGCATCGTGTAGAATTAGTATGCAATTTTTGTAAACGCAGAGGGCACCTATATAAAGATTGTAGGGATAGAATGCGTCGCGATGAACGACGATCAGGAAATAACGGTAGCGGATCAGGCGAAAACCAAAAAGCTAGTACGGGTTACTCCCAAAATTCTTATAGTAAAAACGCAGGACATGAAGGATCCCAGCAATCGACGAGGAATGCAGGATCGTACAAATCCATGAACGTCGCCAACACAGATAGAGCAAGTCGGAACAGAATAGAATTAAAGGCGAACGGAACCACTAAGGAAAGGATGACTCTTTTAGTAGACTCTGGTGCCGACGCCAGCAACATCAAAATAGGGATGTTGAAAGATGATTTGCCAGTTTTAGAAGAAACGACGAGTTTATCGGGAATAGGACAAGGCGTTGTTGAGGCACTTTGTAAAGTCATATTATCAATCCCATTGAAAGATAGAAGTATTGAGCACCCTTTCTTTGTGGTAAGAGACGATTTCAGTCTAGATGCGGATGGCATCATTGGAATAGATTTCATAGAGGATCACGAAGCCGCGATAGGTAAAAGCGCTCAAGCATTTTTCATACACGGGCAACGTTTCGAGCTCTTACGACCGTTAAAAACGGAGAAAATTAGGTTAGCGCCACGAACAATAAGGAAGGTCAGTGCAAAAACAAATAGTAAGTTCATCGGCATTGTAGAGAAGAAGGAACTCGCCGACGGAGTATACCTAGGAAATTGCTTAACTAAACCGGCGAACCAAGAATGCATAGTAGACATTTTGAACCTAAACGATCACGAGGTGATATTGGAGACGCCGACCGTGGAATTGGAGGAGTTATGCGAGGAAAATAGCGAAACGAGCGACGAAGAAGCAGCCTACATAGGTTTAATAACTGGTAGAACGGGTAACCAACGAATCAAGCTAGTACATGATACCATTCGCACAGATCATCTTAACGAGGAGGAGAGAAATACTCTACTTAAGATATGCGAAAAGTATAGCGAAATCTTCTATTTACCAGGGGATAAGCTAGGCGTTACTAACGCGACCAGCCATACAATTACATTGACGGATGGGGGAAAACCGATTAATGTTCGTCCATACCGCCTACCTGAGTCGCAGAAACAAGAGATAAACAAGCAAATAGAAGCCATGTTAGAGAGTAACATAATACGCCCGAGTCGTAGCCAATGGAACGCACCGCTTCTAGTAGTACCGAAAAAAACCTGACGCATCAGGAAAGCAGAAATTTAGAATAGTCGTCGACTACAGAATATTGAACGAGATCACGGTAGGGGATTCGTATCCTTTGCCAAATATTACAGAAATATTGGATCAGTTAGGAAAAGCGAAGTACTTTACTACATTAGACCTCGCCTCGGGATTTCATCAGATTCCGATGGCTGAAGAAGACAAGGAAAAAACTGCTTTCTCAACAGCACATGGGCATTATGAGTATAATTCAATGCCATTCGGAATGAAGAATGCGCATTCGAAACGCTAAAATCAAAGCTCATCACGGCACCCATCCTAAAGTATCCGGATTTCACGAAACCTTTCTTGATAACAACAGATGCATCCGACAAGGCAATCGGAGCAATCCTCTCTCAAGGACCAATTGGGCAAGATTTACCGATAGCGTACGCAAGTCGAACGCTTAACAAGGCCGAAAGAAATTACTCGACCACTGAGAGGGAAATGTTAGCAATCGTCTTCGGGACTAGGCAGTTTAGACCATACGTATATGGAACGCATTTCACTGTGATCACGGATCACCTCCCTCTTAAATGGATCTTCAAAATCGAGGATCCTGGATCAAGGTTACTGAGAATGAGATTAAAACTCGCCGAACACGAGTATGATGTAGTCTACAAACCTGGAAAACTAAATACGAATGCGGACGCACTCAGCAGAATATATAAGATTTACAGCAACAGCCAGGAATTCGAAGAGGAAAAACCTTTGGAAGAAGGTACGGAACCTTCAGAAGGTACAAACATTCTCGTAATGTCAGAAGAAAAAGAAGAAGAAGAAGAGGAAAAAGAAGATGATGATGAATCGGAACCGGAATACACAGAAGACAAGAAGAAAAAGATCTTGTACGAATATCACGACGCACCCATGGGTGGGCACCAAGGCGTATCGCGTACTCTAGAACGCATAAAAATGGAACACAGGTGGCCGAATATGCGCAAAGAAGTAGAAGATTACATAGGTAAATGCGAGAAATGTCAGAAAAATAAAACGCAGAGGAAACTGAAAGCACCCATGATAATCACCGATACTCCTTCGAAAGCCTTCGAAAAATGTGCGCTAGATATCGTAGGGCCGTTGACTGTAACTAATACAGGCAATAAGTATGTACTTACGTTTCAAGATGCTTTAACCAAATTTAGCAAAGCTATGCCAGTGGCTGACCAGGAAGCTTCCACAGTGGCTAGAGAATTCGTAAAAAATATTATATGCGAATATGGAACACCCAAGGTAATCCTTACTGATCAGGGAACGAATTTTTTAAGCAATGTATTTAAGAATATGTGTAAGCTTTTGAAAATCGAGAAAATTCAAACGACGGCATACCATCCAGAATCTAACGGAGCCCTGGAACGATCACACAGAACACTAGCAGAATATCTAAAGAATTATATCGAAGAGGACCAGAGCAACTGGGATGAGTGGTTGCCGTACGCTATGTTCACGTACAACACAACCCCTCAGACTGCAACAGGGTACACCCCGTACGAGCTTGTTTTCGGGCACCCGGCAGAAATACCATCATCGGTAAAGCAAGCGCCGAGACTTACTTACGCGTATGACGACTACGTTCAGGAACTACGCGAAAGACTTAGGGCGGCTAATCTCAAAGCAAAAGAGAATCTGGAAGCAGCCAAGGGAAAAGCAAAATCATACTACGACAAAAAAAACGGTAGAGACAAAATTCCAGCCAGGAGATAAGGTTCTTCTACTAGATGAGACGGTTCGGCGGGGGAGATCAGCGAAATTAACGCCAAAGTATGTGGGTCCATACGAGATCACGGAAAAGCATTCGGATGTCAACTACACCATCCGGAAGGGTCGGAAGGAGACCAAAGTTCACGCCAACCGATTGAAGTTATTCGTAGAACATTGACTAGAAGGAGAGAAGCACGTCCCCAGCACCTATCCCACCCCTCGCCATATTCCTCACAAATTTCACCACATAACAAAGGGAGGGGATGCATTAGTAGTAATATCTAAATTGACTTGCAGATCATGCCTGGCGATGGCGCTGGCAAAAGAAGAAATCAGCCCATCTTTCAAGATCGAGAGGTTCAGGGATAATCCGGGCGTTTACTTCGAGAAAATAGGGACGCTGCAGGTGTACAAAGATAGGTGGAGCTTAGTAATAGACATGGACCTCCGCACGGTATTCGAGAGAGAAAAAAATGTGAAGGCACACCTGAACAATATACGCAAGACATGCGAGATTCCAGATAACGCAGGCTCGCTTTTATGTGAGACTATGAGTGAAACAGTAGGAAATTTGTTAGATAAGGTTGATAGGGGTTTGCAACTAGTCCGCGACGTCACATGCGTCGGGCCGGCACGAAAGCGCCGAGGTTTGATAGACGGTTTAGGCTCGATAGCAAAATCCTTGTTCGGGACTATGGATGCAGCAGACGCGGCTAGGATAGATCAAGAGATCGATGATCTTCGGGAAGATCAAGCCAACCTAAAAACGGCAATGAGTAAGCAAATCCAAATAGTGTCATCGACGCTAGGAGTGTTTAATAATACCATGAGGGTAGTGGAAGAAAATGAGCAAACTTTGCTCGAGATAACTAAGCAGCTTAGTATCAGTCTTTCCAACGGTATAGAGAGAACAGCAGCGAGGCAAAAGCTCGACGAGCATATAGAGGCAATAGGCCTAATAGTAGATGCGTTGCTGAGTGATGTGAAGGATTTGGTACAATTTTTAACAGAAATAAAAAGGGGTATTATCAACCCCACCGTGCTTACTCCAGCCAAAATACTAGAGTACCTCTCGTCGGCACTACCACACCTGCCGGCGGGTCACAGCTTCCCTATACCATTGACGCGACCAGGGGTATCATTGTTGATGACAGTCGCGGATATTAAATCTTACGGGAGGGAAGATACGGTAGTCACAGTAATAGGAATACCTCTCATAGGTAGTGAAGAGTATAGCATCAGCAAAGTATATCCTCTGCCTGTAAGGGCACAAAACGATACCTATTGGTATCTAGAAACAACGGAGGAATTAGCAGTGGTGGACCATGATTATAGAAATTACCTACGAATGAAGGAGGCGGACTTGGGGACGTGTAAACGTTTAGGTGAACACTATTTGTGCGACCCAAGGCGCCCTACGAACTCAATAGGAATAGGTTCACCCTGTGAAATTGCTATTCTCTCAAAGCTGGACGTAGAACTATCACAATGCCCGAAAAGAATTGTTAGGGTAAACAAGGCAATAGTTTTAGTTTTGAATAGACCAGGAACATGGTTATATATAGCTCCAGAGGCCGAGGCAATCACAGTAGCTTGCGAAGGGTTGCCTGCGGCGCGTGAAACATTGATAGGCACTGGCATCATAGCTCTCAACGGGAAATGCGCTGTAACTGCGAAGGATTTCCGTATGGAGACATTACGGCAGTATCAAAGCAGGCAGGAATTCAGTTACCTGCCACCGTACAATCTGAGTCTCCACGAAACAGACTGGGAGGCAATCCCGAAGTCTAACGAGAAAGGTGTCAGTGTAGTACTCAAGAGCGTCCTGCGAGACGCAAACGAGCTAAACTCATTGGGAACTAGCCTTGAGAACCTACATAAGGAATTAGACGATAAGAACAATAGTCACAGGCGGCACCTGCCGTATGTGGCACCTTTGTATCCAATAAGTGGAATAGTATTAGTAGGCATGATGGGTTACATGATCTATAAATGTGTATCTACAGGTAAATTTAGATGTAAAGAAACGTCAGGGCCAACAGTGGCACCGGAGCCTCCGCAGCCGCGAAAACGGACTCCGGTAGCCAAAGAAACCATTATCAATTTTAAACGGAACACGTCGATCACGGGTACAACATAATCCGGTATTAAAAATTAAATGGATTTTTACTAGAAGCTTGAATTAAATTGGATTAAGAAATTATATATACCTAAGTAACACCAATTATTGTATCTATTATCAAAATGAATAAAACCGGGATTGGACTAAAATAAGATTAGCAAATAAGGATAAGAGTAAGGAAATTTGTACTTAGTAAATAAGGGAAAAATAGTCCGGAGGCCTATTCTCCTAAGGGGGGAGGGATGTTGAGAATTGTTACTCAACATTCCAATACATTTCGTAAATTGACTACCTTTAATAATTAAGCAAGGCATGACCTGGAATGCGACAAAGCGCATCGCATTGCAGGTTGCGCCAATAATCGAGTAAGCATTATGTAAGTTATAAATTAGGCTAAAGACGGAGCCGCGCTTCAGTCTTGAGCAGATACCTTGAAGAAAGCGGAGGCTATCTCCGAATACTCATTGACTCGAACCGGAGCAAGTGCTCCAAACGCAATTCTTTTGTACTTGTTAAATATTAAATAAAAACTACTTTGTCGCTATCTAGCACTTAGAGTGATTGTCAAAGATCACCTCTGGGAACAACCCTTTTAATTCCCCATTCCTTGAATAACGGGAGTTAAACAACTTACAACACAGATATAAACATCGTTAAAATCAATTCCCTAAGAGAAGATACTAAATGCGACAGAAGTAAAATGCGAAAAATGACAGGAATAACAGACGGATTGACCACTACCTTAGCGGAAACTAAATTACAAATTAACAATAAAAAACACGAATTCCAAACTGTCCGTGAAAATTTCCCAATAGCTCAAGACGGTATTATCGGACAACCCTTGTTATATAAAGAGAAAGCTGTCATCTCCTACAAAAATAATACATTAACTTTGACAGATACGGTGATTCCCTTCAAACTCGAAAGGCACAATCGACAAATCGCTACTATCATTACAATATCAGGCCGTACTGCCCAAGTAATTCTTCTTAAGGTCTCAAATTCAGAAATTGACCAAGATTACGTAGACACGATTAATTTAGGTCCCAATATTCATTGCGATAAAGCATTAGTAACAAACAATAGCGGCCAAGCATGTATACTCGCGATAAACTCGAACGAATCAGCTGTTGAGATAAGTGTGCCGACGGTAACCCTAAAACCTGTTACCGAACCTTTGAATACACTCGACCCCAAAAGTTCTGATACTCTAGAAACTTCAAAAATCTACGGTGATATACGCAAATCTTCAGGCGCAATTCTTCATTTCATACCAGAGAAAATTCAAATATTACGAGGAATCTCAGTCGAATTGCTAAAAGCCCCAAATCTGAATGAGGATGAGCTAATTACCTACGCGAAAAATGGTATGGTCGGAGATACCATAAAAGATATAATTCCTCAAAGCTCACAAGTATTATATCACTCAATTATCATGGAAACTTATTCCAGTGATATAGACGATACAATCGTTACTAAAACGCTCAATTCTCTAAAAAATCATCTACAATCAAATAACACAAAATCAATCTCAATCCCTGACCTATCCGAAGAACTAGGCACACAAAAATGGGACAAAATCTTGCAGGTAATAACCTCAACTTTCAACAACACGAACATCTCAATTCAAATCTACGGCATCAAATCCAACAATCAAAATCAAAATACGCAAACTAATCCAAAAGTGCTGACGATAAACGACGCGATCGAAATCAATACACCCGTCGATAACAATAATGATAATCGTTCCGAAAGATTAACGGTCCTCAAAAACTTAATGCATCTAGACCACCTTAACGATGAAAAAAAAGAATCTATACTCGCTCTTACAACGGAATTCAATCACCTATTTTTTGTGCCAGATGACACATTATCGAATACACCCCTAACAAAACACTCTATTCTAACGACAGACGATATTCCGATCAATGTAAAACAATATCGATACCCAACTGTTCACAAAGACGAGATACAAAAACAAGTTTCCGAATTATTAGACCAAAAAATCATCAAACCATCATCCTCACCTGACAATTCCCCTGTTTGGGTTGTACCCAAAAAACCAGATGCGGAATGTAACAAAAGATGGAGAATGGTCATAGATTTCAGAAAACTAAACGAAAAACTATAGGTGACGCGTACCCTCTACCAAACATAAACGATATACTCGACCAGCTAGGAAACGCTAAATACTTCTCAACTTTTGATCTCGCTTCCGGTTTCCACCACATACCTATGAACCCAACTGACGCACACAAAACAACATTTTCCACCCCCCACGGCCATTATGAATTCAATAACATGCCATATGGACTTAACAACGCTCCAGCAACATTCCAACGATCAATGGACCAAGTTTTATCCGGTTTAGAAGGAAACATAGCATTCGTATATTTAGACGACATCGTTATATATGCACACTCTATAGAAGAACACGAAATTAAATTCAGAAAACTAGCTAATCGACTACAATCAGCAAATTTGAGTTTACAAGTAGCCAAATGCGAATTCCTAAGACAAGAAGTTGCTTATTTAAGCCATATCATTACAGAAAACGGTGTAAAACCAGACCCAAAGAAAATAACAGCAGTCAAAGCATACCCAGTTCCTAAAACAGTTAAACAGATTAAACAATTTGTCGGTCTAATCGGTTATTATAGACGCTTTATCGAAAACTTTTCAAAAATTTCAAGACTATTAAGTACACTATTGAAAAAAGACGTAAAATTCCTTTGGACATCTGAACACCAAATGGCTGTCGAAATCTTACGGGACTCGATATGTACATCTCCTATACTACAATATCCTAAGTTCGATCAACCATTCATTCTAACAACCGACGCATCTAAATATGCAATTGGCGCCGTACTCAGCCAAGGTGAAATAGGAGAAGACCTACCGATAGCTTATACCTCACACACACTAAACAAAGCAGAACTTAATTACTCCGTAATCGAAAAAGAATGACTAGCCATCGTATAATCAGTCCATCATTTCAGACCCTATCTATACGGACATAAATTCACACTCGTTACCGATCACAAACCTCTTCTCTGGGTCAGCAGCGTGAAAGATCCAACCTCGCGATTACTCAGATGGAGATTTAAACTCGAAGAATACGACTATAACGTTGTATACAAAAAAGGCCAAATCAATTGTAACGCAGATGCATTATCGCGCAATCCACCTGTAGAGACCGATAAACTTTTAGCAATAAACGCAAAACGTAACCGAAACTCTAGTTCAGATAGCATATCAAAACCAAGTGCAAAACAAAAGAAAGAAGCTCACCAATTCCCAACCCGCGCGCGACAAAGTACAGATGACTCACCAAACCCCGCTCCTACAAAGGAATGCCAAGACGACGTCGACTCAGATACTGAAAAAGACGAACCCAACCAAATTCCTATGGATTGTTTACCAACAATAAAAGAAACAATACACTTTCAAAATATACCTTTGACAAACTATTCATTAACCGACAGTTCTACAGACGACCAAATACCTACAAAAAAATTAATTCACCCAGACCCACTAGAAGAAGATATAGAGATCAATTCACTAACCGATACTGAAATGGACAGCCTCTCAGATAACTCGATGCAAGATCCATCCGCAGGCGACACAACAGACAGTTTTCCAATGCCAAAAAATCCTATCAATGTTTCAAAATCTGTTAGACCAATGACAATCGATTCACCTACTAACATGTCTGTCGACGATTTACCACTATCTAAAAGAATCGACGAAAAACGAAACGCTACATATACCGATATCTCTCCGGACAATCTACCCGTAAATAAAAAATCACGTAAACTCATAAACACTTCGGCACCAACTTCATTTGAAAATAATCGAGAACAAAATCACGATTCAAACCTTATCTCAAACCAGCTTAGCGATAATTCAGACTCAAGTGACACACATAAAAATAAAACAGGGTACAGCGAACGTAAAAGCGCGCAATCTCCAACACACGCATACAAATATAAACTACGACCAAGGAAGCCTAGCCCCCCTCACCACTACCTACTTCCTCATCGTCGGACGACGACCACGTGCCGTACTATAAACAAAAACTCCATACCCCCAGCGGATCAGGAACCCCAAGCTCTAGAACACCTTACTACAAACAAAAACTTCCTACCTCCAACGAGTCATGGACATCGAATTCCAAAGATCCCCCTTATGAAGGAATACTTCCGACTCCCAGTGGACAACAGATTCCTAAACCTAATTCCAAAAAACTAAACTCGACGCTATCAGAGGAGAACAAGTAACAATACCCAAAATTACCATTCCACCACAATACAATAGCCCTCCAACCACTAAATCAATCTATCATAAACCATCCTATAAACAATTTCGAGAACTCCTAAAAATTTTACCAGACCCGACAAATGAACTTATAATAGAAACAACTGAAGACCTATTTACACAAGACGACAATATAGCACATTGCATTCCAGCCGACTGTTTAATCGGACAAGGCATAGCACAAGAAATGATTGACCGGAACATTATAAATCGCGACGTGTTAAAATCAGAGAGCCCCCAAGTAGGTGATATCATAGTAACACCATACAATAATATCAGAGTATATAATCTTATCACCAAAGCTCAATTCGACGGCAAGCCAACGTATAAAACTATGTACGAAATTTTATGTAAACTCAGACGACAATTAGAATCAGAAAACGTACAGTCAATATCAATCCCAAAAATCGGTTGCGGACTAGACAAACTTAACTGGAAAACCGTTCGATCAATGATTTATTTCATTTTCCAAAATTCTAACATAAAAATAACTATTTGCGATTTCAAACCAATCCCAATAACCGTACAAAATCGGGAAGATAACACTACAAATTCAAACTCAAATAACGAGAGTCCCATGCAACTTGACTACTCAGACGTACCGAGAAACCTCGAAAACAACCATACGGACAATATCCCCGAAAATAATGTACACTCACTTAACGAAAACCAACAGTTACATAATATCGAAGAAACCAATTTAGACGAAGAACAACAAAATCCACCTCTAAATCTACTTCCTCAAAATCCGATACCAGAACAAAACTCACCATTTCAGAATCTTATATTACGAGAAAACCCACCTAAAAACCCGATTCCACATTTCAGTCACACAGACCCGACACCAATAGCAACCAATATAAAAGAAACAAATGACGATATTCTCATGAGAAAAGATAACTACGTACACTGCATGTCAGCCGAGTGCGTCATAAGAAAAGGAGTTGCTAAACAACTAATTGATATTGGAATTCTAGATACAAATTTTCTAAAATCTCAGAATGCAGAAATAAATAGCGTGATCATAACACCCAATAATAAAAAAATTATCTTCAGTTTGATAACACGAAAGAAATACTACGAAAAATCAACAACAGAAGGAATATATAACACACTACCCGGGTAACAATTTACATGGCCAGCCCACCAGCCACATTAATGCCATGTGGCATTAGCACGGCAATGCCGTCAGCCGGCCACATAGCAGGTCGATGTTCGATAACCATGCAGCGGCTATATGGTTTCAACATGGCCATTTCATATGGCGATAGTATGGCTAATTCAGCTGGGCTACCAATGTTGCGCCATCCTGGCAGCTACACGGCTAGTTCATGTAGCTTTTGACTATCTATCCAATGTACACTGGCTACCTAGCATTGACCTGGCCGCCACCTCGCAATGCCATATGGCTTTCATGTGGGCTGAGCTGGCACTGCCATGTCCTGAAGTTAACTGGCGACTACCTGGCCGCCACCTCGCGATGCCATACGGCTGATATGTAGGCCGAACTGGCGCTGCCTTGTCTTAAGGGAGGGGTATACCCGATTTGTTACCGACACCGCCTATATCTCTGAGATGGGGCTATCAATCGACTTGTCCTTGCGGCAGTCGATGTTTGACGAGTAATGGGTTCGAACTGGTACGTTTGATCGGATGAAATCGGATTTTTTTTATCGAAAAGCGTGGGCGTGCCATTTATTTTGACTTATATCACAGCCTACGCCTATATATATATATATATATATATGCCGCTGTTTTTGGATGGTTGTGTTCGGAATGCCATACAGAATCGGGCTCAGGAAGCCGATTTTGCATTTTTGATCCGTAGGCTTTGATATAAGTCGAAATAAATGGCACGCCCACGCTTTTCGATAGAAAAAAAAAAAAAAATCCGATTTCATCCGATCAAACGTACCAGTTCGAACCCATTACTCGTCAAACATCGACTGCCGCAAGGACAAGTCGATTGATAGCCCCGTTTCGGAGATATAGGCGGTGTCGGTAACAAATCGGGTATACCCCCCCCCCCCCCCCCCCCTTAACATTAACTGGCCACTACCTAGCCGCCACCTCGCGATACCACATGGCTTTATGCACAAGGCTAGTTCATGTAGCTTTCGACTATCTATCCAATGTACACTGGCTACCTAGCATTGACCTGGCCGTAACCTCGCAATGCCATATGGCTTTCATGCGGGCCAACCTGGCACTGCCGGGTCTTAACGTTAACTGGCGACTACCTGGCCGCCACCTCGCGATGCCATATGGCTTTTATGTGGGCCAACCTGGCACTGCCATGTCCTAAAGTAGCCTGACATCAACCTGGTCCGTACATTGTGTTACCACCTATTTAGTACCTCGCCATGCCGGTAGATGAACGGCCACACTCGCAAACAAAGTAACACTGGGTTCGCTACACCTACCCGTTGCTGGCTAGCGGTAATTATAACTAACTTGCGAGTCAAGCGACTCATACCGCCTACCCGGCAGTATGTATCGCAAGAGTCTTTTGTAATTAAGGCTGTGTGGTATGAATTCAAGTACTTTTTATTACTACTTTTTTTTTTTTTTTTTCGATGCATACTTTTTTTTCATATCGTAATCATTCACAAATCAGGTAAGCTAGTGCAACTTCATGGTTTCTTGATGGTTTCTTCATCGCATCTATATAGCAGCAAGTGATCTCCGCCATGTCGCTGCCAGGTCGAAACCACAAGTAAGCTATGCTGTCTAACCAGCTAGCTGCAATGAAGGAGCGACATAGTTTGGTTGTCGTTGCCAGGTACCAGCCAATATAAAACCGACTACGGCCCACATAAGCCGCCACATTTATCAATGGTTAGGTAGGCTGGCCACATAGCGGCCATATGGTTGCCATATCGGATTGTTACCTGGCAACTAGTTGGCATCCACATGGCAGCAAGGAAGTCCCGCCATGTCGCTGCTAGGTCGTAACCATAAGTGAGCTATGCTGTCTAACCAGCTAGCTGCCATGTAGGAGCGACATAGTTTGGTCGTCGTTGCCAGGTACTAGCCAGGTACTTGCCATGATGAAGCCCACATGGCGGCCTTATTGGCAGGTCAGTTGGCTATAAAGCGGCCGTATGGCTGCCACTTAAAATTGTTACCCGGGTAGTTATCCTTTGCGATATATTACAAGCAAAACGTATAAAATCTTTTTCAATTTCCAAATTACGAAGCGGATTTGACAAATTAAATTGGTTCGCAATAAAAAACATCCTTAGAAAAATCTTTAACTACACAGATATCACAGTTAACATATGCCTAAACGAGATCAATGTTCCTAAACCAGAACTCATTCAAGAAATAATTCGCGAAAATCACGAATCCGTAATAGCTGGCAATAAAGGTATCACAAAAACTTTTAAGCGAATCCGAGCAATATATTTCTGGCCAAGTATGAAAACCGATATAAAAAAATTCATAAAATCATGCGAAAGCTGTCAAAGACGAAAACTCGTTAGAAATAAAGTCAAACTCCCGATGGTAACAACAGACACACCGACAACCGCTTTCGAAAAAGTGTCTTTAGACATTGTCGGACCCTAACCGACCTCAAATTCACAAAATAAGTATTTGCTCACATTTCAAGATAATTTAACTAAATATTCAGACGCGATACCACTCAAAAATCAGACATCAACAACAATCGCTAAAGCATTCGCAGAAAATTTTATTCGCCGCTACGGAGCGCCTGAATAAATCTCAACAGATCAAGGCCCAAATTTTCTCAGTCCTATCATGAAACAATTAGCTAAAATCTTCCGAATTAAACAAATAAAAACCACAGCTTACCATCCTCAATCCAACGGTTCCCTCGAACGCAGCCATCAAGTCCTAATCGAATATTTAAAACATTATATCAACAATAAAAATAATTGGGACAAATGGATCCGATTCGCGATATTCTCATATAACACATCGGTACACGAAGGCACCGGTTACACGCCACACGAACTAATATTCGGAACACTCGCACGTCAATTATCAAACATACGTTCAGACAAACACATTTCCAACAAATACGAAGAATACTTACAAGAGATAATAACCCGTCTTAAAGAAACTAGACAAGATGCGATAAAAAATCTTAACAACGCGAAATCAAAATCAAAAATAAGATACGATAAACATATAAACGCACACACTTTTCAACCAGGTCAATATGTCTATTTAATAAATGAAACTAAAAAGAAATTAGACGATCACTATAAAGGTCCTACTAAAATAATCCGTATAATCAACGACATTAACGCGGAAATCGAAATTAACGACCACAGAACGAAAATCGTTCATATAAACAAAATTAAATTGTCAAAATAAAAACACCAAAATGAATCAAAAATTAAGAAAACTCTTTATTAAAATTTAACTTGAACATCTCAAACATCTACGACAAACCCAAAAACTTATCGTTCATCCCAACATCAATACTAAACAAATCCCCATTCTTAAATTCCGAAGACCTAACCTCACACGGACTAACCCTAGACGACATTATCAAAAGAACAGACGAAATAACACAAAACCAAAGAGCCACAGACAATGACAACCGTATCGAAAACATACTTTATTACATTTCCTCCCTATTCGGATCAGTATCGCTGGTCTATATAGAACAAAAATTCGCAACAGCAGAAAGAATACTTAAAATAGTTAGAAGATTCAGAAGCCCTAACCCTACCGAATAAAATAATCCTCCAACAATCACATGTGTATCAACCGCACCAACCACACCAATTACACCGACTACACCAATCACACCAAGTACACTGAACATAGAAGCCGCTCAGACAGCTCAAACATCTATCTATACCTCATGAAAATGTAATATTGTAATTCAATAAAAACTTCATATATATCATCTATTATACCTACAATGCTTATAATACATGTACTTAACCATTATTCAAATATTTGATCATATACCTACCTCACCATTGTAATAAGGATATTCAACATATCACATATCCACTAACTCAGTATAAGACATTTATAACTAACCGATCTCATTGCGAATAAGTATTCCACTATATTCTAATTTTAACTTAAATCATACACCTTGACACATTTACTAACGTGAATACACACCCAAATATGTTTACTAACGTAAACATATACACCCAGGTATATCCACTGGCGCGAATATACGCGTAGATGAATCTACTATCGTAGATCCATGCACATAGATACATTCACTACCGTGAATTTATACCTCATATATTTACTATCGTGAATGTACAACCCTATACCTAAAATATATTATATACATTTCCACTTTTACAAAAAAAAATTTCCTCCTGCTTCACAGGAGCAATATTTTTTTCCCCCCGGGGATGGGCGTGTTACGTATTCCAAACCTACTCTATATCTACCCGATACTCTTCTTTATACCCTCACTATCAATACCGAAGACTGCTTGCATCCAGTCTCACTATCTCTAATCAGAAAGAGCTCCCATCCTTACATTCGCAGAACTTCATCCCTACCTATACGCACCTCCATAAGCACGCTCACGCCCGAGAGAACAATGGAACAAAGAATGATCTCATCAATTAGCTCATCAAGCAGATCATCAGTAGCTTCCACTAGCACTTGCACCAAAATCGTCAAAGAGAGCACTCACTCCTAACTAGCTCTCGATATTATAAAACGCTAACTCATAATCACTCATCACTTATACTCAATAACGTGTAAACACTCGTACAGATAGTTCTATCATCTCTGTAATCACTAGTAATAAACGATTATTCTGTTATTATATATAAATTCACATCAATCTCCTATTACCTAAAATCCGGTTACCTTAAGGTGTGAAACGAGGGACGAACTCAACGATAGCTCTATCTTATTCATAAGAACAACGATCTCTATTCATTACATTAGTAGCAGCTTCATCTCTATTCATTACAATGCCAAGTACAGCCAGCGCCGGATTTACCTATAGGCCCGAGAGGCCCGGGCCTAGAGCGGCATTATCCAGGGGCGGCAAAAATTTGGTTTGACAATCCAAATCATATGCAACTTGTATGATGAAATTATTATTTTTTTTTTGTACAAATGAAGAAGTCCTAATGTTAGAAAAATGTGCCTATGAAAAGATATAAATCCTCATCTATGAAATATGTAACAGAATTATTATTATTATTATTATATGTTCAATATGTTTCGAATACTTTTTAATTTCAACCAGAAGCATTGAAAAGTCAATAAATTCAAAAATACTCGAAAATATTCGAATGTTGCTGAGAAAATACGGTAAAAATAAATTTTGAAAAAAACTTCAAAACTTGTGAAATTTTTTTTTTTCACTAATGTAAGAATGTGTCCATTCAGAAAGGTCAGAACAGTTGTAGGATCAACAATATTTGATGAGGTAATGAAAGAAGTAAGCGAAAAACAAATTGAAATCTGAAAAGGGCAAAAATCCCATGTTAATCAAATAGGACAAGTATCGTCCTACAGGCAGGGGTTAATAGCACTTAAAAAAAAAATAGCATAATTGTTTTTGGGCTATGAACTAATAATTTGGCCCATACCCAAGTAGAAAAAGTCAATTCGGGAAATAACGGACACTCTAATATGCAGCTATATCGGAAGATCTTGAACGAAGCGACTGTTTATAAGCATGTGTAATACAAATTATTGAATATTGATCTATCCTGATTAACAAAATCTCATTAGTGAACAGATGACTAGGTAGGGGGGCGGCAAATAAGTTCTGGACTACAGGCGGCTCCAAGTTAAATCCGGCGCTGAGTACAGCAAGCCGAGCTGGAAGCCGAGCTGGAAACCCAACTGGAAGCGGAACGGGTAGAAATATTATACGATGTTGCAGATAAATGTCCCAAGCACAGAGCCGAGTTAGAAGAAGAATGGGAGGAGAGATTGAAGGCACGAAGATGCCAGAAAACAATTCCCAAAGTTCTGCCTCATATTACGGACGCTATTCACGAATGGTTTGAAAAAACGGCTCATTCATCAATGACGCAGGATAGAAACAGGCCAGAGGTAAAATTTTCGATTTCTTGGCAAAAAATACCGATTCTAATATTCTGTTATCTTATTCTATTTCGTCAGGTCTATCGAACTTGGTGAAACTATTAGACATATTGAGGGAATCCCATTCGTCGAAGCTTTTAGACAATTTCAGGTCGATTTTTATAAGAAAAGTTGAAAAGCAGAGGACCTGGACTACGAGAACTACGAAGCGGAGGACAAAAATACCTGAACTACGAGACCGTAAACCTGGACGACTAATTACTGTTCGACAAACTGAAATGACTTGAAAATTATCAAAAATCAGTTCTACTCTTTGTAAATAAATAAATACTTTAATGATGATACAATTATAATATGTGTTCATGTTTATTCTGTAAACAATTGAAAAATCTGTAAATAAATAGATAATATCATACAGTTATAATATATATTAATATCAATTTCATTTTTAATGATTAGGAGATAGGTATCATTTATTAATTATCAATTACTAATTATTTTAATACGTTATAATTAACATAATTAATCATCTAATTAGCATAATTAATTTTCATTATGTTACGTAGTTTATACATTTTTTTGCATTAGACATATAGCATATAACTTTATAATTTTTTTTTATTTCATAAGATGACACATAATAAAACATTTTTTTTATAATTTTTTATTTTTATCTTATAACATAACACATACCATACAATATAAACACACAATATAATTTTTTATTTATAACATAACACAATATAAACACCACACATAACACAACATAAATATACATGATAAAATTAAATTAAACGGAAGCACCGCCGCCCCCGCGATCATTGCCGCGACCCCGGCCCCGACCACGGCGCCAACCCTGGTACGGGTTGGCAATCTGGAACATCAGATTTACGACGTTCGATTGGCGGTAATGGGCCCTCCGGGCCCAATACCGCCAACCCGCCCGCTGGTGCCGGCGTGGTCCTTGCGCTGAAAAAAAAGATTATAAGTCAAACAGATACGAATTGAAACTGATTTAATGTAAATAACAATATGCAACGTTTGTGTCCGTACCATCCTCTGCAGGCGGTTGCTGCTGCTGTTGCGGTTGTCGGTGTTGCTGCTGGGGTTGCTGCTGCTGTTGGGGTTGCTGCTGCTGCTGGGGTTGTTGCTGCGGCTAGGGTTGTTGCTTCTGCTGGAGTTGTTGCTGCTGCTCGGGTTGTTGCTGCTGCTGGGGTTGTTGCTCCTCCCCTCCCATTTCAAAATTTTGTATATCAGACAACTGAGAAATAATTACTGCGATGAAGTTCAGAAGATATTGATATTAAACATAGTTAATAATTATCAATACTTACACTATCGGACAAACCGGACATTCTCCCTTGAGAGCTGCTATATGAATAAAACAAATCTTATTTGTTTGTTACGTGGCTACGCGGAACAAAACGTGAAAGGAAAAATTAACGTTTGAAAAATGAGCTTTCACTTGATCGATCGCACTGATGTCAGTGATCGGCCGATAAATAACTGTCATATAACTCTATCAGGATAACCTATAGATGGCGGAATGCATGCCACTTTGCAATAGGTAACTCGACGCGTTATTTCATTTGTATTCATATACGTATCGAAAATATATAGTGGATTAGGCTTATTGAAGAAACCAAATATATAAATACAAACGTTTACCTTAATGAAACAGTTACATTTACAATAATAATAGAACTTTCAAATATATTATTAATTCAAAATTCAATTTGAAAGTACAAATTTGAAAATTTATAATCACAATTAATTCCGACTCAACAAACCCAAATAAAAAAAGTTACATCTGTATTGAACATTTGACCTTCTTCCATAAAAGTTATAAACTAAATTGTATATAGTGTATGCGTTAATAGACTAATAATATGAAGTGGATTAGGCCTAAAGGGCCTGAACACCACCATTGAAAAACATGAAATGCGGGACTTCAAAAAAATATCCGGTTTGGAGTCCCAATAGAACACAGGAATTTTTATGTTAAGGATGTTAAGGATCGAACCTAAAAGAACAAAACGTGAGCGCAAAAATTCGATATTTGACGAATTTTCGTCATTACAAAAAAAAATATAGTTACGGTTTCTGTTTTGAGGTTCTTCATTTACTTTCGTATCCTATAATAAATAAATTTACGTGGATAAATTTCAAAAACTTAATATTATAGGCTTATTGAACAATTAGGTGATTTGAATAATGGAACCAGTCGAACAGGGTATGTAATATCAATATGTATTTGATTACTGAACCAAACGACGATACAGCGTGATGTCCCTAAAAATTGGCTGAATTATCATAATAGGCAGACTAACAGACGAAGAAATAGGCGGACCTTATGCGGAATTGGTAGAAGCGGTAGCAGAGCTGGAAACAGAGCTGGAAGGGGGATTCATCGTATTGGCACCAGTTGCGCGGAGTATGTAATATTAATATGTATTTGATTACTGAATCAACCGACAGGAAACCGTGACATAATGTGAATTAACTAAAAATTGATTAAATTATCATAATAGACGGACTAACAGACGAAGAATTGGGCACAATATATGTGGGATTAGTAGAAGCGTTAGCAATGCTGGAACCAGAGCTGGAACGGCGCGGATTAATCGCATAACTACCAGTGGAGCAGAGTATGTAATATTGATATGTATTTGATTACGTAATAGCGTGATTAATGAATTAATTAAAGCGTGATATCACTAAAGATTAGTTGAATTATTATAATAGACGATTTAACAGATTCGGAAATCGATGAAATATTGGAACACGATGCATACATGGAACACATGGAACAGATACAAGCTGTTAGAGAACAAGAGCTGTTAGCCGAGTTCGAAGCCCAACGTGACGCGGAACGGGCAGAAATATTACATGATTTTGAAGAAGAAGACTGGCAAGAAAGAGAGGCACGAAGACGCGTCGACGAAAAAGAAATAATAGAGTCCGAGGATAATCGAAAATCTTAGTAATATAAAATAGAAATTGAATATATGTATATAGATACGTAATAAATAAATTAGTCGGAGACGGTCGGTAGAATGTTGAACGATTTCTTTTTCATAACATCTGCTCTGAAACTTCAGCTTTCAGTGCCTGTTTAGCGAGTCGAAACAAGCTAATTTCATGCGAATGCCGTGAAAAGCTGTGACGTACGCTGTAATCGCGACTTCAATGTTTTAGCGGTCTGAAAGCTGCGTTGCTTTCGTCCCACAGGGAAGAAAGCAACTGCTTTCATCCCTGTGGGCAGAAAGCAACTGCTTTCGTCCCTCATTTCAGACCTGAAGTTTCTTGCAGATATTATGAAAAACATAGTGTGTGACACGGGATGAAACATGAATGCAGGCACGGGTGATGTCAGCCCTCGCCTTCGGCTTCGGGCTGACAACTTCACCCTGGCCTGCATTCACACTGTTTCATCCCTTGTTACACAATATACTATTATTGTAACGTTTCGGCTGGCGACGGCCGGCCATCCTCAAACTGTGAAATAATAAGTCTGTTTTAGGAAAATGTGATTGAATTCTTATATCTAGTGAACATGAGACTCTCTTGTAAGGAGTCTCCTTACATTAGACTATTAACATACCATGTTCACTAGATATAAGAATTCAATCACATTGTACTTCTCACTTCACTTCACTCTCTTGTAAGGAGTCTCCTTACATTAGACTATTAACACACTATGTTCACTAGATATAAGAATTCAATCACATTTTCCTAAAACAGACTCATTATTTCACAGTCTGAGGATGGCCGGCCGTCGCCAGCCGAAACGTTACAATAAAAGAAATTGTTCAACATTCTACTGACCGTCTCCGACTAATTTATTTATTAAAAACCACGGTCACGAATCACCATTAAAATATATAGATACGAATCATTCATTCCAAAGATTTTGCTAGATACAGGAGTATTATCATCTTTACCATTTGTTCCGTATCTCGTATGAATATGTGAATATCTTTTTATGAATAAATTACTTTTTATTCACAGAAAGATATAGCAAAACCTTGCTGCTTTGCGCCATAGTATATAAAGCAGAGGACTGACGACCAAAACCATGCTGCTTTGCGCATGCATATATGGCCGCTTTGCGCCTTAATATGCTTTGCGCTTTAATATACAGGGTGTCCCATTTGAAATTTCGCATCAGAATATCTCTGAAATGAGGATTGCTATCGAAAAACGGTTCAGATAAGAATATCATAGTTTCGAGGGGGACACATGATGATGATATCAGTTTGGTTGTGGGTAGTACTGCATGTGAGAAATGAGCCCGAACGTAGTTTTCTTAAATGGCGACCGATTTTTTACCCGGTACAAATGTTGTACCTCTCGGTAAGAGGAATTCAGCCGTACGTGACAAAAGTGCCCATCGTTCACGGATCGTGAGTTATGACTATTCGAAACTCGGAAATTTGTCATTGCTAGGTGTAGTTTTTCAATCGTCACGGTATATCATTGAAGGACAGAACGTATGTTTTTTTGTATTTTTCAGATTGTTTATCAACAATCTCTATGTTTCTGAACAAATTTCTCCGAGTTGTTTCGACTCCACTTTAAATATATTTAATTATTACTAATTATTATTGTAGAACTAGTTCGTTTTCGTAGAAAAACATTGACGTTTGTACTGTTTGTACTGTTACATTCGCCATTATAATTGGTTCACGAAACGACCACCAGGTCTCGCATTGCAATTTTAAACTGCCAATACAATAGAATATAAAATACGAAATCAAAAACGATTGAAAATAGAATAAGGAATGAATGATTTACAAACGAAAACTTAGAAGTGATCGCATATAAAAACTGCGATATAAAGTACAAAAAAATATATAGGAATTAAAAAAAATTTAAGTCTATGATATTAGAAACATTTTATGGACAAGTAATAATTTGGCAAGGGGCATAGGGGCGTCACTCAGGATTTTGAGGTTCGCGGGAGTCTGTGCGTGCAGGAAAAAGTGAAAGTCTGAAAAAAGAATTAAAAGCACAAGGAGAACATTTGATCAAGGATACCGATACAGTTATTTTTTTTTTTTTTTTAGCATAAAATTTCTAATAACAGCTTGAATGACGGATAGTTTACCGTTTTGTTGTACATCACCAATAATTTCTATTCGTTGGCCAGCCGATATTGGACTTAGTTTAATGACGTTCGATAAAACAATTTCAATTTCGAATTCCCCATCAGTTATAGTACCAATAAATTCGTCGGTTCGCAATTTTGACGGTTGAACAAATTCATCTTTGACGTAGCCTTTAATTTCTCTAGTTAGAGTGAAGTTATTGTACAAGTTACAAGTTTTCAAACGAAGTGATTGACTTACTTATAATTCCAGTTTTGTGGGGGATGTCAGGAAAATGACAGATGTTAATTTGGTCGGGATTTTGTAATACATCAAATACTCCAAAGCTTTTTATTTTCGAGAATGGTTTTAATAATAATCCGAAATTGACGTTGCCGGGGTTATACGATGAGGCGAGTTTGGCGGTCACATTTTGAAGAAGTTAGATCTAAAAACAACACATATACAGTATACATAGAAAAAAGTGTCTACCTTAAGAACGTTGAAAAAAAATAAAAACATGATTTACCTCATTATGTTTAATTTCATTTGATAACTGAGGCGCCTGATCGCCCCATTCAAGACAAGAAACTCGAATACCGTCATTATTATTAAGCACAAGCTTAAACAAGTCCAATTCTGAGTTTTCTGACGACCTTTTCCGCTTAATTTTGCTACATTGAATAGTATCAACGTATCCTATGATAGCTCTACAAAAATGCACAGTTAAATAGGATTTTACGTTAATATAATAGTAATATTATTAAGGTTATTGCTTACACAAATTTATCTCTAATTTGAATATTGTTAATATATTCCGTAGTGGAAAACGGCAAAATGTCATCTTCAGTCCTAGGTTTTTTGGATTTTGGTTCATTTCAACGACTTGAAGATGAATTTGGACGACGAGGCATTGCGGAATATTGAATTTAAAAAGATGAAATTTGAAATCGAAATACGAAGGTGAAAAAATCAAAAATAGTATAACATAATACAAAAAGTCACATAAATTTAATCCGATGTAGGTGGAAGAACTGAAATATTAGAAACTTTACTTCTACTGTTCGTATTTTGATTTTTTGTTTCGACCAAACCGAACATAGTTACTAATTGCTAATGGGTCACAGTTTGCAACTATTATAAATATTGCCCGTAATTCCCTGCGATGCTAACACGACGACGCCGACTCTTTATAGTATGAAGTATGAAGTATAAAGTCTAAAGCATAGAATATAAAGTCTGAATTCTTAGTACCTAATAGCCAATGTGAAGAGAATATGTAATCGGGAGTCACAAACCAAACACTGGATTTTATAAGAAATTTGGTCATTTTTCGAACATACAATCCGCGGATTATTTGGGTCTTAAAACAACTAATAAAATATGGGGGGTTGGCGCGCGAAGCGCACAGGGGGGCACAGCCCCCCTAGTATATACAGCGTGATTCCCAAGTCGCGGAAAATATTTCACATGCAGATTCCTTGTCGAAATCTCAGAATAAAGTTCCTTATCGAAAACTTCCAGGGCCCGGTCGTTGCTAAGTTATAGAAGGTTTAGTCTAACCAATATTACGGCCGTGAAGTGACGTGCTCAGTCTCGTAGCAATTCTGTCAAACTGATAGTGCCCGCGTCGTATGAACTTTGCCCGAAATTTCGGTTTTTACATTTCGTAATTTTTAGTCTTTATGTCGCCCGGTCGGTCAATCTCGTGCCCTACGTCGTTGGCCCCGTAGTTGATGTTGTCCAGGTGGTCAAACTGGTGATTGACATTCCCCAGGTCTTTTGCTTCGTAGCGTTCGTTATCCAGGTCGGCAGGCTCGTGATTTCCGTACTCCAGGACTTTTGCCCCGTAGTTGACGTTATCCAGGTGACTTGAAGAAGGAAACTCGTGGGTGTGACAGTCACATTTTTTCTTTATAAATGAATTTTATTTTGCGACGTTTCGGCTGTTCATGGCCAGCCATTTTCAAGCCAAAAGCGGACTTCGTGTGCACCTGAGGTGTTATCTTATCTGAAGTCTTCACCGCTTAACGTTGCACTAATAACACCTCAGGTGCACACGAAGTCCCCTTTTGGCTTGAAAATGGCTGGCCATGAACAGCCGAAACGTCGCAAAATAAAATTCATTTATAAAGAAAAAATGTAACTGTTACACCCACGAGTTTCCTTCTTCAAGTTATCTCAAACAGTCAAGAATCTCACACGTTATCCAGGTGGTCAAACTGATGATTTACATTCCTCAGGTCTTTCGCTCCGTAGTTTTCACTTTCGTTGTCATCGGGTTGTTCATTTTCATGCTCCAGGACCTTCGCCCCGTAGTTTACGTTGTCCAGGTGGTCGAACTGATGACTCACGTTACTCAGGTCATACGCTTCGTAGTTTTTACTCTTTGTTGTCATCGGGTTGTTGATTTCCATCCTCCAAGACTTTCGCCCCATAGTTTACGATGTCCAGGTGGTCAAACTGATGACTTACATTCCCCAGGTCGTCCGCTTCGAGGTCCGAACTAGGGCACGAGAATGACCGACCGGGCGACATAAAGACTAAAAATTACGAAATGTAAAAACCGAAATTTCGGGCAAAGTTCATACGACGCGGGCACTATCAGTTTGACGGAATTGCTATGAGACTGAGCACGTCACTTTACGGCCGTATTATTGGTTAGACTTTACCTTCTATAACTCAGCAACGACCGGGCCCTAGAAGTTTTTGAGAAGGAACTTTATTCTTAGATTTCGACAAGGAATCTGCATGTGAAATCTTTTCCGCGACTTGGGAATCACGCTGTATATATATATATCTTCCTGTATTATAAAGATATCTCGCCGCCGCCGCTGCCGTGTCAGTATTCCAGGGACTTTTGGGTAATATCCCACCTAATCCAACCTAACCTAACCTAACCCAACCTCACCTAATAAAACCCGACATAGTTAGTTGAGGTTAGGTTAGGTTATTATATGATTCCCTGCGTTACTGGCACGACAGACGCGGAGAAGGTCAGGAATACCCTTGAGCCCTTGAATCGAGTCATGTGAATCCCTCCCCCAATAACACTCTCCTTCCCCTGCCCCTGACCCTTCCCTCAACCATGGCAACCTAACCTCATCTAACTTCATCTCACCGAAATGGTTGCCACGGTAACTAAAATGGTTGTTATGGTAATCAAAACGGTTGCCATGCGAACCGAAATGGTTGCCATGCTAACTACAATGGTTGCCGTGGTAACCAAAATGGTTGCCATGGTAATCAAAATGGTTGCCATGGTAACCAAAATGATTGCTATGGTAAACAAAATGGTTGCCATGGTAAACAAAATGGTTGCACACCCGTCGCACCTCCCGTTACTGTC
Source organism: Tenthredo livida (assembly GCA_963992785.1). Classification (NCBI taxonomy): domain Eukaryota; kingdom Metazoa; phylum Arthropoda; class Insecta; order Hymenoptera; family Tenthredinidae; genus Tenthredo; species Tenthredo livida. The sequence continues at coordinate 12,753,749 of OZ023068.1, read as the reverse complement.
ATTGTACGGTATGTTATTTCTGTTCGATACTTGTTTCACGTGATTTGAGTTCTGGTGAACGAACCGTTCATGCCACACTGATAAGTCGTCCTTGGCATGACCCACTACCGCGCACTCACTTTCCCTGAAACTCATGGTGTACAGCTTTTGATTTCTGTACCCCACACCTGTCACTTTACCGTCTTTCACAATGCTGCATCTTTCGATGCTGAACATCACCTGATAACCTCGGTCGGTTACGCTTCGCACTGAAAACAAGTTTACTGACATCTTAGGAACATACAACACATTATTTAGAGTTGTGTCTAACCACTTAGCTCCATCATAAACTTTTACTTTAACCGTTCCACAACCGATTGCATCAAGCTCAGTTCCATCACCTATTATCACTTTTTCAAAGTTCTTCAATTCTGAATAGGTTGCAAACATTGTTTTTAGGTGACACATGTGCTCACTCGCTCCTTTATCTACTAGCCAACTATTGTCTCTCTTCAATTCCGCTATTTATGCGTTAGCGTCTTCACTGGTAGACTGACCCTGAGAATTGTTTTTCTCCTTAAGCTTTTGTTTATGTATTCGGAACCTACACTTGCTAATATGATGTCCGGGCTTCCTACAATAGGCACATGGCCCTTTCGTTGACTTACAGTCGCGCTTGAACTGTCCTTCTTTGCCACAGCCGTAACACTTCACTGAATTTGGCGAACTATCACTTGACAACGCTACCGACGTTTCCGTCTTTACCAGTATGTTCTTCTCCGTCGCCCGTTCTTCTTCAATTAAGAGCCTTGCCGTCAACTCATCGATACTTTGTGACTCCACTGGTACCGACTCCCAAGCTGCGACAAAATAACTATATTTCTCCGGTTACGAAGTAAGCACCTTCGTCATTACCATCTGGTCGGAGATCGTTCCTCCCAGTTGGACTATCTTTGCCCGTATTTCTTCAAGCCTTGAAAAGAAAATTGATATTTCATCACCTTCACACTTCAGCGAAAAGAACCGTTGTTGCTGTAGATGTAAACTTGTCGACGACTTCCTCTCATTTATGGATAAAAGTTTGTTCCACATTTCCGCAGCTGAGCTAGTGCTAATTACGTGCACCATAGCCTTTTCATGTAGGTGCGTCACCAGGATTCCCTGGGCTTTGCCGTCCTTAGTGATCCAGTCGGCATATCCATCCGCACCTAGTGCCGGTTTTGGCACGCTACCCTCAACCCGACCAAACAGCCCCATGGCCTGTAATATAACTGTTATCTGGAATTTCCAAATACTCCAATTGTTGCTTCCTTCGAGTTTTACCCCCGTGTTGACGTACACCTTCTCCATAGCTTCCTCTTGGAGTAGTTTCTATCGGTACAAACAACTTCCCTTACACTTCACTGCCCGGCGTTTTCGCACCGTAACCTAGCTTCAAAGTAGAATCCGCGAATATCTTTACAATCTGCAATGACTGCATCTATAGCAAAAAGGTAGTTAGCCACAACTAGGGACTTACAAAGCTAGAAAGTCCCTGCAGGCTTGTCTAACTATTTCCCAGCTTTATTGCATATATTTCAACAAATATCGTGAAAATTCTCGACTGTTGAGTCCGAACGTTGCACGTGAAATCGCACACAGTTGTAGGGCTCGTTTATGTTTTGAAGCGTCAGCGGGTACTGGATCTCCACCGGGGCGACCTCCCACTTTTCGACAAGGTAGATCTGTCGCGGTAGCTGGGTGGTGTATCGAGCCGTCGTGTTGTTGGGAAAAAATTTCATTGAGCTGTTGCTGGGCAGCCTAATGTCAAACTGATCCTTCATGCTCGTTTTCGCACGCTGCTTGCAGCGATCCAAGAGTTAAACTTTTCCGGATAACCGCGCCAGCTGACAAACAGCTTCGTACTGGCACCCTTTCCCCGCGTCCGTATTATTTTATCCACAGTCATAGCATCGTCCTTGAACACACGCTGCAACTCAGCCTCGTAAAACAGTCCGTCTATTTCCTCGCCCTCCAAATCCTGCAGCAGGTAGACGATCGGCGCGCGGTGCAGAACGCCTAGAATTTCAAACACCTCCTCGGTCCAGTTAGCCTCGTAGCCCTTCTTGAAGGCACCCTTTGCCTTGCTGATGCGAACCCGTTCCCCCACCCGAAACCGTGGCTTCCCACCGGATCGCGACGGGCCACCGCGTGCCTTTTCCATGTTGAAACGCGCTGCTGCCGCATTTTCCAGCGTCACCATCGACGGAGCCATTTTAATGGTCGAGTGCGTGGTTGTGTTGTACACATCTACAAGCTGTTGCAGTATATCCAGGTAGCGATGGGTATTTTTGTGGGTGAAGTAACGTCACATTCTCTCCTTGAGGGTACGATTGAAGCGCTCTACAACGGCTGCTTTCATATCGGGGTTTCGTGTGACTCTGTACTGCACCCCGCTCGGGGAAATTTCCTACGTATGGACTTGTGCAGCGTGTACGCGTCCTGGGAGGCCAGCCATTCGAGCGCCGTGGCGCGCGGTATTGTTTTCCTCCTTCCCTTTTTTCTACTCACGGATCGCGTAAAGTTCCTGGCACCCGCGTAACCCGCCTCGTTGGCCGGATCGTAGTACAGCCGTTCGAGGATCTTCATTTCAACCTCAGTCTCAGCCACGCTCCGTTTCCGGTTGGCCTGGGTCGTTGTTGTTTGTTCTTGGGTGTGGTGAATACAGAATGCAAATCCGAATCCTCCTCCGCCTCCTCCTTCTCCTCACCCGGCCGTTCGTATCAATGTCACTGTCCACAGCCTGGTCCTCGTTTATACTAGGGCTGTGCGAATAGTGCTCGAATCGAATCGAATCGAATAGTCCTATTCGATTAGAAAATCGAATCGAATATTCGAGATTTCGAATAGTTCGAATCTTCGAATAGTTCGAGTTTTCGAATCTTCGAATAGTTCGAGTTTTCGAATAATTCGAATAGTTCGAATAATTCGATTTTTTTTTAATTATTCAATAATTCGGATCTTACGATGATTCCACACGCTTGAACAGATGTATACGTGTACTGTTTAGAACAAAGAACACATCCACACTCTATCAATAATCTACTACGAACTCATATGTGAAAGATAAAAATCACTGCGTCTAAGTTTTAAATTTTCAAAAATCTAACGCTTTTTTCTCTAAATTGTTTTTGCACACAAATTTTCGAATTCCTATCCCGATTCATGATGGAGCTGATCCACTTTGTAGAAAATGAAAATACGACTTTGTTCAAGTTCGAATCTGAGTAATTTTTGGTTACACGGGCTACAAATTGTAACAAAAAAAATAACTTTTGTGTTTCAATTTCATTTGTTCTTGAGCAGCTGTTCCGTCGTATATTTTTCGATTCTCAATTTTCTTCAGAATCTTGGTTATTTGTATGCAACCGCGGGACGTAACTTCATATACGCGAAAGGAAGGTCAGTAAGGAAGATTTTTCCTGTCACCACGCCCCGCAAACTAGGAGGTATCGAACCTCCTTAGTCTTCTTGCTTATTTCCTAAATGACTGACAGTTTTTTATTTTAACGAACATGATTTTCGGTCGGTAAAGCAGCAGAGCAGACACAACGTCGTGAGACTGCAATCGTGCAGTCGAGCGCTGACTGTTTTACTGACCGCAACTGGAGGTGAAATTTCCCACGGTTGGCTACCTTCACACCGTAAGTTTTTGAAACAACTGCAACGCGTTGTTTGATTGTTTGTGAGAATCAATTCTTGTGAAAACCTTATTGTGGATACGCGTAGTGTATAACATTGGCAATTTTAATAATGCCGAATAGTGAACCATGGACTTCGGCACAAAGAACTGAATCCGAAAATTTTGATGCGGCTGAAAGTGAAGACGAGGAGACAAACACTGAAAATTCGGGTAGTTCAGTGCCAAATAACAATTCTACTCGAAGCACTGCGTGGGATTACTACAAATTGTGCACCATTAATTATCGAAAGGCCATTTGTAACCAGTGTTTGACGATTTTACAATTACCAACAGGTAAAGATAACTTTTCACGTCATCATAACGGTTTTTTGTAATTCAGAACTACAAATTTGCCTGAGAGATATTCACGTTCTTATTTTACACAGCGTTATTTGACACGGGTTAAGATTCTACGTGACGTCAATGTCACTTGATATGTGCGGACCAAATGCAACCTGGTTTACAATCAGATTATCTCTTTTCTCTTCATCTCTTTATATTGTAACGTTTTAAGATAAACGTTGAGTTAATAAGTTATTATGTAGGTTCTCCAAGAGAAATAAAGTGAATCGTAGAGAAATTATATATGTTTTGCAATGAGATTATGTATTCAGAAAATACAGGTCTGCTTCAGTGGCAAGCTAAAGACAGACTGATTTGTTTTACAATAATCGTTGTTGACGCAGCAACCGAGTTTCTTATATTTTAAAGGATGTCATTTATCATATAGGCTACTAGATGGTGTTTTATAAATTGAATAGAATATGGGTGATTTTACCCAATGTAACACTACCCCCCCCCCCCCCCCCCCCCCTAGTAAAAGAGTCGTCCCGACTCTCGAGGTGAGTTTCAAAGTGTTCTATTTGGGAGAATTGGAGCTGTGGCTCAAGAAGTTAAAAGTTTCCCCAAATACTATCCGGCATTCGCCCTCTGCCTCAAGGTAAACCACAGAAAACCTTGAGGAGATAGTGAGTCTAATCAACCAAAAGTGTATAATTTGATAAGTGTGAAATATTCTTCGGATCTTAAATGGAGGATCAGGAATCAGGAACCAGGAACCAGGAACACGAAGAAGAATTCCTTAGTTACCGCGTAGAGAATCCTGCGTATTGGAAGTGGTTGGAGGGGTAAAGGACCAGGATAGAAGAACTCAAGGATTCCCAAGAAGTCCAAAAGGGGTCCAACTCCATACCTCTTCGAAATAAATCAAAAACGACCTAGACAGGAGGACAAATATTATTCTCACGAAATATTAGGTCATAAATTAGAGTTCTTCAAAACTCTTTGAAATTCTAAATTTCATTCAAAATCTCCTTCGAATTATAATAATAAATTAATTCTTTTGGATATATACCGAATAGTTTCGAGATTATTAAATTAATAAATTAAATAATATATATATAAAATATATTGAATAAATATAAAGAATATAAATTGGAGCAGCCTTATCTGGGAGTAAGTGGGAAACGGGATTGATAAGTCAGGATGGGATGGGTTAGGCTTCTTTCGTGTCGTCTCAGAATTATTTTCATCATTTTAATAGAAAATCCTACTCTCAGAATATCGGGAGCTGAAAAACTTAGGTTATTATTTGTTTACTACAATATAACCTATAACTCAAGTTTTCCGCTCGGATCCCTTTCATCTATACTCCATTATTAATTGATCATATTACAGCGACGCCTAGTGAGATTTTTGCGAAACATTTTCGGCGGAAATCGATATTGAAATAAAAGAAGATCTTTCAAACGACATATATCGAATATTTTAATAAAATTATTTCTAGACCAATAAGAAAATTTGTTCAAACAAATGAAGAAATAAACAATCGCTATGAAGAATAAGCATAAAGGTAGCGTCCTTCGTAGTCATGGCTGAACTTCACGAAGACGTGTTGTGAAAAATAAAAATCGTTTACCAGCTAGATTGGGAAAACGTAGAGAACATGGACATATGGAATATCTGGTTCTCTCGAGAGTGGAATAAAGTAAAATGCTTTAGGGGAAAGTGTGTGCTTTTAAAAAAACGTCCTCAGTTTAGATGTCTGAATTGCGCCTTTTATTAGTAAGTGTGATATTTGGAAATTATTAATGGCGTCAAGGAAATTGCTGAACTTATAAGTGATGAAATTACATAATAAGTGATTTGTTTTTAGCACTCGTGAAGCTATATATCCGGATATCGTGAGGATCCACCTACCCCGCGTGGGTAAGCCACATATGCGGGATTCGCTCCTCGAATGCGATGGGTGTGGCGTCTCTCTCATATTCGAGAAACCTAAAGAGACATGTCGGGGGTGTAGGGATCTCAAGAACCTTATTAAACATGTAGTCGAGGAACGCATCTTCAATAATCCTCAATTTACTTGAAAAATATTTAATTATATATTTAATAAAAAATATTCTATTTTATTTATCTTTTCCTATCTTTTTCCTGTTAATCTGAGTTTATTAATCAATTTTCTCGCCATAATTGTCCCTCTTGCTTGATTTGATCTAAACAATTTCGCGCTCAGTGAAGCCATCTTTAATTCGTCCGAGTCGTTCCGAGTTTAACCGAGTCGTTCCGAACTATTCTCCGTCGTTCTGAGCTCCCTCTGAATCTAAACTAAAAATCGTAAGGTTTCATAACCTCACAAAAATTCATATATACGTCATCTGCGGAAACTTCGGCGTCTAAGATCAAGACTGGTGCTGGAAAAGTCGCGAATTTCTTTCTAACCAACCAATCTTCGTGAACTTCGTGAAGAACTTTCAAATAACCTAAGGGAATACCGTCTTCCTCGGAACGAGCGCGTGAATGTACTCGCGAAAACGACTCTTCTGGAGATAACCTCAAATAAACAATGAGATCTACTTCATATGCCGGAGACTCGTTGGTTAAAACCCTAACATTTTCCATTAATAAGTGAGCCTCGAGATTCTCAAAATCTCCCATCCTCCGACGCGTCTCTACAAAGCAATTACAGCTATAAATGGACCTCTCCATTATTTTATTAGGTAACGCGGTTTTAATCAAATGTCTATTCCGCATTGTCATCGCGGCATGGTGTTGAAAATGATATGCATATTTACTAGGATCCTTATACATCATCTCCAGGAGATTCTCGCCAGCGACATTACGATATTCATCTAAGGGTTCAAGTAAAGTGAGGATATTCTTATCATTTAAAAATCTTTTAGTGAAAGTCGTTTTACCACATCCGATATTCCTTCTATGATTATCGTTAAAGGTCTATAATTTCTTCGTTTAATCCCGTAAGGCAGTTCCTCGGACCACCTGGAAGAATCCAATGAAAAGGTTTGATCATCCTTTTGGAGAGAGAAGTCATTATCTATAGGTTGGCTTTTATCTAGATTCAAAGAACGAAGATTTTTGATTTTATTATCAAGGGTAAGTCCATTCGATTCATAAGGGGCCAGGCGATCCAAGTGAACCACCTTAGGGCTAGTGCGAGTAGAGCGTTGGATGCGATAAACCACGCTATTTATTTTATCAATTATCGTGTAAGGGCCCTCCCAGTTTGATTGTAATTTCGGACATCGTCCTTTTTCCCTTCTGGGTTGAAAGAGACAGACTAAATCTCCTGTATCAAATGCAAGATCCCTAGCTCTAATGTCATAATGGGCCTTCGTTCTATCTGAAATGACTTGTATTCTTCCCCGTGCAAAATTATGTATTTGTTCCAATCTATCTCTTAAAGTAGAGACAAAATCAGTTTGAAGAGGATCTGGTGATGGAATGGGTCCCTTATCTAGATCTGAAGGTAAACGAAGATCTCTTCCCATAAGCATAGAAGCTGGAGACTGCTTTGTCGTCTCGTGAACAGCTGATCTATAAGAAAGGAGAAATAGAGGAATCCACTCGTCCCAATCTCGTTGACTTTTGTCAACGAAAGAAGCTAAGTAACTCAAAAGGGTTCTGTTCAAACGTTCTACCATTCCATCAGGCTGAGGATGAAGGGGGGTTGTATGAGTCTTTCTTATTCCTAGAACCTTAGATATATCTGCCATTAAAATCGACTCAAAGTTTCGACCCTGATCCGTATGCAATTCAAGGGGAGTCCCATATCTACGAACAAAGTCTCTTACAAATGTTTCGGCAACAGTCCTTGCCTCCTGATTGGGTATGGGAATGACTTCGGGCCATTTAGTAAAATAATCAGCAATAACTAGGGCATATTCATTTCCAGATCTAGAAAGAGGCAACGGCCCAAGGACATCCATAGCCACTCTCTCAAAGGGTGCTCCGACGTTGTATATTTGTAGGGGACTTCGACCCTTGTTGCGTGGACCCTTTTTCGCTATGCAGACCTTACATAACCTACACCAATCATCCACGTCCATCCTACTACGAGCCCAGAAGAATCGTTCTCTAATCCGATTCAAGGTTTTATTAGAAGCGAAATGACCACCCGAAGGAGTATCATGATATTGTTTGAGGATTTCTTCCGTCCTGCTCTTTGGTACTAGTAATTGCCATCTGATTTCTTTCATATCTGGAGATTCCCATTTTCGATACAATATCCCATTCATTAAGAAGAGGGAATCCCATTGAGTCCAATAAATTTTTAATTCTTGACTCTTGGCAGAAACATCTTGCCACTCAGGGCGTAATCCAGACTCTTTCCAAGTCTTTACTTGTAACAGAACCTCATCTTCTTGTTGAGTCTTTTTCCATGGCTCCAAATTTCCTTCAAAAGTTAACGAACGGATCTTAAAGGGTTCGTCTAGTTGTTTGTCTAACCTGGTGCATTGTTTACATTCTATTGGTCCTTCGCAGGGTCTTCTGGATAAAGCATCTGCGTTTCCATGAAGTAATCCTGCGCGGTGTTGGATGTCAAAGTCATATTGGCCCAGTCTTTCTATCCACCTAGCTACCTGTCCTTCTGGAGATTTGAAAGAAAGCAACCATTTGAGAGAAGCATGATCTGTCCTAATCAAAAACTTTCTCCCGTATAAATAATGATGGAAATGTGTTACTGTTTTTACCACAGCAAGAAGTTCCCTACGAGTAACGCAGTAGTTCCTTTCTGTTTTACTAAGAACACGACTGAAATAGCTAACTACCCTTTCGTTCCCGTCCTGGATCTGAGACAATACTCCACCTATTTCCGAGAGAGAAGCGTCTGAATCCAGAATGAAAGGATGTTCTACTTGGGGATAAGCGAGAATAGGAGAAGATGTTAAGTAATTTTTTAATTGGATAAAAGCGTCCTCGCATTCCTGAGACCATTCGAATTGAACCTTACTACCTGTTAGATGATGAAGAGGTCTAGCTATGGTGGCGAACCCTTTAACAAAACGACGATAATAAGTGCAGAGCCCTATAAAACTTTGAATTCCTTCTTTATCTATAGGACGGGGCCAATCTGACACTTTCTCTATCTTTGCAGGGTCCATCTTCACCCCTTCTGCATAGACTATATGTCCAAGGAAGTGAACCTCGCGCTGTAACAGATGACACTTCTTTGGACTCATTTTGAGTCCAGCTTGTTGTAGGCGAGAGAAGACTTCTTTAAGGTTTTCAAGTTGTTCGTCGAACGTCTTTCCATAAACGATTATGTCGTCCAAATACACCAGGCACTTCTTTTCTGTTATTCCTTGTAGAATGGTTTCCATTGTTCTTTCAAAAGTCGCAGGGGCGTTACATAACCCAAAAGGCATAACCTTAAAATGCCATAATCCTCCTAAACCTGTTACAAAAGCGGTTTTTTCTTTATGTCTTTCGTCCATTTCTACTTGCCAATATCCGCTCTGTAGGTCAATAGTGCTGAACCATTCTGCTCCAGCTATCAAATCGAGAGTTTCTTCAATTCTCGGCAAGGGGTACGAATCTTTCTTGGTTATGTCGTTTAGCCTCCTGTAGTCGATGCAAAATCTTTTGGTACCATCCTTCTTAGAAACCAGTACGATAGGTGAAGCCCAAGGACTTGAAGATGGTTCTATTACGTTGATGGCGAGCATCTCATCTACCATCTTCTCTACCTCTTTTCGACCGTTCAATGGCAGTCTTCTAGCTGCTTGTTTAATCGGAGCATTATCCCCTACATCTATGGTATGAGTTGTTAAGGTGCTTCTCCCTTTATCGTTACTATTTTTAGCAAAAGTATCTTGATACTCCTCAATCAAAGTTTTAAATTTTTCCTTTTGAATGGAATCTAAGCACGAAGAAGATCTTTCTAAAAGATTCTGCAAGTGTGTAGGAAATGAATCTACTTCGTCGCTAGAAAGGTCAATTATCTGAACCTGAGAAAATTGAGAATCCTTTTTTTTGTTAGTTAGAAGAGTTATCTCGTGTCGACCCGATGTTAATAAATTCCCTTCAGTTGAAATTACACAATTATGCGCGGAAAGAAAGTCAATCCCTAAGATCCCTTCATCCTCAATATCGGCTACATAGACTTTATGTGAAGAATCGATACACCCTATCACATTGATTTGTACTAATACTTCTTTTAAAACTGGAGTTATTTCTCCTGTAGCAGTGCGTAAAGAGGTAAATGGTTGAATAGGGTCAATAGATTTTAAGAGATCCGAACGGACCACTGTAACTTCTGCCCCAGTGTCTATGACCCAGAGGCAGTTAATTCCGTTGACAGTCCCACGCGCATATAAGCCTGTTTGTCTTAGACTTCTTAAAAGGAAATGAGTTAAAATAGGGCTTTTTTCGGATCGAACACTTGATGACTTCCGCCCTTCTAAATCATCAATAATTAGTTTTTTTGGTGAGAAGAACCTTGCTGAGCTTCTGAGGATTTTGAAGAATTGTCAATTTTATTTTCAGTATCTTTCCTCCAAGAAGTTTGACTATTTTGAGAGTTACCGTTATTAGATCGAAATACCTTTTCCAGAGAATAGCAACGATTCGCGTCGTGCCCGATTTTTTTACAATATTTGCATATTAGCGGGGGTCTGTCTCCGTAATTCTGTCCCCTATTATAACTATTATTCCTGTTATAATTATTATTGTTACTCTTATTATTATTATAATTATTTGTCTGCTGCCTGGGAGTAGTTTTTTGTGTATAGCCAGTCTTAGTTGAGTCAGTAGTAGGCGTCTTTGTCTCGATTTGACGTAGTTTTCCTACTCCTAAATGGTGTTTCGTCAAGGCTTCGATTTCTAGACCTTTATTGACTGCTTCTTGAACAGAGGAAGGTCCCGTCAGACTAAGAGTATGTCTCAACTCTGGATCTGTTATCGCGTTAATGAATTTATTACAAGCTAATAAATTTCTAGTTGGTTCGTCGCAACTGAGTAATGCTCTCCTAGCTAGTCTTTCTATTTCGACTCCCAGTGAGGCAAGACCTTCCTCTTTATTCTGTCTTTTAAGATCTAGTTGTGTTAGGGACAGTTTCGATATTAACTGATTTCCAAATCTTAATTGCAAGGCTGTGCTGAGTTTATCATAATTCTTAATATCTGAATTCGAAAGAGATGAAAGAACAGCCAAGGCAGGACCTCTCAAACTACCAGCAAGTTGTCCAGCCCTAACTATGGGAGACCAAGAGTTTATTTCAGCAATGATTAAGAATTGTCGTTCGTAATCGGCCCATGAAATAGATCCGTCAAAGAAATTTACTTTTAGGTTAGAGGATTTTTGCGTTTGTCCCGTACAACCTTCTTTACAGGTATCCAACGTTGTATTATTTATTTGTGTGTCGCGACTACTCCCGGCGCATGACAAATTAAGTGGCGCAGTATTATTAATAATTCTATTTTCTACTGTATTATCGCCAGCCATGTGGTCAGCATGGTGTACATTGCGTGCGTCCCGAATTGAATGCTCAATTCGGTCGCTTTGAGGGATGGTACGAGTGTGCGGCGTGAAAGTCGCCGCTCCACCCGTACGTGGTCTACGAATAGTTGTGGAGGGTTCTTCCTCCCCATAGTTATGTACAGACCGAATGACAGCAGGCTCAACGACTTCCTCGATCCTCATCGGGGAACGTCTGGGAGTCGAGGTCTGCAAGATCGTTTCCTGGGGTTCCAGGCGTCTCATGAGGAGGGATAGGGTAGCTTGTTGGGCTGCGTGGTTCGCCTCGCGTTCAGCTCGGCGTTCCTCCCGTTCCTCACGATGACGTCTTTCTTCCGGCTCTTCGCGTTCTCGCTGTGCTTCTCGTTCCTCCCTTTGTTTAGCGATTTCGCGTTCTTCTCGTTCGCGTATTCGTCGATCTTCTCGCTCTTCGCGCTCTTTTTGTGCCGATAGGTTGGCCTCTTGTTGTGCTGTTTGAGCAGCTAAACTTGCCTGTTGTTGGGCGGCCAAGGCTTGAAAAAGTCGCTCCATGATGTCGACTTGAGGTGGTGGTAATTGCTGGTTTCCAGCAGGTTCGTCGGTAGAAGCGGTAGCTCGTCGACGTAACATTTCGTTTTTCAGTTTTAGTTGATTCACAGTTGATTCACAAAATATTCACCTTATCGGTCTCGGAAAATCCCGATTCTGACACCAATGTAACGTTTTAAGATAAACGTTGAGTTAATAAGTTATTATGTAGGTTCTCCAAGAGAAATGAAGTGAATCGTAGAGGAATTATATATGTTTTGCAATGAGATTATGTATTCAGAAAATACAGGTCTGCTTCAGTGGCAAGCTAAAGACAGACTGATTTGTTTTACAATAATCGTTGTTGACGTAGCAACCGAGTTTCTTATATTTTAAAGGATGTCATTTATCATATAGGCTACTAGATGGTGTTTTATAAATTGAATAGAATATGGGTGATTTTACCCAATGTAACAATATATATGGGGCATCCCATGCCAAATCGACCTGCCGGTGACCCTCGACCTCTCAGATCTGGTCCATGATTTTTTGTGTCATTCTTTCGGGTCTAAATTCCAACGTGATTTATTTTCAGATTTTTTAAAATAAATTTGAGCGCGTGGTGAATTTTCAGTTTTTTTTTCAGCACCAAGTTCTCTGTTATCACGGCAACAATTATGAGCCGAAAGTAATTTTTTAATAGCTACAACGACTCCGATGATAAATCATCTGCGAGCAAAACACAAACCAGAGTGGGGAGAATATACCGAAAAAGTGAATAAACGTAAAAAGAAACAAAACAACGAAGGCACAAAACGTACAAAAAACGAACTATCTGCGACAGACAAAAATGAGATTGACGAATTACTGATGGAAATAATAGCTCTGGACCTGAAACCTTCTTCATGTGTGGAAGATCGAGGGTTCAAAAAAGTGTTGAGCAAATTGGCACCCAACTACAAACCACCTAGTCGAACGACGTTTTCTCGAAGCCTTCTACCTATTTTGCATCACAAAACGAAGGAGCAAATGACGTTGAGCAGGGCCTGACCAGTACGTCTTTCACAACCGATGGTTGGCAATCGCGCGCTGGGGACAGTTATATGTCATTGACTCTGCATTACTTGACCAAGGATTTTGAACAAAAGAATGTGACACTCGGGATGCGTCAATTGAAGGATCGTCATACCGGGATAAATCTGCGACAAAATTTGAAGGCCATGATATCTGAGTGGGAATCGCTTGACCTCGACAATTCACAGACCTATTTCGTCACAGATAACGCCAGAAACGTTTCAGTCGCAGTGGACAATGCTAACTGGAATCACCTTTACTGCTTCGCACATACATTGCAATTGGCATTATCCGACGCCAGAAAAGTAACAGACGGAGTGAACGAAGTATTAGCAAAGGTCATTAATTTTCTTTTCCTAATTTAACTTATTAAATCTTAGCACGCATTTTTTTTTTTGCAATTTTATTTTGATTTTTTTACTTTTATTGTTGATTAACTCAGGCTCGACACGTCGCAACTCGCTTCCACCATTCTGATCCAGCCGGACGAGCATTCGAGAAGACTCAAAAAGAATTGGACCCAGATTGTCAGCCCTTACAACTTGAACAAATGGTGGATACTCGATGGAATTCCGAGTATGCGATGTTGGAGAGGATGTGCAGATTGAAGGCACCTTTGTCACAAGTTCTTGCCAATTCGACAATCGTGGATCCACTAAGTGGAATGGACTGAAAGACGATCGAAAACTTGATTAACGTATTGACACCCCTATACGAAGCCACTTCTTTTTCCTGTGGAGTCGAGTATTCAACTTTATCGATGGTAATCCCGATGCTTCACGGTATCACAAATGCCTTGGAAAATATGGATTTTGATCTCACTACGGCAGCAGGACGAAGAAGTGAAGAGTTTGCCAGCAACATCCTCCAGTAGATAGGCAAGGCGGGTTCTGGGACAATCTAGGTCAAATATTCTGTCCCAGAACCCCGCTGTGTTCTGATTGGTCGAAGCCCCCTCCCACTCGCTGCGAGGACGTCCCCCTAACGGTAATCGATAATTTCACAATTTTAAGGACGTCCCCCTAACGGTAATCGATGATTTCGCAATTATAACGGGATCTTTCGCAATTTGGATAACCCCCTGTGTTCTGATTGGTTGAAGCCCCCTCCCACTTGCTGCAAAGACGTCCACCTAACGGTAATCGATGATTTCGTAATTTTAATGGGTTCATTCGCAATTTCAATGGGATCTATCCGCAAGGACCGCCCCCCCTCCTCCCCCCCCCCCCAACGGTAATTTCGCAATTTTAATGGGTTCTTTCGCAATTTTGACGGAATCTAGCCGCAAGGACCGGCCCCTGTACGTATTCAAGGACCGCCCCCTTTACGGTAATCGTTGATTTCGCAAGAACCGTCGCTCACGTGCGAGTTTGCGCCCCTTCGACGGTGGATCTACCGCGCAAGGGAGCCGATCACGTGCACACCTCGTGTCTGAATTTATGCGACCTGATTTCTGAATTTCTGATTTCTGAATTTCTGATATCTGATTTCTGAATTATGCGACCTGATTTCTGAAATGATGCAAGCCCCCGATTGATGCTAGCTTCGTGTCTGAATTGAGGAGTCTCTATAAAAGAGCGAAAAATACGGGATGAAAATTAGTCTCCAACCGATCTTCGAGCAATGCAGAATAACCTGCAAGAGCAGCGAAGAGAATTGAAAATACGATTACATATCCCTGCTAAAAATCTCTCATAGAAAAGCGAACAAACATAAAGGATTGCTATGCGACTTCATAAGATTCTATATGGCCTATCTGCACTCAAATTTGCTCAGATAGATCACTTATATTATTCTATCAGTTTCTATCAGTCTTGTTTTCTATGTGACATTCCTGATAAAGAAACAGTGAGTTTTTATAATATCTAATGTACAATTCCACAACCACATGATCCTATTACAAATTTCAGATTAGAAAATACCTCGTTTTCTTAGAGTTTCAATTTCATTTTAGAGGTATCAGATCTTTGCTGAAAATCCGCATACCAATATTTGCTGAAACTATCGTAATTTATTCGTTGCATTCCAATATGAGCTTCTACTTGAAATTTCCACATTTCAGACGTATTCGTTTTATCAGTGCTAATACGTGCGCATGGTATGTGTTTCTTACCGTTTATCCGTCAAGCATACGTAGGAGACTAAATGTGCGAGATAGACTACGAATCTATCAGTTTCGAAGAGATTCTATGAAGTTTGAAATGTATCAGTCTTTTATCGCATTTCAGTTGAGCAAATGTAGTAGACCTGATGTGTGGCTGAGTTCAATAAGTTCTTTTTCGTTTATCACCTATGAGATAGGAACTTTATCCGTTTCCTACTGTCTTTTCGACGAGTACACGTATTAGATTGTATGTATACAAGACTATTATGAGTTAAAATGCGTGTTTGACTGATCACGAATCTATCAGTTTCCATAAGATCCTATGCGATGTTAACTGTATCCGTCTCTGACCGTAATGAACTGAATGTGCACAATACTACTTCACGTTCTTATTCGATTCTCGCCGATTATGATTGCACCGAATTCTATGAGATCCTATGCGAAGTGAGCTGTATCCGTCTCTTACCGTATCTCCGGCGCCCACGAATAGCAGATTCAACGCGTGTCAAAGTGCTATAAGTTCCTAGTCGTTTTTGACTGATTGTGGTTGTATCAGATTGTATGAGATCCTATGTGAAGTGAACGGTATCCGTCTCTTACCGTAATGAACTAATGTGCACGCTACGCTCTCGTCATCTGTGCCAGGACCACCGCTACGTCGGTTTTGTCCTCCAGGTGTACCGCTACGTCGGTTTCGTCCTCCAGGTCGACCGCCCCGTAGCTTTCGTCCTGCAGGTCCACGGCTACGTAGTTTCCATCCTTTAGGTCCACCGCTGCGTAGTTTTTGTCGTCCAGGTCCACGGCTGCGTAGTTCTTGTCCTCCAGGTAGACCGCACCGTAGTTTTCGTCCTCTAGGTTCACGGTTATGTAGTTTTCGTCCTCTAGGTTCACGGTTACGTAGTTTCGTCCTCCAGGTCAACCGGATTGTAGTTTTCGTCGTCCAGGTACACCGCTCCATAGTTTCCATCCGCCAGGTCCACCGCTGCGTAGTTTTTGTCGTCCAGGTCCACGGCTACGTAGTTTTCGTCCTCCAGGTAGACCGCACCGCAGTTTTCGTCCTCTAGGTTCACGGGTACGTAGTTTTTGTCCTCCAGGTCAACCGCATTGTAGTTTTCGTCGTCCAGGTACACCGCTACATAGTTTTCGTCCTCCAGGTAGACCGCACCGTAGTTTTCGTCCTCCAGGTCAACCGCACCGTAGTTTTCGTGCTCCAGGTCAACCGCACCGTAGATTTCGTCTCTTAGGTCGACCGCACCATAGTTTTCCTCCTCTTGGTCAACCTGGAGGACGAAGACTACGGAGCCGTGGACCTGGACGACAAAAACTACGCAGCGGTGGACCTGGAGGACGAAAACTACGGTGCGGTCTACCTGGGGGACGATAACTACGTAACCGTAGACTAGGAGGACGAAAACTACGGTGCGGTTGACCTGGATGACGAAAAATACGTAACCGTGAATCTAGAGGATGAAAACTACGGTGCGGTCTACCTGGAGGGCGAAAACTACGTAGTCGTGGACCTGGACGACAAAAACTACGCAGCGGTGGACCTGGAGGACGGAAACTATGTAGCGGTGCACCTGGAGGACGAAAACTACGGTGCGGTCTACCTGGAGGACGATGACTACGTAAATCGGTCAAAAACGACTAGGAGCTTATAGCTTTTTGACACGCGTTGAATCTGCTATTCGTGGGCGCCGGACGAACGGTAAAAGACGGATACAATTCACATTGTACAGGATCTCATAGAATTTGGTGCAATCATAATCGGTGAGAATTGAATGAGAATGTGAATTTCGCAAGCTTCACTTCGCCGATAGGTGGCTACAGACGGAAAAATATTTCTCACTAGCACTCAACTGGATCAACGTTTGTATTGTAACGGTTCGGATTGTCTAGGATCTTGAGATCGTTGAGACAAGCCGACCGTCGGGTTCTTAAAGAAGTAAATTTATTTAATAATTTGGAAATGTGATAATTTTGGACTCCTCGACACTGCGAGGTGGGGAAAAGGGAGGTTATGCCACACAAAAAGCCACCTACTGCAGATTTTTATTATGTTTTTACAAGTCTACGCTATACAATCACAAATCAGGTTTTTCAACCGCCAATGTGTATATTAATTGCTTAACCGAAGGTTTCGCTGACCTCCACTGAGCCAGGTGGTATTCCGAGCCAGTGGTCCCTGCTATTGCGAAGTTAAAATATTAGCTAGCAGAACCAGGATCTTGATCCGAGCCTGCGTGTCAGATCCAGAAACACAATAACTGGCCCTCGGATCCGAGGAGTTGCACTCGTACCGTACGCTTCTGTTGATTGTTTATCTGATCTATCTATGTTGGCTTAACTGTGATCAGGGAAAGGTTCTAACTACAGAAATGTCAGGCAAATCCGATTAGTAAGCATTTGAATATTGTAATTAAATCAAATTAAACTATAAAGGTATTTACAATGATCAGTTATCTATTCTGTCTCCTATATCCCTACCTAACTTAAATACAATGAGGTTTTCCCTATATAATATTGAGTTGCTTTCGGTAACAATGCTGCTTTAGCTAATGCTCCAATTTATCGCTATTTGAAATCTAATCCCTGTTTTAGTGATTCTAGATATTGATAAAGAGTTTATTTTCGAGATTTTCTATGATTCTATTTGAGAAGACAAGTTAAGTTATTAGCCAGTCAAGACGACCAGTCTAATATATTAAATGAGTCGCATGGGTGCTTTACCTCAACTGCGCTGACGAGCTGGCTCGTCAGCAGTTTATATACTATTTGGCTGCCGCTTCTGACGTCACAAGCGGTAACGCTGGACAATGCGCGTTTGTCCAGTTCTACGACGATGTTATTGAACCAATCACAGCAGGCCTAGGTCTTGCCTGCTGGATACGTTACAGTGCCCCCTTCCATTAATGGAAATTTTCGGTATAAAAGGCAATGTCCTTCCGGAAGTTTTTCATTGATGGACCATCAGCTCGGAACTCATAACTTCCTTAATCTAAGCGGATCCGTAATAGCGAAATTGGTGACGTAGTCCGGTGTCGCCGGTGCCATAAACGGTGTCAGCTCTGGCCTTGCATCTGCTGCATCTCTCTTGCACCTATCCTTAAGTGCATCAGGCATTCTTGGTGCACTCATCTCGAACGGGTCGTCTATCGGTACACCCCCTTTATCTTGGACGCTAATGTAGCCGTACATTTCGATACTCTTATGTCAACTGACCTACGGCTTAGTGGTATCCACTTATATATCGCTGCCGTGTATCGTGTGACTTTAGGATAATCCTCATAATCCTATTCTAATAACGATTCGCGACTTAACTCGTACACACACCTTAAGGCTAACATTCAATTTCGGCTAATATAACCGTTCTAACTCAGATAGTGTTTAAACATATTGACATGAAATCTTCCCCTCAACTTGTTAGTTGTGGGATGCACTAGCTCATAGGTTGCCTCGCCAACCTGCCTATTTAACCTATATGGCCCTTCATACAATGTGAAAAACTTTGCCATTTTTTTCTTTTGAGTGTCTGAGACATTTAAAGCCCTAAGCAGCACTAAATCGCCTTCATTAAACTTAGTCATAACGTGTGTAGCGTTATATCTATTAGCTCTGTTTTTTCCTTTCCTTATGCTATTCTGTCTAGCTAATTTCAATTTATATTCATGTGCCAAATGAAATTGATCATGCATTATCCACGGTGCCCAAAATCTCTTTGGTTTCTGATTTAACTGCAATTCACAAGGAGTATATTCTGTGGTATCGTGATGAACCTCATTTGTACATGACTCTATTATACTGATCCATTTGATCCAGGCTGCATGATTACTAGTAATGAATGTTCTAAAAAACCTACTCAACTCGCGATTTACTCTTTCTACTAGATTCCCTTGCGGGTGTCGTATCGACGAAAAAATTGGGATTATATTTTCCTCTTGTAGTTTATTCAACCATTTAACTGATGTGAATTGCGAGCCGTGATCAAATTGAATTTTCTTAGGCTTACCATACTCTATAACATATTTTCCAAAAATGCATCGGATGGTAGATTGCGCGTCTGCGACTTTCATAGGATATAACTTCACGTATTTGCTAAAGGTGTCTATTACTACCAATAACCAGCGGTAATTCCCTTGACTAGCAGGTAGTGGACCGAAGAAATCTATAGAAATTAAATCCCCGACTTTTTCCGGAACTATATTTTGCATTTCCGCGCAACTATAACGGTTAGTTACTTTACATCGTTGGCAACGGTCGCACCGAGCTATCACCCTCCTTATCGTTTTCGCGAATTTTGGATAATAAAAGTTTTCTCTAAGCATCCTGTAGCATTTGGATGCTCCTATATGTCCGTAAATCTCGTGACATTCAATGATTAATTCTTTTTCATAACATCTGCTCTGAAACGTCAGCTTTCAGTGCCTGTTTAGCGAGTCGAAACAAGCTAATTTCATGCGAATGCCGCGAAAAGCTGTGACGTATGCTTCAATCGCGATTTCAATGTATTAGCGGTCTGAAAGCAGCGTTGCTTTCGTCCTATGGGAAGAAAGCAACTGCTTTCGTCCCTTGCAGTTGCTTTCTTCCCATGGGAGGGAAGCAATTTGAAACCTGAAGTTTTTTGCAAATGTTATGAAAAACATAGTGTGTGACACGGGATGAAACATGAATGCAGGCACGGGTGATGTCAGCCCTCGCCTTCGGCTTCGGGCTGACAACTTCACCCTGGCCTGCATTCACACTGTTTCATCCCTTGTTACACAATATACTATTACTAGGCATTCGGGTAGGTAGGCGCGTATTCTGCCCCCTGTTTCACGGTGATAAATAACATTGTCATTTATTTGATATCGTAATCTATTATTTATAAAACCTTTTTTTATCAGATCCACAATCCGTGGGTCTTTTCTTTGCAATTCACTGATATCTTTAAGCTTTGCTTTTATAGTATCACTAGCGTCGCGTGCAAGTTCAGCAATATTAACATTCCCTTTTGATTCCGTTGAATCTGTTTCTATCGTTGGCGGATATCGACTTATAATATCAGCAACTATATTATCATTTCCTTTTACGTGTTCTATTTTGAAATTATAATTTTGGAGGTACATTACCCACCTTGTTAACCTTGAGCTGGTTAATCGACACGATAGAATGAAGGTTAAATCTTTATGGTCTGTTCGGATTATTAATTCCGCACCTATGATAAATGTTCTGAACTTTTCCAATGAATAAACTATGGCCAATAACTCTTTTTCGGTTGTAAAATAATTCAACTCCGCCCCCTTGAGCGTTCGGCTAGCAAAACCGACTACACGATGTTCTCCATCGTTGTCAATCTGGTACAAAACACTACCTATCGCGAAATTACTAGCGTCACTTTGCAAGTAATAGGCACGCTTTGGATCCGGATGATGAATTATCATTTTTTTCACAGAGCAGAGCCTTTAATCTCTCAAAACTATCATTGATTTCTGGCGTCCATGACCATTTCTTATCTTTTTTTAATAATTGCAATAACGAATATGTTAAATCCGAATATTTTTGTGAAAATTTACCGTAGTAATTTGTTAATCCCAAAAACCCTTTTAATTGCCGTTGGTTTCTTGGTGTTGGGAAGTTATTAATTGCATGGATTTCATCATATTGTGGTCTAATACCCTCAGAAGTAATTCTGTGTCCTAAAAACTCAACCTCAGTTCTAAAGAAGCTGGATTTTGCGAAATTTAATGTCATGTTGTGTTGTTTGAAAGTCTCAAACAATATTTTTAAATGTGTTAAATGTTCATCAATTGATCCTGATGTACATAATATATCATCAACAAAATTAATGGTAAAGTTATTCTCTTCCCGTAATACTAAATCTAATCCTCTCACAAGACTTGCCAGACTTGTGTTTAACCCATATGGAGTTACCTTGAATTGATACGTTTTACCGTTATGCATAAAAGCGGTATATTTTCTTGAGTCTATATGCAATGGTACTTGCCAAAAGCTGGATGTTAAATCTAAATTCGACAGTACTTTTGAATTTCCACACTTTTGAAATAACACCTCAGTGGATTGGGCGCAGTCTCGATCTGGGATAATTAACTTGTTAATGAATCAAGCATCAAGTACTAATCTTATATCACCGGATTTCTTTGTGACTACTACCACTGGATTGATATATTCACTGTTAGATCTTTCTATAATACCATACTTCAGCATTTTGTCAATCTCTTTATCAACTTTATCTCTGTGCATTATAGGAATTGGATATGATCTGCGGACAAATGGGCGATCCTCGTAGATCTGGATTTTATGTTCGTACACGGATATTCTTCCCGGAAGTCCGCTAAAAATGCTTTTATACTCGAACAACAACTGTTCAAACATTCGTCGATGCTCGATTCCTAACATTTCGCAGTCTGCGACCTTGCCCATGACCTCATCATCGGTGATGTCATAGTTATTGTCGTCATGAATATCTTGGCTTGAGCCTAACTCTATTGCATCTACAGTTCCCAGTTTTAAACATTGACGTGAGGCGTCTTGACTTTTTGGTCTATCCAATTCGCAAGCTTCTTTTACATTGTCTTTTTGGATATTCAATTTATTATTTCCTAAATCTATGTCCACCTTCCATCGGTGCATTGTGTCGATCCCTATAATCGCATTGTGCCGAAGGCTTGGCACAACCAATACCGGAATTAGATCCGTGAAATTTCCAATTTTTATCTTAGTGAAGAGTTGAATTTTAATCTTTGATGGTTTTCCACCAGTCACACCATGTACTTGCAAATTCACTACCGGTAATTTTTCACAATCTTTAAAGTTTTTAAGATTTGCGTTATACCAATTTTCTGATATACAAGTTATTTCGCTACCGGTGTCTACCAAAGCATTTACATTCTCTGACTCGATCGTTACTTTCAAAAACGGACAGTGAACCCTTTTGTCCACTGACCTGTTATCTTCGTCCAATAGAAATTTGGTCATGTCACCGAAAGGTGTTGTCGCGTTTGAATCTATATTTGCCGCGTTTATTTGAACCTCGCACTGTGTCGTTTGTATTAACGGCTCAATTCGCACAGCGCTCTGTCGTTTTCCGAATTATCGGTTTCGGTATCGATCCCGTCGGTCTGGATAATCTCCTCCTCGAGATTACCGACGTGCCTATCACCTGCAAAGCTAGTACGCCTAACAGTTTCTAGGGTGTTCTGTTTGTATCGATTTTCGTGCTGATTGCTGGTGTTATTATCATCACGTGACGTGCTCGGTCTGTTTATATTATTCTGTACACCGGGACCGCTACGCCATGATTGAGGCTTGTTACGTTCGTCCGTTTGACGTGAATTATTTTGGTACCTATTCGGATTAAGTGCAATACCGTGCGGTTTTGGTGCATTTGATTGCCCCCCTGACTGTGTCTGATCGAGAAACTCTAATAATCTATCAATGTCAGTGATATTACGACATTTTGCTCCTTCGATTACGTTATTACCGAAATGACGGATCAGATTTCCGACAATTTCCGCTTCGGATAAGGGAGGATCCAGCCCGCGTGCGACTGCATACTTACGACCTACATATTCTGACCACCCTCACTTCGATTCTGGTAAGTAATAACCAAATATTAAATCTCTTTTAATTTCTCTCTGAGTCTCTTCGCTCCAGTACCGTGCTAAAAATCGTGTTTTGAAACTTTCCCACGTATTGATGACGTCCCGACGCGCAACCCACCAATCCTTCGCATCATTGGTCAAACTTTGACCTATGAGTTTTAATCCCATATCATCGCTAACATCGAATATACGCAAATATTCCTCTAATTCTCTAATAAAATTAACGGGCTTTTCCCAGTTTTTTCCCGAGAAATTTGGTAACTTCAACTGCTTGGTAATTAGACTATTATTGTTTTGATATGGTTGATCATTTCTACTCAGTTTTAATCGTCTTATGTCCGACTCAAAGGCTATTCTATTTCAGTCTTGCTGATGACCTAATTCTTGTATTATATCTAGACTAACTTTTTGATTTTCATTCATTTTATCTTTTAAGACTTCATAAGTAGCAGTTTGTTCGTTCCTTAATTGGATCTCACAGGATTCGATCTTACTATCTACTTCGATTATTTCATGTGTTAACTTTGTCGTGAAGTCTTTGATGCTTTTATTTATCTGACTTATTTGTACCTCGCTGTCATATTTATGATCATCGAGTTTTTTCTCTAATCTATCTTCAAAATTTGCTCTATCAATCTCGTTTTCAGTTTTAATATTAAGCATAGCTTGTTCCATTCTTTCGAATTTCTTATCCATTTTTTGTTCTAGCCGCTCGATGGACTGAATTAGCTTAGTTATCGGATCTAACTCATTGGATGCTGGACTATTACCTGGATTCATACTAGCTGAAGACGAGAAACGATTAGCGTCGCCTATACCTGAGTCGCGTCTACGATCTTCGTTTACTTCGACAATTGGACTTAAAGCCTTGTTACCGTTACTGTTGTCTTTGCCTGACATTTCTGTATCGACCTTGTATATCTACACGATTCTGAATCTGACAGGCAGAGCTACTTGGTCTATTTTGTCTACAACAATGACTCGACTCTATACTTGACGCCACTATATTTAAATTTTAAACTGAAATTGAATTAAAGCTAAACTAAACAAGTGAATTTATTTTTCCAAAAAAATGAATTTAACGACGAGGCGCCCCACGTTGGGCGCCAAATGTAACGGTTCGGATTGTCTAGGATCTTGAGATCGTTGAGACAAGCCGACCGTCGGGTTCTTAAAGAAGTAAATTTATTTAATAATTTGGAAATGTGATAATTTTGGACTCCTCGACACTGCGAGGTGGGGAAAAGGGAGGTTATGCCACACGAAAAGCCACCTACTGCAGATTTTTATTATGTTTTTACAAGTCTACGCTATACAATCACAAATCAGGTTTTTCAACCGCCAATGTGTATATTAATTGCTTAACCGAAGGTTTCGCTGACCTCCACTGAGCCAGGTGGTATTCCGAGCCAGTGGTCCCTGCTATTGCAAAGTTAAAATATTAGCTAGCAGAACCAGGATCTTGATCCGAGCCTGCGTGTCAGATCCAGAAACACAATAACTGGCCCTCGGATCCGAGTAGTTGCACTCGTACCGTACGCTTCTGTTGATTGTTTATCTGATCTATCTATGTTGGCTTAAATGTGATCAGGGAAAGGTTCTAACTACAGAAATGTCAGGCAAATCCGATTAGTAAGCATTTGAATATTGTAATTAAATCAAATTAAACTATAAAGGTATCTACAATGATCAGTTATCTATTCTGTCTCCTATATCCCTACCTAACTTAAATACAATGAGGCTTTCCCTATATAATATTGAGTTGCTTTCGGTAACAATGCTGCTTTAGCTAATGCTCCAATTTATCGCTATTTGAAATCTAATCCCTGTTTTAGTGATTCTAGATATTAATAAAGAGTTTATTTTCGAGATTTTCTATGATTCTATTTGAGAAGAGAAGTTACGTTATTAGCCAGTCAAGACGACCAGTCTAATATATTAAATGAGTCGCATGGGTGCTTTACCTCAACTGCGCTGACGAGCTGGCTCGTCAGCCGTTTATATACTATTTGGCTGCCGCTTCTGACGTCACAAGCGGTAACGCTGGACAACGCGCGTTTGTCCAGTTCTACGACGATGTTTGATACGATGAGATTTGATATTGAACCAATCACAGCAGGCCTAGGTCTTGCCTGCTGGATACGTTACAGTATATAATGGAGAGGCGATAGCCGTACCAATATGTAACTGCAATGCGTCCGTACTTGCGAGCGAATAATTAACATAAGTAATAGAATGTTCAAGGTTAGGATAGATTAGGTCAGCCGAGAGAAGACGTATAGAACTGGAGCGCAGTCGCGATAAGGAACTGATACAAAGGTAGGTGGATATGGCTCATAGAATCGTATAGATATTGTAGAACAATCGCGGTACGGAACGGATAGAAACTACCAATTGTTTATAGGATCTCATAGAACCGGAGCGCAGTTACGGAAAGCAACTGATACAGACGTACGTGGATATAGCTCATAGAATCGTATAGATATTGTAGAACAATCGCGGAACGGAACGGAGAGAAACCACTAATTGTTTATAGGATCTCATAGAACCGAAGCGCAGTTGCGGTAAGGAACTGATACAGACGTATGTGGATATAGCTCATAGAATCGTATAGATATTGTAGAACAATCGCGGTACGGAACGGATAGAAACCACCAATTGTTTATAGGATTTCATAGAACCGGCGCACAATTGCGGTAAGGTACTGATACAGACGTATGTGGATATAGCTCGTAGAATCGTATAGATATTGTAGACCAATCGCGATGGGGAACGGATAGATACTACCAATTGTTTATAGGATCACATAGAACCGGAGCACAGTTGCGGCAAGGAACTGATACAGACGTATGTGAATATAGCTCATAGAATCGATAGATATTGTAGAGCAATCGCGGTACTGAACGAATAGAAAAACCTGTGCTGATTGTTTACACATTCTGATAAGAGATAGACCAAATAAGATATATCATTCTCATTGGAAACTGAACTATCTGAATATGAAATACATTCGTTGGAACACCTAATATTATTGCATGGAATGACCACAAATAATTGATTGAAATTGTATCTGGAAATGAGGTATGGATATTTATACCGCCATAACGGTAACCGCTACCGAAAATCCGGTGACAGAAACCACCTAAGAACCGATACCTTTTTTTTCTATAGGTTTCTATAAGAGATTTTTAGCAGGGATACTGCTGAGAAATATTGAAGAAGTAAAAAGTCCAATCGAAGCCAAGTCTAATCCTTAGACCATATAGAATGGACTGGGCATTGGAGTGGTGGGGGTGCTGCCGAGTAAGAAGACAAGGATAGCCATAGCGATATATATATGCGCACGAATAAGCCTTGTTCGTGCTAACTCTCGAAATCGAGTAGGCACTGAAATTAAGCTGAAAACTTATTACACATAGGGTTTAGCATACTAACGTGGCAACGCTGCTCTTCAATGTGGCAACGTTTACTCTGTGAACAGAGCACTTCGTCTCTCTCTTAACAACGACGTAGTGTCTTCCGTCTCTTTCGCTTTACTCGGCAGCAGACCGTACAATGCTTCAGCATAGGCAATGCCCAGTCCATTCTATATGGTCTAAGGTCTAATCTGAATCAAATCACAGGCAGACTAAGGAATATCAAAATTTGAAAAGAACATGGACCTCACGAAGATTAACAAAATCGGTCGTCTGGAGGAGTTTCTCCCAACGAAAAGATTAGCAGACCTGGAAGTGTTCAAGGAGTTTTACATCTGTAACATCCGCAAAGTTCAGACCAGATTCGGTGCCAGATTCATAGTCGATGTGGATGACAGCTTCTCCGTATTTCTACCAGCTCGGATGACGAAAGTTCTGACCGACGATGCGGATCTTTTCCAAAAGATGACGGTAGCGTGTATTATAAATATGGCTACGAATATCAACAAATATGTGCCACTGCGAGGAGGTATATCTACTTACATACAGTTGCCGAAGTATATACAGGATAAAAAGGCGGTGGTAAATATAATGAACAACGATCCGTACTGTTTTCTCTGGTCAGTAACAGCAGCTCTTCATCCAGCAGCAGGTAATCATGTGAATAGAACGACTTCTTATCCACATTTTAGCTCAGTGTTGAGGTATGAAGGTTTGAATTTTCCTATGAGTCTGAACGAAATTTCAATATTTGAGAAATTAAATGGTTTAGCGATTAACGTGTACGGTATAGATGAACATGAACTAGTACCAGTTTATTTGAATCGAGCGAAATCAGATACACCTACCATACATGTTCTTATGTTAGAAACTGACATTGAGTCGAATCAAATTGATGACGTCAACAAAACAATATATCACTTTGCATGGATCAAAAATTTATCTCGACTGTTGAGTTCACAAATTTCGAAACACAAATGTCGTACCTGGTTTTGTGATAGATGTTTGAGTCATTTTCAAAATGAAAATTGTTTAGTCAAACACAAGATTGATTGTGCAAATTTAAATAAATGTAGAGTGATATTACCGGACGAAAAAGACAAGATCTTGAAATTCAAAAACTTTAAACATAGAGAAAATGTTCCGTTTTGTATTTACGCTAATCTGGAATGTCTCTTACAATCGGTTAACGATACATCTGAGTCTGAGAATAGGAGAGTATATGAAAAGCATGTCCCATACAGTATTGCCTACTATTTAGATTGCACCTTCGACGATTCAGTTTCCAAATTCAGAATTAATCGTGGAAAGGATTGTATAGAATGGTTCGTCAACGAGTTGGGAGAATTGGCTCAAGCTTTGCAGCCTTATTTCAAGCGTGTCGTACCTATGTAATCGTTGAATCATGATCAGAAACAAGCATTTCATTCGGCTAAGACTTGTCACATTTGTGAAAAACCATTCAGACCTCAAGAGGTGAAACATCGTGATCGTTTCCATTTCACAGGTAAATATCGTGGCGCAGCGCATATAGGTTGCAATTTAAATTACAAAGATTCGCACGTCAGTCCGGTGGTCTTTCATAACTTATCAGGTTACGACTCAGATTTCTTGATTGAACCGTTGGCGACATCTTTTGAAGGCTCGATAAGTCTCTTACCGATCAACAAGGACAGATATATTTCCTTTACAAAGAGTGTAAAAGGAACATCTATACATTTCAGGTTTATTGATTCGTTCAGATTCATGCCAGGCAGTCTAGAAAAATTAGCGTCTTATCTAAACGATGAGCAGAAATTAATCACATGTAAGCATTGCGGAAGCGTCGAAGAATTTCAGTTATTGACGAGGAAAGGTGTATTTCCGTACGAGTACGTATACAGTTGGGAGAGTCTTGAAGAAACACAGTTACCTCCCATAGAAAAATTTTATTCAAAATTAAATGATGTAGGTATTTCGGAGGATAATTATTTGCACGCTTGTGATGTTTGGAAAACTTTTCAAGTCAAAAGCTTGGGTCAATATTCCGACTTGTATCTGCAAACGGATGTGCTTCTTTTAGCAGCTATTTTTCAAAATTTCAGAAGTAATTGTTGGTCCACTTATAATTTAGATCCGTTACATTATTATACGGCGCCGGGCCTCTCGTTTGACGCGATGCTCAAGTGCACGGGTGTTGAACTCGAGCTCCTCGTCGACATTGATATGTTGATGTTTATAGAAAGAGGCATTCGCGGCGGTGTAGCCCAATGCTCGAACAGATACGCTAAAGCTAACAACAGATACATGGGGACAGCATTCGATCCGGGTCGAGAAGAATCATACCTCATGTATTTCGATGTTAATAATTTATATGGGGCAGCTATGAGTCACTTCTTACCGTATAGTTCCTTTGAATGGATGTCGAATTTCGAACAACTCGATGTTTCAGATGTCTCGGATGAATCCTTCATAGGTTACATACTTGAGGTAGATTCAGAATATCCGCGAGAACTTCAGGACTCTCACAAAGACTTACCGTTGTGTCCGGAGCATTACACCTATGGAGTCTAGATGTTAGGAGAACGAGCTCTGTATTACGGAAGTGGTTCCAGTTCTGTCGCTTTGTGTACATATATATACGCGAGCCTAACGTTCGACGCGCCTCTATCGGCAGCCAGGAGCAATAGTCTTAACGTGCATAATGTATGGCAAGTACCGGTTTTCTAAAACAGCTGATTTTTAAATAACAGTTGAAATTCGCGGTTCCTATGACAACCTGAGCTTGTAAGTAGTGCCACTAGAGGCGCAGCGAACGTTAGGCTCGCGTAGCTATAAGTATATACGGCGCAGAAAACGGGGACGTTTTTCAGAGGTGGGGATGACTAAGCTCGGTCTCCTAACTCTAGACTCCATAATTACACCCCACCTCTTCCAACTTGCAAAAATTCTAAATTAACAACTACCCTTTTCTCAAAACAGCAATACGTCATACACTACAAGGTTTTGAAGCAGTGTTTGAGTTTAGGTATGAAGTTAACGAAAATCCATCGAGTATTGAAATTCAAGCAAGCACCGTGGCTCAAGAAATATATCAACTTGAATACTGAATTGCGCAAAAAGTCTAACAATGATTTTGAAAAGAATTTTGATAAACTCATGAATAACGCTGTTTTCGGGAAAACTATGGAAAATGTTAGAAAACACAGAGATGTGCGGCTAATTACAAAATGGGACGGTAGGCACGGAGCAAGAGCGCTTATCGCGAAGCCAAATTTTCATAGCTGCACTACATTCGGTGAAGATATGACAATAATTGAATTGAATCGAACTAAAATTAAATTCAATAAACCTATATACGCGAGATTTCCGATTATGGATCTTGCTAAAACGTATATTCATGATTTCCATTAAGGTAAACGTCCCAATGGCCGGACATCTAAGGTTGATGTCCCAATGGCCGGACATCCATACGAAATCGTATATCTGTCTCTCTTGCACTCACTTTCTGTCCGGTAATTGGGATATGTCCGACCATTGGGACGTTTACCTTATAATTACATAAGAAACAGATTTGGTAACCAAGCTAAACTGATGTATACCGATACGGATAGTCTTATATATCACTTTACCGTACCCGATATATACGAGCTCATGAAACGCCATTTGGACCGATTCGATACTTCCGACTATCCTCCGGAAAATATTTACAAGATGCCGCTGGTCAATAAAAAAGTATTGGGATTAATGAAAGACGAAAATAACGGGAGGATAATGATAGAGTTTATAGGCTTAAGAGCTAAATTATATGCCTTCAAGGTTTTGGGTGAAAATAGAGAGCAGAAACGGGCTAAGGGAGTCAAAGGGGCAACACTGAAAACCATAACGTTCGATGATTACATACAATGTGCTCTGCAGCATCAAAATCTGACAAAAAGTCAAAATTTAATTCAAAGTAAGAATCACCAGGTCCATACGGTGTCGCAGAGGAAGATAGCGCTGAGCTGGAATGACGACAAGAGGATCATATTTCCTGATACGACGGACACGCTTCCGTGGGGTTACGATAGGACTGTGTAGAATTAAATAAACGTACTTGTCAAACATTATGTTTCTTTATTAATAAACCTTACAAGTCAGACTTATTTATCCAACTATTGTGTGTATTATTGAAATCCAACCATTTTACAAATAGCCTGTTTTCACGTCTCTTGAGCACCTTCTCCACCAGGTAGATGTCGGAATTCTTGACTTTCAAAAGTTCCTGTACGTAGAAGCCACCCGCTATAGACTGTTCTTGATAGTCATTAAGCTTGTACGTTACTGGATCAGTATTGACTACTTGGATGATCGTGAATATTTCAGTCGTCCAATTTGGTGTATATCCTTTCTCAAAAACATTCTTATATTTGCTTATTCGAACTTTATCTCCAACTTTGAACTTTGCCGGTTTAACCGATCTGACTCGAACTTTTTGGTATACAGTCTGCAATAATGTCCGTTCGTTTCTAAGGGAAACGTCCTTTGGCTTCATGCGAATAGTCCGATGTTTAGAGTTGTTGTAAGCCGAAACCAAATCAGATAAAATGTCTATCCACTTGTAATTTCCTTGCAGACTGAACTGCATCCACATTTTGTTTTTCAGCGTACGATTGAAACGCTCACAGATCGATGCCTTCAAGTTGCTGAAGGTTGAGTATAGTTGAATATTATATCGTCTCATGAGAGAATCGAAGTTTGAATTATAAAAATCTCCGCCTCTGTCAACGTGTAAATTCTTCGGGGTACGTCCCTGTACGAGTACAGATTCCATAGCACTCGTCGTATCTTTACCCGTCTTACTCTTCATTGGCACGACTCAGGCGTACTTTAAGAATATATCGATGATGGTGAGCATGTATTTGTAGCCCTTGTTTTCTCTCGCGTAGAGCGTCATGTCAACGAGATCCGCTTGCCAGGTTTCATCCAAACCGCGAACATCTACACGACGACGCTGATAGTTCTTTCGAGCTGGCCTATGCAGCTCCGTCACGAGCGTTAGCTTTTTCTCGTTCATTTTCCAACACCGTTAGTCTGGTGTCCAGCTCGAGAATGATCTTGGCGGTGCGAGTCGATAAGTCTTGTACTGCTTCGATATTGGCGCCTAGGTTCCGCAGAGCATCCGTTATGCGAGAGTCCAAGGCATGCATCGATGCGAGGATTTCGTTTCTCACAACGTCGATCTCCTGACACATGAGGTTCATAGTAACAGCGTCGCCTTGCTGCACAGGATCGGCAACGTTGCACAACCGCTTGTTATCTATATCGTGATGTCCGTCGGTGGTGAATTTGAACCCAATACCAGGAGGACCGCGACTGCTTGGGGCGGCGCTCTTGTCCAACTGTCGTCGAAAAACATCGACGCTCATTTTGGAAATGACTGTGGAAACGATGGGAGGTTGATTAATAAATGATACCAGCTTCACGCAACTCTTCGATTATCGAAACGATTTCGTTGGTGTGACTCGAGTTTCCAGCTGCTTGAGATGCCAGGAGCAAACGAAGACGGTCCACTAGCTCGTTGGGGTCGTCCCAATGAACGTAATCCGTTCCTCTACCCTCTTGAGCGACCATGAGCTGTGGAAGCACACCTTCACCCGTGCGTGAAAGTGGTCCGTGGGCGATGAACTTCTGAAACTTGTGGTTATCCACTGCTCGAATAGGTTCATCACTTCTATAGTATTTTCGATGTGCGTTGGTGGCTAATACGATTTGTTTATAATTTTTGATATCATCTGGAGTCACGTGGGTCTCATCGGGTATCTTTTTGAATAGTAGTGCCAACAAACCTTCGGTCTTTGTATAACGCGTGTCACTCGCATGAATAGAGTCACTCTCAAAACTTATCGGTGCGTTACCCATCATCAACCTGCCGTCAGCAAGTATGCGTACACCGTACACGTTATCCAGATCTTTTTTTCTATTCGCATCTCGTAGCATCTCGAGATACTCGTTACTACTCTGATCTTGTTCAAGAAACTCATCCGTCGGCTGTATAGTGGTATCCTCATCTGCAGTTAAATAGGAATCATCCTCTTCTCGAGGATCATCTT
Source organism: Tenthredo livida (assembly GCA_963992785.1). NCBI lineage: Eukaryota > Metazoa > Arthropoda > Insecta > Hymenoptera > Tenthredinidae > Tenthredo > Tenthredo livida. The sequence goes on along the minus strand of OZ023068.1, from coordinate 12,721,517 downwards.
TGATCGGTTCTTCTATGATCGGCTCTTCTTTGATGGGCTTGGCAATAGCTTGAGAAACCTTCACCAGTTGTTGTAGCAGAGTTACTACCGGTTTGAAAACATTGCTCATCGTCTGCTCAGCGGTCTCCCTTCCCGACTTTATCATTCTGTGTTTACGTCGAATCACCCTACTGGCTTCAGCGATATGACGCAACACTGCTTTTTGTTCATGAATTTTCGTATCTTGCATGTTGACGCAGCTGTATCTGAGAGGCTACTGATTCTAGTCTTCGGAATATTCTCAATTTATGCTCACAAAACAGTCAAACCCCTGTCTATATCTACCGTCATTCAACTCACTCTCCTTGTCTATTACAACGAATCCATACTTGCCGCTGTTCCAACACACAGAGCACAAATTTGTGAACTCCGTGTAAGTCATGTCGGTATTCACATGATCATCGTACAAATGCCTCAAATTCATCTCATCTTGCTTGAACAGCACCAAAAGATTGGTATTGTCGCGCACGAGATGCTTGGGGATGCGGGCGTAGATCTGACAGAGATAGAAGCAATCCACGTGTTTATGTCTTCCCATACAGAAGAATGCTCGGATGTTATCCTGCTTCTCACAAGCCACGTCATCAAAGACGATGATCGAATTGGGTAATGCCTCGTCTGGCACGACTACCTGTTCATGCTCGTCAAATGGAAAGTATTCAACGCCATCTACGTCCTCGAGTAACTGATGCAGAAACTTGTACTTGGGCTGATTCAATGATTTCGAGTAGATATAGACGTTCTCGAACCTCAATCCGTTGGGGTGTGCTATGAGGGTGAGCAGCGCGTTAGTGTTGCCGCAGTTGGACGGACCGCAAAATACCACGCGCACGCTGTTCGGTAGCAAATCGCCGTGTCGTTTGTCAGTTGCGACATTCTCTCGCACAAATTTATCGAAATTGATTACAGGTAGCTTGAGGGGTTGCGTCTCGAATCTCATCTCGACTCTGACTAACGGTAAATGGTATAAATATCATGTTTATAAAGGAGATTCCTCAGTCAGAGCGCAGCCATGATCGTGTTGTAATATTTAACCCTCGTTATTATGGGATACAGGGAGTTATTGGGTTGTTCCCAGAGGTGATATACAAAGATCACCCTAGTGCACGATAGCAACGATAGTAGTAGTTTATTTAATATTTATCAAAGTTACAAAAGTGTGCTTGGAGCACTTGCTCCGGTTCGAGTCTGAGTATTCGAAGAGATACTCTTCGCTCCTTTTAATATCCGCTCAGAACTGAGGCGCAGCTCAGACTTTGGCTTAATTTATTACCTCAATATGCTTACGCGATTATTGGCGTCACCTGCATTCGTTGCGCTTTGCCGCATTCCAGGTCACGCCTTGCTTAATTATTAAAGGTCAGTTTACGTAAAGGATTGGAACGTTGAGTAATAATTCTCAACATCCCTCCCCCCTTAGGAGAATAGGCCTCCGGACTATTTTTCCCTTCTTTACTGAGTACAAATTCCCTTAGTCTTAACCTTACCTGCTAATCTTATTTTAGTCCAATCCCGGTTTTATCATTTCGATAAAAGATACAATAATTTGATCTGTAATTACCTATATATAATGTTTTATCCCAATTTATTATATGTTTTTACTAGCGAAACCCAATTAATACTCAATGTTGTTTACGTCGAACCCGTGATAGACGAGTTACGTTTGAAATTATTGACAGTTTCCTTGGCTATCGGGGTCCGTTTCCGCGGCTGCGGAGGCTCCGGTGCCACTGTTTGTCGTGATGTTTCTTTACATCTAAATCTTCCTGAAGTTGCACATTTATATATAATGTAACCTATCATGCCTACTAGTACTAACCCACTTATTGGATATAACGGTGCCACATACGGCAGGTGCCGCCTATGACTACTCTTCTTATTATCTAATTCCTTATGTAAATTTTCAAGGCTAGATCCTAATGAGTTGAGTTCATTCGCGTCTCGCAGGACGCTCTTTAGCACTACACTGACACTTTTATCACTGGACTTAGAGATTGCCTCCCAGTCCGTCTCGTGCAAACTAAGGTTATACGGCGGCAGGTAACTGAATTCCTGCCTGCTTTGATACTGCCGTAATGTCTCCATTCGGAAGTCCTTTGCAGTTACAGCGCATTTCCCGTTGAGAGCTATGATGCCAGTGCCTATCAATGTTTCACGCGCCGCAGGCAACCCTTCGCAGGTGTGACGGACGGTATGGGTAGAGTGTTATTAATCCCTATGGTTTATTCACAAGAGAACCCGAGAATAGAATTGGTCATCCCGTCACATCCACATATAAATAATTATAAAAGAGATCTATTATGAAATAGATCGGTAAATAGGATTCGTTGCCGCCTAGTCCTATACAGGTCTCAATTGATTTGTTTAAATTGTGTTGAGGCTAATTGATATAGAAATAATAATATAATTAAAGAAAAATAATAAATATAAAGTAAATAAATGAAAGGTAATTCAAATGATAATGGGAATTGACTGGTAAAAACGATAGTATATTCTTGAACGATTAAAGCAATGAAAATATAATTCAAGCGACTAACAAATGATTGTCGGTTGAACAAATGAATGACATAAAATATTGAATTCACAAAATAATGAAATAGCGAGACAATATAATGATCTCCGACGTGGGGATCGTGAAGGCTTGTTACTATATAAGATTTATTATTAATGAAGAATAGTAATGAATTTAATAAAAGACTCTTCACGATTCACACGCGTTGATATAATGAATATAATGAAATAATGAAATAATCAAATAGGAACTACTGAAATAGGAACTCTCTCTCTCTGATAGAAATAATATTAAATCAATGGTATTATCTATTCAGATCTATGAATAGAATTCCCCTAGGATTGGATCAAGATCGATGATCATGAGCTTAATACGCTTAATTGAAACGCTAGTATGAAACTCTGTGCTTGACATAAAAGATACTCGCACTGGTATTAGGGTATACCCCGAAATTCTAAGAATTATCCCAGGCGGTTGAATGGCTTGACAATCATTCCGATCTTGATCCAATTAAGGGAATAATAATTGAATTTTCCAATAAGGAAATTGAACATGGATAAACATGTGCTTAACTATATAATTATAGTAATAATATATTGAGGTATAAATCGAGATCGCTAGTTAGGGTCTTAATGATCTTCAAGCTTTAATAGTGGAAGAAATAAACCCAACGGGATTAGGGTGAAACCCGAAATTCTAGGAATTATCCTGTTTGGTTATTAATTTTACTACCGCAACAATCTCGAGTTATTCTATTAAAGAAATATATATATATATATATATATATATTTGTATATTATATTATATGAATAACTGGTAATTATTAAGATTGAACAATGAGTAGCAATGCAAGCTCACCGGGTGGTCTCGTTATTAGGAAGGGTCTCTCCCGAAATACTATTGGTATTGGCCTATAACGATATTCCCGTGGTTATGCTACTCATCAGATGAAGTTATATTTTGTCATGCATATAATTAAAATTAAAGAATTCCGGAAAACGATATAACAATTCGAATATGTAAGATAATTTATCAGTGAGTAAATTTGTGAGCGATCGTGGTTACTTAGCCTTGGTTGATCTGGAGTAGCATGGGACTACCTTGATTAGCCTCCCTCACCTTAAGAACCTCGAAGCCTTTGATTCACGTAGAATTATAAATGGGTTAACACCTTTCAAGTTGGTTATGATTTATGCCGAATGGTAGATTTGGTTAATGTCTATAAACTGAAGCTAGTTTGTATTCAAGTGTCTATAGTCTTTGTTGATACTCACTGAGTTGAAATAATGAAGATTTTGAAATGAGTCTAATTCATATAACAAGTGAAGTGATATTAATGCAAGATTCTAAAGATTGGAAATATGACTTATATACTACAAATACCCCAAGAGGAGTATAAGGCAGAACTTGAGTTTTTGATGCTAATTTGGATTATCAGATTGTGTGATAACCCTTATGTGTCTATGCACTGATTCTACTTATTAAACAGATCACTAAGTTGATTAGTTTGTATCTCGTTTAATTTTTAAGTTAAGATTGACGAATGCCGAGTCCTTTGTATACACTGACTTTAAATGAAGAAAGCAAGATGGGATACAACCCTTGGCTCAAGTATAGCACACGGTCTCTTGCGACTACGCACCTCGCGATTTAACAGAAGAAGAGCGTTATAAAATATGTTGAAGTAAACTAGTTTAAAACAATGAAGTTAATCGTTGTCTCAAAAGTGCATAGATCTTGAAGAGATTCATGGCTTGAATTTATTAACGGGTACAGAGTCCTTTGTGCTACCACTTTAATTAAAAGAAAGAAAAGATTGAACACAACTCGTGGCTCGATTATTGCACACGGGTCCTTGCATCCACGCACCTCGCGATTTACCAGAAGAAAGACAGTCGTTCAAGTTCAAAGGCGACGAGGTCCCCGTGGTTGCAACAAAGTATGTATTGCTACGCGTGTGGCTTAGCCAATTAGGATTTAACTTAAAGGCTAATCGTCGCCTGATTGGTTTGAGGGACTACTTGCAGTTAGGCGTAGGAGTGGGGCCCTGGTGACGTTACGCGGTCCCATGCTACTCCATGCCTCACCTATAGCTCACTCACACTAACTTGGTTTGAATATCTTCAAACCATGTTAATAATTCGAACTTACATTTGAATTATGAACCGTTAAATGGCTTTTCAGTTTTCCATCATTCTTGCTTTTGAAATCTTATTATTCTACTTCTAGTTACCTTAATTTCCTTATTTCTTTGAAAATTAGAGAGAGAGCAAAATTACATCTACGCGCTAGCCTATAGTAGTGTGAGGTTGGCGGGTCAGCAAGACTGGGGTTCCAGTGTTGCTTCGCCGTTATCAACACCTACGTGACTTACGAGCCGTTTTAAGAAGGGAATAAACATCCGATGCAGTTAATATTATATTTCAGTGTGGTTACTTTCTACGCTCTAAGTCGCGGTTGAAAAATGAGACAAACAAATTGTTAAGCGTTCAAAGAATTATTGTTGGAAAGAGTTTATGAAATCAAACTAAGAAAAAGGAATTTAGGATTCCGGGATATGTATATACTGTAACATTGCATGTTACGACAGGCTCCTCACCCCTTAAACGACCTTAGCGGAGTGGATGAAAATGAGAGAATGAGTAGATAGACCCCGAGGTCCGATAGAAATTCCGAGAGGCGACCGTGACCGACTAAAGACTGTTGAGCATATTATTTATTCTTTTGTTTTGTTTTACGACTTTTCTCTAACATGTGGGAGACGAGGCCCAGCCGACGGCTAAGATACTGTGACAGAGACACACCACTACCGACGCAAGACGTCCCAGTATCGACTGTTTGGATCCTACTCGACGAACGCCACCCAAAAGCTTCGGAGGATAGTTAGTGGCCACGCTACCTCCTGCTAGTAATCTAGAGGACACGGGGGAGTGCCAAGGGCATTCTACAACGGGGGATATCGGTGGTGGAAGAGATTCCCGCCACCAGGAAGAGCCTGCATCCCGTGAGCCTCCGACGTAGCAAGCTAAAATCATCGTGGCGAACTTTGAATTACGCGCGTGGCGACCACCGGTCGCCATGCTTAAGGGATCCTTCGGTCGATACGAAAATCGATATTTGGCCGTAACACGAGGGCGCTGATTACCGGCGCCATGCGGTCTAGTCACTCTGCGTTAGACTAGCGTTCTTAGCACGTGTGCCTTTTGCTCGGTCTGCGTTATTGCGTTGATAAAAACTATCATTTTTTGGCGTTCGAACCTCGTGGGCTTACTAGAGTTTTTTTTTTGTTTTCTTGTGTTGAGTGAGTGTTTTTCCCCGAGGAATATTTCCCCCGTGGGATTAGACGATGGACTTTAGCCAGGAGAAGGCTTCCTTCCTCAGGTGGCTGGAAGACGGTAAGCGTTAGCCATTCTCACCCATGCTAATTCGAATTCGGCAACGGCCGTCAGCCATATTGCCTTGAGCAGCCACGAGGCTAATTGATATTCTTGGAATCGAATTAAACCGATCTCCGAAGGGTAGGCCGTCACCAGTGTCCCCGTGTAGTAGAGAATATCGTTCGAGTCATTATTTCGTAGAGAAATATCGAGTATTGTATAGTTCATTAAGTTCGGGTGTGCTACCTGTCGCACACGAGTGCGACAGAGAGAGTCCTAGTCAGTCACTGTCGCTCTCTCTTCCTCCTGTAGGGAGAGACACAGCTAGTTAGTGTTTAGATTTCGAGTCTTTGTTTTTCGGGTTCGAGTTAATACAGAATTCTAATTAAATAACTATCGCGTTGTTCGCAGAGTTAGGTTAAGTTAGTTTTAGTAAGCTCCTGTAAATATTACTTCTTTGATCAATTTCTTATTTTCTATTCTTTAGTACGAGCCGAAGGCTCACTCATTGTAAATATTCGCCTGTTAATTAGTTGTAAGTCCTCCTCGTGGAGTCTATTTAGCGTTCTAGTTGAAATATTGTCTCACGAGGACCGAGTTTGTCGAGTTATTTAATTTTTGCATGATTTTTCTTTGTTATTGCTATCCTACGTGGAAGCCAGTAGTCTATTAGATATTGTAAAACTCGCCAAACGTGGCCAGGTCGCTTATACACGACCCGAGGCCGTTCTTTCTACGAGGGAATTTATTCCCGATTGTTAAAATTATTATTTCTATTTCTTTTCTATTTTGTTGAATAAATTCTATTTTTTTTATTGTCAAATTCAAACGCTCGAGTCGTTATTTAACGTCCCGCTAATCCTTCAATTAATCCTGACCCCTCTCCGCGGTACTGTAGCTAGCCGACGCTTTACGTACCCGTAGGATATATTTTGTTTATATTTTTGAACGTGGCGGTTATCCGCCTGGCGCCCAGCATATTTTTCAGGTAATTAACGTTGGCCAATTGTCGAGTGGACGGCTCTCGGAGGCTAGCATCCGGTCTAGTTCGAGGGCTAAATAAAATCCACGTCACAAATTGGCGCCCAACGTGGGGCACTGAGAAAATAAATTTTAGTTTTGTTAAATAATTATTCGCTTTCTTACAACGGCTTCTCTGTTGCCAAGAGACTTCGGGTCAAATATTTAGTTTCTCTATCTACCGGAGAGGGATTAGCGGCGCGTACGCTCACAGCGACTTTGTATCGAAGCCGTACCGCGGCAATTCTTTTGTTGATTTCAGCGTTCAAACTCCTTTGTTTAATTTTCGGCTATTCCTTTTTCGATTTTCGAAACGACTTCGGGAATTGTCGGATCCTTTCGAGGGATTCCGATCCGTTGGAAGTAATACGTTTTGTTTGAGTTAGTTATTATTTTTTTTTGCCGTGTTCTCTCCGAGAGAGTAAAATACTCGATTATAGCGTAGTACAAAACGTTATATGCGCAGGGACACTGGATACGGACCCCTAAGCGTAATATTAAGAACTATTCGCTATTATATATGACCTGCTTGCTATTGAATTGTTTTTTTTGGTTTGTTTTTTTTTTGTGTACTATTTCCCTGTGCATGCCTGGTGGTGGATAAATTGTATCAGGTGATCGAATAGTGACGAACCGCTGTAACGAAACATACTGAGTACCAGTGAAGTCCTACCACAACGATCACCGGGGGAAACAACATTTAATTTTCAAATAAATAATCTCAAATAGCTAGCTAGCGAGGGTCTTGTCTAGAATCCAACGGCTAACATTATTCTATATTTCGGGTTCGTGAAACTATTCTCTAACGTGGGGGAAGAGCAAAGTCCAGACTCGACGGACTCTGAGTACACCCCGCGCCGAGGGGAATGTTTACGCGTCGTCATTGCGAATCGATTCGAAAATCATAGGTGTCGCGTAGATTCACATTTTGAGCTCTGGCTGTAGCAGTGGTGCTCAGGGGTGGGTTCTGAGGACCATATGATAGCAGTGGTTCTCAACTCACGGCTACCTCGACGAGTAGACTCGTCGAGAAGATAGAGTATAGCGCTTTGAGTATGTTTTAGTTTTTTTTTGCGTATCTTTCGGGTTCGGGTTCGGGTTCGGGTTATCTTTCGAGTTCGAGTTCGAGTTCGAGTTGATTTTCGAGAGTGACTTTAAATCGAGTAATTTCATTACGCACGTTCGACTGCACTCTCGGAATAAGTATTGAGTTTAGTTCGGGACTTTTGATCTTTAGTTTCGAGTTCGTGTTGATTTTCGAGATTGAATTTAAACCGAGTGATTTCTTCACGCACTTCCCAGTGCACTTCAAGAACAAGTATTGCGTTCAGTCAGTGATTTGTTTTTTTTTGGGGATTTCGTTTTTTTTTCTTCTTCGGAAGTTCGAGTTCAGTTTTCGCGTTTCGGGTTATTTTTGGCGTAATATTTTTTGTTCGTTCGCGAAAGTTCGTGTTTTTCCCTTCGTTCGGAATATTTCTTTCTGGTGTCGACTGAGTCCTAGTTTCCTCATCGAGTCATGGCGTCAATAGATACCCCGTACGGATGCGCTCTGTGGGATTTAGATCACGCGGAGCTGTCCCAGCTGTTGAGTTCACTGAACGTTAGTACAACGGGCTCAACCGCAGAGCTTAGAGATCGGTATTTGCGACATTGGCGGCGGCGCCAGGGCGAACTCACCATCCCCTGGGAGCCTGAGGACGAAACGATTTTCGCCTCAAACGTTGGATCGCGGCCGGGGGGGAGTCAACAGTATCAGGTCAACCCTTCGCCGACCCGGGTTTCATTTGCGACTAATTTCGAGTCACGACCGGTGACGACAACAACCACGAGCATCATCTACACGACAGCTCAACCGGTTATGTCGACCATCGCCGACCCAAGGCCTGCGAGGAGTGCACCGAGCTCACCCCCGAGGCCAGCGAATATACGCGCCGGTTTAGATGAGAACGACGCATATCGGGATTTTTATAGCGACCACGCTGCACTCCGGGAAATCCTAGCCGAGGAAAGACCCGAAGTGATGCCGCGACGATCCACAGCCAACCCGCGGGCGTTAACGGAATACGGTCGCGAGTACCTACGCGGTGCACAAATCGAGGTCTTACGCGACAACAGGCTCCAACAGCTAGAGCTAGAGGACCGATACCTTAGATCTGAGGGCCGAGCGCCTAATCGAACGAGGGGAAGGCCAGAAACAGTAGAAATTAGCGATAGCAGGAGCCAACAAGACCTCGAGGGTCTAGTACAAGAAGTACTTAGACGATTGCCGCGTGAGTCTCTCCCGAGAGGAGCCGTAGACCCCCGGGAAGATAAGGAACGTCAACCGCGCGGGGAAACACGGCCATCGGAAGGCCACCCCCGCCGAGAGGTCGACTTCAGGCAAAACCGAAGCCTGTCGCCGGTAAATCCTCAACCGATCATTACCCACCCACCCTCCCATGTTAGGGATCCCAGCACGAGGATGTGGGATGACCCGCACTCCAGCTGGGAAGACGTGACGACACCCGCGCGTTCGCACTGTAGAGACCGAGCCAAGGAGGTGGTCGAAGCGTTACGAAGGTGGAACATAAGGTTCGGAGGTAGTAGTGAACAAAGCGCGGAGGACTTTTTAAGCCGTCTCGATGATTGTAAGAGGTTCACGCCATTAAGCGGCAAAGAAGTGATACAGTCTCTGCCGATAGTATTTACGGGGATCGCCTCGGAGTGGCTACGACTCGAGCGAGATAGCTGGTCGAGCTACGAAGATTTCCGGCAGGAATTCAGAAGCTGGTTCGGCGACGAAACAGTAAATAAAAGATTCCGTCAGCAGGCCGCGTCGCGTACGCAGGGCGAAAACGAGTCGGTGACCGACTACTTGACCTGCATCCGGGGGTTATTAAATCGTATGACTAGGCCATACGCGTTGGAAGACCAACTAGACCTAGCATTCGAGAACCTTAAGCCGGAGATTCAGAACTTGTTAGACCGGAATCAAATATCTAGTTTTAAAGAATTAGCTCGGGCTGCCACTGCTAAAGCAAGAAATTTAGCATCCTCGCGGGCGTACAAGCCACCCCCACCCGCTGACGCCGACGAGTCGTACATGTCGGAGCTAGCATGTAAGGCTAAGGCCAAGCAAGCGAAGAAAGCCCAGGCACTCGCGGCCGTGTATGAGTCTGTCGAGACTGCGGAGGCACCGGAGGCGCCGAAGGCTAAGTCAGCTCCGAAGACGAAAACGAAGGGCGGTAAGAGTCAAGGGGGGGGGAAGATGGCCTTGGAAAAGGCCATAACAGAGCAACTCGCGGCAATCCAGGCAAATTTAGAGAAAAGAATAGAGACCGCGACCGCGAACCTACAGCCTCGGCAGGCTAATCCAACCGCTCCGACATACCCCGTAGACGCGAGGGTAGCTACGAACACCATGCCAACAATGGATGGTGGACCAGCGGTCACCTGTTTTAACTGTGATCGCAGAGGTCATATATGGAGGGATTGCCCAGGGCCGAGGGTTCGTTTTTGCTATCATTGCGGTAGAAAAGGCGAAATAGCGACTACGTGTTCGCGTTGTCATCCGGGAAACGGAACTGGGGGCTCGCGAACAGGGCAAGGGAGTCACCCCCAATAGAAAACCCGAGCCCAAATAATCCTTATACCGAGCCGGATGCAGAATGCTTTCCGATGCAGACCCTTGAACTGCAGCCACGCTGGTTTTTAACAGTCAAAATCGGGAATTCGAAGGTTCGCGCTCTAATAGACACCGGGTCTTCCAGAAGTTTTTTAGGAGCTTCGGGAAAGAAAATCGCCGAAGAAAATGGTCGGGCCTTAAGCAAACCAGCTTTTGAACGGGTTATACTGGCAAACGGCGACACCGAAGCAGTCTTAGGGGAATTTATCGTGCCGATTGAATTGGCAGGAATAACCCACGAACTTGCGATTCGAATACTCCCGTCTGTAGCGTGGGATTGCATCCTCGGTATGGATTTTATTAGATTATTTGAGTTAGAAATGTATGGCGGAGACGATACGTGGCGTCTAAAAGAGGGACCGACGGAAACTAATCTGTTTTTCGAGTCATTGGCAGCGACCACGGGGTCAACCAACGCGTGCTACGGCATAGCAGAGTTAACTTCAGCGGAGAAAACGGTACTGGAAGAGTTTTTAGAGAACGAGCTACCTGCGGTCACGGGCCCACTAGGATTAACAAGCCTAGCTGAGCATACCTTAGATACGCAGGGAAACTCGCCAATTAAACAAAGATATTATTTAGTATCACCGGTGGTACAAGCCGCGATCCATGCTGAAGTTGATCGTATGTTAGCCGAAGGCGTCATTGAGCCGTCACAAAGCGCGTGGTCGAGTCCCATAGTAATGGTTAAAAAGCCGAATGGCAGTTATCGTTTTTGTTTAGACTTCCGTAAAGTAAATAGCGTCACAAAGAAGGACGCCTACCCGATCCCTTATATTAACGGGATTTTAGATAAATTACGTGCCGCGAGGTATATTTCAACGATTGATCTGAGCCAAGCCTATCATCAGATTCCCTTGCACCCAGATAGTCGCGAAGTCACTGCGTTCACTGCACCGGGCAGAGGCTTATTTCACTTTACGAGAATGCCATACGGACTCACCGGAGCCCCTGCCACGTTTCAAAGATTAGTTGACAAATTAATTACACCGGATATGGAACCACATGTTTTCGCGTATTTGGACGATATTATTGTAGTAACGGACAATTTCGTGAAGCATATCGACTGGCTCAAGCGCGTATTTGATCAAATAGCGAGGGCTGGTCTTACGTTAAACCCGGATAAATGCGAGTTTTGTAGGGATGAAGTAAGATATTTGGGGTTCAGAGTTAACAACGAGGGATTACAAATAGACCCCGACAAGATCGAACCGATTGTTAGTTATCCGGCACCCCGGAACTTGAAACAATTGCGACGATTTTTAGGGATGGCCTCGTGGTACCGCCGATTTATTCCAGCGTTCGCGGGCTCCTCGGAGCCATTAACGCGGCTTTTACGCAAAGATAGACGGTGGGAATGGGGCGAAGAACAAGAACAAGCGTTCAACGAATTAAAATCCGCGTTAACCTCAGCCCCGGTATTATCGTGTCCTGATTTTCGAGTACCTTTTGTAGTGCAGACGGATGCCAGCGATTTTGGAATCGGCACCGTTTTGACTCAGACCATTGACGAGGTCGAACGAGTCATCGCATATGCGAGTCGTACTCTTTCTGAAGCCGAGAGAAAATATTCGGTGACAGAAAAAGAGTGTTTGGCTGTAATTTGGGCTATAAAGAAATTTCGCGCGTACCTTGAGGGGTATCATTTCACGGTGATAACGGATCACAGCAGCCTCCGATGGTTGCATAATTTGCATAATCCGACAGGTCGGCTTGCTAGGTGGGCATTAGAGCTCCTGGAGTATGACTTCGAGGTCATACATCGAAAGGGAGCTATGCATCATGTCCCCGACGCATTATCGCGAATGTACGAAGACGAGGTCGAGGACCTCGCAGCCGTGTATGTAGCCGCGATTAATGAAGCTCAAGATCCATGGTACACTAAGCGCGTACAAGAAGTTTTAGAGGCCCCGAAAAAGTATAGAGAATGGTCGGTGTTCGAAGGCCGACTGTATTATTTACGGCCGAATCCGGTGACCGAACCAATTATGGAAGACCTTAATCCGTGGGAATTAGTATTGCCCGCCGAACATCGCGACCGAGCGTTTATCGAAGCGCACGAAGACCCACAGGCTGGGCATCTCGGAGTCGAAAAGACATACGCGAGGATCCGCGAGGATTATTATTGGCCTGGCATGTTTAGAGATATCGTGCTCGCAATCCGCCGTTGTCAACCATGCCAACAGTGCAAGGTCGAACAGGCTCCGCCAGCTGGTCTGATGGGAGATCGCGTAGTTAATCAGCCGTGGACGGTCGTCGCAGCTGATGTCATGGGTCCGTTTCCTCGTAGTCGCTCTGGCTACGAATATTTATTAGTCTTCGAAGACCTTTTTACCAAGTGGGTGGAGTGCATTCCGTTGCGTAAAGCCAATGGGAAGAATATTATCGCGGCGTTTGAGGATTTAATTTCGTCTAGGTGGGGTACTCCGGAGGTATTTCTCACTGATAATGGCACCGAATTCGCAAATAAAGCCGTCAATGACATGTGCGCCGAATACAATATAGTACACGCTCACGTGCCTCCGTATCATGCGCAGGCAAATCCGGTTGAGAGGGTAAATCGCGTTCTGAAGACGATGATCACGGCCTATATCGAGAATGACCATCGGGACTGGGATGTTCATTTGCATGAATTCCATTTCGCATATAATTCCGCAGTGCATAGTTCACTGAAAGTAAGCCCGGCATTTTTAAACTTAGGTCGTGAACCGCGGCCTAGAGTGCAACTTCGACGCGCGGAGGAAGGTCCGGCGACTATTCCGGAACCGTGTCCGGCGAAGTGGGCTGAAAGAATGAACCGCCTACAAGAATTAAGAGATCTCGCGACCCACCATTTACAAAATGCACGCACTAGGCAGGCGCAATATTATAATCGACGTCACCGAGACGGCCACTATAAGGTAGGAGACCGAGTCTGGAAGCGAAACCGCGTCTTATCATCGGCTGCGAACTTCGTAGCTGCAAAATTAGCTCCTAAATTCGCGGGACCGTATATTGTAACGAAAGTAGTATCACCCGTCGTGTACGAGCTAGAGGATGAAACCGGTAGGACACTCGGTCGACACCATATAAAAGATTTTAAACCGTACGTCGCCCCCGAGGTAGACGTCAATCTCAGCGAATCCGAGGTGGAAGACGCATCTTCCGACGAGGCCTGAGAAAACCGTTCGCGTTCGTGTGTTCTGAGTTTGGTACTGAGTATTCGAGCACTATTGGATTCGAGTGTTTTGTTCTTTCTTTTGTTGGTTGAGTTAAGGAAATAGGATTTTCAGGAAGCTTGAAAAAAAAAAAATATATTCGGTCAGTTCGGCGAATTAGTTTTTTTTTTTTTCTATATTTTTTTTTTGAGTCGACTGCGCCGGCCAATTCGTAGTGGGACAATACTCCCAGTTATCTGGAGCTCATTAGAGGGGTTTTGGTTCTGTTTTTTTTTTTTCATGGTTTATAGAGTCTTGAGGACTCGGGCATTGACGCCCTGTATTTAGTTTCGTTTTGTTTTGTTGGTTCGTAGTCTCTTATTTTATTTGTTTTTTTTTGTGTCATGTTTTTGGTCAAAATTATTGGTAATGAAATTACAATAGTCCTTTATTTTGCTATTTTTTTTTTGTGTGGTTCGTTAGTTTCGAGCTTTCAGATATTAGACTCTTATTTTGATTTTGTTTTTTTTAGTGTTCGGGAAGTCGAACCCTTCCCTAAGTTTTTGTCTTTCTGCCTTCTGCAGGGGGAGAGTAGCGTGTGATGACTTAAAAATTTAACCGGGGGTTTTCATAAAATTACCTTCGTATTCCCTCCCCGGGGGAAAGTTTAGTTTGTTGAAAAGTTACGTTTAAGCCATCAGATCCAGACGGATCTGTAGACGTAAGACGCGGTGTGCGGCCGCCACTCGGAGTTCGGTCCATGGGTCAGTTTTGCAAGCGCTTCCGCCCCAGTGGTCCGTCTAAGGGGGGGGGAGTTGTAACATTGCATGTTACGACAGGCTCCTCACCCCTTAAACGACCTTAGCGGAGTGGATGAAAATGAGAGAATGAGTAGATAGACCCCGAGGTCCGATAGAAATTCCGAGAGGCGACCGTGACCGACTAAAGACTGTTGAGCATATTATTTATTCTTTTGTTTTGTTTTACGACTTTTCTCTAACATGTGGGAGACGAGGCCCAGCCGACGGCTAAGATACTGTGACAGAGACACACCACTACCGACGCAAGACGTCCCAGTATCGACTGTTTGGATCCTACTCGACGAACGCCACCCAAAAGCTTCGGAGGATAGTTAGTGGCCACGCTACCTCCTGCTAGTAATCTAGAGGACACGGGGGAGTGCCAAGGGCATTCTACAACGGGGGATATCGGTGGTGGAAGAGATTCCCGCCACCAGGAAGAGCCTGCATCCCGTGAGCCTCCGACGTAGCAAGCTAAAATCATCGTGGCGAACTTTGAATTACGCGCGTGGCGACCACCGGTCGCCATGCTTAAGGGATCCTTCGGTCGATACGAAAATCGATATTTGGCCGTAACACGAGGGCGCTGATTACCGGCGCCATGCGGTCTAGTCACTCTGCGTTAGACTAGCGTTCTTAGCACGTGTGCCTTTTGCTCGGTCTGCGTTATTGCGTTGATAAAAACTATCATTTTTTGGCGTTCGAACCTCGTGGGCTTACTAGAGTTTTTTTTTTGTTTTCTTGTGTTGAGTGAGTGTTTTTCCCCGAGGAATATTTCCCCCGTGGGATTAGACGATGGACTTTAGCCAGGAGAAGGCTTCCTTCCTCAGGTGGCTGGAAGACGGTAAGCGTTAGCCATTCTCACCCATGCTAATTCGAATTCGGCAACGGCCGTCAGCCATATTGCCTTGAGCAGCCACGAGGCTAATTGATATTCTTGGAATCGAATTAAACCGATCTCCGAAGGGTAGGCCGTCACCAGTGTCCCCGTGTAGTAGAGAATATCGTTCGAGTCATTATTTCGTAGAGAAATATCGAGTATTGTATAGTTCATTAAGTTCGGGTGTGCTACCTGTCGCACACGAGTGCGACAGAGAGAGTCCTAGTCAGTCACTGTCGCTCTCTCTTCCTCCTGTAGGGAGAGACACAGCTAGTTAGTGTTTAGATTTCGAGTCTTTGTTTTTCGGGTTCGAGTTAATACAGAATTCTAATTAAATAACTATCGCGTTGTTCGCAGAGTTAGGTTAAGTTAGTTTTAGTAAGCTCCTGTAAATATTACTTCTTTGATCAATTTCTTATTTTCTATTCTTTAGTACGAGCCGAAGGCTCACTCATTGTAAATATTCGCCTGTTAATTAGTTGTAAGTCCTCCTCGTGGAGTCTATTTAGCGTTCTAGTTGAAATATTGTCTCACGAGGACCGAGTTTGTCGAGTTATTTAATTTTTGCATGATTTTTCTTTGTTATTGCTATCCTACGTGGAAGCCAGTAGTCTATTAGATATTGTAAAACTCGCCAAACGTGGCCAGGTCGCTTATACACGACCCGAGGCCGTTCTTTCTACGAGGGAATTTATTCCCGATTGTTAAAATTATTATTTCTATTTCTTTTCTATTTTGTTGAATAAATTCTATTTTTTTTATTGTCAAATTCAAACGCTCGAGTCGTTATTTAACGTCCCGCTAATCCTTCAATTAATCCTGACCCCTCTCCGCGGTACTGTAGCTAGCCGACGCTTTACGTACCCGTAGGATATATTTTGTTTATATTTTTGAACGTGGCGGTTATCCGCCTGGCGCCCAGCATATTTTTCAGGTAATTAACGTTGGCCAATTGTCGAGTGGACGGCTCTCGGAGGCTAGCATCCGGTCTAGTTCGAGGGCTAAATAAAATCCACGTCACAATACGTATAAAGATATATACCGAAATCTACGCACGTAACACAGGCTACTGTGATTGCCTCGGCCTCTGGAGCCGTATAACCATGTTCCTGGTCTATTCAAAACTAAAACTATTGCCTTGTTTACCCTAACTATTCTTTTCGGGCATTGTGATAGTTCTACGTCCAGCTTTGAGAGAATAGCAATTTCACAGGGTGAACCTATTCCTATCGAGTTCGTAGGGCGCCTTGGGTCGCACAAATAGTGTTCACCTAATCGTTTACACGTCCCCAAGTCCGCCTCCTTCATTCGTAGGTAATTTCTATAATCATGGTCCACCACTGCTAATTCCTCCGTTGTTTCTAGATAACAATAGGTATAGTTTTGTGCCCTTACGGGCAGAGGATATACTTTGCTGATGCTATACTCTTCACTACCTATCAGAGGTATTTCTATTACTGTAACTACCGTGTCTTCCCCCCCCGTAAGATTTAATATCCGCGACTGTCATCAACAATGATACCCCTGGTCGCGTCAATGGTATAGGGAAGCTGTGACCCGCCGGCAGGTGTGGTAGTGCCGACGAGAGGTACTCTAATATTTTGGCTGGAGTAAGCACGGTGGGGTTGATAATACCCCTTTTTATTTCTGTTAAGAATTGTACCAAATCCTTCACATCACTCAGTAACGCATCTACTATTAGGCCTATTGCTTCTATATGCTCGTCGAGCTTTTGCCTCGCTGCTGTTCTCTCTATACCGTTCGAAAGACTGATACTAAGCTGCTTAGTTATTTCGAGCAAAGTTTGCTCATTTTCTTCCACTACCCTCATGGTATTAATAAACACTCCTAGCGTCGACGATACTATTTGGATTTGCTTACTCATTGCCGTTTTTAGGTTGGCTTGATCTTCCCGGAAATCATCGATCTCTTGATCTATCCTAGCCGCGTCTGCTGCATCCATAGTCCCGAACAAGGATTTTGCTATCGAGCCTAAACCGTCTATCAAACCTCGGCGCTTTCGTGCCGGCCCGACGCATGTGACGTCGCGGACTAGTTGCAAACCCCTATCAACCTTATCTAACAAATTTCCTACTGTTTCACTCATAGTCTCACATAAAAGCGAGCCTGCGTTATCTGGAATCTCGCATGTGTTGCGTATATTGTTCAGGTGTGCCTTCACATTTTTTTCTCTCTCGAATACCGTGCAGAGGTCCATGTCTATTACTAAGCTCCACCTATCTTTATACACCTGCAGCGTCCCTATTTTCTCGAAGTAAACACCCGGATTGTCCCTGAACCTCTCGATCTTGAAAGATGGACTGATCTCTTCTTTTGCCAGCGCCATCACCAGGCATGATCTGCAAGTCAATTTAGATATTACTACTAATGCATCCCCTCCCTTTGTTATATGGTGAAATTTGTGAGGAATATGGTGAGGGGTGGGATAGGTGCTGGGGACGTGCTTCTCTCCTTCTAGTCAATGTTCTACGAATAACTTCAATCGGTTGGCGTGAACTTTCGTTTCCTTCCGACCCTTCCGGATGGTGTAGTTGACATCCGAATGCTTTTCCGTGATCTCGTATGGACCTACATACTTTGGCGTTAATTTCGCTGATCTTCCCCGCCGTTCCGTCTCATCTAGTGGAAGAACCTTATCTCCTGGCTGGAATTTTGTCTCGACCGTTTTTTTGTCGTAGTATGATTTTGCTTTTCCCTTGGCTGCTTCCAGATTCTTTTTTGCTTTGAGATTAGCCGCCCTAAGTCTTTCGCGTAGTTCCTGAACGTAGTCGTCATACGCGTAAATAAGTCTCGGCGCTTGCTTTACCGATGATGGTATTTCTGCCGGGTGCCCGAAAACAAGCTCGTACGGGGTGTACCCTGTTGCAGTGTGAGGGGTTGTGTTGTACGTGAACATAGCGTACGGCAACCACTCATCCCAGTTGCTCTGGCCCTCTTCGATATAATTCTTTAGATATTCTGCTAGTGTTCTATGTGATCGTTCCAGTGCTCCGTTAGATTCTGAATGATATGCCGTCGTTTGAATTTTCTCGATTTTCAAAAGCTTACACATATTCATAAATACATTGCTTAAAAAATTCGTTCCCTGATCAGTGAGGATTACCTTGGGTGTTCCATATTCGCATATAATATTTTTTACGAATTCTCTAGCCACTGTGGAAGCTTCCTGGTCAGCCACTGGCATAGCTTTGCTAAATTTGATTAAAGCATCTTGAAACGTAAGTACATACTTATTGCCTGTATTAGTTACAGTCAACGGCCCTACGATACCTAGCGCACATTTTTCGAAGGCTTTCGAAGGAGTATCGGTGATTATCATGGGTGCTTTCAGTCTTCTCTGCGTTTTATTTTTCTGACATTTCTCGCATTTACCTATGTAGTCTTCTACTTCTTTGCGCATATTCGGCCACCTGTGTTCCATTTTTATGCGTTCTAATGTACGCGATACGCCTTGGTGCCCACCCATGGGTGCGTCGTGATATTCGTACAAGATCTTTTTCTTCTTGTCTTCTGTGTATTCCGGTTCCGATTCATCATCATCTTCTTTTTCCTCTTCTTCTTCTTCCTCTTCTTCTTCTTCTTCTTCTTTTTCTTCTGACATTACGAGAATATTTGTACCTTCTTAAGGTTCCGTACCTTCTTCCAAAGGTTTTTCCTCTTCGAATTCCTGGCTGTTGCTGTAAATCTTATATATTCTGCTAAGCGCGTCCGCGTTCGTATTTAGTTTTCCAGGTTTATAGACTACATCATACTCGTGTTCAGCGAGTTTTAATCTCATTCTCAGTAGCCTTGATCCAGGATCCTCGATTTTGAAGATCCATTTAAGAGGGCGGTGATCCGTGATCACAGTGAGATGCGTCCCATATACGTATGGTCTGAACTGCCTAGTCCCGAAGACGATTGCTAACATTTCCCTCTCAGTGGTCGAGTAATTTCTTTCGGCCTTGTTAAGCGTTCGACTTGCGTACGCTATTGGTAAATCTTGCCCAATTGGTCCTTGAGAGAGGATTGCTCCGATTGCCTTGTCGGATGCATCTGTTGTTATCAAGAAAGGTTTCGTGAAATCCGGATACTTTAGGATGGGTGCCGTGATGAGCTTTGATTTTAGCGTTTCGAATGCGCTTTCTTCTACCGTTGTCCACTCGAACTTGCGTCCCTTCTGCGTAAGTTGCGTTAACGGTCGTGCTATACTCGAAAATCCTTCTATGAATCTCCTGTAATAACCTGCTAGCCCTAAAAATGACTGCACTTGTTTAACGTTTGTCGGGCTCTTAAATTTCTTGACGTCCGCAATTTTCGAGGGATCAGGGAGAATTCCCTCCGACGTTATCACATGCCCTAAATAACTAGTTTCCTTTCGAAGAAATTGACATCTGTCTGGCTGGAGGATGAGATTGCTCTCCTGCAGTCGCTTTAGTACCTCGATGAGCCTATCGTTGTGCTCTTTCAGTGTTGCTCCGTGAATTACAATGTTGTCTAAATAAACGTAGCACTTGGATGCTTGTAGTCCTGCTAAAACAGTATTCATCAAACGTTGGAATGTCGCTGGCGCATTCTTCATTCCGAATGGCATCGAATTGTACTCATAATGCCCATGTGCTGTTGAGAAAGCAGTTTTTTCCTTGTCTTCTTCAGCCATCGGAATCTGATGAAATCCCGAGGCGAGGTCTAATGTAGTAAAGTACTTCGCTTTTCCTAACTGATCCAATATTTCTGTAATATTTGGCAAAGGATACGAATCCCCAACCGTGATCTCGTTCAATTTTCTGTAGTCGACGACTATTCTAAATTTCTGCTTTCCTGATGCGTCAGGTTTTTTCGGTACTACTAGAAGCGGTGCGTTCCATTGGCTACGATTCGGGCGTATTATGTTACTCTCTAACATGGATTCTATTTGCTTGTTTATCTTTTGCTTCTGCGATTCAGGTAGGCGGTATGGACGAACATTAATCGGTTTTCCCCCATCCGTCAATGTAATTGTATGACTGGTCGCGTTAGTAACGCCTAGCTTATCCCCTGGTAAATAGAAGATTTCGCTATACTTTTCGCATATCTCAAGTAGAGTATTTTTCTCCTCCTCGTTAAGATGATCTGTGCGAATGGTATCATGTACTAGCTTGATTCGTTGGTTACCCGTTCTACCAGTTATTAAACCTATGTAGGCTGCTTCTTCGTCGCTCGTTTCGCTATCTTCCTCGCATAACTCCTCCAATTCCACGGTCGGCGTCTCCAATATCACCTCGTGATCGTTTAGGTTCAAAATGTCTACTATGCATTCTTGGTTCGCCGGTTTAGTTAAGCAATTTCCTAGGTACACTCCGTCGGCGAGTTTCTTCTTCTCTACAATGCCGATGAACTTACTATTTGTTTTTGCACTGACCTTCCTTATTGTTCGCGGCGCTAACCTAATTTTCTCCGTTTTTAACGGTCGTAAGAGCTCGAAACGTTGCCGTGTATGAAAAATGCTTGAGCGCTTTTACCTATCGCGGCTTCGTGATCCTCTATGAAATCTATTCCAATGATACCATCCGCATCTTGACTGAAATCGTCTCTTACCACAAAGAAAGGGTGCTCAATACTTATATCTTTCAATGGGATTGTTAATATGACTTTACAAAGTGCCTCAACAACTCCTTGTCCTATTCCCGATAAACTCGTCGTTTCTTCTAAAACTGGCGAATCATCTTTCAACATCCCTATTTTGATGATGCTGGCGTCGGCACCAGAGTCTACTAAAAGAGTCATCTTTTCCTTAGTGGTTCCGTTCGCCTTTAATTCTATTCTGTTCCGACTTGCTCTATCTGCGTTGGCGACGTTCATGGATTTGTACGATTCTGCATTCCTCGTCGATTGCTGGGATCCTTCATGCCCTGCGTTTTTACTATAAGAATTTTGGGAGTAACCCGTACTAGCTTTTTGGTTTTCGCCTGATCCGCTACCGTTATTTCCTGATCGTCGTTCATTGCGACGCATTTTATCCCTACAATCTTTATATAGGTGCCCTCTGCGTTTACAAAAATTGCATACTAATTCTACACGATGCACCGATCTACTCTGACCTGCTGTAGGTAACGATTGCTTGTACTTCACCTGGGAACAGTCCCGTGCAAAATGTCCCGTTTGATTACACTTCAGACACTTCACTGCTGATGTATTCCTGTCGCCCGGCTGGTTCGTTCTCCGATTTATAGAGTTTACGCCGTTTTGCGATTTTTCTTCCTCTTCCGCGCCCTTTATTGAAGCCGAAAGTTCCGAGAAATGGTACGATTTTACGATCATTCTCAAATTATAATGTAGCCCGTTTTCGAAAACGGCAAGTGTTTGATATCTGAGTAGGTCTACTATTCCTTTTCTTTTCGCTGCTATATTTGTCCTAGCTCCGCATGCTCTAATAAGATCCATCATAAGACGCGTAACCCTCTTTCCGAAATCATGCGCGTTTTCACCCGTTTTCTGTCTACTTGAAAATAATTCTACCAACAATGCTGGCGTAGAGCTTTTAACTCCGTACAATGCCAAAAGCTCGGCTTTCAGCTTTTCGAAAGAATTTATATCTTTATATCTGAGTTCCATGGCTGCTTCGCCCTGTATCTTCGATTTTAGGGCCAATTCCAACACGTCTGGTCTTTGATTCGGATTTACTTTATCTTTCGCATACTCGATAGTTTGCAACAAATTGTCCACCTTACGTGGCTCGCTTCCATCGAAAACGTTGACCATCTGCCGCACCTCCTCCAATGACAGGTAGTCCGTCATCTTGGTTGCTGTGTGTTGCCTTGATTCTTTCTCGTCAGGAACCGAACCCGGAATGGTTATTGTCTCCTGGGATGCTGTTCGAGGTTGGTCAGGAAAAAAGGAAGTGCCTGGTTTAGGCTTTGGGGAAAGAGTTGGCTGTCCCTTTCTATTGCTTTTAATGAATGTTCGTAAGGTTGCCCTAATCTCCTCTACAGTGTTTGAATCACCGACTGCTAGACCGTATCTTTCGCAAACTTGTAGGAGGACCTCTTTTCGAAGATCCTGTATCCACCCGGTTTGACCTTGCGCGACAAGTTCCTCAATCTTATTCCAAGTATCAGACATCTACTCTAATCAGAAATTCTAATCCAAGCCTGATGAGTCTGAACTGACTCGTTACTTTGACGAAAAAATATCTAAAACTCTTTGTATACTCTAAACACGAAAATTTTCTAAATGCTCGCACGCTTCTAACTGGCAGTTAGCTCTCAATGACAATGTTTGCGGATTAAATACTAAGACTGCGAGGATTTCATATTTACTTACATAAAAATGAACATCTTCATCTCGCTTTTCCGCTTCTGCTGGGCTGTTGCTGACCCTCTGATTCCTATGATGCTGCTGAACCGCTGCGTTCTGCTACTGCTGCTGCTGCTGCCACTGCTGCCGTAGGTACCTCGTGCTCGTTCCTTTGCCTTGGCCACGAATGCTGCGTGCTGTAGCTCTTTCCTTGCGATGTATTTTTCACTAGGTTACAACGACTGCGTGTTGCACCTTTTTAACGTTTCTCTTTTTATTTATTTATTTCGTTCTTTATTTCACTTTTTGTTTATTTATTTCGTTCTTCATTTCACTTTTCTACTTTTGTTTTAGCGTCAACTATCTTGCAAGCTCTGGTTTATCCGCTAGACCGCTGCCACCAATGTTGTACTATTTAACCCCCGTTATTCAGGGATCGGGAGTTATAGCGTTGATCCCAGAGGTGATTATTAAAGATCACTCTAAGTACAAGATAGCAACGAAAGTCGTGTTTATTTAATATTTATCAAAGTTACAAAAGTGTGCTTGGAGCACTTGCTCCGGTTCGAGTCTGAGTATTCGAAGAGATACTCTTCGATTCTTCCAATATCCGCTCAAAACTGAGGCGCAGCTCAGACTCTAGCCTAATTTATTACCTCAATATGCTTACGCAATTATTGGCGTCACCTGCATGCGTTGCGCTTTGCCGCATTCCAGGTCACGCCTTGCTTAATTATTAAAGGTAGTCAATTTACGAAATATATTGGAATGTTGAGTAACAATTCTCAACACTCGGTTAATCGTGATTCTGAGCGCGTCATCCACACAAAATTCGGATGCGCTTTGGCTGAGACTGAACACGAGCCGCTAGAGATCCTCGTAGTGAGAGTCTCGGATTGGTCGAAACGACAATCCGGTTGACCCCAGAGAAAACCAGGGGGTGTCTAGCCCGAATCCTATATAATCGTCAGTGTGATCATCGACAGAGTCCGGGGCAGGGGTCGTGGCGTAATTGTGAATATCCCTGATGGCTTCTTCGAGCCAGGTTACAGGGTCTACGGTTTCGGGCGGTGTTATGATTTTCAACGTCAAGACGCTCCCGGTGACTGCAAATCTACGATGATATTTACGACTCTCGTCTACAATCGCAAACCTGACACCCGGAGGACGCGCGATATGATCATCTACAACTGTGCTAGCCACTCTCTCTCTCTTCCCCCCCGCCGTGCTGCATGCCCGATCTACCGGCTCCTTCGTTGATACCTCTGGCTCGTTTCAACACTGAGTAGACGGCGTGGCGCCGCTCTGATAGCCGAGAGTTAAAGCCCAGGTTACACGAGTCGTCTTGAGAATCAGAAAAAGGGAAAATGCAGACTCGCGTGCAATCACTGGAGGATTCGTCGGAAAACACCACCTCTATCGCATCGTCGGTTGACGAATTTTCGGGAGATGGTGGTGGTCTCTCTCTCTTCCTCACACCCTGCTGCATACCCGTTGTACCGGCGCCTTCGTTGATACCCCAGGTCCGTTCCAACGGTGTGTAGACAGTGTTACGTGCGACTACACATTATTCAAAATTTCATTTTTCATATTATAAAAGAAAAACCATAGATAAATAACCGTGGTAAGAATTCAGATATACTATAATCCAAAATATAATATTTCATAAATCCAAAACCCTCTCTGCTTAAAAGTCACGAACTCCGGTCGAGTACTAGAGATAAGAATTTAATATCATAAGGTAAGTTAAGGTTAGATGCAGTGGCGGGCTTTTTGCTGACCCAGCACTGCATAGTCGGTTCGTCGTGACTACTCTCTCAATAAATTGATTTTCACAAGAACAAATAGGCCTAATCAATCCACTAAGGAAATTCTCGATGCTACCAAATTAATCATTAGAACGTATGGAAGAATGTGTGAGGAAAATTTTTAAGAATTGGAATGCATGAAATTTTAAATGTTATTGCAAACAGGCTGTCTTGAGGTGGGACCGCGGAACGCTGTCTTGGGTGAAGCGGCCAGGAGCGAAGAGTTTACTCATCCGCGTAAAGACGCAGGTCTCTGATTGGCTAATTACCACGGCGGAGTAACACCTATGCAATGCACCAGCGGCCTCGTGGCTGCATCTAAACTGAATTAGTTGTCTTTCGTCTAAAAAGTTGCATAGTGCACGGACGTGTTCCGAGGTTCAACAGTTAGGCAAGAGTTAGTGATTGAAAATCTTTCTAAGTGACGACGCTGAAGGACTTAGTTAATCTCGTTAAATAAATCTCCAATAGCGAAAGCTAAAAGAAGTGCATGGACACATTTATAAAACTCAACAACAAAATTAACTCAAATTCAATATTCAATAATTGTTAATATTTTCAAGTTAAAATGAAAGTTCACATTTGCTCATTGACATTTTTAATCGAATTTAGACTATCCGACTATTTTATTAATTAATAGCTTCGGTTTATAGACTTTATTTCAAAACAAGTGATCTGGTTTAGTGCTGCATACGTGCTAACAACGAGGTGAGACCCACTGGAGTACGTTATCGCCCAAGAGCTCCGATTCTATCCGACGGGCCCCAACCTCAGTACAGTCAGACAGCAACGCTAAGTTTTTAATTTTAATTACCGATTTTTTACCATAAATCATAGTGATCAAAAGACAGATTTTTGGTGTAAGTCTTTCATACCAAAAATCTCTATTACTAGGAAAATCACCCAAGAGGGATTATGAGGCTGATTTGCACGTAAGTCATTCCTGTACAAATCAGTCTTGCCTAGAGAATCACACCGCTATTATTTGCTTTAGATATTAGATTACATTATCTTCATATAACTACAATAGAGAGAAAGAGAGTTGCCATGATAGAGAACCGACTATAGTATAGTATTGTTAAACGTATTAATAACCATAGTAAACAGCGTAGTTAAGCATAGCTTGATCTTTAATCATATTTTTTTTTGTTAACCATTCATTGGCATATTTTTCCCGAATCGCTTGCAGCATATAGTTTGCTTTTATCAGTTAACCAATCATCTTCATTTGAGTTTACCATCAATATACCCAATCCTAATACTAGTAAGAAATAATTAGAATATTTAAATAGACGTACGGCTCAGCGTTGCCAACCCTAAAGAAATTTCTTTAAATCTAAAGAAATATGAGTCCGTTTAAAGAAAAAAGAAAAGTTGTTTTCTTAGTAAGAAATATTGTCGTTCGGGTCGGAATCTGAAGAAAATCTGAATATTTATGACCATATCTAAAGACTTTTCGTGAAAGCTCTAAAAATGGTTCATGAATTCGAAAAAACAGACTAAAAATCAACCAGTTGTGAGTTTCCTGAGAAAATATGCACCAATCACATTGCGTCTGCGATTTGCGAACATTTACTACGTTTTCACCGGGGCAGAGTCAAATGGGGTTAGCCGATCGGGAATGAGATTTGAGGAGAAATTCCCTATTTTCTTTTCGATATTATTATTATTATTATACATTTCTATCGAAAATGTCAATGTTACACTGAGAGAAAAAATTCGTTGAATCAAACATACTGATTCTGTTGGTTGAGAAATAGTTGCTTCAACCGTCATTTTGTATGAATGAATAAGCCGTAATTATCATAACAAATCTTGGCCATTTGAATCAAACAAATGAGTTAGTTGGAACATATAGTTAATTTGAATATGTTTTTAATTCAAACAACTATATATTAGTTGTTTCGATTGAAACCATTCGGTTGAAGTAGAGAGGCAATGTGTTTAGATGCATGTATTCGGATTAAGAACATACTTTGTTGTCTTGAATAAATATAGTGATTGGATCAACCGAATTCGGAATGCTTGAGACAATCGATATGCATCATTCGATAAAACAAGTGGTTTGATAGAATCAAGTCATCTGTGTTTATTCAATTCAAACTTATAACTCTGTCAACTCTGTCAAATGCGCTAGGTTGATTTGACGGAATGTTACTTTAGTTTGAAACTTGTGATGATTGTGTCGAATAAATTGAATCGTTCGGCCGAACCGATTGTGCGTTTGGAACGGATTTTATAGATCGCTTTTTTTATTTCTAATACAAGTGAAATTTATGTCACAGAGTTTTATTATTGCATATGTTTCATATAAAGTCACTTAATTAACAATATCGCATCAATCTATACGCGTTACGCTCATATTTTTTACAACATTTTCCAGGCGTGATCTCGCCTTGACACTGATCAATCATGATGCTGATCGTTGAGATTGAAATGTCTATGAGCTCTCGATTCAACACCTTGACCATAAGTTTCGATAAATAGGAAAATATGAGACCAGTTACCATAGGGTAGTTTGGCGTAGTGGGTAGAGTTGGTAATATAGCGAATGCGAGCGGACGTGGGTTCAAATCCCGGTTAGGGCGAAAAATTTAGGTGGCATTTTTCGTATCGAACCGGAGATGTTTGTCCATCTACATGTCAATAGTTATGAAATGTGACAACAAATATTCACATGTACGTCAAATTCCTTTTTTTTCTCACTATTCATATGTAATGCTTATGAAGTTTACCGGACTGATCAGTGGCGGTTCCAAGAAAAATATTTAGTTAGATTGAAAGATGTTCAGTCAAACAGACAGAACAGCACTTTGCTCTGTTCAAAAGTTTATTCAGTTCAAAAAGGCCACATTTTGACTGAAAAGAATTTTTTCACATCAACGAAATGGTACACATCAGTAGACTAAATCTTATTTTCACACGAATTTATCATTTTTTGAATTAACTATGCATTCGTTCAATTGAACAAGTTTCTATTTAGTTCAAGCAACCAATATTTTGTTACATTTACATAATATTTATTTCGCCACCCGTAACCGCCGCGTTTTGTTGGGCTAAACAAGGTTTTTTTGTTTCGACGAATTTTTTCTCTCAGTGTATGAAGTAAAATAATATATCATTCATGTATACCTATGTTTATTGAGTTTCAATACCGTCATATATACCTCGAAATACGATATCCGAAGAATTATTGTGGTGCCATCTAACTAAGAAATCTAAAGAATTATTGTGACGCCATCTAAAGAAATAGTCGTTGGATAGGTTGGCAACACTGGTACGGCTCTGTACAGAGCTAGGTAAGCAAGATTCCATATACCGACTTATTGAAAGGTAAGTCAAAATTATAAATCATCTCTTGGTTGCGTGAACTTAATTTTCCATGCGCTCGGGCTTCACCCTCACGTGACAACAGCGTGGCGCGGCTTTGATAGCCGGGAGTTAAAACCCAGGTTATGCGAATTGTCTTGAGAATTAGGCAAAGGAAAATGCAGACTCACCGGAGGATTCGTCGGAAAACACCACCTCCATCGCATCGTCTGTTGACGAATTTTCGGGAGACGGTGGTGGTGGTATTGGTGCGATGGTAGCCGTATAATCGACGGGAGGTGCATCTTTGACAACCTCGGTCTGCTCGACCGTATTATCGCGTTGTACGGGATGGATGACTTCGACAGCTTCGGCTTGCTCGGATACTCGTATCAATTCGCGTTCTTCCTCCTCCTCCTCCTCCTCCCGTACGGCGAGCTCGCAACGAGCCACAGCATCGCACATGAGTTGATCCTCCTCCTCGTCGACCTTCACCTTTTCGTTCATCCAATTCGTCTCGGGCTCACTGGTCGAGTTATCTGGTCGAAAAAAACTATGAAGTGTGTGTGTGTGTGTGTGTGTGTGTGTGTGTGTGTGTGTGTGTGTGTGTGTGTGTGTGTGTGTGTGTGTGTGCGGGTGTGAGTGTGTGTGCGGGAGTTCTGTACAGGGCGTACTGTGTAACGACGATCCATCCATCACTCTTATGCCTTAATGTTCTAGCGATACGGAGACGATATCATTCGGGGACGTTCTGCGCTGTTGCTTTCGAAAGAGTGCCTCCGTCAAGATAGTATGCAGCCACAAAGCAGGCGACGAAGCAAGGATTGCTCTTCGCTAAGACTCATCGTGGGTCATCGAAGGTGTCCTAAGGCGCAGAGAATTGTCCAAAGAAGATTCATAATGAATTGATTGCAAATAAAACTTTACATTATTGAATAATTATTTTGTTATAAGATAATGAGTAACCATTTTATTGTTCCAACGATTCAACAATAACATCTTAAAAATGGCTTGATTCATAATAAATTGATTGCGAGTAAAACCTTGCATTAATTATTAATTATTTTGTTGATCGATTGATTTAAATCATCTTTCTTACCCGGTCCAATTTTCCCGCAACTCTACGTGATCGCATGATTGACTGATTTGTTCAAAACATAGAACTTATATTACTGGAAGGGGAATAGGACCTGTCGGGCTGACGCCAACATGTTGAGACAGAGATATATTTCTTTCTCCTTTCCTAACGCGGCGTCTTTCCTTTCTGCGCAGGCGCGCACCGCCCTAGTCGTAGTCATTCCTAACCTATAACGTGAACCACGAATAACCATTGTCAGATTGTTTGCTTGGCTGCATTTCTGACTTAATTTCCTTGTACACTGTAAATATTATCGTTTGTATGCGGGTCAATCTGCTGACCATTGTCTTTCACTTCTCATGTGCATTTGCTTCAGTTTTCTTGTAAATCTAATTGCTTATTATGTATGTCAAATTATTGACCATTTCCTAAATTTTTTGTTAATAAATAGCCTCTGATGAGGGCAGCACACAACTGCCGAAACGTCAGGCGAACACATTTTACTGACTCGACTTGATTGATAGAGCCCATCCTCTAATATTACCTAGTTCGAGTGATAACTTCATGATGAATAATAATCATATGCATTGTTCTTACCTTGTTAGTTTTTTTTCACAACTCTCATGTGAATTTTCATAAATGTCGAGGAAATGTCAGGGAACTGTCAGGGAACTGTCAGGGAACTGTCAGGGAATTTCTTTCGTAAGATTTAGTGGCCACCCTGCTGAGACAGAACCAACAACAAGCTTGACGGTAGACCGATGTTTTGGGATTTATACTGTCACAAACCCATAAAATAAATAATGAATAATAATTGGGTAATAATAAATTATCCAATGAATTAATTGTATTGAATAATAATATCAGTCGATTCCGAAAATTCTTCATATAAATATGTAAAAAGATGTCCACACCAAGTTTAACGCTCATTATTGAAATAATGAAAAAATATTAATAATCCGGGTTTCGACGACAAAATCACACAGAGTTATTCTACTTAACCAAAAAAAAAAAAATACCCTCTTGTGGCTGCTGAAATTCTCTACAAAATCAAAATGAGAACTAATGTTCTAGGATTCCTAGTTCGTGCAAAATCAACTGCTAAAGTTTATGGAACGCCAATGACCTATGCCAATGACGCTAAACGATCAGCTGTGTGCCTAAGTCCTACTGCGCAGCCGCGCGTCTCGGACTGAGCGGCGCAGTGGGACTTAGGCACACAGCTGATCGTTTGACGCCATTGGCGTGTATAAAACTTTTAACCCAAGACGCTCACACCTCATGAGAATCCCGTGGTGGTCATATGGGGTGTGACACACCCCAGCACTTTGAAGCGCTGTAGAATTTCGTAGAATTATCCGAGGGGCCCCAAAAAAATTGAGAACATATTTCAAACGTTTCTCTATTAACCCATTCAAGAATGAAACGAAAATTTTAGTTTTAAGTATGTTTAAAAAATTCGTAAAAAAAAACTTTGCAAGAAAAAATAAAAAAATTTAAAAAAAAAAATAAAAACTCTAGTTAGAGGTAATAACGTCGGTTTCCGGGATTAAGAGGCCGAAATTCGAGCTCGAAAATAACTTGGGGTGTGTCACACCCCATATGACCGTCTTGGGTTAAAAATTGATTTTTCAAAAACTATGAATACTATAACAAAAGTTCTCACTTTGATTTTGTAGAGGATTTCCGCCGCTACAAGAGGATAATTATTTTTATTATTAGTAGAATTAAAACTGTGCGTGATTTTGGCGTTGAAAATCGAATTCTTCATAGTTTTTCATTCTTTGAAATAATTAACGTCCAACTTGGTGTGGACATTTTTTGAGATATTTTTCGCAAGAACTTTCGGAGTCGATTGATACCTTTTTCAACACCATAGGACTAATTTCAATCTTTACGTAGTGAAGACTTTCAGACAGACTGGACTAGAAGAAACCAATTCACATCAAAATAGTTAATATTAATAATGGTCAATACTCGTTACGCATATGAGATTAGCAATATTGGCAAACTCCTGCGAACAGAAATAATCAATTATTCTGTTAATTATCAACGATTCACAGCAAGTGATTCAAAATTTCGAATAAACTTACCCGTTTCGTGTCCGCTATCTGCATATCCGATTATTGTCTCTATGGCGCAAGATATCCCGATCGGCATATGGCTGCAAGCTGATAGTCGTATCACAAGTTTTTATACGATCTGTATGATCGCGATCCATCTTCATACCGGTCTACGCCGATGCAACGTTCCTTTTTTTCTACTAGTTTACACGGATCGTATTAATGAACGAGCGTCAGATTCGTTGAATCGTACAACCTATAGTTCATGATCATTACCGCGATTAATTATTGTATACAATTACATTGAAAAGCGATATAATTGTACAGTATAATATTGTCTAATGGTACCAAGATTTTATAATAAATTATATTCTGTGCAGCGTATACGCAATGTGAATAATGAACGTGCTCGAATGTGACGTTAATACAGTGAAAAATATCTCATTGAAATACCTAAATTGGTTTTTTTAAATTGACGGGTAACTATCCTTTTCCTTCGAACATTTAAATTTTAGATAAAAATAAATCCATGAAATCAGAGTGCGAGCAGCTATACCTACTTGAAACTAACTTAGAATTACATATCACTCAATAACACCAGAAAACCAACCGTACTTAATCAAATTATCAATAAGTAATCTTACACCGTATTGATAACTATAATTATATGTGAATGCTCGCCTCATCCAGTGTTGGGTAGACTTATTCATATCGCGTGTCTAATAGCATAAGGTCGTAAGCGCCAAAAAAAAATTCGTTTTTTTGGTGGAAAAATCTTTTTCATGCAATTGTTATGTCACAGTGGAGATCGGTGGTGGAAGTTGGTGGAAGTTAGTGTAGATTGACGTAGACTGATGTTTATTGAAGTGAAATAGATTTATTTAGATAATCCGTATAGTCGGTGGTTCTAATAGTTGGTACTGAGAGTTGGTTGGTCGCTTATTAGGTTACGAGATAGGTAGTGTGAAATGGGAATAAGTAGTTACGAAGTGAGTGGTTTTAGATTGGAATTGGTAGTGAGTAGTGGAGATGAGGCGTGGAAAAGGTAGACTCGGTTTTGAGAGGGGGTTTTGGGCGAGTTGCACATCCGGTGTCCGTGTGCAACTCGCGTGATTCTGGCGGAAAGCGAGGATCAGGTAATTTGATGATCAGGCGAAAGGAAGTGATGGATCGGGTGGATGTTGGGGAAACGGAGTTGCGACGTAACACCCCCCCCCCATTAGAGGGAACATAGGGGTGCAATACCTATGTTACCATATGCGTAACATAGAGAAATATGTGTGATTGTACATAGTTTTGAATGTAATAAACTTAGTACTAGGTATGATCGTGTGGATAGTCAGTATAACATATTGCATTCTTATTTGGTATGATGTATGATAGTGGACCAAGCAATGTGGTATAAACCTTTATTTTAGTCCGATGGTACATATATGTATTATGTATTGACTATGGCAGGATATGTATTATTTTTAAATTTAGGGTTGCATCTTGATTATATTGGTAGTGACATAGAGTGAGCTTATGGTCTAGGAGAAATATAACATAATGCTCAAGCGTAATGTAATGAGATAACAATGCGTATAAAGGTAATATTAATAGTGAAGAGTGTAGTAATTCTACTAATTCTACTCCCTTTTTACTATATAGTTATGTTAGATATAATCCTACTAATTCTATTCCCTTCTTTTGACTATGCTTTATATGTTTCATACATTTTTTTTTTTTTTTTTTATTTTTATTTATTTTTATTTCCCAATTCTTATCTACTTCTTATTCCATAGTATATCATTATCCTAATTTTATAGCTTATCATCTATAGATCTGTTTAGATCCATTTTCTAACACTAAACAATGCTGACATACGTATCGTTTATTCATTATATTCAGGCGATACCATTGACTTATTTTGGACTTACTGAGAAACAATCTGTAATTTCCCTGATTTCCAGGGGATGTGTCTCAGTGCGTTCTATGGATAGAGTTTGCGGTTTAAATGTTTTTATGTGCCCTTTGGTTTTAGTTAGTTTAGGTTCTACCGTCGGAAGCGGTGGCGGCAATGATTCCAAAGGGACATTATGTATTGCATCGTCAGTTTCGTGAGTCCTGGTATTGAAATGTGGGTGTACAATCTTGAGTTCTACCGGAAAAGTGCGTTTAGCATATCTGTTACGTTTCCGTTTTTGACACGAACAAGCTTTGATGAGTTTGAAAATTGTGGAAAATGCCGAAAATCTGTACATAAAGTATACTACTCCTATTGAGCCTAACCCTATTCCCGCAAGCGCAAAGGCACTTTTCAAGCTTCCTGTTTCTTGCCTGTCGCGATGGTGTGTGGTTATCTCCGTTGCTTGTTTGATGATTTCTTTCAGCGCAACACTATTGGCTCTCAAATCGTCCGTATTTAAGTGTAATGGCTTATATGCGTGAAAAATCGGTATCGATGACAGGTTTGTTGAATAATTCCTGTTAAGGTCGTCATATATTTCCGAAAGGCTAAGCGTGAAATCTGGAATATAAGCTCGGTGTTCGGAAGATACGTAGGTATTTGTTGTTGTTAGTGTTAGCGATTGCGAAAATGCCTTGCACTGGGTATCTAGACGTAATATTCCAGTGCCGTACAGCGTGATGCGGTCAGAGTTTGTTTGTACGCATGTTACGTGTAAAACCTCAGGTTTCGATAAGGAATAGATCCATGTATTTGGTGTTTGTAGTGTGGACCAATATGGTCCGTCAAAGGACGTCATTCTGATATTGCAGGTGCTTAAGTCAATAGGTGGGTTGTTCAGGAATAATGTTACGTCACATATTTGATGATTGTTGGTACGGTATAACGGTTGGTGTTGTTTGCATATGTATACACTTTGTGAAACCTTACAGTGTGTTAAATCCGTCTCTGTTATCTGGAAATATGAACTGCGGTCCAAGCTTATCGCGAGGTAGTCTGAGCTTGGAATTATATAGGGTAGGCGGTGCCTGTACCGCTCAGTGGGTAATTCCGCTGACCCTAATTTCTCCATATGTACTCAACAGAAAAAATTAATTTTTTTTTCTTTCTAATATTAAATGATATCGAACTAATTTCGGGAGAGATTTTCTATCTCCAATCGAATTTACCAGCGAAATTAATT
Organism: Tenthredo livida; assembly: GCA_963992785.1. Classification (NCBI taxonomy): domain Eukaryota; kingdom Metazoa; phylum Arthropoda; class Insecta; order Hymenoptera; family Tenthredinidae; genus Tenthredo; species Tenthredo livida. The sequence goes on along the minus strand of OZ023068.1, from coordinate 12,687,424 downwards.
TCAAGAAGATTCGGGCTACTTTAAGTGTAAGATTTGACGTGCAGGGAATAAGCTTTTACATAAGTGATTTGAATTGTTTTAAATATATATTATATATTAAATATTATATTATTATTAATATTAGTGTATATTATATATTTTATAAAAAATATAAAAAATCATATAATTTATTATATGAATTATATTATATACTTTTTAAACAGTGCGAGCGGTATAACCGGCAAGTGCGTCCAGTACCGCTCATTCTCTGACCGTATCGAAAATCTGTATTTCTCACTTTTAGTTCGTAACAAATGTTTTATGTTGCGAGTAATTTGATATAAATAGTTTAGGGAAACTATCAGTGGAGTTCTTATTCTTCTACATTATTTCTGGGCACTGAAAACAATCAATTTACCTTAGGTGAGCGGTACATCCACCACTTACCCTACGCGAATTTATTTTGTGAGCGGTCGTAGTTTTGTTTAACTGGTATTGGGAGTAAATGATAAAGATGGAATATATCTTCATTCAGTATCGGTATTGAAAGCACGTATATCATGTTTGGTTCGCTGTACATGATATTTAATTTTGATAGTCTCACCAATTCTTCTGCGTATCCGTTTTTTATAGGAGTAGGGAATTGTAGAAGTGGTTCTAGAGATTGGATGTATTGTAGGCTAGCAATGATTTGTTCGGGCGTCAGTAGTTTCGGATGTAGTATTCCCTGCTTTGCAAACAAAATTGCATCTATTATGTTATTCAGGTCTAGCTCGTATTCATTCATCATTTTGTCCAACCTATTAAGATGTTTCAAAAGTCCTATCGTTATCAAGTTTTGATTTGTCTGCGAATTTAATGTTGCTGCCGCTTGAGTGAAAAATACTATTTGGTGATCTATTTCTTCGATGTGCTTATTGATTTGATCTATTTCCCTCTGTTGAGTGCCTATCATCGACTGCACGATGTGCGTTTGATTGACAAGTAATGTTGCTACGTGCGTCGTGTCGTTGAATAATCTGTCGATCTGTGTGTTGTAGTACTTTCCGTCTTCGTATGTTAAAGTCCGAAAAGGGTTTTTTGTATGGCTCCGGTGACATCGTACCAGCTCCGTTTAACGCGTATGTGTGCGAATTCTGCTAGTTTGTCATGCGTCCGGTCTGTTTCTTGATATCCTAGTAGGTTTTCGATTTGGTCCTCGTACTTTGCTATGGTTAATAGTCGGTTTTTTGCCAGGTTAATAATGTCTTGTACGTCACATGCTTTTCCTACCTCGTTACAGTGTTGACTAATTATGTCGCAGTATTTTCGTAATTTGTCTGACTCGTCTGTGAACTTCCGTATGCTCAAGAAATTGACTAGCTTCCACTTGCTGGTGAACGTCCGCAAGTCTTCTCATTGTTCATAGTAAGTTCCCGGGTTCTCTTTGAATTTTGAAACCTCATATGGCTTGTCGGTCGCGTTCGGTTTTGCTAGCCCGACCCTGGTAATTATAAATTTTGTTTTCAGAACGTGATTTCGTTCGGGTTGAAGATTTCGGTGCTAGTATTCTCATTTGTAGACTATAATTTTATGTGTCTACTCAACGTTAATCGTTATCGTCCCGTATATGTGCTAGTTTCAGTTTGTTGAGGTGGACAATTTTATTTTTACTAGGTGTCAAGTAGATTTCAGCGTTTATTCCGTCAATTATTCTCTTAATTACATACGGGCCTTTATATTGGTCTTCGAATTTTGTGCGATTCTCATTTATTAAAAATACTTTCTGTCCGGCCTCAAAGAGGTGTTCATTGATTCTCTTATCATAATATGCCTTTGATTTTGATTTTGCGTCTTTCAAATTTTGTGCTGCTCTTTTACGAATTTCGGTTAGATTTGTTAGTAGGTCGAGGATAAATGTGTTGTATGAGTTTGTGATCGCGACGGTTGCTCGTAGGTCCGATGGTAGTCGAGCTTCTTTACCAAAAATTAGTTGGTGCGGTGTGAAATTCGTACCTTCGTGTATCGCGGTGTTATAACAGAAAATTGCGAAACGTACGTATTTGTCCCAGTCTTTGCCTGTCCTTGTGTAATGTTTAATGTGTTCGACGAGTACAAGATGGCTACGTTCGAGGGAGCCGTTGGATTGCGGTCGGTATGCGGTAGTCCTTACTTGTTTAATTTTAAATAATTTGCGAATCTGTTTAATCGTTGTACTCATGAAATTTTGGCCTCGATCTGTTAGTATTATTCGCGGTGCTCCGTAACGTGTAATGTATTCTTTTGTGAATGCCGTGCCGACTGTCTGGGCAGTCGCGTTCGGGAGGGGAATAGCATCTAGAAATTTTGTTAGGTTGCATTGAATTGTCAATAAGTATTGGTTATTTGATTCCGTCACGGGAAGTGGTCCTACTATGTCGAGCGCAACTTTATCAAACGCATCTGCCGGAGTATCCGTAATTATCATGGGCAGTCGTGTTTTGACTCGAACTAACTTTTTCCTTTGGCAACTGTCGCAGGATTTAATGAAATTTTGAATTTGAGTCTTTAGATTCGGCCAGTAGTACCTTTCCCTAATTTTGTTGTAAATTTTCGTTACACCTTGGTGGCCACCTAGCAGTGATTCGTGATATTCTTCAATGATCTCCCCGCGTACCGATACGTCGGGTATAATAGTTTCATTTGCACAAAGTGTGATTCTTACATTCGTGTCTCCGAAAATGTAATAAAATAGTTTCTTGACGATATTCCATTGGAGGACTTCTAATCCTGGGTTTGTTTTGGGAAAAGAAAATGCTTCAATTTTATACGTGTGCAACAGCTGTTTTAGTCTGATCAGAGTATCATAGAGATCTTTTACGTCTATTCTGTCTGAGTGTTGGCTTTTGACTACGAGAGTCATAATGTACTTGTTTCTGAATTTTGATAAAGCTATTCCGCGTTTGCTGAGATTGTTGATAGTGAACGTCTCTTTTCGTAACATGTCTCTGTCTATTAGTTGTTTTGTCAGCTCGTCGTTCCACGCGCAGTCAGCTGGTACGCAGTGGGCAATATTTGCGCTTTTCATGAATATTCCGTCTTTGGATTCCGTCACGTTAGCCGTTGGTATTATATTATTTATGTTGTCTATAAATTCATCGAAGCTAAGCGTATCTTTGTTTTGCTGCTGTGGGGGGGACGGGGCGCACTGCGGTCTTTGTTCGTACACCTGAATCATAAAAGGAGCTATGAATATTTTCTTTATCATCTCTTTGACTCTATTCCAGTCTAAGTTGTCTACTTCGGTGTCTAATTTCGTCATTGCTAGGTTATATATATGTTCGTCCCCGCAAATGCTTCGTAGCGTTTTAAAACATGCTTCTAATGTCTCGTAAGTTGTCTTATCTCCGACTTTCTCCCTTGTTATTAAATAAAACACGAATCTATCTTCATGACTTAGGGCTCCTACTCCGCCTACCTGCGTATTAAATCTTCTCAATCTATCTATTTGACCGAATCTTAGTTTAAATTGTTTTCCCAGTCCTTTTTCCATTACATAGTCCTGTGCTGCACAGTGCACCAATGAATATGTTACGGGTGCTCTAAATATGTCATCGGCGATTTCTTGTATACCGACTGATTTGGGGGACTGCTTAGTTCTTTGATATGTACTTTCGTAATCGGTGGTACTGGTATTATCTGTACTGTCTGAGACCGTCGGGTCTTCTGCTGATGACTCTATTGATTCATTTTCAGAGTTTGAGATTGCCTTAGAGTCTGTGGGGTTTTGTATGTCCAGCTTCGATACAGGGTTACGTTTGTGAACTTGTGGTGCTAGTGTATCCGAATCGTTATCTGTCGATGTGAGGATAGCTGAGGGAGTGTCTGATATCGGAGCGATCGGGGGTCCCGTAGGAGATCGGGTAAAGCTTTTTGTCGCGGGTTTACATGATTTGTCTCTGATTCGTTCGTAAGGTAATTCGTGTGTCATTGGGTTATTAATTTTGCAGATGTTGATTTTGATGTCGGAATCCTTGAATACATAGTGAATCATACGGCTCACCATATCCCAGTCAAGCTTATCTAAACCGCAACCGAGTTTCGGTATCGAGAGTGATTTCTTTTTATCTCTAATTAACGCCGTCTTCAACGTCACTAAAGTGTTGTACATTATTTCGTTCGTTGGTTTGTCGAAGTGTCGTTCTTTTGTAACTAAATTGTAAATTGTGCGTCGGGGGTACTGAACGATAATGATGTCTGTTACTTGTGGATTCATTGATTGCAACCTTTTGCGTTGTATGAGTCCGTTCCTTACCATCTGGGCCGCTATGTTTCGTGATGTTTTACAGTCAGCTGAGATACAGTGGGCTAAATTGTCTTTTTGCTTTAGTAGATCTCCGTCTATTTCTCTGATATTCCTATTCTGTGTCAGGGGAAGGAAATCTAAGTCTTTAAGGAACTGCCTGTACGATGGTGTGGAACCTGGGGATTTGTTAGTAGATGTACCGGCTTGCGGCTCGCGGGTTGAATGTTGTAACTTGACTCCGCGTTTCTTATCTATTTCTGCGTTGTGCGGGTCTTGTGTAGAGTCTGTAGTAGATTCGCTGTTTGACTTGGACAATTTCCTATATATTATTTTACGTTTATATACCGAGGTTGTTGCCGTCTTATTTGATTGGTCTTCAGTCTGATTGTCAGTACAACTGTTCTGATTGGTAAAATCGGTTTTCACTCGGTTCTTTCTTTGTGTTCGGATAGTAGACGAGTCCGTGTGTCTTTTTCGTTTAGGTAGTCTCACTTTAACTGGAATAGTTTCCACGTCCGACTTATCTGTCGAGTCAGGGTAGTCTAGTTGTTTCGTCAATTTCTTTCGTCGCGCGGGGTTACCTGAGGATTCAGTCATTCGGGATCGTCTGAGCGGTTTTATTGTTTCATGTTTTCTACCGTGAGTTATTTCTGTATCCGAGTCTTCTGATGACCACAGGATTTCCTGTGAGGGAAGTCCCATTGATGTTCCCTGTGTCTTTGGCATTTTGATTAGTGCGGGATTTGTCGAATTGTCGGTATCTTGTCTAGGACGCCGTGGGAATTGATGTGCTATTTTTCTGCGTTTATTTATTTCGGTTTCCGCGGTACCTGACTCTGACCGAAGGCGTTTGCCGTCTATGGGTAAGGCTTGGATCACCTCGGGAGGAGGGTTCCTTGATAGTGCGTCTGCGTTTGCATTTGTTCTTCCTTTTTTGTAAACTACAGTGTACGTATATTCGTCAAGTATTAATCTCCATCGCAGTAGACGCGATGTCGGGTCCTTGGTGTTACTTAACCACAGTAGCGGTTCATGGTCTGTTACGAGTGTAAATTGCCTTCCGTATAAATCTGGTCTGAAATGTTTTACAGCGGCAATGATAGCTAATAGTTCTTTGTCAGTTGTTGAGTAATTAATCTCCGCCTTTTGAAGGGCTCTTGATGCATAAGCTATTGGTAAGTCCTCACCAACTTTACCTTGGCTGAGGACCGCACCGATGGCAAGATTTGATGCGTCCGTTGTCAGTACGAAGGGTTTTGTAAAATTCGGATATTGTGAAATGGGTTCCTTGCAAAGACTGTCCCGTAAGGTTTCAAATGCCGCTTGGTGTTCGGATGTCCAAATAAAAGAAATATTTTTCTTCAACAGGTTATTTATAGGTTTCGCGATTCTAGCTAGATTAGGGATGAACCTACGATAGTATCCGATAAGTCCCAGGAATTGTTTGATTTGTTTAGCATTCCTAGGGATCGGGTAATTCTTGATGGCTACTATTTTATCAGGATTTGGTTTCACTCCATCCTGAGCAATGATATGGCCTAGATATGCTACCTCCGTTCGTAGGAACTCACATTTTTCTGGTTGAAGGGTTAGTCCTGCGTTTGATAGCCTTTCCATTAACTTTCTGAATCTTACCGCGTGTTCTTCCAATGACCTTGCGTAAATAACTATGTCATCTAAATATACGAAAATCTCGTTGCTTGCAATCCTGTGAGCACCTGGTCCATCAGGCGTTGGAAAGTGGAGGGCGCGTTTTTCTGGCCAAAAGGCATTCGGGCGTACTCAAAGTGTCCATGCGGTGTTGAAAACGCTGTTTTAAGTGTGTGATCGGGATGCATAGGTATTTGGTGAAACCCCGAGGCTAAATCGAGTGTTGTGAAATATTTTGCGGATCCTAGTTGGTCCAGAATGTCTATGATGTTTGGTAGGGGGTATGCATCTCCTATGGTTTTTTCATTCAATTTACGGAAATCAATTACCATGCGCCATTTCTTATTACCTTGTGCGTCTGGTTTTCTCGGTACGACCCAGACAGGTGAATTGTAAGGAGACGTGGAATGTCGGATAATGCCCTGATCGAGGAGTTTAGTCACTTGTTTTTTAATTTCGTCTTTGTGAACCTGTGGGTGTCGGTATTGTTTCGTGTGTATTGGTATGTCATCTGTAGTTGGTATAATGTGACTGACTACTTGGGTGTGCCCTAGTTTATCACCCGGTAAGAAAAATAGGTGATTATATTCAGTTGTGAGATCGATTATTGACTGTTTTTCCTCTTCGTTTAGGTGATCTAGTCTTAGGTTTTCTCTAAGGGTGTCCAGGCATTTCGCATCATGATTAGTTGAGGTTTGAAGTATCTGTAGGTTTTTATCAATGTCAGTGCCGCGTTGGTCACGTGTTACCCGATTTGCTTCGCTGTAAGCTATGTGTGAATCTGTGTTTGCTGCAGGTTCGTCTACCTCTTCTAGAGTTACTACAGGTCGTCCTATGTCTACAGCTGTGTCGCTGCAATTTATGGCATAAGCATATGCCAAACCTCGTCTATTCGTCACGAGAGCATTGCCTAGTAGGATATTTGGGCCTAAGTCTAATTTGTTAATTATTCCTGTTTTTGGTGACAATTTTGTTACTTTCAACGCTATTACTACCGCAGTTCGGGCAGGAATTGATATGATATCCTCATTAAAAATTCTTAGTATTCTGTTGTTCGGAGAGGTCACCGTATTCGTTGGAAAAGAAATTGTAGCGTCTTCGTTACGTAAAAATGTCATGCTTAATATCCCTGCCTCTTTGATGGGAAATGAATCATCTACTATATGGAACTCGTGGGTATTGTTCCCGACTTGGACATCCATTGCTCCCAAAGTCTCTGTTGTGTCATCTGTAATGCCTATTATTTTGATTTTGTCGGGTCGCATACGTGTATCATCTTTTACCGCGCCGCGCTTCATTATGTTTATATCGGCTCCAGTGTCAAGAAGGAATGTAGTGGTTTCGTTCATGAGTTGCGGAGTTGATACCTGAGTCTTGGGCGTGTGCAGAGAGGACGTTGTTAATACTCGACAAGTGTCGACATTAGCACCGTGATTTCGATAAGATAACGGAATTCTACCTGTGTTTTGTGAGAACATTTGATTGGTTTCAAAACATATAGTCATATTTTCAGATCGTAAAAAGCCTGCGCTTAAAATTCCGTCTTCTTTAATCGGGAATGAATTATCTACCAAATGGAACTCATGCCGTGTTCCGAAAAATTCCAGATCGATACTTCCTAGAGTTTTTACAAATCCTTCACCTATTTCCCAAATGTTTCGCGTGTCCGTTGGTGTAAAACGAGTGTCTAGTGAGATGACTCCGACTTTGATTACGTTAATATTTGCACCCGTATCTACTAAAAGTGAGGCAGTTTTTCCCCGAATTTGCTTTGATTCAATGACAATTACTGGTGAACCGAGAAGTGATCTTCCATCATGCCCGGACGCTCTTCGTCGACTCGGGATGTCGCGGCGTCCGTGCGAAATTCCCGCTGCTCGTTTAAATCGTCATTAGTTTGTACTGCGTTACCGCCTACCGCAACATTTATCTGCGCGTTCCTTTACTGATTGGATACGTGCTGTCCATAATTTCGGCTATTATAGTTACGATTGCTGCCATTGAATCGGTTGTCCGGTCGTCCGCGTGGATTATCATTCCATTGTCGGTTATATGGTTGCGCGTTACCTGGTCCGCGGTTGTTCTGTTCGCGTTGATTGTATTGTATATTCTGAAGATTGATACTGGGAATGTTGGATGGGGGATTTCTTTGATTCTGTGGTTTCCGCACGCGGCATTCGTCAAATGTGTGACCAATTATTTTGCAAAACGTGCAGTACTTGCCGGCACGTTCTCTGGGTCCACAGATGTCAATGGTATGGCCTGACCTTTTACAATAATTACAGTAGGGTCTATCTTGAGACTCTGGTCTCGAATTGCGTTTTGGATAATGTTTGCTTACATAGTCTGGCATCAGGTTGACCTCGTGAGACGGTCTTAAGGTTTTTCTTTCGTCTACGAACTTTTCAAATCGTATTGCTAGATCTATAGCTTCGCGTAATGTCCCCGGCTTTTCGTAAGTTACTCTTATTTCGAGCTCGTCTCTCAAACCTTTCATGAATGATCGACCAGCTAGATCTTTTATGAATTCATTTGTCATAACGACGAGCTCTGGATTATCTGAATTTCCGGAGATTTCTAATGCCGTCTCGACGAGTCTTTCCATCTGCATGCCGTATTCTAATACACTCTCGCCCCGGTTCTGCACTGCTCGCGTGATTTGCGCCTGTACGTCCGGTAATAACTCCTTCGGCTTATATGCCCGCTTTAAGTCTTTTAATAGGTCATCTAGCGATGTTAAACTCGTTTTTTGTATATACTTTTCTGCGGCGCCTTCTATTTTTAGGAATACGAGATTTGTAAATAGTGGCAAATCTCGCGCCTGAATTGATTGTTTAATACTTTCGACTTTTCGAATAAATGAATTTACTGGCATGTTAGTGCCATTGAAATTCGGTATTAGACTTATCACCGCTTGCAGTGACAGATACGGGTAGTTAGTGTTCCCGGCGTTAGACTCTTCACCTTGAGACATTTTTACTATAATTCCTACGCTTATAATAACCTATCTAAGACTTACAGAATGGTGAGCACTACAAACGTTGATCCGCTTAGCTGCATCCCCAGGTTGCAGTTCAGGAATATGATGAATCCGGAATGGGTCTGCGCAGGGTGAGACGTGTCCAGGGGTCGCAGAGTCGACACTTCGCTGAGCCTTTGTAGATTCGTAGATTATTTCTTCGTAGAGATTCGTAGATTAGTAGATTCGTAGATTACTTTCTTTGTAGAGATTCGTAGATTATTTTCTTTGTAGAGATTCGTAGATTATCGAAACAAGGGTGCAGAACGAACGGTAAGAGGAAATTTTAAGATGTGCACGATATCAGTGTAACTCGATAACTATAGAACTGTTCACTTTTTAAACCGTCTATACGTCTTGTGTATGATTCACTGATTTGGGCGATAGATACATAGTCCTTGAGAAGTTGTTATTTTCACTTCAAGAAGAAAGGTTTCTGCTTCTACCAGCTGTGACGTAAATCAGGAGTTTCGCTAGGATTGTAGCTTTGTTGAGTTCTATGAGTTCGTACCTCTTTTTTACATCCAAGGATAACCGGTTTTAAGTGGTAGACGATTTTTGCACTATAATAGACCGGTAAACGAGGGGTTCCGCTGCCACCAATTTGTTATGTCACAGTGGAGATCGGTGGTGGAAGTTGGTGGAAGTTGGTGTAGATTGACGTAGACTGATGTTTATTGAAGTGAAATAGATTTATTTAGATAATCCGTATAGTCGGTGGTTCTAATAGTTGGTACTGAGAGTTGGTTGGTCGCTTATTAGGTTACGAGATAGGTAGTGTGAAATGGGAATAAGTAGTTACGAAGTGAGTGGTTTTAGATTGGAATTGGTAGTGAGTAGTGGAGATGAGGCGTGGAAAAGGTAGACTCGGTTTTGAGAGGGGGTTTTGGGCGAGTTGCACATCCGGTGTCCGTGTGCAACTCGCGTGATTCTGGCGGAAAGCGAGGATCAGGTAATTTGATGATCAGGCGAAAGGAAGTGATGGATCGGGTGGATGTTGGGGAAACGGAGTTGCGACGTAACACAATATTACATTTTTTGGACATATCCGCAAAAAAAAAAAAAAATTTCGCGCTCACGACCTTATGGCATTAGTCACGCGATATACAATAAATTAAAATATCCCCAGATAGCTATTTCAGTCATCTGTAGTAATATGGTTGTGAGGATATAGGTATTTGTAGTTCGGTAGGTTAGCATTATACATTATAAATTATAGCTAATTAGGTACCATAATTTTGTGGTTCTATACTAAGAGGTTTCCTTGAAGCATCGCAGTCAGTCACTTCCTACCCGGCATTACCCAAGTTTTACGTCCGTTTTCGCAGGCTGGTCATCCCCATTTTAATTTTAAACTTTCAATGGCCGTAAAATGATTAAATAAATAAATAAATAGTTAAATAAATTAATTAATCAATAAATGAATGGAGAAATAAATGTATGAATAAATAAATAATTAGATATTCAACTGACTGCGATGTTTCAAGGAAACCTCTTAGTATATACTAAATTCGTAATTTCGGGACCTACTGAACGTATCATAATATGTGCTCGCAAAGTGGATGACCAACACTGGATCGATTGTAGAATAGTATATTACGATACAAGTACATATACTTGTATCGTATACAAATTTTTCAAACTTAGTGTGCGAATTTCGATTTCGTAAATAAATATGATTATCAATATCAATATAAATATAAATATCTTTTATTCTTACCGATATGAAGTTGCACAAGATTCATTCATGAGTAAATTACTTCCCACACTGCCCGCCAGAGTGCGTGAATCGGGCACTGAAATCGAATTTCGCGCACTGAGTTGAAATAGTACATTACGTAACGATGGTAGGAAGTTGGTGATCCTTGCACGAGTGCGCACGATTGCACGGATTACCAACCGGTCATCGTTACGTATTAGTATATTACATACCTAGTGCAGTAAAATAAGGAAGGTCCCAGATCACATGTAATTGTCGTCCGAGGCGAAGCCGAGATCGACAAACATGTGATCTGGGGCTTTCTTATTTACTGCCCGAGGAGTGTATACGATTTTTCGCATCGACGGAGCCGAAAAACGGGAACTTCGTTCCGCGCAGCGGGACGAAAGTTGTCGCTTTTGGCCCGGAGGTGAGAAAACTATTTTTTGACACAAGCTGCGGGAAGAAGCCATAACATACTATAATAACAAAGTATTTCCAAGCGCGTGTACGCTCGATGGTGGGAAGTTGGTGATCCCTGCACGAGTGCGACGTTTGCCGTCCGAGCGAGGGTGGCAAGAAGCACGATTGCACGGATTACCAACCCGTCATCGTTACGTATGTTATTTTTTGACACAAGCTGCGGAAAGAAGCAATAACATGACATAATAACCAAGTATTTCCAAGCGCGTGTACGCTCTAGAAATGAAAAAGCGGATGGCCTGCTTGCAATAAACAGAAGAAGAACCTCGAGCGTATGGTGCCGAGTTAGCTATGACTGAGTGTTAACTCTCGCGATAATGCAAACAATGAAAATTTGTGGCTCATTACAGTTCACTTCAGGGAACAGTCACTTTCCGCACGCTGTGTCAAAAAAAAAAAAAATTAGCGGCAGCCAAAATTATTATCCTGTAAGAAGATGATTGATTAATATTTTTGCCTCTACATGCATATATATTGTTTAGTTTTATACATGCGTGAAATGTAAATGTTGAAGTAAGAGTTACACGGGTAAGTGCAACTTTCCGAAAAGTTAAAAACAAGTATAAATATGTTGGCGAGGGAACAAGACTTGATGAAATTAACGAATCTAAGTGAATATAGCATGTCATTTCTTGTTAAGAAATGATGTGATTCTGTCCACCGTTTATATGCATGGAGAGGTAAAAGATGATAGATATAGTCCTTCCGCCTATGCAGCTCCTGTATCGGTGGGTGGGTCCCCGAGGTAACTTGTGTGGAATTTATGTTTTTGGGGCCGCTGATTCCGAATTTGTCGGTTACCCGGCCGAAAAATTAGCGGTTCAATTGTTATTAACAATTTAATTGTTGAAAACGCGTTATCTCGGAAACTATGGGAGATACGGCAAAAAGTTAAATTACAAAATGTTGCTCTAATCATTTAGAAAAACTTTTGTCTCCTGCAAAATTTTGATTCATTGCTTCGTTCATGAGATATACGTGGAGAAAGAGTTAAGCGAGCGGGCGCGCGTATCCAATAGTAGCCGGGGCGTGCGCTGTGTGGTAGGAGCGATGTAATCCACGTTCAAGTTTATATTTGAAGTAAAATTTCCGCTATATCAATAACTAATAACTATTCATATTATTGTAACAAAATAGAAAGATTGAATTTCAAAACATAAAAACGAGCTTTTTCATGGTTAAACTCTATTATTTGAAATATTCTGGCATGTTCCTGAAATTACACATCGACAAAATCTGATACATGGCAAACCAGCGGCAAAACATCGACAAGACTTCCTCGTGCATTTAGTACAACGACAATTAGGAACCAATTCATCGATTGGTGGAAAAAGATCGATAACTTTGCTGGGGACTAGAAATTCGTCTTGACAATAGCCAAAACTGAGAGGGTCAAGTTTCATGCGCTTTTCACTCAAAATTTGTTTCTTAAATAAAGTTACAAACATAGCTCGTAAAATATGCAGACGGATAGAAACACTCGTAGGAGGTAAATCACTTAGACCAATTGTAGAGCCACTGTGGTATTGGAAAAATCGTAATTGATCAAAAGTTACACACGTGCTGTTTTTTTGAAGCACCTGTATCAAGTATTTCTCAGCGTCACAGACCGAAGACTCGATCTCCTCTTCAAATACACCTAAATGATAATTATGAAAAGGAATTATTCACTATGAAGCTTCCAAATATTAAATGATTATTTCAATCGACATACCCGTGGCGAATTTTTGTAAATAATTTTGGGGGAGTGATCGGAGAGCGCTTTTCTTCGTCGCAATTTTACTCATGCAAAGAGAACCTGTTAGAAAATGCATAGCAGGAAGGACGTTGCAAAGATCTCGTCCGTGAAGAGAGGCCATGGCGTGAAGAGGAAGCATTTTCGTTTTTGATGCCACACAAATTTTCAACCACAATTCCTGCCGGAAAATAGGGTTACTTTAGAAGTGAATACATGCAATAAAGGTCAAGTAAAGTAGAGCAATGGAAATGGACAGAAAATTACCCGTAAGCCCTGTGCTTGATAAGTTTGCCAGAAATGAAGAATCATGACTATTAGGTCGGGATCATTACACTTTATTATAATGTCAGAGTGTTATTCTGCTACTGTGTGTTGTATATGTCTGATGATCCTATCACTTGTATCTTCAATTTCTCGATCATGCATCGTGTCAGTGAACAATCGAGTGGGAACTGAGGACTGACAATCATTCATCGTTGTGGCACTGCAAATAATTTCAATACCAGGCCACAGTTGTTCAGCTTGTTTGAAGAAAAAATCACGCAAGTAACCCTGCAACGAAACTCTATTTTTTGTTGATGCCCAGAATTTTTTCTCTTGAACTGGGATTGGTACATCGTCTGATATATTGTGGACTCGAATTGATTGTTCACCGGATCTAAATCAAAGATACAAAAAAGTTGATGAGATTTACATGGATTTTACATTATTCAATGCATAACTGTACCTTTAATACATCGTTACCTGAGCGAACGCGTGAACGCATTTATAGACGAATCCAAATAATCCTCGAAAACAAAGTCAATACGTCTTGTGCTCTGTGTGATTTCACGAGATGCTGCTGAACAGAAATTATTGGCCAGATCCTTGAATGTTTTCAAAGGTTTCCATTTCATTTCTCTGCAGGTAGACATAACATCAATAATTGTGCACGAGCTACTTTCATTTCTACACGGTTCGTATTGTCCAAGGCCGGCTTGCAACTCATCTACAATGGCGAATTTATTGTTGTCATTCTTCATCGATCCATCATTATCCAGTAGACAAGTTTCCCGAACGAGCTCAAACTTGAACAGGGCCTCTAAACTGTAGTTCCTTTCTCTCGCTAATTCCACTATGTGGCTTGCTTCTTTACCATAGGTTTTGACGACTTTTACTTGGGTGCTAGGTGTTTTTTTGGAGGCTTGGAATTGTGGAAGACTGACTCTTCGTATTGGAGCACAAAGACTTTTTGACTGAACGACGAATCTTTCTGAACAAAACGTGTGAAACCTCTCGCAGCCTGTTGTGAACAGGTCCAAAAGTTTTCTTGCTTCTTCAGGAGATACCAATTCTTCTGTAACGAAGTTTCGCAGAGGCTGAGAGCCTGGTGAGAAAGGATTAACTCGGGCACGTATGAATGCTATCAATTCTTGAACGTCCATTTCTGATTGAGTAATACGACTCTCTGATAACTCATGATGGACGTGACACTCATCACTGCTTTTAACACCCGTTATTTCTCTAAAATAATGGTTTATTCCCAGCATTTCATGATAGGTGAGATTCCACCGTGAAAAATAGTTCTTCTTACGAGTAGAGCCAATGATACCTGAGTCGCTTTTCGACGATCGATTTATTGTCTGTTCCAATGCTTGATCAGTCGCGACCGACGTGAATGAAGATTGAGTATGTTTCACACTGAATCGTCCCTTCATAAACGCTTCATGAATTTCTGGATGAGATTCTTCGAGACCGAGAATGTCATTAAGATATACAGCACTCCAGCGAGCGTAATTAGAACGGTCCAGGGCATGAAATACTGGCTGGATTTTCTCCACAGTTTTGACATGTAAATTCCAGTCACCCGTTCGATCTGCGCGGATTAAATCACGTATAAGCTGCATTATTATTAAAAAATTATTCCAAAACTTGAACAGAGGAGACTCAGAGCATCTTTTGGTAATAAAAATGTTCATATCAGCCGATAACTTCTCTGCTTTGTGATGAAATTCGGAGTACACTTTCTCAGTTTCTTCATTCGATTCTTCATTCAATACGTCTTTCAACATATCGCAGTATATCATTATGTCTTCATAGTTCTCGATATCATTTTCCGCAAAAAAAGCTCGCAAGAGCAATCTCTCCAGAGCCTCTGCAAGTTTCATTAGACCTCGGAAGGATCTCGAGTAATTTGTAGCATTCAATACCTGTTCAACAGTTCCAATACCGAATAATTTTGTTTCTACAAATGCATTTTCCGCACCACTCCCACGTAGATATTTCCCTGCACATGCGAGTACAACCTCGGTCATATGGAAAGACCCAAGGACGAGAAAAATTTGTCTAAATTCGTGATCACGAGTGAATTGAATGTGCCGAGCGATGCGATAAACACCTTCATCACAAAATACAGCCAAGAATTGTTGCTTCAATTTTTTGAGGACATCCTGGAAATTGTGTAATGCTGTATTGACAGTTGAAAAATCAGTAACTGGATGCGGTAGAATTGGATTAAATGCAGCAATTTGTGTAGGACGTTCATCATGTATGACGAGAGAATTAAATCCTGACCACGGCGGTATCAATTGAGACAGCTCGGAGTTTCTGGTATCTACAGTCTCCGATGATAAATTCAATCTGCATAAATTCCACACAAGATCATAAGCATTGAAAATACCATACGTATCCGGAGTTACAGTGCACTTATGAACATTCACTTGATAGCCTGCAGACAGAGAAATGAGACCTGAGGGTTTCGCAAAATCTCTCAATTTCTGGCACTCTAGTTCGTGATCGAATGTTCGAGAGCGAGTCGATATCTGGGTATCAGAGATGCTGGGCTTCTTTTTTACCACTTTCGATCTATCCTGGAATAATACAGAAACTGTATCATGACTCCCGTTCAAACCGGATTCAGTTGCCTCGTTATGATCGAAGTTATCAAAAGCCGCAGTAGTGTACTTCTCTGGATCGATATGAGAAGGTATTGGTATTCCATATGCGCTGTTTTCAACGGCATACGCAGCCAAACGAGATTGACAACGTTGTACTTCATCGTATGAAATACATATACCTATCCTATTCAAACTTTTTATTAGTGTCGCACTTTTGCAAGAGTTATGTACCGATACAGCGACTAGCGTATGAAGTGGCGGTTTCTTTTTTCCTCCATGTTTGAGAAAATACATCATTTGTAATAAGCTTTTAATCCTACAAATTTTCTTTTTAGAAATTCCTCTCTTCTCAGGTGATTCCTCACTTGAAGCTTCATCATCGTCTTCTGAGTCACTCATAATATCATTATTGTTGAAGTCTTTTTCGTTAAAATTAAAAAGCTTCGAAAAAAATTTCAAAAGTGGAGGTGGAATGATTATATCATCCCAAGCTTCTCTCAAATCATTTGCATCGCAGAATTTATCACTCAGTCCAAAATCTAGTGTATTCAAAGCTCCCTTTATTATGTTTGCGCTTTCTACAAGGACATCAGTTGAACGAATAATTTCAATCAAATCCCCGGCTGTTATAGAGGCATCGAAAAAAAGAATCGGTCGATTCGCGGCTTTGGGAACGTGAAATTGAATTGACTTACCTAGATTTGAAGTTAAATAATTTTTTATGTCGTCGTTTCGAACAGACGTGTGAGGAACCAATAACGAATTTACTTCACTGCATACTTCTGTTAAGGAAAATGCTTTTCCACATCTTATCTCAGGTACCAACTTATTGACAATCGTTTTTATGCATTCAATTTTCGTCTTGGCCTTTGAATGAGAATCATTATGTTGAGAGGGTTCCCCAGATTGGGATTTCTGATCTGTAGTTCCTTCGATGTTATTATTCTTATCATTGATCCTACTACGTTTATATTGGCTCTCATATTTACGTAAACAAGTACGATGATAATATAATTTCTCATCGACTATGCTTTGTCCATCCTGCAGGTGGACAATTTTATTCCATATGTTATCTTCGAAAAAAGAGGCAGCTTTGCGGAGATTTTCTGCTCTAGATTGACTACTTAATAAACATGGATTCTCCTTTGTCTTTTTGTCGCAAATAAAACAATCACCACCCTTCTCATTGGCGACCATCGATCGAGTCCTTCGTGGGGTGAATTTCGAATTTTCGGACAAATTTGCTTTTGTTTTTTCGATTTTTTCTTCAGTTTCATTAACTGCTTTCTTTCGAATAGCTTGCTCAATCTTATGTTTCATTGTATATATCCGATAACAATCATTTGTCATATGGTAGGAAAACTCTTCGTCATCACTCAATTTCTGCAATCGATCTAAAACGGAATCCCCTCGTTTTTTGGCAGCATCACGAATACGTTCACGCCCTTTCTTTCCAGACGTCAAGTTACCTCCCTTCTGACAAATTATGCATAAACTCCTATCAAATTCCTGGGAAACTCGTAAAGACACTCCTCGACTCTCCATTGTAGCAATAAAAAGTCACTTTAAATGAATATATCTCATTGAATCGAGTGAAAAATCATTTCACTCTATCAAAATCACTGACTTGTACGTACGTATTTTTATTTGTCGGAAAGACCCAGTTTGTTTACGCTCTCTACGTACAAATTAGTCGTTATTTATTACACGTTATTTCTGCAAAGGACAAATCGCAAGAAAGAACATATCATAGGCCGAGAGCTCGTGGACGAGTCAGAGCGGAGGCACTCAACGCGCCAGCGGTCTCGTAACGCGCGCCCGCTTGCTCAACTCTTAACTTGAACGTGGATTACATCGCTCCTACCACACAGCGCACGCCCCGGCTACTATTGGATACGCGCGACCGCTCGCTGGACTCTTTCTTCGCGTATATCTCATGAACGAAGTATTAAATCAAAATTTTGCAAGAGACAAAAGTTTTTCTAAATGATTAGAGCAACATTTTGTAATTTAACTTTTTTGCCGTATCTCACATAGTTTCCGAGATAACGCGTTTTCAACAATTAAATTGTTAATAACAATTGAACCGCTAATTTTTCGGCCGGGTAACCGACAAATTCGGAATCAGCGGCCCCAAAAACATAAATTCCACACAAGTTACCTCGGGGACCCACCCACCGATACAGGAGCTGCATAGGCGGAAGGACTAATAGAGAAGTACGTGAAACATGTGGTATATAGAGTTTCGTCAAATGTGCAAGGATTGGTATTGCTGATGAGCAATTGAATTTGGCAACTTCATAACTTCCGGTTGATTATTTGGATTTTATCAGCCCTTGAAGCAGGTGCATGTATGCATGTATGTATTCTGTTGTTGGATCGTAATCCAAGTCAACTGTGATAGATCGTAGTATACCGCCATAACGAATAGTTACAATACAGGATAAACCTGTCGTATAAGACAATTTTGTCAATAGGTAGCATGTGTACTTGGTACACATGTATACTTGGTATGTGAAATGGTTCACTGTTTATTAGTATTGCCTGATTATCAATTGTATTCAGTTGGATATATTTGAGTTGCCTCCACTTATACAATATATTCAAATGCATTTCATCAAAAGTATTGCACCGGAAGATTTTACGTATAATAATGGTAAAATGGTTCACTGTGTATTAGTATTGCCTGATTATTAATTGTATTCAGTTGAATATATTTGAGTTGCCTCCATTTATACAATATATTAAAATGCATTTTATTTGAAGTATTGCACCGGAAGATTTTGCGTATAATAATGGTATGTGGGTATTTCTCTACAAACAGGGCAACTTTCCGTGTAAAAGTGTCCTACCATGTTTTTTCTCCGATGACTGCAGAAAAGTGTTCTAGAGTGAAGATAACAATTAACTAAGTACTATTCAGCATAGGGCCCAAAAAGATTCGCAGTAATATATGATTTATTGAACATTTTAGGAAAAAACTAGCTAATGGGACTGTTACATGTAACAGAGGATTGTTTATGTATAAAGAAAAGTTAAAATGGCTAATAATGTTCGAATGGCACGCAAAAAAGTTTTTTTTTAATTTTTTTTTTTTTTTAATTTCATTTTATTTTTTTTCGAATTAAAAAAAAAATTATTTTTTTTTGTCTCTTGTTAATTTATTCTTCTTCTTGGATGTCATTGCCTATAAAACACATAAAAAAAATCAGTCCTTTGGTATGACAAATGGCCCTCTGGCTTCTTTAAGAGCAGGGGACTGTTGCCAGGGGACTGTTAAATCAGGCTTGACTTCAAAATATCGTGAAAGCTATTGAAGTATCGACTCTTATCAACGTATACAATGTTTAATGTTCTTTGTTTCGATACAATAGAAAAAGTGATAATTCTAATTATGAAAATCGAATATACATTCATCGCGCCAGGGGACTGTTGTTTGTAGTGGCCCTGGCACAAGTTACTGTGGCGAAAGCTCACGTGAGACTGGACGAAATGGCGTCAGCGTGCCTTTGACTTTACGTGGACCAACTTTACACCGGCTACGTTCCGTTCAACCCGGGATCATCGTTTTATGTACCACAGACAACACTGGGCATCATTTAGAAATTGAGCCAAGGGACTGTTCTTCAAAGTTCGAGACAATATTCAGCCTACTATTTACACCAATTGATATCAATTTTGAAATACGGAAGTAGGGAATTCACAAATAATCATTATTCTCCTTCAAAACAGTGGTGGTGCATTGAGGATTTCGAATGTAGTATTTCTCAAATTAGATCTTCTGACAGTTATTCTGCTTTGGTGACCGACCAGGGAACTGTTTTTTCTGTATTCAGATGAATATGGCAAAATTACAGCGCTGTAATTGTAACTTTTTATAATATGCACGAATCAAATAACTTATAAATTTTCATGTTCGCTTATAATTTAAGCAAAAAGGCGTCATTATGTAATGAAATCGGTGTGAGACACCGAATTTCTCTGTTTGTAGAGAAACACCCATGTAACATACGTTATACCAATTGTACGGTTGAATTTTTACAATCCGTATCAGATTATCTAGGCAGGTCTTTAATAGATGTCTCAAATACCATAGCTTTTGTGATTTCGGCAGGCATTTGAATGTAATTTGCATACAGTATTCATATCACAGTCATTTCTTTACAAACTTTAAATAAACATTATGTTATGCTATTGTTCAAATTATGGGTATACAGGGAGTTGTTGAAAATTTGGACTCGATATAATTGGTTCAGAATCTAATGTAACTGTATTAAGCTGCCACTCGTTTGTAAGGTGAATATCACAATCACAATGCAATAAAAATAATTTTTAATCATGTATAACACATCACACGGTAAATGGTGATTCAACGAATTACCGTTTATCTACACCGACTACAGGTGGTCGGATAATTCACGGACTCGATTGTTTTTTGTTTTTTTTTTTTTTCCCTTTTTTTAATTTTGTTGTTACTTGACTTTTCTGTTTAGCTAACGATATTGTTCACCGATACAAAAGAAGTAGATGCTATACTGATATTCTGCTCAGAAGATGACAATATTATAACATATTTTACTGTAAAATACAGTAAAATATTGCTCATACCGATTGATGGAAACTAATTACGATATCAACTGACGTCGTATGTTATATTATACCATTCGAAGCAGGATTTGGTCTAGTCAACTACTTCTTGTTCGAGTGAATTCTTGATTTGTATAATGTTTGTACGACAGGTTTTCCTATAATGCAACTATTCATTGAAACGGTATACTATGATCTATCACTGACTATTATGCCTGCTCGAAATTTCAACACGTTACGGATTCTGAACCAATAATGAACTGCGATTTGAAACCTATGTCAATGAATCGTTTCGATTCGTTTCTGTTTTTTTTTTTTTTTTTTTTGTGCAGTTTAATTAATAATAACTCGTTACCAACATGTTTCACTCACCAAATTTTATATCGATTACGTGCTCGCGTTCATAGACTGTAGATTATAGGTATTACGGTATGTATACACATCAACAACAGATGAAATATCATTTTGATCACATAATATTGTTCAATGCAATATCATATATACGTTTGATGTGTAGGTATATATTATTGGAACGTATCGGTGCAACGTGCAATCAATTCAAATAGTGTTACTGTTTGATGATTTACTAATTATTGGTGGGACATGTTCATATATACAGAGTATGTTATTGTTAACGAGTACAAAACTATTCAGTTTTCTGTTATTCTGTTGTAAACTTTTGTTTCACAGAAGACATGTATACTTGGCAATTGTATCTGATTTCAATCCTTTTAAAAACGTATAAAACCTTATTTTTTACTTCACACTCCGCGTATTAAATAATATATTTTGTGCTAGATAGCCCAAGTTCAGCCGGAATTTATTTTGAATGATTTCTAACTGATCTCGGTGGCGGCATGGACTAAATTTCACCGAACTCAAATAAGGATTACCCGAATATATATTCCAAAAAGGTTAGGAATGATAAAATAGAATATATTTGCAAAATTGTTGAACGATATCATTTATAAAATGAATGATATATTTTTTAGTTTATTTTAAAAATGACATATTCAATTATTATATTCCAGTCTTTCATATGTTGTCTCATACGAAATACTACAAAAATAAATCTTGCATAATTTACACATGAATTTCTCATGCATTTTTATGAACACTATTGAACATGGGAAGAGAGCATCAAATTCCTTACTATATTTTCATTTATTCAACATGGGGAGATAGCTCCAAATTTTATACTATATTTTTATCTCTTGAATATGGGGAGATAGCTTTAAACTTTATACTTGATTTTTCAACTATTTAACATGGGGAGATGACTCCGAATTTTATACTATATTTTTATCTATAGAATATGGGGAGATAGCTTTGAACTTTATACTTGATTTTTCAACGATTTAACATGGGGAGATGACTCCAAATTTCATACTATATTTTCATTTATTCAACATGGGGAGATAGCTCCAAATTTTATACTATATTTTTATCTCTTGAATATGGGGAGATAGCTTTGAACTTCATACTTGATTTTTCAACGATTTAACATGGGGAGATGACTCCAAATTTCATACTATATTTTCATTTATTCAACATGGGGAGATAGCTCCAAATTTTATACTATATTTTTATCTCTTGAATATGGGGAGATAGCTTTGAACTTTATACTTGATTTTTCAACGATTTAACATGGGGAGATGACTCCAAATTTCATACTATATTTTCATTCATTCAACATGGGGAGATAGCTCCAAATTTTATACTATATTTTTATCTATTGAATATGGGGAGATAGCTTTGAACTTTATACTTGATTTTTCAACGATTTAACATGGGAGATGACTCCAAATTTTATACTATATTTTCATTTATTCAACATGGGGAGATAGCTCCAAATTTTATACTATATTTTTATCTATTGAATATGGGGAGATAGCTTTAAACTTCACACTTGATTTTTCAACTATTTAACATGGGGAGATAACTCCAAATTTTATACTATATTTTTATCTCTTGAATATGGCGAGATAGCTTGGAACTTTATACTTGATTTTTAAACATATAACATGGGAAGATAGCTTCAAATTCTGTACTATATTTTCATCTATTGAACATGGGGAGATGACTCCAAATTTTATACTACATTTTTATCTCTTGAATATGGGGAGATAGCTTTAAACTTTATACTTGATTTTTCATCCATTGAAGATGAGGGGATAGCTCCAAATTTTAAACTATATTTTTATCTATTGTTTTCTTCTTTTCCTCGTAATTGGGCATGAGTCGTTCATGGCTAGAATTGCGTGCAATGAAACGCAAAGCTCTGCGAACGTTTCGAATCCTAGCACGCCTTTTTCTGTTAGTCTTAGCGACTGTGTAATATCTACTTTTGTTTGCACAATATCTTCATATGAAGATGGGTCATCTGAATATATTGCGCACCTTGTTTTGATAATTTTTCGTGAGTACTGCTTCGTAATATTGGCATTTACAATTAAATTAGCAATGCCCTTCCTTGCAGTACTCATGTTGTCTTCGTCGAAATCACATTATGATCCGGAAGCAATCACATATGCCCACGAGCACACGTGCACACCGCAGTTTCCGCTGGGTACCAGGTGTTTTATTTGACTGGGGATATCGTTGGGGACGTACAATGTCCATTGATCCCAAGATACATCTTCAATTTCGCAAGTGCTCATGAATTTCGCAAGTTCGTTCAAAATCACGTGATTAGGACTGTCGTGCATTGAATCGACGTAAATGATAACTTTACTTGAATGAATAATTATGTATAAATAATAATTTGATTTAATAATTTGACAGTAATAATTTCACTGAGTGTATCGGCTGATACCTTCTCTCAATAATAATGTAAATAGTACACGATAGAGTCAAAGTGATGAGAAAGATGACGGCGGTCCGTGGGCGAGCAAGGTGGTCTATCAGCATAAGTCCACGGATAGGCTGCGGTAGGCCCGGGTTCGATTCCCGGATCGTCCGTAATTTTTTCTCATCATATTATTCATTAAAATATGACTGAAAATGAAGCAACGAGAATAATTGCAGTTAACCGTAGTTATTTCCTTGAGGTGGCAAAAAGTCACACAGTTAATAATTTGACAGTAATAATTTCACTGAGTGTATCGGCTGATACCTTCTCTCAATAATAATTATGTATAAAGTCCAGTGTACGTCGATCGGATAATTTACCGGAATGAGCCAGATGGGATAATCCCAAATGCGATTTGTTCGTGCCCACCTTTGGAATCCAGGACTTACGGAACCTCGAAGTATAATACTTGCAGCGAAGAAAACATCGAAAGGTAATATTTTGAAGCCTCTAGGCTTCGCCACCAGTGGCAACAAGCTAAAGAAGGCATTGATGATATTGTCGTTCAAATATTGCTCACGGTTCTCATACGGCTTTAGCGTGTCGAAGTCTTTTTCGTAAATCACTAAGCCGTTCACCTCTTTTTTGATACGTGGAAAATCACAGGGATATTCAATATTCGTATCAAATAAGGCTATACGAACATCTGGATACGTATGATTAGCATTGTCCCCATGTACTACCTCTCGACTATTTTCTGCATTCTTAACGGCACTCGCTTTTGCTTGGCCACACGAGTTTTCGGATGGATGTATTTCTGCTTCAACAACTACGTCTTGTGTCGGTGATGGAGGCTGATATGATAAGCCATCCAACATTGTCGTGAAGTTGAGTGCCGGGCTCTGTGACCTCGGTACAGATTCTGCTGCTTCGTCGTTACATTCGGCGATTGTTTCTTCTTGCGAATACTTCAAACTGATCCTGTCTACGATAAGCCCGAGCGTGCTACCTTTGAAATGGCCTCTGGCACGGACAACCTTTTTCTTGTCCTTCCAAGTTTCACCAATCAACGGATCGGCTGCTTCTTCATGACACGCAGTCTCGAAGTTATTCGGATACAGAGTGTCCATTTCCAGCACTTTCGGGTCCGTGATGATTATACCTTCATCACCGTGACCTGTCAAATATTTTTGACTAAAACCGTTTTCTCTGATTGTCGGGGCAGCCACGAATCTTTTTGAATCCGTTGTTGGATATTTTGGTTTAGTTCTTGACCGTTTCGCTTTCACAGCCACGCCGAGATTCGCTTCATCAATTAACGATCGTGTGTACGCTTCTGTTTTTCTAACAAAGTGGCCTATCTTAAGATTTTTATGGTGATTCAACACTTGATGTTTAATGACTTTGTTGTAACTCTCGACATAGGCGTTGCTGAGACGGGATGTATTCTCATCAACCAGATCTAACATCATCGACGTCCATAGAGGCGCATATGGTAAATGTTTCCATGTCATATGTCGTGCAAATTTAGGTACGTGATACTTGTTAGTTATCGGTTTCGTTAGATCAATTTGGTTCTCCGTTTCTCTCAACTTCAGTTCGAAGTATTTAAAAAATGGAGAATTTGCAAATATAGCCTTACTTTTTTTATGAGAGGCTATATCGATTCGTGGCTGTGATTCCCCCGATGCAAGTTCTTCACTGTCCTTGCTGATGTGTGCGATTTCTACTTGTCGTTCACGTACAATCTTTCCCAGAGCAAGTAGATTGTTCTGTGCATCGTCTGCGTCAGGGGTCGACACTACATTCACGAAATGTATGAATACATCTTCAAGTTCCACCATATTTCTGCATAGCATCATGAGAGCTACGCATTCCAATAAAAAAGATTTGGCATTCTTATACTCTGAGAAATCTTTTTCTATTATTGTAGAAATCCGTTTCATATAGTGAGCGCAGCAGCTTTGAACAATTATAATGTTCTTAGGTCGTCGATGTTCCATGACGTAGCTGTACGCCATATTTAGATATTCCCCGATAGACATTTGATTCCATTCGGCAAATAGAGCGTTCATGAATGCCCAACTCCAGTCAACGACGACCGCTGAGACAAATGGCCACGTGTTCAGTTTTTCTTGAACAAAATGTCTATATGTTTTGAGGAAAGTCGCAATGGAACGTATATTGTGTTCTGACGTAACCATTTCAGCAATCGGAATAACGGATTCTTCGAGTCTAGTCACCATCGTGTAATAATATATTCTTTTGCAGTCCAAGTTCGGTGGTTTTCTCACTACAGATCCTGTTGCATCTAGATGCAAAACAGTTTTCCTGCAATGTTCTATCAGTTTCAGTTGTGCTTCCGTAAACATTATCACGGTGAATGGCAGAGACACAGACCGTAGGTAAGGATCTTTTTCTTTGCACTGAACCATCCACAGTTGGAATAGATCACTCAGGTCTCCTGGTGGCAGAACCACGTCATTTCTGCAATTGTATTCCGATTGAGCTTTCTCATATACGGCTAATGTCTTCACATTCTGCATGTTGCCGTCCGCCGCTAATTCACGATCGAGAGTACTTTCAACTTCTAGTTGATAGTCGCGTGGTTGCCGGTTCTTCAATGCGTATTTCACGGCGTCGCGCATTTTGCCTCTTAATTGAGTAAAGTTCGGCCTGTCGTGCTTAAACCATATTTTGTCGTTACTCAGTCCGACAACGGTAGCCTGTATTTGGTGCAAATCATACAAAACAAATTTAAAACGTTGAGCATGTTCACCGCTTATACATTCCGCGTAGCACGTCCAGTCTGCCATATTACCACGCATTGTGCCAAATCGCAAAGAACAAGTTCCTCTGTACTCCTGCTCAAGTACCTTTCTCAACCCTGTACGAATGGTTTCCTTGGTAAGCAATTCATCACAGTCTTTAAACTTTGCGGAATAAAGCTTCCTCTCAGCAATACTTACGGTATATATGTCTTTTAATCTGACTGTCTTGGTTGGTTGTGATGAATTGTCGATTCCTTATTATCTTCATCCTTATTCAGAACATCGTCTCCAGCAATGAAATCATAAAAGGCCATCTTGGATACATACTTTTCGATAGATGCTTCACAGTTGATGTTTTCAGATCTTCCATAAGTTCTTGGGATGGTAACCTTACTCGAGTGCAATCGACTTGAACGGTCCGATTCTGAGTCCAATGTGGTTGGATTTTCATCAGATTTAGAATACGCACGACATACTTCATATTCATTCAAACTGTCGACTGTTTCCGAATTTAAATCTGTTATATCCGAGATTTCATTCCGTTCTGTAGAATTTTGTTTTACTACCCGCGGACCACCTATAGCCGACGCGGAATCTGATATATCTCTAAGTTCATCGCTTTCTAAACGCGCGCAATGTTCTTCGTAGCCAATCGCGTTGCTGACTAGTGCCGAATTGAAATCTAAATTATCAGGAATTGTATCCGGTTCTGAACGCACACAATTTTCTTCCTGTGCGCACGGACTTTCGACACTTAACAAAATACTTACCTTTTTTTCGCAGCCGTCTACGGCATCTATACTTTTGTTAGTATCTTTTGCTTTATCTGCTAGAAGTGATTTAACATCTTTTATAAGATCGGCAGAAGTATTCCATATGGTGAGCAACCTCGAACTCAATTTTCTGTCAGGCTTTTTACGCCAGTCTCTCGCAATCTGTGGATTTCAAAGGTGGAAGTTCACAATGGGAAAATACCTCGTTGGATTGACGTGCCAATGGTTCGTGAATTATTACAAATTAATAGAAATTAATGCGAATCGACACAAATCAAATGAATTATTTAGAATTGACATGCGTTAATTCGCATTACATGAATTAATTCGAATTGAAAATAATAAAAAGAGAATAAAGAAAATTGACCCGCGGGGCAGAATCAACCGCGGGGAAAAATTGACCCCTTGTCGAAAAAAAGTTGATATTCATACTCCAGTTTTTTCATTTATTTTTTCAGTTGTCTATTTTGCACCGCGGTTGATTTTGCCCCGCCAAGACAAGATCGCGGTGGTGGGCCAACAATAACGGCGTAGCGGCGGCTGAGCCATTCTCGTATCTGCCCTCGTATTGGCTTACTTTGTACGGCTCCTACCCGAAAACGGTTTAGCAATCGACATTTTAGGATGAATAATTTTGGTCTTAGATTTTTACAAGGAATCCACCGATGTAAGGAAAGTAGCGCGGTCTGGATTAAACAGACCGATGAGAAGAGATATTTCAACTATTAAAGTAGGATAAGGGGTTGTAACTTTTTTCGGCGCGCGAGTTTGGGCATCGTGATTTTTCTACAGCTTTCTGAAAGAGTCTCGAACCCAAAACTATTCATTTTTCTTCAGGGGACGGCGTTTTTGAAGTTCTCGGGAATTAAATAAATACACGAAACGCTATCTCTGCTACCGAAGCCGGGCAAGGGGTTGTATTTATTTCATTGTATACTGAATGATGATAAGTTAGTGACAATCTAACTGTGAGCTGGAATCGAATTAAAACATAATCCGCTTCTTAATAACATTTTAAAGATTTCAGCAATTGGGGTTTTGCATCAATTTTTTTTTCAATTCTTCGAGGGTGCATAATTTAGAGTAAGCCAAAATAATGAGGATGTATTTTTTCTCATCAGAAATCAGGACCGCCACCGCCGGCCTGGCGGTTTTCGCGACGCGTTACTTTAGAGTCTCCCACACACACCAACAACTACTAAGTCACAGCCAGTGTTCATCCCAGGATCGGGATTAGGCGCCGAAAAAATCGATGTCCATAAAGTATAGTTTACGTACAGTTATAATAATTTATTGTATGATAAATTTCGTTTTTATAACAATTCACCCGATCAAAATATGTTTTAAAT
Organism: Tenthredo livida; assembly: GCA_963992785.1. Taxonomy (NCBI): domain Eukaryota; kingdom Metazoa; phylum Arthropoda; class Insecta; order Hymenoptera; family Tenthredinidae; genus Tenthredo; species Tenthredo livida. Next base: position 12,659,445 of record OZ023068.1, on the reverse strand, counting down.
GTAAAAATGCAATTACTCAATCAGTGGATAAAGGTAATCCAAGAATGAAAGTTAACAGTCGTTGGTGAAACCGGCCATTAGACAGGTGGAATTGATTTGAACTTCCAGTTTCGCATCGAGCGGAGGCAAATTTGCTGTGCGGCTAACTTCATTTATTAATGACAGATCACCGCGATGTGTATAACCCCACAATATTTTTACAGTTCGACTCGGTAGGAAGTTGGCCGCACTAAAAATTTGAAAAATTTGCATGCGTTCGGAGTTTGCTCTGAAATTCTGCTCAAGTTCACCTGTCTGAAAAATATGAATTCACGATGTAGAGCTAAAATGAAGCGTGGGTAAGAAACTTCAAGCTGGTTGCAATCGTTAACCTTCGTCCCCATAGTGACACGATTAACAATAATATTGCGGTTATACATCGTGTCTCTAATCTCCATAACATAGTAATTACCAAAATAGATGTTTGTTTTTCATATTTTTAAGCGAGTATTTGGTTTTCAGTTGGGGCATTCGGCACCCCGTTTTTTTTTTTCGTACGACGAAAAACAATAATGAAATAATTTCGTCATTGATTTTGGATATTTTGAGGGCAAAGTAATAATTCTCACCTTATTTAGCAGTCCCTGTTTCTTGAAATTCACTTCGTCCAACGAACACACATTTGCCGCAATGACTCGAGCGACTGAATTGTGATTCTGATTTTTTATTTTATTTTTCATCTTTGCACTACTTTACAACACTTCCACTGATATACACGTGCAAATTGCGCTTATCCACAATCGCTTACTATGAAATCACGTAGGACCACACGTGCAATCGAGCTTCTTTGCGAGAAATGATTCTTCGTGGTCGCTACGCAACTTAAAAGTTTATTATCGAGAATTATCAATTGAACTTGAGCAAAATTGGACTCTGTGATGACGCTCACTAGCAAATGGAATTACGGCCTTAGCCCAAAACAAATGGTTGGCGTTACCGCCGGCGCTAAAAACTGTCGTCGGTAGGTAGCATTATCACAGGGTCAGTATTTCCTCTTCTGCAATTGTTGATTGTCAAAACATATAGGGTGCCAGCGGAGGTAAACGGGTGTAGATAGTGCCGGGTTTATAAATTCGCCGCCACTATGCCGTGAAATTATTTGCCGCCCCGATACCTGTATGTTTGGCACGTTTGATGAATTCAATGACCAAAAAGTGCTTCTTGTGCTGCCGCATTACACAGCTTCAGCCGTCGAAGCAGACAATAATTAGGTAGTGCCGCCTTTAAAAATATGCCGCCCTACGCCAAGGCCTCGACAGCCGACGCGATAATCCGGCACTTGGTTTAGCGGTGAAACGCTACAAGACCACGGGCGCTACGTTAACTCCAAGATATCCAGAATTACCTACACCTCACTGCTTTTATTGAAAATATTGAGTACTTAAGAAAAATGTGCATGAATTTGAATGTTCGAAGGAAAAGGATAGTTACCCGTCAATTTGGAAGAATCAATTTAGGTGATTCAATGAGATATTTTTCACTGTATTACCGTCACATTCGAGCACGTTCATTATTCACATTGCGTATACGCTGCACAGGATATAATTTATTATAAAATCTTGGTACCATTAGACAATATTATACCGTACAATTATATCGCTTTCCAATGTAATTGAATACAATAATTAATCGCGGTAATGGGATGCGATAAGGGTGGCCTCCGACGAGCCGATTCCGACGAAACTTTTTTACATGGTTCAGCGGCAGTGGTTTAACAGATTCGCGGCAGTGGCAGAGTTTCCAAATCTTGTTTTCATTTTTGAAGAATTTTTAACGGATCAAATAATCACGCAATGAGTTAGGGGATGCGTTAAGGGTGGCCTCCGACGAGCCGATTTCAACGAAACTTTTTTACATGGTTCAGGGGCAGTGGGTTAACAGATTCGCGGCAGTATCAGAGTTTCCAAATCTTTTTTTCATTTTTAAAGAATTTTTAACGAATTAAATAATCACGCAATGAGTTAGGAGATGCGTTAAGGGTGGCCTCCGACGAGCCGATTTCGACGAAACTTTTTGACATGGTTCAGGGGCAGTGGGTTAACATATTCGCGGCAGTGGTAGAGTTAGCAAATCGTTTTTTCATTTTTGAAGAATTTTTAACGAATCAAATAATCACGCAATGAGTTAGGGAATGCGTTAAGGGTGGCCTCCGACGAGCCGATTTCGACGAAACTTTTTTACATGGTTCAGGGGCAGTGGGTTAACAGATTCGCGGCAGTGGTAGAGTTAGCAAATCTTTTTTTCATTTTTAAAGAATTTTTAAAGAATTAAATAATCACGCAATGAGTTAGGGGATGCGTTAAGGGTGGCCTCTGACGAGCCGATTTCGACGAAACTTTTTTACATGGTTCAGGGGCAGTAGGTTAACAGATTCGCGGCAGTGGCAGAGTTAGCAAATCTTTTTTTCATTGTTGAAGAATTTTTAAAGAATTAAATAATCACGCAATGAGTTAGGGGATGCGTTAAGGGTGGCCTCCGACGAGCCGATTTCGCCGAAACTTTTTTACATGGTTCAGGGGCAGTCGGTTAACAGATTCGCGGCAGTGGTAGAGTTAGCAAATCTTTTTTTCATTTTTGAAGAATTTTTAACGAATTAAATAATCACGCAATGAGTTAGGGGATGCGTTAAGGGTGGCCTCCGACGAGCCGATTTCGACGAAACTTTTTCACATGGTTCAGGGGCAGTAGGTTGACAGATTCGCGGCAGTGGCAGAGTTGGCAAATCTTTTTTTCATTTTTGAAGAATTTTTAAAGAATTAAATAATCACGCAATGAGTTAGGGGATGCGTTAAGGGTGGCCTCCGACGAGCCGACTTCGCCGAAACTTTTTTACATGGTTCAGGGGCAGTGGATTAACAGATTCGCGGCAGTGGCAGAGTTACCAAATCTTTATTTAATTTATTACGAATTTTGAACAAATTAAGTAATCACCTTATGACATAGGGGATGCGTTAAGGGTGGCTTCCGGCGAGCCGATTGTGACGAGTTTTTCTCAGATATTCTAGGGCCAGGGGTTCAAAAAAGTGACTAATTCTTTTTATGACAAAAATATGTGTAGAAAACAAATTTTAACGAAAACAATTCTGAAAAATCAAATTTTTCGGAAAACAATTAAGGGGGTATGTACACCTTTGGAGGAGTTGAAATTTCCAAAAAGAAATCAATCTTTTTCTGCGACTTGTGGACTCTGACAAATTCCAAAAAAATCATGATGTCTAAGGAAGGTTCAACCCTCATAACGCATATTTAACATCATGTATTACTTTCAGTCTGAAGGTGGCTACGCTGAAGTGAAAAAAATACTGAATGACTCGGTTGTCGTGAAGAATCAGGACCACCGTTGGATCAATCTTGAAATGTTTGGTCCTCAATCGTTCATGAAAGATGCCTCTATGGTATGAACGTAGGGATTTTTGATATTGCAAAAATTACTTGAGTTATTCCATTTTTTTGATTTTTTTTTTGCATTTTTCAAATTCTTTTCACTTTTTTGCCAGTATCTCAATCAAAAACGGGTTTATCAAAAAATCCCACGTTCATACCATAGAGGGAAGTCTTGTGAATAATTGAAGATCAAAAATTCCAGAATCGATCCAACGGTGCTACTGATTCTTTACGACAACCGGTTAATATATTCATTCTCCAGAAATCAACTTTCAAACTTTTGTATTAAAATTTTTTTTTTTTATTTCCTACTTTTCCCAGAGAAGAAAATGTAGTAACAGGAAATCAAGTTCTAAGATTTTGCTTATGATTAATATGCTGGATCCGCAGCTGCCCTCGTATCGATGTGTTATGAGTCGAGTCGAGTCTAGACACATGTGCCAGGCGGAAGTTTGTAGTGAGTTTTGACCTGTTCTGTCCAACAACAGTGTCTGTTAGTCCAGTGAGGCTGTTAGAAAAAAAATTAATTGCTTTAGAAAAAAAACTGATCAAAATTTTTCAAAACAAAAAAATTCTTAAAAATTCTTGATCTTCAATATTTTGAGGATTCAGAAAATGCTAGCACAATTTTTGTCAATATTCCGAAAATTCTTTCATCTTTTATCAATCATACCTTTTTTCTTATATTATTTACTAAACTCTCGTAATTAATATATCACAGAAATACTCATCTTTTTAGAACTCCTAATGTGTAGTCTCCTGACATCGATCTCAAACGCACTTTTTGATGGATCATCTTCTTTCGATTCCGAAGTCTCGTTTCAGATACATATACACTGTGTTTATTCAATTATGGAAATTACCATTGGTTTGAATTCGTAATGAAAGCACGACAATATTTACAAACAAGTGGACACCTAACCTCGAAAAAATGTAGATCGCAGCCATGTGTTCTGTCAAGATCACAGTTCAAAAGAATATTTAAAATTAAATATGCATAAGAAGTGATGATTACAAAGAATTGAAAGATCACAAAATCAAATTCAAAATCAAAATATATGAAAACGTCATGAAAGTAAGACAGTGGTGTTGGCAGTGTTGTACAATACTGATGGGAGGAATATGAGGGTTCGCGCGCCGCGCGGCGGCGCTTTTTCGCAATTTGGCACTGACATGGCTGTAACTTCTCAAATCCTGTAGATATTCTGACGCCGATTTATTTGCAGGTAGAGTAGGTCCCTACCATTCCAAATAAATTATAAAAAAAAAACAATTTTTTTAAAATTCAAAGGTGTAGATACCCCCTTAATACAATCCATCGAAAACAATTAACAAAATCTATGAAAAAAAAAAAAAAATATCTTTATTCATTCAACGAGTCAATAGTTCATCTCCCTTCTTCCGCAGACGTTAATATTTTCGATATTTTTTGGATGCAAAATTGTTAATTTTTTTCACAAGTGTGTCGAAGGCAAATATATTTCAAGTCCTGAAAGCACGAGATATTTCAAAGTCCATAAAAAAATTTAACGTCGCTCATTTTTTCGAGCGTTCGCAATCTTGCCGTGACAAATCCGGCGCGAAACTCCGGGCCCTGTTCATTTGTTTTTGAAATCTCGTGTTACTATAACGTTAGGAACTTCAGCTTCATGAATAAACAGCATTTTCAGATTAGTAATTTTTTTCACTGAAAAATTTAGAGTGGCCATGTGGCCTCACATTCCCTAAAATACAGAAACAATTCAAGAATCGTTCGATCGCATGATAATCAATATTGAGTGCATCAGTTAAGATTGATGAAATTTTCGTGACAGATACATATAGACATGCTGAAAGTATCAACTATCAAATACGTAAAGTAGCAAAGTGGTAGAAGCCTCGACTGATACGCAGAAGGACCCGGGTTCGAATCCCAGTAAGAAGCGGTGAGAAAATTTTGAGTGACAAAAAAAAGTTAATCATCAGAAATAACCATGAATCCTTATCATTACGACGTAAATAATATATAAAAACAATAGTTTGTATAATTTTTTGATATAATTATCTGTTTTATTTTAATTTGTCCAAAAACACCCGGGAAAAATGATCAGGCCTGATCAGACATGAACAGGCATGAGTCTTCAGACCTGATCAGACATGAAAAATGACCGGGCATGATCAGGCATGATCAAACATGAACAGACCTGATTAGGCCTGTTCAGTCCCGGTCATTTTTCATGTCTGATCCGGCCTGAAGACTCATGCCTGTTCATGTCTGATCATGCCTGATCATTTCTTCCCGGGTCATATATAATTGTATATATTCATATAGAATTGTATATAATTCTATACAATTAAATATCGACGCTGCTTACGAAGACTAGCACGTTTCAGATTCCTTACGAAAACTAGCACGCCCTGATGGGCCAATTTAACGATATTGTCGTTGGAAATGTGTTGAGGTCCTTGAAATATCGTTGATCATATATTGGTAAAACATTGTGGACGTTGGAATTGTATTGAACGCGAGTTCTCCGTTGGCCCGTCGTTGTCAGCGCGTCGGAGGACAACTATCAGCGCATTGGGCAAGCGTTGAAAGTCTGTTGGTTAACCAATATCAGATACTGCGTTGGCCCGTCGTTGACAGCGCGTTGGTGGACGACTATCGGCGCGTTGGGCAAGCGTTGAGAATCTGTTGGCCCACCAATATTAGATACCGCGTTGGCCTGTCGTTGACAGCGCGTTGGAGGACAACTAGCGGCAAGTTGAGCGAGTGTTGGGAATCTGTTGGCTCACCAATATTAGATACCGCGTTGGCCCATCGTTGTCAGCGCGTTGGAAGACAACTATCAGCGCATTGGGCAAGCGGTGAAAGTCTGTTGGTTAACCAATATCAGATACCGCGTTGGCCCGTTGTTGACAGCGCGTTGGTGGACGACTATCGGCGCGTTGGGCAAGCGTTGGGAATCTGTGGCCCACCAATATTAGATACTGCGTTGGCCTGTCGTTGACAGCGCGTTGGAGGACAACCAACGGCAAGTTGAGCGGGTGTTGGGAATCTGTTGGCTCACCAATATTAGATACCGCGTTGGCCCGTCGTTGACAGCGCGTTGGAGGACAACTATCAGCGCATTGGGCAAGCGTTGAAACCCTGTTGGTTAACCAATATCAGATACCGCGTTGGCCCGTCGTTGACAGCGCGTTGGTGAACGACTATCGGCGCGTTGGTCAAGCGTTGGGAATCTGTTGACTCACCAATATTAAATACCGCGTTGGTCTGTCGTTGACAGCACGTCGAAGGACAACTGTCGGCAAGTTGGGCGACCGTTAGAAATCTGTTGACTTACCAATATTAGATACCGCGTTGGCCCGTCGTTGACAGCGCATTGGAGGTCAACTATCGGCGAGTTGAGTGAGCGTTGGGAATCTGTTGGCTTATCAATATAGATACCGCGTTGGCCCGTCGTTGTCAACGCGATTCCGAAGCTCCCAACAGCTTTTCAACGATATACCGGCCACGGAGCCGGTACCAACGCATGTCCAACGCACCTTCAACGCGCCTTTAAGGGCATGCAATAGTCGACGCCGAACTTTTGTTTTTCGTTTTATTCGAAAAGTAACCAACGAAATCGATTCATACTTTCACAATCAATAACAAACAAATGTATGAAGGCGGGAAAGTTCATGGTTTTACGAAATTCAAGTTTTAATTTTCGCTTTAACTTTGATACCACGATATTTTTTGAAAGCAATAAAAAATAGACAGAAAATTATTTTTACACTTTGTTACACATCGTTGTTTTCGTAATTTTGAATCGTTGAATAAAAAAAATAAACTGAAAATCAGAATTTGTTTATAACGAATTGGTAACTTAATAAACAATGAAATTGTTGCTGAAAAAAATTTTTGTTTTTGATACTATATAGAGAACTGCCAATTATGATTTCAGAAAAAAAAATTATTCCTTAACTCATAATTTGAATGTTTTATAAATGAAAAGAACGATTATAAACAATTAAAAAAATTTTTTAAGGAAAATTTTTTTCTCAAATCATGATTGACTTTTATCGATAGAAAAACAAAAAAAAATTTTTTGAAAATATACAATTTGACCATTTGTTTATGAAATATTTTTCAACAAATGAAGTAAAAAATTTTGCTCTGACATTTATTGATGTCATTGTTAGATGTGAAAACAGCCATAACATCATTTTCCTTCGAAAAAAAATTTTTACCATTATTTTTTTGATTTATCATTTTTTTGGAACTTAATATGTTTATTATAAACAAATGAATAAACTTTCCTAATCTTTTATTACGTAATCTTGTTAAGTATACATATAAGAGGGGCTCCCAAGAAGTAAAAAAATTTTAGGCCAATTATTTAAACTTTTATGTTGCTATTTATGAAAACAGAAGTCCGAAAAAAATGAGTTAATTAACAATTGCATAGCTTTTAGAAAAATGAAGTTAAAAATTTTTTCTCTGCGGGGCTAGATTTTTTGGAGTGTTCTGATGATAGCATAATTATTTTGAATTTTTAAATTAATATTTAATAGTAAAAAAAAATCAATTTCTATCGCACTCTCTATTCAGCGGCGACGCGTCAGTGCTGAAACGGCCTCGCGGAACCCTATTTTCAGCGTCAAATTAAAATTATAAATAATGGAGATAGAGTTGCGGTAGTCAGGACTTTTTTATTGGAAATTTCCTCCTCTTTAAGATGCTTTTTTCCAATTTTCGTTATCACTCAAAGTTTTTTAGTTATAGTCAAAAACTGGAGACGTCGTTTTTTTGGTTTGTTTTTTGTTAATAACAATTACAATTTTTGTTTCCGGGAAAAAAAAAAAATACGTCTTTTTCAGGATCGCATTCCGAATCGAATGAGCTATCGCTCATATTTTTAAGAGACTTAGAACGATTTTTCTCAGAAAACTCACTTCTCGACTAGACTACGAGCCCCGTACGACGCGGTAGTAGCGGGGCGCGCGGCGCGGCAGCCCGACGCACCGCCGGACAAATAATTGCAAAAAAAATACTTTGAAAAATCGCTGCATGAATTTCAAAAAATCGCCATCTTCAGAATTGAATAAGGAATGCGATAATATTTTTTTGAAAATTTAAAAAATGGCTAAAGTTTGCGAAAAAAATCGATAAACATTTTAATTGCTTATAAAAACAACAAAACTATATTTTTTGAAAAGTTGCAAATTTTTGTCAACAAATGTCTTTCATCGCCTTTAAAACGCGTTTTGGAACATCTCTCTACGGTAAAGGGGACCCGAGATATTAATTCTTAGCCGCCCGCGCGCCACTTTTGCAGTAAAATGCGATAATTCCTAACTAGCGTAAAAAATTTTTTTTGGACCAACGAAAAAATACGGGTCCACTTTTTTGACATAGATTTCAAGTAAAAAAAATTTCAACCGATTCAAAAACTACGCGATCCTGTGCAGGCCGATTTGAGATGACATTGCCCTATTTTCCAAAAGTGATATACTTTCCACCATTCCATACCGCCTCAGCAATGTACTGATCAAGTTTGAATCGATTCCGTCGATTGGGTTGTCAATGAAACGAAAAACTGTACATGATTAGGTGGTAAAGAAGGACTGTTGCATGCCCTTAACGCGCTTCCAACGCGTTTCCAACGAACCTTCAACGCGTTTCCAACGCTCCCAACATGTGTGCAACGCGTTTCCAACGACATACAGGCCACGGAGCTGGTACACTAAACGTAATGGATTCTGAGCCGGATGTGTAATCTAGATAGATGACACAGCCAATCAGCGCTCTGGACTACGAAAATACAGAGCGCCGATTGGCTGTTTCTTCGATTGTCGAACACCATCCGGCTCAGAATCCATTACGTTTAGCGTACCAACGCGTTTTCAACGCACCTTCACAGCGTTTCTAACGCGTCTTGCACGCGCTTCCAACGCGCCTTTAACGCGCTTCCAACGCGCCTTCAACGCGCTTCCATAGCGCCTTCAACGCGTTTCCAACGCGCCCTCAACGCGTTTCCAACGCGCCTTCAACGCGCTTCCAACGCTCCCAACACGTTTCCAACGCGTTTCCAACGAACCTTCAACGCGTTTCCAACGCTCCCACCATGTTTCCAACGCGTTTCCAACGACATACAGGCCACGGAGCCGGTACCAACGCGTTTCCTACGAACCTTCACCGCGTTTCAAACGCGTCTTCAACGCGCTTTCAACGCGCCTTTAACGCGCTTCCAACGCGCCTTCAAAGCGTTTCCAACGAGCCTTTAACGCGTATCCAACGCGCCTTCAACGCGTTTCCAACGCTCCCGACAGCTTTCCAACGATATACCGGCCACGGACCAGCCGGTACCAACGCGTTTCCAACGAACCTTCAACGCGTTTCCAACGCTCCCAACACGTTTCCGAAGCGTTTCCAACGCGTTTCCAACGACATACCGGCCACGGAGCCGGTACCAACGCGTTTCCAACGTACCCCCGACGCGTTTCCAACGCACCTTCAACGTGTTCATAACGCTACCAACAGGTTTCCAATGAAAAAGTCGTTGGAAAAGAGTATTGGATTTGAAACAAATCAACTGATCTTCAACGTACTTCATACGTTGACGTCCAATGATTGCTCAACGGGATATTAACGGTTGGAAATACGTTGGAAAATCGTTGAACTGGCCCATCAGGGCGTTTTGATAATAACCACGAAGACTAGCACGTTTCGATATTAACCACGAAAACTAGCACGTTTCGATATTTACCACGAAGACTAGCACGTTTCGATATTAACCACGAATACTAGCACGTTTCGATATTTACTACGAAGACTAGCACGTTTTGGATTTCGCCGCGAAAATTAGTATGTTTGTCGAACTGAAACGAATATTATTTTTATTTTGCAACATTTTATCATTCTCTAACTGTGTACTGTAAAATATAAAAACGATCTATTGAAGTTATTTAACAAATGTTCGAATAATTTTTTCGGATGCTCCATAATGAATCAATCAGAAATTTAAAACATCTGAAAAGAACCTGTGAAAACAGCATCAATTTACTAATCCCTCCACGACAACACAATTAGGAGAATATTTATCAGTTTATTTTGATGCAAAAAAACGCACTTCTCCATCCGCAAATTGACTTTCATGCCGACCATCGCACACCGCACAAATCTTCAGAAAATCCTTGTCACAATAATCAAAGCATGGTGGTTTTGGCGGAGATAACTGAAACGTGCTAGTCTTCGTGGTGAATATCGAAACGTGCTAGTCTTCGTGGTAAATATCGAAACGTGCTAGTCTTCGCGGTGAAATCTGAAACGTGCTAGTTTTCGCGGCGATATCCGAAACATGCTAGTCTTCGTGAGAAGCCGAAACGTGCTAGTTTTCGTAAGAAATCTGAAACGTGCTAGTCTTCGTAAGCAGCGTCGATATAATTTGATAATTTTTTTATACATAACTTTATAGAATTTTATACAATTTTATACAATTTTATACAATTTTATACAATTTTATATAATTCTATATAAATTCTATATAATTCTATATCAATTCTATATAATTGTATATAATTATATATAATCTTTTTTCCCCGGGATATGATTCATATATCATTTATACATACAATATATATTTCTGTGTATATTTTTAACATACATAACCAAGTATATAAATGTTTTTGGCGTACTCGTATATGCAAATATATTAAATATATTTTTGAGATGTATTTTTTTTCATGCGGGTGGAGATTCGAAATTGTATCAAACCTTTCATGAAAGCGGCAACGATCGCCGCCAAAGCCATGTCGCTGATGGGTCTTGAGAAAAAAACGAAGGTTTTCATTTCTCATTCACTGATTATCAATTTCAATTCTATTTCAAACATATTATAGTGATTCAGACATTAATTTTTTCGGGGATTCTTCATTTTTCTCAAAACTACTCAACAGAATATAACACAGCGCCTTGTTTTCCTCTCGTATTTTTTTTTTAATCATCAATTTCAGTTTTGTTCCAAATCATGGGAATTTTATTTAAATTTGATTTCGCTTGTTTTGCGGCAAGTCCTATATCAGTTTGTGAAATTTACATAACATGTTTTTTTTTTCATATTCTTCATCTGATTATTGATTTTATTATTAATTTTAATTTTGTTATGAATTATAGTAATAAGCGACAATTTTCTCCCGAAGAAGTTCCGTACTATTCGTTATTAAGCAGTTCAAAAGGTACTCACTTTCAGTCCTGGTGGCCTGGACGCCATCCCCATATTTTTTTTTTATGTTCTCGGAATCTGAAACGCAAAGTAATAATTACCAGAATATCAACACTGAATTCGTCTGATCGTTGTTCACATCCACATATATTATGTACACGTGAATGGCATTCAAATAATTATAAGAGAGCTCTGGTTGGTCAAGTTGTAGAAAAACAGATGAATGAAAATTATCGTCGAAAAATGTGCTTTTGACAGATATATCGTTCGAATTTCGTGACGTATCTTCTCTGAATATTTTCACGTCAAAGGTCTACAAGTCCGATGTCCGCCGTGTATGTCAGTTTCAATTTTTTCCAGAAGATCCCGGATTAGGGGCCGTCCACAAATTACGTAACGCACTTTAGGGGGGTGGGGGTCCAACCGAGCGGTACGCAGCGTTACGGGGGGGGAGGGGGGGGGGGGGTCAGAGCCTCTGTCACGTAACGCAATTTCTTGCTTTTTTCAGCTTTTCTCGTGAAAAAATTGATTTTTTATTTGAAATTTGTAGTATACGTGCACACCAATAACAGCTGTATGTCACGAATGAGTGGGGGGGGCGTTAGCCCAAATAGGCATATTGGATGTATATGGGGCATTCCAGCTCAACTCAACCAACCATCGACACTCATGTCTTCGTATTTTCTTCGAAAAAACATATGTTAAAGTTCGAGTAAAAAGACAATGTTTCTGTGAGTTAGAAGTCTTGCATCCAATTTTTGACGGTCACAGATTTTTTTATAAATGTAAGCGGCGGATAATTCAATTTTTCATCAAATGTAAATGGAGAATCTCACAGGAAAATGTTGGATACACAAAACAACCGTTATCCTACCAATTTCAACTGAGATAAATTACAGAATTTTCGAATCATTCTTTGACCCAGTTTTGGTCGATAAACGTCGAAAATCTCGACTTTCTCAAATGTTGCCATGACCAATTTGTATGAATTTTTCACACAAAATACTGCATCAAAAAACAAAATTTTCAAGACCTTAACCAAGATGCCTGGACTTCTGGTTCCAGAGATATGATTTTACAGAATCGAATATTGATTAAATCAATTGAAAACGCATTCGGGGTGAATTGGAAAAATATTCAAACTGCTATATGAGTCAGTCCACGTCAAGCGGGACGGATTTGGCCAAAAATATTCCTCGATGTTTCTGATTCTCTTGTAATTTTTTTTACATATTCTCTGGGTAAAATGAACGGGTGAAACATTTTTTGTTTTTTTTTTAACTCAAAGGGCTAAGAACATACAAGGGGTTGAATTTTCGAAAAAAAACACCAAAAATCGGAATCGCGCTCTTCTTTAGACGTTAATATCTCCGGTTCCCTTGGTCGTACAGACATCGTAAACAACTCATTTTGAAGCTCTTGAATCGCACTTTCATGTTATGAATTTTTAATTCATGTCATAAACAATTTTCTATTTGTTATTAACAATTATATTTTTTAAACGTGATTTTCGAGATGATTACACCCTTTGAAAATTCTGAAAAAAATATGAGCGTGTTCCTTGATTAATTCTCTACAAAATCTGTAATTTTCAAAATGGAACTCCGATGGAAACTATATTTAAAAAGCGATTGAACCGTGCGGGACGTCGCGCGCGGCTGTATACGCGGGCGCGCCGAGACCGAGGCTTGTTCGCTTTACACGTAAAGAATATAGGGGGGCATATTACGATGAAATTCATCAAATCCAATAATTTACCGAATTATTTATTCCATTTCATGCTGAATACTCGACTTGAAACTATAAAAATTATAGAGATACAAACTCAACTAAAATCTTGACAATAACTGGTAAACATAACGTACTTTTTGATTCCATCAGACGGAATACGTCATGGTATCATTCGATCGATTACATACTAAATTAATGAATCTAAAATTACTCAATCATTAACCACGAGAACTCTACATTTCACTGGAATCTTAAGGGGGGACTATTATACCTCCAAAAATAATTTTTTTCGAGTCACTTGTACACTGTAGGTATTAAAATTTCAAATTCATTAATTAAGTACGTAATCGATCGAATAATACGGTGTCGTATTCCGATGGATGGGATCGAAAAGTACGTTATGTTCAGCAGTTTTTTTCAAGATTTTAGTCAAGTTTGTATCTCTATACTAATATTTTTATAGTTTCAAGTCGAGTATTCAGCATGAAATGGAATAAATAATTCGGTAAATTATTGGATTTGATGAATTTCATCGTAATATGCCCCCCTGTATTCTCTACGTGTGAAGCGAACAAGCCTCGGTCTCGGCACGCCCGCGTAGACAGCCGCGCGCGACATCCCGCACGGTTCAATCGTTTTTTAAATATAGTTTCCATCGGAGTTCCATTTTGAAAATTACAGATTTTGTAGAGAATTAATCAAGGAACACGCTCATATTTTTTTCAGAATTTTCAAAGGGTGTAATCATCTCGAAAATCACGTTTAAAAAATATAATTGTTAATAACAAATAGAAAATTGTTTATGACATGAATTAAAAATTCATAACATGAAAGTGCGATTCAAGAGCTTCGAAATGAGTTATTTACGATGTCTGTACGACCAAGGGAACCGGAGATATTAACGTCTAAAGAAGAGCGCGATTCCGATTTTTGGTGTTTTTTTCGAAAATTCAACCCCTTGTATCTTCTAAGCCCTTCAGGTTAAAAAAAAAAAAAAAAATGTTTCATGCATTCATTTTACCCAGAGAATATGTAAAAAAAATTACGACGATTTTCAAGAACATGCGGTCAAAAAGGTGTCCCGGTTGACGTGGACTGACTCATATATGAAATATTGTTATCGCTATAATTCTTTTGGGGATATGTTTTATCAAAAATAGATGTTTCATTCAAGAGGGTGATTAGGTGACCGGTCTAACATTTACTTGTTAATTGAGTCATATGGATAACTTACATTCACTATCGAAATTATTGGAAAGTGAAAAATTGTTGAAAATAAAATCGTCTGCAGGAAAAAAATTATTTCTTTCAAAAATTACTGAGGAACTTCCACTCCCAATGTTGACAAGAATGAACCCCTCAAAAGATTCGTCACGAATTCTGAATCACCCTGTATACCTACCACTAACTATAAACATATAATTATATTAATTCAGAAATAAATCTTCGTCCAATAATTTCAATAATGAATGTAAGTTATCCATATGACTCAATTGACAAGTAAATGTTGGACTGTTCACCTAATCACCCTATTGAATGAAACATCTATTTTTAGTCAAACATATCCCCAAAAGAATTATAACGATAACAATATTTCCTATATAGCAGTTTGAATATTTTTCCAATCCACCCCGAATGCGTTTTCAATTGATTTGGTCAATATTCGTTTTTGTAAAATTCATATCTCTGGAACCAGAAGTCCAGGCATCTTGGTTAAGGTCTTGAAAATTTTGTTTTTTGATGCAGTATTTTGTGTGAAAAATTCATACAAATTGGTCATGGCAACATTTGAGAAAGTCGAGATTTTCGACGTTTATTGACCAAAACTGGGTCAAAGAATGATTCGAAAATTCTGTAATTTATCTCAGTTAAAATTGGTAGGATAACGGTTGTTTTGTGTATCCAACATTTTCCTGTGAGATTCTCCATTTACATTTGATGAAAAATTGAATTATCCGCCGCTTACATTTATAAAAAAATCTGTGACCGTCAAAAATTGGATGCAAGACCTCTAACTCACAGAAACATTGTCTTTTTACTCGAACTTCAACATATGTTTTTTCGAAGAAAATACGAAGACATGAGTGTCGATGGTTGGTTGAGTTGAGCTGGAATGCCCCATATGTATAATAAATCAGTCTCTTCCTAACTGTCTACGAGTCACTGTTTACATCCTTCCCCAAATACTGCTATAAGGTCAACACATTGGCGACTAGAAATGGTATGATGTTCCATGGACACGAATGAGACAGCGCCACGTACTACGTTAGGGACTGCTTGGATATATAAATTAACAAAACCACAAGTGATAGGAACTCTTAAATTAAACGGGATCAAAGTGAACGAAGAAGAAACATACGAAACTTTACGAAAAACACCAGTGGAATTCGTAAAAAAGGAAATTGCTGAAAACAGAGAACAAAACGTTAAAATTTTGTCATTACGAGCTCGCAGTGAAAGTGGAACACACACAAGCAAAAAGAAGATGGAAGTTTCGGCCGAACTCGATTTCGACATTGAAAAAGATGACTGGGAAATGTTTACGGAAAGGATCGAGCAGTATTACGTTGCAAACGACATTTTGAGCGAGGAAAAGAAAAGAGCGATCTTACTGAGCAAAGTGAGTGCGGAATCATACGCGCTGATTCGAAAAATTTGTGCCCCAGAAAAACCTGCCTCCAAGACCTTCGAAAATATTGTAAACGCAGTGAAGACATATCTGAAGCCACCAGCATCACATTTAGTGTATCGCACAAATTTTAGACAAAGAGTGCAAGGACAAGAAACAATAACCGAGTATGTGGCAGCACTGAAGGATCTCGCAAACGATTGTAAATTCACGAACTTAGACGAACAAGTACTCGATCAATTGGTGAGCGGTTTACGAAACACGAAAATAAAAACTGATTTACTTAAGATCGAGGCGCCAACACTACAAAAGGCGATAAAGTTAGCATTGGCGGCGGAAGCAGCAGAGAAAGGTGCTGATAAAATGAAACAGTCAAGTATACGCAACGAAGAGGTCAAAGAATTCCACAAAATCCAAGGACGCGGAAGAGGACGCGGTCAAGGCAAAGGAGTACGGGGAAGACCGTACCGAGAGCAGAAAGAGCAGCAGTGGAGAAGGAACGAGCCAGGTGGAAGCGGGGCATACCCAAGACGAAGATCTCCATCAGCGCCCGGGTATACGGAGGATTGTTATTGTTGCGGTAAGCCGAATCATAGAGCACGGGACTGTAAATATCGCGATGCGACATGCAAGAATTACAAACGTAGGGGACATTTAAAAAACGTCTGCAGAGTTCGATTACCGAACGAAAACAAGAAACCATACAACACGAGAAACGCGCGTGTCGGGTATATGGAGCAGCAAGACGAAGTATATAGCGATACAGATAGCATTACGAACGAATTAAGCTCAATGTTTCCTAGTACAAGTAGACGAGACATCCACAAATTAAACTCTAATGTTTATGTTTCGGGCAAAGCGCGCATAGCACCACAATTTATGATGGTCAATATACTAAATAAGAAAATAAAAATGGAAATAGACTCAGGGGCCTCGATGTCAGTAATCCCCGAGCGCGTGCTGAACGAATATTTTCCTGACATAAGGTTGTGTGAGTCAGATTTAGAATTAACAAACCACGACGGATCGGTAACAGTACCACTGGGAATGTTGAAGCGAATCAAAATTGAAGCGAACGGACGAACAGCATTTTCAGATGTATATATAACGCGGGCATCAGGACCGCCTATAATTGGTAGACCGTGGCTGGAAGCTTTCGGCTTATGGCCTCTATATCCACACTTAGAATTACACGAAATCTCGATGCAAACAAGAAACAACAGTGAAGCCGTGTTGACTGACCTTCTGTCAGAAAACAAAGAGTTATTCTCCGAGGGTCTAGGCACGTTTACAAAAGGCTCAATTGAGTTACAGGTAAAAAAAAACGCGATCCCAAAATATTTTCCAGCACGCACAGTAGCGTTTGGAATTAATGATAAAGTGAGCAAAGAATTAGATAGATTGGTAGCTGAAGGGGTGTTAGAGCCAGTTGAGACGAGCGAATGGGCGACACCAATCGTACCGGTATTTAAACCGAACGGTGACCTTCGCATCTGCGCGGATTTTAAGATTACGGTAAACCCACAGCTAGTGGTGGATCGTTATCCACTGCCTCATCTAGATCATTTACTCGCAGGATTACAAGGGGGGGTCCGATACTCCAAAATAGATCTTAAAGAGGCGTACCAACAAGTTTCGGTTGACGCGGAATCACGACAGTACCTTACAATTAGCACCCACAAGGGATTGTTTCGATATTTAAAAATGCCGTACGGAATCGCATCGTGCCCGGGGTTCTTCCAAAGAATAATGGAAGCAATATTTAAAGGCGTTCCCGGAATTGTGATTTTCCTAGACGATATAGTTATCACGGGTAAAGACGATACCGAACACTTGGCAAACTTAGGCAAAGCATTCACTATTTTACGCGAATGCGGGTTGAAACTACGCGAAAAAAAGTGCGAATTTTTCGAAAAACAAATTTCGTACCTAGGGTATATTGTGGATAAAGAAGGTATACGCATTTCACCCGAGAAATACAAAGCAATAAATGAAATGAAAACACCAGAAAACGCAAACGAGGTACAAATATTTATTGGAAAGGTTAATTATTATTGTAGACTGTTCAAAAATCGCGCTGAAAAGTTTACACCGTTATACGAAAGTATGAAAACAAAAGATTTCAAGTGGACACAGGAATGTCAAAAGGCATTAGAGGTTGCAAAAAAAGAATTAAGAACCGTATTAACGCAGTACGATCCCAAGTTACCACTAATCTTAACATGCGACGCGTCACCGAAGGGCTTGGGTGCCGTACTCAGTCATCCCTCGCCGGAGGGAGAACGGCCAATCATGTATGCGTCGAAATCTTTGACTATATAACCCTGGACTGCTAATGCCCCCCACTATTCCCATAAGCCGTATGCGAAGCCGATGTTCCCAACATCTACCCCACTCCTTGGACTTCTCGGCAGTCAATTCCGCGGGAAATTTAAATAAGTACTTAGTACCGATACAACACATGCTTACAACGATAAACAAACACATGAACATTCTTTCGATGTATTGTATCGACTGAGTAGTTCTGAACTCGACCGTTGACTGCCTGTAGCGCCACATCCTGACAACACGCCTGAAGTTAGCGTTAGCAGTCCAGGGTTATATAGTCAAAGGTCGAAATAGTTAACTCAGGCACAAAAAGGTTATTCACAGATAGACAGGGAAGCAGCGGCAATCATTTTCGGGGTGACGAAGTTTTACGATTTCGTATACGGTAGACACTTCACCTTGAGAACTGATAACAAACCGTTATCACGAATACTAGGGCCAAAGAAAAGAATCCCACAGATCGCGGCGTGTCGACTGCAAAACTGGGCATTTTTCTTGACAGCATTCGAATATACAGTTGAATGCATTCGTTCAGAACAAAATGCAAGCGCAGACACTTTATCACGATTCCCGATAGATAATACCGGAAAGGAACCAAACGAATTAATCGATAAATATACATATTTACACTACGTGGTACAAAGTCAGGTAGCGTGTTTAGACTATAAAACTGTAGCACGAGAAACGTCTAAGGACAAGATATTATCAGTAGTGAAGCGTCTAACGGAAGACGGTTGGCCTGAGAAGAAAACCAAAAACTGGCCGGATGAAATTAGACCTTTCGCTACGAGAAAAGACGAAATAACGATTGAACGAGGATGTTTAATGTGGGGCGTTAGAGTAATAATTCCTGAAAAACTGCAAATGAGCGTGGTAGAAGAGTTGCACGCATGCCACTTTGGCATTGTTAAGATGAAAAGTATTGCGAGAGCGTTTGTGTGGTGGCCATACATCGATAAGAGATTAGAAGATCGCGCTAAGTATTGTACACATTGTATAGAAGTTAAAGATAATCCGAACAAAACCGAGCTTATACCATGGCGATGGCCAGGCCACCCGTGGCATCGAATCCACGCGGACTTTGCAGGACCTTATATGGGTCATACATTCCTTTTGATTATTGACGCTTATTCAAAGTGGCCAGAAGCATTCATTGTAAATAGCATGTCAGCCACGGCGACTATAGCAGTATTCCGTAAGGTATTCGCGATCCACGGCCTACCGAATCAACTTATGACCGATTGCGGCACACAATGTAGAAGCGAAGAATTTCAGAAACTTGTAAAGAAACTGGGAATCAAACATACGTTTACAGCGCCGTATCACCCGGCCACAAACGGTGCGGCCGAGAATTTTGTTGAGACGTTCAAACGCAAGTTAAAAGCTATAGTGAGTGAAAACGTGGGCGTACAGGTTGCAATAGAGCGATTCTTATTCGGGTGCAGAACAGCAAAGCATGTAACAACGGGTGAAACACCGGCAAAACTACTATTTAACCAAGAGCTACGCACGCCACTGCACCTTTTACGCCCAGAAAATCGCTCGATAATAGAAAATAAGCAACAAGATCAAATTCGATTCGCAAAGGGTAGGAGAAAGGTAGAGCTAGAAGTAGGGGACACTGTATTAGCCAAAGATTTTCGAAAAGATCAACCGCGATACTCCAAAGCCAACATCATCACAAAATTATCCCAGCGGGGATTCGAGGTCGAATTCTCGAACGGTGAAACGCAGAAAAGACATGTTGATCAAATTTTGAATTGGCGATCGGAGCACAGCGAGAAAGAAACAAAAATAAAAAATGACGAGGAGGTGCAGAGGTCGGTACCTCTACTGAGGAAATCGCCCCGAACCACAAACCCTATTGTACGCTACGAAGCGGGTAGAAAAAAATAAGTAGTTTAAGAATAGATTAAGTTAAAATATTGTTACTAGATTTATACAGAATGAAAGCAAATAAAAAGGGAAAGAGTGTAGTATATGTGCACACCAATAACAGCTGTATGTCACGAATGAGTGGGGGGCGTTAGCCCAAATAGGCAGATTGGATGTGCATGTATAATAAATCAGTCTCTTCCTAACTGTTAGGAAGAGACAGAGTGTGAGAGACTTCTAATCGACCGGTTGTTTCATCAACGTAGTAAACTACGCCCTGAGAATTTTGTCTGCCAACAGCTATAAGCCGATATTTGTGATTGACTGCAGCACATGTTGCATCGTCTAGGTCTCTAGCCCACATACCTTGTACTTGGTTAGGATCAAATTTCAAAGACTGTGCAGTGAGGAAGGCCGCTTTGCCGTTGCTCAGTGTCACCGCAAATCTTCCTGAATCTGCAAGTCGACGCGCGGTCAGTAAACGTCTTGCGTGTCGCCGCAGTATAACATCGATGAAGAAATTCTTATAATCGTTCGAAATTATAATAATCGTTATTTTTGACATATTATTGACATATGAGAATAAAACCGGGTGTTACATTACCTCCGGGGGGGGGGGGGGGTCGCTCAGCGTTACGGAGCGTTGAAAGGGAAGGGGGGGGGGGGGGTCGCTCAGCGTTACGGAGCGTTACAAGGGAGGGGGGGGGGGGGGGGGGGGGTCAAAATCGGCCGAAAAGTGCGTTACGTAATTTATGGACGGCCCCTTAGTCTACATTCGAATTGAAAAAATTTTGAGTCATCTAGTCGTGGTGAGATTTTTCTTTCTAGAATCTTTTCTTTCACTTATTTGACATTTATCGCAATTTTCGTGGAAGCACGTTCTTCGACGTTGATTCTCATATGTATTATGTGAATATATAATATAAATATCATAAATATATAAATATTTGTATAAACAAGTAAACAAACAAACATGCGAGGACACAGAAGGCGAGATAAGGAAACAAGTTGACGTGATGCAGTTAGGAATTGGTATCGAAGAGGTAATAAAAGGTGCAAACGGGAAGGTGATATTAGACGTGCAAAGCAAAACAAGACCAAGAACGACTGGGAACCGAATTGGAAAAAAATCTAGGAAAGGAATACAAAATAATCCAAACAAAAAAGAAGCTACCGAAAGTAAAGGTCATAGGAATAGAAGAGAGAATAGACAACATACCCAGGTAACAATTTGAACTGTTCACATAAATGTAGCGCCGCATTGTGGTTATCCTGCTACATTCAATTAAAAAGGTCACGATTGCATAATAAAAGTAGCGCAAACATATGTGAGACGTATACTCCATGTAACTAGACATGTCAAAGCTATGTAAACTTGTTACGTAGAATCCATGCTGCGGTGTGTCTTCTATAATACTCTCCGCAGAAATGATGTAAAAGGTACAGAACGATGTGTACATAACGTATCTAGAACACCGTAACATAAACTTTACAGGTTCGGAATGCAATGTAATGAAATTATGACGTAACTGAAGTTACATATTCACCCGGTAATCAAATTCTGTCACATTTACGTTTCGGCACATCTATTATTGTCGTCTCCTCGAAATAACAGCCCGGCTGAATGACCCAACCCTAACTTACATGAGTGCAACGTAACCTTATGGTATCGCTTGAACAGGTGATACGTTTGCTTATTCAGTGATTCCGCCGTGTAATATATGCAGTGGCGGATTTACCAGTAGGCTAAGTAGGCTGCAGCCTAGGGCGGCAAATTTTGGGGGCGGCAAATTTTTGCCAAAAACAAGTAAAAAAAACGAAAATTATATATTTTTTTTAATTTAATAATAATGTTTTATTAGTTTTGCAAAATATTTCTTCGGAAGGTGGGGGGGGGGGGAAATCGCGTAGCCTAGGGCGGCGAGAACCCTAAATCCGCCACTGAATATATGTACCAATAGTTGAAGGTGATTCAATTGTGATTCTTATCCATTTGAAAAAGGTAAGTTATATATCTATTTTTTGTTAGAGCTAGAGCACGCGGTGAAATGAGTGCACATATTGTTACTGGATGAGTAACGAGAAAAAGAAGCCGTGAGTTCTCGAGCGAAATAGGGAGACTTTCAAGACACTAATGAATCGGTTTCAACGAATCGGTTATATTTGAAAGTAGGGGAAGCTAGGGCAAAACGGACCGGGAGGGCAGAACGGACCGCCTGAAAAATTCCTTTTAAATTATTATAAAAAATTCAATGATGCATCGTGAAGGTCACCCTTGAACTTAGTAATATTTTGAGGAAGGTCTCAGTCAATCAAGTCGAGGCAATTATTCTATTTTAGTCTTTTGCGATGACTTGACTGAGTCTGACTCGACGTGATTGACTAAGACCTACCTCAAACTATTACTAAGTTCGAGGGTTAACTTCACGAGGCATCATTGAATTTTTTATAATGATTCAAAAGGAATTTTTCAGGTGGTCCGTTTTACCCTCTCGGACCGTTTTGCCCTCCCGGTTCGTTTTGCCCTCCCGGTTCGCTTTGCCCTCCCGGTTCGTTTTGCCCTACCTTCCCCTTCAAGTGCTCGAGTTAATGTCTGGAGCAAGACAGTTGTTTTTACAAGAATAGATGTTTACGCAGCAACCTAGTTTTCATGTTTCTAGAGGTACTTCTTCTATTTCATTGCGACTTAGATCTTATGCAAGTACATATTGATGATCGAATAGCTGAAGGGCGTTTCACTGGGCGTAACAATATTTATTAATTAATATAACCTATATTGATAGGAACCTGGGGTTTTAGCTACATTTGAATCATTTTTCGTTACTCAACTAAGTGAAAACTAACTAAATTTATTCTATCATAACAGGTGAAACTAATCAACAAAAATACCTCAGATTGGTAAGGAGATCGTTCATCTGTCTAGTAGACAAAGAAGACGGTTAATTAGAAAGGAGACTGACAGATTGAAAAAGTTAGTAGTTAAAAGTAGCCGTAGTCACAAACCGATCTACAATGTCACCGAACATATATCCTGTGGCCCCAGACCGTCTGGAGTAGATGATTTAACACAAGTAAATCCGAATAGTGATACTGTAGAAGAAAGCAGTCCATCTAGAAGTGTGGAAGACTTGAGAGATGAGCCCAACAGGATTAGTAGTAGTAATTGTTCGACAGAGAGCATTGCGGAATGCGAACAAGTAACACATGAAAATAGGCCTGATATACGTACTGCAATTCAGGATTTCGCCATTACAACATCAATGAATCAAAGGGACCTTACTAAGTTGTTCAAACTATTAAAACAATATGGGCATCATGATTTACCATCTAACACTAGCACCCTCTTGCAGACACCGAGGAGCACGAATGTCAAAGATATGCCGCCGGGAAAGTACTACCATTTTGGTTCAGCCGACGCTCTGACTAAATCTGTATTGAAATATCCCAGCAAACACATAGCCATCTGGTTATATCACATGGGTCCCACAAAGCAACCTAACGTCGGTAACGTTGCTGCAATGATATTGTAATGTAACATTTGTTAGTATCTCTCAACTAACGAATGCAATGTAACTGTGATGTACCCGGAGCCCCACTAAGTAACATGACATCGGTTACGTTGCATCAACAATAATGTAAAATAACATTTGCTGCTAATGCAATTCTGAGTTTATATGAGCGCGGCGGTTCGTAGCAGTTGCTCTTGGTACCGCATCCCGGCGCGGTAGAGAGAGTTTTCGTAGTGAAGAGAGTGAAATTTGTGCCGTCGTGGTCAGTCTGAAAAACAATACTCAAAAATTGTAGGTTATATATTATACGTACAAATTATCAATAATAGCGTCCGAACTAGTAGTATACGAAATATTATTTAATGGACGAATAATGAAATTCCAACCTTACTTTTGGTTGTGCTTATACACGTGTGCCTCACAATACAAATTATTTCCATACATCTTCACGCCCTTGTTGTAATCTTGCTCACAAGTGATTGAAAATGCCTGAAGGTATTCGGTATTTATTGTAGAATAGATATAGTGGTAATAAACATATCGAATACCTAATTGGCGAAATAAAGTCGTCAGCTTCTAATAAACATATGGAAATATATTATGGCTATTTAAGAAATCTCAACTTGAATCTATTGAGAAGAATCCGTGTACAAAAGTTGAGTGAATATATCGAATCTTTTGGCATATTCACTGTTCTTTCGTGCGTGGATTCTTCGAAATGGATTCGAGTTGAGATTTGAAGCCTATATGGCGCGTACTAACATATTTATCACAACGCTATATAGCGTGTTACCATCTGCTACCTAACTATAATGCTACTGTCAGGTATTGGAAATATTACACGGTTACATGTATGTTATGTACCTGCCACCTTGAACTGAGCGGGAAATTACCACTAACCCAGCGGTAGCAGGCAACTAACCAGCTATGTAACGTGTTATATTGAGTTAGATGTAAGTTACCTTACGTTTACATAACTGTGTTCGCTGGGATTATCTGCCTAAAGACATGCCATCGGAAATGAAATATAATATCAATGTGGATGGTCCACCCCTGACCAAAAGCTCCGGAAGTTAATTCTGGCCAATATCAACAGCTATTGAAGCACCATTCCACACTGAGCCTTTTGTTGTCGGTATATACCATGGCCAGGAAAAACCTTCCGATTGCAATGACCTCTTAAAATATTTTGTAGAGAATGCTCTAACAGTTTGTGAGTCGGGTATACAGATAGAAAACCACCAAATATCATGTAAACTTAACGTTTTCATATGTGATGCGCCTGCGAAAGCCTATATCACGGGTACAAAAGGGCACCACGCATACTTTGGGTGCAGTAAATGTCAGACAGAAGGCGAATTGCAATCAAATCGCGTAATATATCCTGAAACTAATGCTACGTTGAGGACAGATGAGTCATTTAGATCAAAACGTAATGAAGAATATCATAAGAAACGATCGATTCTTGAATATCTCAACATAGGAATGGTGAGCAGTTTTCCACTGGATTATCTACATCTTTTATGCATTGGTGTTATGAAAAAGCTGCTTCGATTCTGGGTAAAGGGAAAATGTTCGGATGACTCCTGTACAACTGAAGTCAGCTTCTGCTCACTTGCTGATATTAAGCGCAACGATATCCAAAGAATTTGCACGAAAGCCAAGACCATTAGACCAAGTTCATCGATTTAAAGCAACGGAGTTCAGGCAACTTTTGTTGTATACGGAACCAATAATATTCCAAGAAAACTTAGATAATGAAAAGTATTTTCACTTTTTAAGCCTTAGCGTAGCTGTACGGATCTTAAGTAGCAAGGAACATCACGTGACATTAATAGATTATACGCGGAGTTTGTTAATTTATTTTGTAACAAATTTTTCAAAGCTATATGGTGCTGAACACATATCTCATAATGTATATAATTTGGTTCACATTTGCGACGATGTACAATCATTGGGCCCTCTTGACAGATATAGTGCATTCAGGTATGAAAATTTTATACAAAAAATTAAAAAAAAAGTCAAAACATCAAATAAACCTATACAACAATTTGTGAATCGAATTCATGAAGAAAATAATCTGAAAATAAAATATGTTGATAATAGAAACCATTTAGTTATCAAATTTGCTACCACCGAGGAAGATAGTGCGCGTAAACGATTGATAAAAAATATAAAGTTTAAAAGCATATTCTTGAATGCCAGAAAAAATAATAACTGTTTTCTCTCCCTCGATGGAAACATTATAGCTGTCAAGAGTTTATATCTCGAAGATGGTAAAGTATTTCTGCGCGGCAAAAAATATCTGAATTCTAAATTATTATTCAATAAACCCTGCGAATCTTTGGTCATCGGTATACATGTAGTAGATGAAAAAATATACGAAATCGTTGTGCTAGAAGTAAAACAAATTAAACAAAAGTGTTTGAAGTTGACCATAAACAAGCGGCAAAGTGCAATAATGCCATTGGTGCATGATATTTCAAATTATTTCGTAACCATGCGCCTGAAGAGCGATCATTGCGCGAGCGCAGACCCTCATACTACCTACGTATAAACACCTCACAGCTATACAATACATGCAAGTAACGCACCGACGCCACACTTCATTAGACGATACAACCGGCGCATTTCACCACGCGGTCAATGCCAATGTCCAAGGGGTTGACGCGGCTTACAAGGTACCGAACTCAGATGTATCATTATTTTGTTTCACTATTTCATGTTCTGTAGCATTAGCGTTTTCTGGGAGAAATTTATTGAACTCATTCCTTGATCTTTTCTACTAATTCATACGATCTCATAACCTATAATAAGTTACACGCTACACGTGTGTATCGCATATTCTTGTCGCAGATTCATTTCTCACACGAAGAGAAATTTCGAGCGAAAACAGCGTGGCCCTCCCCGCTAGAAATGCATGCTACTGTAACCGTGCGTTGTTAGAGCGCCATCTACAAGAGAATCTGCATGACTAACAAGCAACTTTAGCGTGGTATATCAACATCAGGAATCACTTGATTCCCAAGCGAATTTAGTATGGAAGCCCAAGCGAAAACTTTGGCCATGCCTCTTTTGCTTGGGCCTACCCGCTGAATCAGTATGAACCTCCAAGCGAATTTTGTGTGGTGGGAGTCGAAGCGGTAAGCACTTGAGAGACGAGCAGCTTCTGCCGTGGAATCACAGGCTATATACGCATGGAGAAGCGACACGCTGTTTTCGCTCGAAATTTCTCTCCGTGCACGCATTTCAGATATATTTGGTATGTGCACTATATTGGCCCACGACACAAATTATAATAAACATTGGCCTACCTATGTGGTTAATATCATTTTCTGGATTTGACGAATAGAGATATGATTTTTCGAACCATAAAGAGATTTATCATATTATTATTTTAATCCTAGAACGATACACATATTTTTTCGCCCTGTTGCAACCGGAGTATCAAGGTGTTGCAATCTAGATGTTTGAGCCACACTTTGGCAATACTATGGAATGTGCGAATACAGAGCCTTAGCGCAACCAACAACAAGTGCAGACGCAGCACGACCTCCTTAATGTAATAAATAAGCGATCACCGTAATACTCATGGTCAGAACATCGCGACCAGAAGCAAGACACGTTATATAGAGATTAGTACGATATTAGCAAAGCCTTTGTAAAAACTTCATATATTAAATAAACTTGAATTACTTTGTACGACTGAGTTCCAACTCTTAATTCGACAACGAACCTTCAAATAAATTAAAGTTGTATGAAAGATCTCAGGATCCCGATTACAACAACTGGTGGCAGCGGCGAAGATCGTCGAATCGTGCAAATAAATCAAGTGTCAAGTTTCGAGCAAGTGAATTAAAAGAATAGTGATAGTGGCACCGGAAGTCACCGTAAAATCACATGTCAAAGAAAAGAATAGAACGTTCAGCATCCGTAGACTCTCCGACTAAACCTGAGTTACAAGGAGAAGTAAGCTTTGGGGATAATTCACCTTTGTTTGGCGTACTACCTCCCAGCCAGAGGCACGCCTTGCATTTATCACTGGCTGCAGCAGCACAAGAATCTTCGGAAAAGGAGCGAATGCCATTGAACAAAGACTTGGTGGAAAGACGCATTGCAGAAGGTAAAACCGCGTGGATTCAAGAATTACGAAGAGATCATCTTCTCCAAACCTGTGAGCATCTTGGCATAAACGTAAGCGAAGCAAATACAGTTGACGAACTTCGTGCGGCATTACGCGAATTTGTTAAAAGTAAGACTCGGGAGCAAGTACCACCACAACAGAATCAGAACACAGCAGCGAATCAACCTCCAATCGATATGACCGAAGACACCCCCACCGTGAGACAAGTGCTGAAGGACATCGAGATCTTCGATAGCAGTGACCGAGGAAAGGTTTGTGATTTTATTCGCTCTTGCAAGTATGCACGTGAGATAATACGACCTGTAGATACGGGAAATCTATTGAAAGCTGTTCTGAGCACCCGAATCAAAGGTGCTCCGGCACGAGCTTTAGAATACAAATCAATTGACACCTGGAATGCACTGGAGGAAGAGCTGAAGTCGATGAGCATCGATACACGGACATTAGCTTCGTTACAAGTGGAATTCAGCAGCTGTAGACAACGTCACAACGAGGACGCGAAGTCATATGGAGCACGAGTCGAGAAACTAACTGCACAGGTAATCGAAGTAACGATGAAGGAAGCCGCGGAAGAGGATTCGAAATCGACGCTGGAACGCCAGGTCAGAAAACAAGCTGTCAATATCTTCATCAGAGGCTTGAACGACAAGCTGAGGATATTGGTCAAGAGCCGACGGTGTGAAAATCTTAGAGAAGCCATATCACTCGCGATAGAAGAAGAACGAGATTTAGGCCCCATTCGTGGATCGGATCGGGAACACAATCAACCGCGCAACAGCAGAGAAGGTAACAGAGGAAATAATTGCTATAACTGTGGAAAGCCAGGACACCTTGCACGAGAGTGTCGCTCAGCGAAGACAGGATCCAGTTATCCACAACGATTGCCGACACCAAGTAACTACGTAAGAAAAATTCAGGTAATTTGTCACTTTTGTAAAAAACCAGGGCACGTTATTAGAGACTGCAGAACTAGATTAGCCGAAGAAAATAGACAAGGCTACGAGAGGAATCGGGGACCTCCTAGAAGAGAGGAACGGGTCCAGCCAGGTCCTTCTAGAGACGCCAGCAGGCGAGACGAAGAGACTCCGGGAAACGAGGAACAGGCGCGGCGGACAGGCAACCGTATCGCGTCGTACCAGTAAATTGCCTAATAAACGGATCTAAACAGAAAAACCACGCAACGATCAAGGCAGATGAATTCAAGACGAGACACGGAACTATGCTATTAGATTCAGGAGCTGAGGTAAGCTTAGTAAAAGTTGGAAAAATTGACGGCGAAGTTATGGCTGAAGACGGTGTGATCACGCTCAGAGGAATAGGCGGAACACCGGTTACGACCTTGTGTAAGGTCACGTTGAATATAAGGGTTGGTGATAGGCACATATCGCACCTTTTTCACGCAGTTAAAGATGATTTTCCACTAGGAGCAGACGGTCTCTTAGGAGGCGACTTCCTCGAGAAGCATGACGTCGAGCTTAGATCTGGGAAATACGCAAGATTGTACGGAACTACATGGAATTTAGGAGCCACAGGAGCTCACATATCGCTTGAACGAAGAAGCGAGAAGATAATCCGTGCAAAGACACGCGATGACGCGGAAGGCATCGTCGAAGGAATCGAGTTACAGCCAGGAGTATACCTAGGGAGTTGCATCACCAACGCAGTCGACGGTGAGTGCAAAGTCAGCATTTTGAATACGAACGATTATAATGTAGAACTGGAACAGCCGTGTGTACAAATAGTAGCACTAGGCCAAGAGCACACAGATATGACGCAAGTGTATGCATGCCGGACGATGACACCGAGTAACGCGAGCCGAATGCAACAGCTGAGAGACAACCTACGTACGAGTCATCTGAATCGAGAAGAAAAAGAGAGCTTGTTAGATATTTGTGAAAGATTTCATGATGTATTTCATTTAGAAGGAGACTATCTGGGTTACACGAACGCAGCTAGTCACAGAATTACAACGAATCCAGATATCGCACCTATAAATTTAAGACCTTATAGACTTCCAGAGAAGCATAAGCAGGAGATAAACGAGCAGGTAGATAAAATGCTTGCCGACGGAATAGTCAGACAAAGCAAAAGTCAATGGAACGCACCACTGCTAGTGGTACCAAAGAAGGCGGACGCATCAGGAAAAACAAAGATGAGAGTCGTAGTTGACTTCCGTAAGGTGAACGAGGTTACTGTAGGAGACTCCTTTCCACTGCCTAATATCACGGAAATATTGGACCAGTTGGGTAAGGCAAAATATTTCTCTACATTAGATCTAGCATCAGGATTTCACCAAATTCCAATGGAAGAAGAGGATAAGTGCAAGACGGCATTTTCCACTTCACACGGTCATTACGAATACAATCGCATGCCTTTTGGACTGAAGAACGCACCCGCTACGTTTCAACGATTAATGAATACTGTACTTTCAGGAATACAAGGCCTTAGATGTTATGTCTATCTCGACGATATTGTCATACATGCTCCTAGTTTGCAGGAACATAACAAACGACTGGAAGAGGTACTGGAACGCTTACGACAGAATTCATTGAAGCTACAACCTGACAAGTGTGAGTTTCTGAGGAAAGAGGTTAACTTCTTGGGACACGTCATCACTAGAGACGGGATAAAAGCAGATCCAGAGAAGATCCGAGCAGTAGAGGAATTTCCAATTCCAAAGACTGTAAAAGATGTTCAAGGATTTCTGGGTTTGGCCGGATACTATAGACGATTCATACAGAATTTCTCAAGTTTAGCAAAACCGCTAACACATTTGCTGAAGAAAGAGGTAAAATTTAGATGGACTTCGAGGGAACAAGAGGCTTTTGAAAATTTGAAGAAGACGTTGACGACAGCACCAATTCTACAATATCCAGATTTCGAACAACCGTTCATCGTGACGACAGACGCATCCGACAAAGCCATCGGAGCAGTCCTGTCGCAAGGCATAATAGGAAGTGACTTGCCAGTAGCATACGCAAGTAGAACTCTAAATTCAGCAGAAGGAAATTACAGCACCACGGAAAAAGAATTATTGGCCATAGTCTGGGCAGTTAATCATTTCAGACCGTATGTATATGGTACCAGATTTAAGATTGTTACAGATCACAAACCACTCACATGGTTATTCGGAGTCAAAGATCCAGGATCACGACTCATGAGATGGCGACTGAAGCTGGAAGAATATGACTACGAGATCGAGTACAAAGCAGGCAAGGCTAACACCAACGCAGATGCCTTGAGTCGCATGTACGCAGTGACCAGAAGTCAACAGAAAGAAGAAGATGAATCGAACAACCGAGAACAAGAATATTCGGAGGAAGATCGGAACAGGATCATCTATGAGTATCACGACACACCATTAGGAGCACATCAAGGAGTTAATCGAACGATCGAAAGAATTCGGTTAAAACACGATTGGCCAGGATTACGGAAGGACGTCGAAGAACACATCTCGAGATGCGAGAATTGCCAGAAGAACAAACTTAGCAAGAAGACGAAGGCACCAATGGTCATCACCGACACTCCAAATCAACCGTTTGAGAAATGTGCATTGGATATCGTAGGACCACTGACAGAAACGGAACAAGGAAATAAATATATCCTCACGTTTCAAGATTGTCTAACCAAATTCAGTAAGGCAATACCCATTTCGAACCAAGAAGCTAACACTGTAGCCAAGGAATTTGCGACCAGGATCGTATGCGAACACGGAATACCACAGAGAATACTCACCGATCAAGGTACGAACTTTTTGAGTAACGTTTTTAAAAATACCTGTAAACTGTTAAAGATCGACAAGATTCAAACGACGGCCTATCATCCTGAATCCAATGGAGCCTTGGAACGTTCACATAGGACGTTAGCTGAATATCTGAGACACTACATCAACGAGGAACAGAGCAACTGGGACGAATGGTTACCATATGCTATGTTTGCATATAACACGACGCCCCACACTGCAACGAGATTTACGCCATTCGAGCTGGTGTATGGGCACCCAGCTGAACTACCAACATCGCTGAAGAAGGATCCAGAAACGACGTACACCTATGACGACTACGCACGAGAACTACGAGAGAGATTGCGAGCCAGCAATCTCATAGCCAAAGAAAATCTGCAACAAGCCAAAGAGAGGTCAAAAATCGAGTACGACCGACGAACCAAAGAAAAAGGGTTCAAGGTTGGCGATAAGGTACTCCTGTACGACGAAACTATACGCAGAGGACGATCGAAGAAGCTATTATCTCAATGGATCGGTCCTTACACAATTTTAGAGGTAAATTCAGAAGTAAACTGTACCATAAAGGTAAAGAAGAAAACTCTTAGAGTACATGTAAATCGATTGAAACCTTTTATTGAATAATATAACTTGAGTATGAAATTTGAAACAACTCAGCTGATAGAAAAATGATATAGTAAATTAATTATACTAACCTAGCCTAAGAAACGATTATATAAAAAATATGTTAACGGGATACACTATGTAAACTACTAACCTAGATATAGCATAATAGGCAAGCGTACGCACAACGACGCAAGCCAGCAGATTTGTCTGATTTCAGAAGAAAATCCTAAGGGCTTTTCTCTCTAAGGGGGGAGGGATGTTGCAACCGGAGTATCAAGGTGTTGCAATCTAGATGTTTGAGCCACACTTTGGCAATACTATGGAATGTGCGAATACAAAGCCTTAGCGCAACCAACAACAAGTGCAGACGCAGCACGACCTCCTTAATGTAATAAATAAGCGATCACCGTAATACTCATGGTCAGAACATTGCGACCAGAAGCAAGACACGTTATATAGAGATTAGTACGATATTAGCAAAGCCTTTGTAAAAACTTCATATATTAAATAAACTTGAATTACTTTGTACGACTGAGTTCCAACTCTTAATTCGACAACGAACCTTCAAATAAATTAAAGTTGTATGAAAGATCTCAGGATCCCGATTACAACAGCCCTTATTACGGTACACATGGGTCCGTGGAACCCAGGTGACGAAATGAGCGGTAATTCTGGTCCATTATTATCATTTTTCTTTCAAAACCAGTAAAATCTATCCAACAGACTGTAGACTACACATATAAGTTGGAAAAAAAATTAATTTAATAATTAATGAACAAATTATGAGCTGTCGCAGAAGAGGCAATTCAGAAAAATTACACAAATCGGGTTATCGTTGGAAAACTTCCGGGTACCTGTGACAGGGTTAAAAATGTGAAAAAAATGTTAACCATATATTCTAGAGAAACACGACTCAAATATATTATAATTTTTGTTGTGGGCCAATATATAGTGCATGTATCGAATATAAAAATCTTAAGATAGATTATTTCGAACAAATATTAATATGAAAATCTAAAAATTGGAATGGGGGTTTAGAAGAAGGTTTTGCAAGAAACAAACGCCATAATTTGTGTTAGAATTCAAATTTTTGGTTGCGTAAAATTCATCGTTGATTATATTCTAGAGCAGTGGCGGATTTACCAGTAGGCTAAGTAGGCTGCAGCCTAGGGCGGCAAATTTTGGGGGCGGCAAATTTTTGCCAAAAACAAGTAAAAAAAACGAAAATTATATATTTTTTTTAATTTAATAATAATGTTTTATTAGTTTTGCAAAATATTTCTTCGGAAGGTGGGGGGGGGGGGGGGAGGGGGGATCGCGTAGCCTAGGGCGGCGAGAACCCTAAATCCGCCACTGTTCTAGAGGGATATATCAATGGACTCATTCCATAGGGGCGTAAGGAACAAAAAAAAAAATTTTTCTGCGGATATGCCCATAAGATTCTCCATTGCATGAAAAAGATTTTGCCACTATAAAAACGAATTTTTTTTTTTGCCGCTTACGCCCGTTTGGCGTTAGTCCATCGATATCTTTGAGTATGAAACAGTAGACGAAGGATTTTTCAAAATTTTCATTGCTGGTATTGGAAAAGGTTTTTTCATATTTGTAGGATCACAGGAACTCGCTATTCAAAATTCATGAAATCTGGATAGAGCTTATAATTATAAACAGGAGTGAGATAGCAGAAAGAAAAAAAATAAATCAATAAGATCTCAAGTGATTTCACATCAAAATGGCCCTACCATACGCTGTTGTTTCTTTTGTCGACGATAAGGATGATAGCGATGACGATGAGGAGGTAACCTCGGAAGTGCCTAGTTTATGGCTCACATCCGATGGAAATCAGTGCTGGTGGCCAAATACGGAAGACTTGAATACATATATTTGCAAGAAAACACCACCTGTGAAAAATAACAAGAAGTGAACACTCCACAACGTCAGATTTGAAGGCTTTTATGGTACAAATAATTGTATTCCTTTCTAATCATATAGATTTCGACAATTTGTTAAATAACCGGGTACAAATCTGCGATCAAACTAGAACATGAAATTTTAAATGTCATTCAATGTTTTCGAATTTTCTATATCAAGATACTCCCACGGAAATCAAATGATTCTTTTTTCAATATTAGTATGTGATTAACATATGAAAATGACGAAGTATTTGTCATCCATGTGATTACAGAAAGTCTTCAGATAGCTCGTCGAAAGGCTGACGATAAAAAATCTGACGGAGAGAGTAGCTCTAATCAAAGCGAGAAACCCTATCTTCGAAAGAGGAAACAGCAAACAAATCTCTTTCAAGTAAGAGAAGAGACAAGTGAAGATGAAAGGCAAACTACGATCCCAGATCCACCCACACTCAATCAAAATAAAAATAGCTGCCCATCACTACCTTCTCTTCCAAATCAAAGTTTGCCTGCTGAGAAAAGATCCAGTTGTACCCCAGTGCTACCCACACCTAATCGAAAAAAGAGCAACAACCCATCAATACATTCTCTTCCGAAGGAAAGTTCACCTATCAATGAAAGGGCAACTCCTTTTCCAGAGCCTCTTACACGTCAAAAAACGAAAAATAATGACTAACCATCACAGTATTTCTCAATCGAAAATTTGCCTATCGATTGTATATTTGAAAATAACATTGATTTTGATATCTTAGCAGCAGGTACATGGAAAAAAAATATCAATGAATGATTGCTGGGTGTCCCATAACATTCTTATAAATATCATTAGGCGTATTCCTATCGGGTTTTAGGCACTTCCAACTTCATATCAAAAGTCCATGAATCGACCCCCAAGGTTATTAGTAACTTACCTGCTGGTCGAAGCTTAGACGAGACCCCGTTATTATTTGATGGCACACTTACAGACCTATGTGACAGTATGTATCGAAAAATCTAATTTATTGCACACTTTTCAAAGCCTCAATAATATTTCCTCGATGTGATTATTAACTAGATGTATTTGCTGATATATGCTGCTATTTGATTTACAGACAGTCAGGTGCAGACCAGACGAATTATCGAAGGTAACTTTAATTACATTTCTCTATATTCCGGAAAAATTAGAGTTGGTTCTTTCAAGATTCATCCTAACTTATGTTTCCACACTAATGATGTAATTTTCAGAACAATTTACAAAGCTTTCCCAAATATTTACGGAAAGCTTGATGCTTCAGAAATCAATGGCTCAGCGATTAACAGCAATTGAAAACAAACTTAACGTAAGAGCAACCGCAGGTTACCGAGAAGATTTTTCAGAAATAACAAAAGATCTGCCATTGACAGACAAAGCATTTGTACAGATGTTCGAGATCGAAATGGCTGATGAAGCTTTCCGAAGAACTTTTGTGAGTCATGAACTCACATGTATTTGTTCAACAGAATCTAGATTTTCTTTCGAAATGAATTGGGGATGAGATTGTGTTTTAAGAATCCACTGCGTCACTCGACGAAGTTATATTTTCTAAAAGTCGTACAATACAGTGTTCTGGTATACATGATAGTATCTACTCGAGACAATTACCAAGAAATGTTTGATGAGAAGGTGCTCTGATGAAACTGAATAATATGATAATGTTTGTCTAGGTGAAATTTCTTGATGGCAAAAGCGGTAACAGTGCAAAAGAATCCATAGTAAGGATGCTGCGCCAAGTTTTTGATAACACCGTTGCCACAAAGTCTTCGTGGTGTGGACTTCGTGATAATATTCAAATATCAAATTTAAAAGTGATAGCAGCGATCAAAGGTACTTAATATCGTGTTTTGGGATAAACAATTTATTACAAAAATATCGATTAATTCCCAATTGAGACTTTTAAATTTTTTAAATATTTTTATTCAGATCCAACTTGAAGTTTGCATTCATTTGAACAATTTCTACGTTATTTTTATGTAACCAAAACTTATGGAGCAATGCCCGACTATGACTACAATACCAATTTGTTTTCAAATCTGACAGATGGAGTGCGATTGTCGTTCGAGTGCAAAGACAAAGCGTTCGAAGAAGTGGTGTCAGAATGGTTTCGTCAAGCTGGCCAGCGAGTAAAACAAGACCAAAAAAATGCAGCTCCATAACCTCGTTAAATAGTTACCGACTAGGATACATTTTTAGATGGGTTTCTTCTAAGTTTCTATTTTTACCCTAGTCATGAAATTTCTAACTTTTTACCATACGTTGTAATAATCCTGATCCTATCTTCACCCAATATATATAAAGGGTGGTCCTTATTTGGGGTGTGTTCGAATTTTTTTCGACGATAGACCTAGATCGGTTCCAAATACTTGTATGATGTACAACATGGTGCATTAGAACAATTTTCAGATAATTTTATACTTAGAAACAAAATTCTTGACCTCAAGTGAATATGTAAAAGGATTCTTGGAAATGTAGGTCGAGTAAACGTTGAATATTTGAATTCATCAATTGTCGACGTTTCGGCCCCAGGTGTGGGCCCTCTTCAGGACAGAAAGATTTATTTCCATTTTCTACAATACAAAGAGTTTAACAGCTAACAGAACAAATAAACAGAATAAAATAAAACAAAATAAAATGAACTTATAAATTAGCGGTTAGTCTAATTGTGACAGTACTGACCTCACAAACACATGTTATATTACTAGCAGAATTCCGGAGACGAATAAAAACATCATAGTAACATAACATGTGTTTGTGAGGTCAGTACTGTCACAATTAGACTAACCGCTAATTTGTAAGTTCATTTTACTTTATTTTTATTTTTTTATTTGTTCTGTTAGCTGTTAAACTCTTAATAAATAAATCTTTCTGTCCTGAGAAGGGCCCACACCTGGGGCTGAAACGTCGACAATTGATGAATTCAAATCTTCAACGTTTACTCGACCTACATTTCCAAGAATCCTTTTACATATTCACTTAAGGTGAAGAATTTCGTTTCTGAGTATAAAATTATCTGAAAATTGTCCTAATGCACCATGTTGTACATCATGCAAGTATTTGAAACCGATCTAGGACTATCGTCGAAAAAAATTCGAACGTATCCCAAATAAGGACCACCCTAATTCATATGTAACAGTCCAGTATATAATTTTTTAACAAGGATTGAACATTTTGAGCACTGTTCTGGTCATCACACGCTGTTACTGATTAGAATAAGTTCTCTAATAATTTTACCATAAATTACTCTTCATCATAGAAATAGATTTTAAAAAGTCCAATATAAGGACAAACATATCGAAAAAAAGCTTTGCATTTAATTTTTCTTGTTGTCAAAGAGGATAAAAAAAAGGCGGATCATGCCCTAGATTACTAGGGGTATTTTTTAGCGAGCCTCTGGTATAGGTACCAAAGTGTACCAAAGATATAGTTTGCGTGACATACACTATTCTGGTATGCTTTGGTACCTATACGAGAGGCTCGCGAAAAAATGTCTTTACTAGAATAAGTTTTTAATAATTTCTTCCTTAGTTACATACGTATTATCACAAAAATGGATTAGCAAAATCCAGTAAAGCACAAACATATTTACCTGAAAAATATTCTGAGTTTTGTGTATACTACTCTGTTGCTTTATCTTCTTAAATAAAAGTTCATTATAGGAAAGCAATCCATGAAAAAGTGTCTACGTACCTGCGATAGAACTGATACCTACCCTAGATATTTACCACAATAACTAAGCAGCATAAAAATGACATAGCTATTATGCCGAGTAATACATGTTAGTTACATAGATTTTATGGAACAGCCGAAAACTGTTATTCGATATGTGGCGGACATTTTAGAGCGCATGGACCATCACAAACACGTTACACGTGACATAGCTAAGGCATTGGCAGAACCTGTAACTACGCAATGCGTATGCGCATGGAACGTGAATGTGTTACCTGGGTATATATATATGTTAATCATATATATATATATATATTATATATATACAGAGCGATTCTGAGGAAACAGGTCACGCTAATAGAGGCTCCCTTATTTATTTTCGTCAATGACAACGCTGTCAAATACCACGAACAAGCGATCTACCGATATTTCATATGCCTATGACTGATATCTTCAGACGACGTAGCGGTAGCTGTCACGTTGTATAGGTTCAAATGAACTGTCATATCACAATATTGTCTAATTAATTCTAATATTGTTCATAATACAACGGTATACGATATTATTTCATAAATAAGTAGTGATGAGGTTAAATTGATTGCAGACGTCGATTTCTGTTTATTCCAACATTATTAGGGTTATAAATAATTGTCTTGGTGAAATTCACAGATCTGGTAGTGATAAAGTTATTAAGTCAATAGCATACGATATTGATTCTTTATGAATTAATTCCGGGTGTAAATTTCTGTTTATTTACTACATTAGTTATAACCAAGGATTTCTTTGGTGACTGACTGACCCGTTGCATCTCTTCGACAAGTAGGGTTACGAACAAAACGATGTGAATATCATTCATCGAGCAATATCTCATCGATCCAGTACAAGCTTTTCATCCTACGAGGTATTTGACTAATATCTTCCGCGCGGTTTCGTACGATAGACGCGGACGTCCTGGTATCTTTCTTCTCTGGATCCGGTGCATCATGCTTATGTACCTTTCTGGACTTGTACGGAAGACAAGGCACCTCCTCAACAATGCGTTGTACCAAGGCCTTAGATACTCCGACCCGTCGTGCCACTCTCGACGCTGGCTTTTTCCCGTCTTCTTCGAGTACTTGTAGAACTTCGACGCGGATAAGTCACTCCAGTTTGCTTGTACTTCACTAGGATATTCCACACGGTATCCATCGCCGAACGCGGACGTCCTGGATTCTTGGCTGCGAAATCATCTGCGATGGTCCGAAAGCTATGACCGGCCGCGTTTTCCAAAACCATGCTATTGAGTTATTGTTAAATTGTATATTTTTTTTTTTTCTTCAGAAGGACAGCGTCCTTGCACATGTATCATTAATTATTTGATATAATTATGCAATATCAACTGAATAAACAAAGAATTTTATTGAATTTGTACAATTTGTTGTGATTGAATATTTTATACAAAAATGCAACGCTTCGTTCTACGCAGTAATCAAATGCTCAATTAAATAGATTCACAATAGGAACGATAATTTTAATTCATTTATCACTCGATGAAACTTGAACACGCATTGATAGACCAACCCATCGTTTATGCAGGACTGTCTTCGTACTCATTAG
The DNA here is from genome assembly GCA_963992785.1 of Tenthredo livida. Classification (NCBI taxonomy): domain Eukaryota; kingdom Metazoa; phylum Arthropoda; class Insecta; order Hymenoptera; family Tenthredinidae; genus Tenthredo; species Tenthredo livida. Next base: position 12,620,084 of record OZ023068.1, on the reverse strand, counting down.
GCTAAGAAGACATATAGAGTTTTATTCAGCGGAGATGCCTCGTAGGATGAAAAGCTTGTACTGGATCGATGAGATATTGCTCGATGAATGATATTCACATCGTTTTGTTCGTAACCCTACTTGTCGAAGAGATGCAACGGGTCAGTCAGTCACCAAAGAAATCCTTGGTTATAACTAATGTAGTAAATAAACAGAAATTTACACCCGGAATTAATTCATAAAGAATCAATATCGTATGCTATTGACTTAATAACTTTATCACTACCAGATCTGTGAATTTCACCAAGACAATTATTTATAACCCTAATAATGTTGGAATAAACAGAAATCGACGTCTGCAATCAATTTAACCTCATCACTACTTATTTATGAAATAATATCGTATACCGTTGTATTATGAACAATATTAGAATTAATTAGACAATATTGTAATATGACAGTTCATTTGAACCTATACAACGTGACAGCTACCGCTACGTCGGCTGAAGATATCAGTAATAGGCATATGAAATATCGGTAGATCGCTTGTTCGTGGTGTTTGACAGCGTTGTCATTGACGAAAATAAATAAGGGAGCCTCTATTAGCGTGACCTGTTTCCTCAGAATCGCTCTGAATATATATATATATTGTAACTTTTTTAGCTTTTAAGGGCTGAATAGTAATATTTAAATAAAGGCTTGAGTTGAGTTGAAATAAGTAAATATAGGTCCAGAGCTGAAATAACAGATTCAAGTCGAAGTCAATGAAATTATAAGGGAAAAATTGGATTTATTTGGAAATTCGTGGAGAAGTGTGTTAACAGTTTTACGTGTAAAACAGCACTGTTTTTATAATAATGCTTGTTGTTATTTTATACAATTTATTTATATTTGTTTGTTTTTTCATGACTGCTAGATGATGTATAGTTTTTGAATGTGAAATGTAAGGGTGATTCTATCTTTGTAACACTACACCCCCCCCCCCCCCCCCCCCCAGAAGAAGAGTCGTCCCGACTTGTTGAACCAAAAATCAGAAATGGAATGAGAAACAAAATCAAGCAGTCTTTTAATGTACGTGTGTGTGTGTGTGTGCTCTCTTTGGGATAGTTGGAGCTGTGGCTCAGAAATTCAAAAACTACCCAAAAACTTTCTAAACCACAGAAAACCTTGAGCAGATAGTTGAGCTTTAATTTTTATCAAAGTGAATTTATGAGTATAAAAATGTTCATTCTTCAGACTCATGGATCAGGAACGGGTAAGGATTAGGTAGGGTTCTACAGAAATCTGAAAAAGACTTAAATTCCTGGGGAAAAGGTCATGGTTAGAGACGACAACCACACTCGCTCGCTCAGATCTCTCTGCTCTACATAAAAATTGCGACTCGTACCCACTCGAGAAATAAGAAAAAGTCGCTAAAATTATTTATAAAAATTGTGCATCAAACCATATCGATATGAATCAAAGATCGATACCCTGTGCCTGTGTATAAAATCAGAGGTCCCATCCCAAAACATACCCGACCAGGGCCACACCGAGCCGCGCCGGCGCACTGCAGCCACTTTCGCCCCCCTCCACCTCGCAAAGAAGAGAGAAGACGAAAACAACCACACCACACCAACGCAGCCCAACGCGGCCCAGCCGAACACGCTACTGGAATCTACCAAAATCGACCAATGATCTCAGCGAACTTCAGAGGGTAAAATTCGAACCTCAAAATTGATATCGATTGCAATCTAACTACTAGAGGTATCCATAGCCTCGCAAAACTGTTTATAAACATCTTCTACTGAAGAAGAAGCGTCCAAAATTAAAACAGGAGCAGGAAGAAACGAAAATGATTTAGTGACTAACCACTCGTCATGCACCTCGTGAAGTAATTGAAGGTAAACTAAAGGAATAGCGTCTTCTTCGCTTCGAGCGCGGGAAAGGATACGAGAATAGGCTATTTTAGGATCTAGCCTCAAATAAACAATAAGATCAACTCCGAAATTCATAGAATTTTCTGTAAATCTACGGACATTTTCTAACAAAAGGTGAGCTTCCACCTCTTTGAAATCTTTCTGTCTCCTACGAGCTTCGACGAAACAATTACAACTATAAATTGATCTTTCCATAATTTTGGTAGGCAACGGAGTTTGAACGAGATGTCTATCGGACATGGTCATCAATGCGTGATGTTGAAATAGATACGCGTACTGAGAGGGATCTTTATACATTTCCTCTAGAAGATTCAAACTAGCTACGTCTCGATAAGAGTCTAAAGGCTCTAATAATGTTAAGATATCAGGATATTCTAAAAACCTTATTGTGAATGTGGTTTTTCCACAACCTATATTGCCCTCAACCAGGATAGTCAGGGGTCTAGAGTCTTTTCGTCGAACTCCAAAAGGAAGATCCCCGGACCATCTTTGAGTTATTGGGACTTGTTCCAACTGGTTCCGTACCAAGGAAAGTCGTCGAGGTGTTGGGATGGGGGAAATGCGATCTGGAAGTCGGGGAAGTAGGCTCTCTAAACTGCGTTGAAAGGTCAGCAGATGAGCGTCTCTGTCCTCTCTTTGAGCGGTGCGTTGAACCTCTAGGATTTGGCGGAGCTGGCGTTCCGATCGCTCCACCTGTAACAGAGAAGCTTCCCGGTCTCTCTCCCGGTCTTCCCGTTGAGCTTGTAACATCGCTTCTCGGTCCTCCCGTTGCGCTTGGAGCATCGCCTCTCGATCCTCTCGTTGGGTAGTCATCACCATCCGAAGTAGTGATTCCACCTGAGCTATCGGATCAGGTTGGGATATCGGGATGGAAGGTAGCTGGGATTCAGCTGGTCGGGTTGAGGTTGATGCGGGGGCTTCGTTGAGAGGGTTTTGGGTGGCTCTACGTGTATTTCGACTCATTTCCAAATATCAATAAAATTGTCAGGAGTTAAATATTAGGGACTTGTGGCACTATTATTTCAACTCAGAAATCCGCACTTCTAACACCAGTGTAACTTTTTTAGCTTTTAAGGGCTAAATAGTAATATTTAAATAAAGGCTTGAGTTGAATTGAAATAAGTAAATATGGGTCCTGAGCTGAAATAACAGATTCAAGTCGAAGTCAATGAAATTGTAAGGGAAAAATTGGATTTATTTGGAAATGCATGGAGAAGTGTGTTAACAGTTTTACGTGTAAAACAGCACTGTTTTTATAATAATGCTTGTTGTTATCTTATATCATTTATTTATATTTGTTTGTTTTTTCATGACTGCTAGATGATGTATAGTTTTTAAATGTGAAATGTAAGGGTGATTCTATCTTTGTAAGAATATATATTCAAGCATATATAATACGAATAAATAAATTATACACAGAATACTGTAAATATTCATTTAATGTCCATCCAGTATCCTATATATTATATAGTATATAATATTAAAGATATTTTTGAGCATATCATCGGCGATAGTGCAATGCCGCGTAACTGGATATTGCAATACCGCGTAAGTACTAACATAAAAAATGAGATTTGGTATGCATTCGATGTAAAAATGAAAAATACATCGAATGCACACCAAATCCTATTTTTTTTCTCATGTACTCACGCGGTATTGCAATATTCAGTTACGCGGTATTGCACTATCACCGACTATATATATTACGAATAGATAAATTATATACAGAATACTATCTTACATTCAGAATACTAAAATCTGTCTGAGATTCAGAATTTATATACGGTACACGGTACCAAGTGATCTACGTAGATCTTTATCACGATTGACGTAGATCCTAAGGGCAGTGGCAACCAGCAAAAATAACAGATAAGGTAGGTGACAGACGATACCAGGTACAGACACAAAACGATGCAATATTAACAAAATACTAAGGAATAGACGATCCCTGAATACCCGAAAATAAGAATATCGCAGAAGAATCTAATCTAAAATAATAATAATAAGCAGAATAATATCAGGATCCGCACCAAAGAACACGTACCGCACTGAAAGTGAATCAGGGCCAAAAAAAAAAAGGAAAAGTAAGCAAAAAGGAAGAGTAAGCAAACACCCGAAACGACTAGCATAGTAAAAATGTTCAACTATAATAATATTTGAACTAAAGAGATATATGTATACAAGCTGATTTCGAAGAGGAAGATGTAAGTATGTAGCCAATAAGAGACGAATATATACTTATATATGCCTGTATATACTCCCTGTTAGAATCTTCAATGCGTGAATTGCCCGGAGAACAACGCGCGCACGCGCATTTCTACTGTTCCAACGGAACATACTCCCGGCGCAAGCTGCGGAGCAGAGTTAGCTATAACTACATTGAGTTTGAATGAAAACTAATAGTTTTGAACTTATTCTAACTTAGATATTGGTAACTACAATACTTAATAACTTATTGAACAATGAAAACAATCAAACGTCAATGTCGACTACTTTCTCTAATAACTATAACAAACATTATGCAGTCTTTGGTATGCTTTATAGACTAGGTAATGAGGTGAATCGGATGCAGTTTCCTTTGGATTGACTGAATCCTTGATTTAGATTTCTTGTCAAGCTTTGGTTTGACTAGGATGACTATGTAGTCTCAGACGTCTTACTTGACGTACAGTCGACTCGAACATGTAACATAAACAATGAATAGATTAATGACAAGTTTTTCACTTATGATAAAAATATACTAAGATGACTGATTAGCAAGATGAACGAAGTGTTCATATGAGATTATGTAATGGGTAAATGACACGAATGTGTTATGTTGCGTTTGTTTACGCCGCTCGTGGTTTTGACGGTAGCGACTCGTGCTATGCCATCGGTCCCAGGAAAGACATCGAGGATTACGCCCAATGGCCATCTTGCACAGGCAGTGTTAGCTTCTGTCATGTGCCGGATGGCTTATGATCGATTTTACTGGGATATAGGAGTTTGTATAACGATTATTAGTTACTCACCGTTAGTCCAAGTCGACAATCTCAACTATCTTGGGCGTGGAGGGCTACGCTGGGGGGCTAGGTGGTTGAGACTGGATGTACTCTGGTATTTGAAAGCTTGTGGAAGAGATGGTGGTCTCTATCGTGTTGACTGTGCAGTATCCGCCTTGGTATTCTACCTGGTGTGTGATAGCGGTTATTCCTGGTGTAGGATAGGTCCAATCAAATGACTGTTCCTCGCTGCAAGGTCGTTGTAACTGTTCCAAGGTGTTGGAGTCAGTAGGGACGTGGGGGAAGGCTGGTTGTTGGTTAACAGGCTGGTTGAAGATGGTGTCTGTACTGTCTTGGTCTGAGCACTCGAACACTTCACGAACAATGTCCGAAAAGTCCGGTGGACAGGTGAATAATCTAATCTTATTTAACGCTGCTTCCAGACGAGCCTGATCTCTTTGTTTTGCTTTCGCAATTCGAGCCCTAATGGCCTTGCCGCCGCGTCTATTCTTTTTCTTCTTCTCAATCACAACTCCATTATTCATCTATAGAGTAAAAATAAGTTATGAATTTCGTCGTATAAGCACATGTTTAACTTTGAATGAGTGAGTGAGCACACGGGCTCACTAACACTTGTAAGGTAAGACTTACGTCTTTTTACCTATTATTTTGTTGGTTATATTTAATTAAATATAACCAATGCCACAGAAAGTGGTGTAATTCGCCGAAGAATGATTTTAAGCTAGAAGACTTAAAATTTTTGACGAGAAAAATTTATCCGGTGTCTCGGGAATCGAACCCGAGCCTACTGGCTGCCAATCCGGGGGCTTACACCCACTAGACCACCTGGCCACCTTCAAATTTGACTCGTCATTTTTCAAGTCTAGTTCGTGTGCTTGGTTTGTACGTTATGAATTTCGTCGTATAAGCACATGTTTAACTTTGAATGAGTGAGTGAGCACACGGGCTCACTAACACTTGTAAGGTAAGACTTACGTCTTTTTACCTATTATTTTGTTGGTTATATTTAATTAAATATAACCAATGCCACAGAAAGTGGTGTAATTCGCCGAAGAATGATTTTAAGCTAGGAGACTTAAAATTTTTGACGAGAAAAATTTATCCGGTGTCTCGGGAATCGAACCCGAGCCTACTGGCTGCCAATCCGGGGGCTTACACCCACTAGACCACCTGGCCACCTTCAAATTTAACTCGTCATTTTTCAAGTCTAGTTCTTAAGCTTATACGACGAAATTCATAACGTACAAACCAAGCACACGAACTAGACTTGAAAAATGACGAGTTAAATTTGAAGGTGGCCAGGTGGTCTAGTGGGTGTAAGCCCCCGGATTGGCAGCCAGTAGGCTCGGGTTCGATTCCCGAGACACCGGATAAATTTTTCTCGTCAAAAATTTTAAGTCTCCTAGCTTAAAATCATTCTTCGGCGAATTACACCACTTTCTGTGGCATTGGTTATATTTAATTAAATATAACCAACAAAATAATAGGTAAAAAGACGTAAGTCTTACCTTACAAGTGTTAGTGAGCCCGTGTGCTCACTCACTCATTGAAAGTTAAACATGTGCTTATACGACGAAATTCATAACGTACAAACCAAGCACACGAACTAGACTTGAAAAATGACGAGTTAAATTTGAAGGTGGCCAGGTGGTCTAGTGGGTGTAAGCCCCCGGATTGGCAGCCAGTAGGCTCGGGTTCGATTCCCGAGACACCGGATAAATCTTTCTCGTCAAAAATTTTAAGTCTTCTAGAGTAAAAATAAGGTTATGGCGAGTTCCTTGATTAGCACATCGCCTTATTGTAAGGGATTTGGGTTTCAATATTTAAGATAGGAATTCCTGAATTAGCCTGGAATCAACTGTGGCAATGACTCTACTAGTATTAGCCGGTGTTTAGGCTTAATACTGTTATTCTTTGCCCGTTGTATGATTTTGGCTTATTTCAGAAATGTAGAGGGATTGGATTTATTCTAAGGAGGATTCGTATATTGCTAGAGCCTGGCTTGGCGATAGTTCTGTACTGTTATGTTTTCAACTTTCGCCTGTCGGGCCTTCGGCTCAACGAGATGGTAAGAATGGTGAAGTATTACAGAGCTGTGAATAAGCAGAATATTTAGAACTTACGATGAGGTGATGTTAGAATAACTTTGTTTATAATATTGTAACATTGCATGTTACGACCGGCTCCTCACCCCTTAAACGACCTTAGCGGAGTGAATGAAAAGGAGAAAATGCGTAGATAGACCCCGAGGTCCGACAGAATTTCCGAGAGGCGACCGTGACCGACTAAAGACTGTTGAACATATGATTTATTCTTTTGTTTTGTTTTACGACTTTTCTCTAACATGTGGGAGACGAGGCCTAGCCAACGACTAAGAGACTGTGACACAGACACACCCCTATCGACGCAAGACGTTCCAGTATCGACTGTTTGGATCCTAATCGTCGAACGCCACCCAAAAGCTTCGGAGGATAGTGGTGGCCACGCTACCTCCTGCTATTACTCTAGAGGACACGGGGGAGTGCCAAGGGCATTCTACAACGGGGGATATCGGTGGTGGAAGAGATTCCCGCCACCAAGAAGAGCCTGCATCCCGTGAGCCTCCGACGTAGCGAGCTAAAATCATCGTGGCGAACTTTGAATTACGCGCGTGGCGACCACCGGTCGCCATGCTTAAGGGATCCTTCGGTCGATACAAAAATCGATATTTGGCCGTAACACGAGGGCGCTGATTACCGGCGCCATGCGGTCTAGTCACTCTGCGTTAGACTAGCGTGCCTACCACTTGTCTATTGCATACCTGTGTCGTACGTTGATCACGTTTCGTTTAGATCTTGCGTTTCAGCCTCGTGGGCAGTTGAGTAGTTTTGTTGTGGTTGTGTGGAAGCTTGAGGGTACGAGATTGCGAGTTTTCCCCGAGGGATATCCTCTTGCGCTGCGATAAGATGGATTTCGATCGAGAAAAGGCCGCGTTTCTCAGATGGCTGGAAGACGGTAAGCGTTAGCCATTCTCACCCATGCTAATTCGAATTCGGCAACGGCCGTCAGCCATATTGCCTTTGAGCAGCCACGAGGCTAATTATTATTTTTGGAATCGAATTAAGCCGATCTCCGAAGGGTAGGCCGTCACCAGTGTCCCCGTGTAGCAGAGAATATCGTTCGAGTCATTATTGTGTAGAGAAATATCGAGTATTATATAGTTTATTAAGTTCGGGTGTGCTACCTGTCGCACACGAGTGCGACAGAGATAGTCCTAGTTAGTCACTGTCGCTCTCTCTTCCTCCTGTAGGGAGAGACACAGCTAGTTAGTGTTTAGATTTCGAGTCTTTGTTTTTCGGGTTCGAGTCAATAAAGAATTCTAATTAAATAATTATCGCGTTATTCGCAGAGTTAGGTTAAGTTAGTTTTAGTAAGCTCCTGTAAATATTACTTCTCTGATCAATTTCTTATTTTCTATTCTTTAATACGAGCCGAAGGCTCACCCATTGTAAATACCAGCCTGTTAATTAGTTGTAAGTTCTACTCGTGTAGTTTATTTAGCGTTCCCGTTGGGATATTGTCCCACGAGGACCTAGTTTGTCGAGTTATTTGACTTTTGCATGATTTTTCCTTGTTATTGCTATCCTACGTGGAAGCTAGTAGTCTGATATTTATTGTAAAACTCGTCAAACGTGGCCAGGTCGCGTATATACGACCCGAGGCCGTTCTTTCTACGAGGGAATTTATTCCCGATTGTTAAAATTATTATTTCTATTTCTTTTCTATTTTGTTGAATAAATTCTATTTTTTTCTATTGTCAAATTCAAACGCTCGAGTCGTTATTTAACGTCCCGCTAATCCTTCAATTAATCCTGACCCCTCTCCGCGGTACTGTAGCTAGCCGATGCTTTACGTACCCGTAGGTTATATTTTGTTTATATTTTTGAACGTGGCGGTTATCCGCCTGGCGCCCAGCATATTTTTCAGGTAATTAACTTTGGCCAATTGTCGAGTGGACGGTTCTCGGAGGCTAGCATCCGGTCTAGTTCGAGGGCTAAATAAAATCTACGTCACAATGTATATATATATATATATATATATATTGTAACGTGGCAAACGTTTAGACCTCCTCCGTACCAGCCTAAACGAGCGTATGTATCCCCGAGAGCCCAAAAGTCCCGTTAGCTAATTTGAATACTGCCGCCCTTCGTCCTAGCGACGCCTTATCGACCGTAGATCCTCGGATTGGTCTATCGATGACGGCTGGCGCTAGCAGGACGAACGGCGATAAGCAGCAATTAGCATCCCGGAAACGAAGAGCCATTCATTGCCTAGCCGCTGAGTAAAACCCGTGTGCCATCATCGCAATTGAATCGAGAGAGTATTGTAGAGTGTTTTGAGGAGTTTTGTAGAGTTTTGTGAGTGATTTTGGAGATATTATGACCCCTGCTATTGACTATTGGACTTTTGATTTGGATATTGGACTGATTACTGCTGATTTTGAATTATACGACCCTCGCCTGCCCACGGACACGAGCCGAACACGAGGCCGAGCCAGCGTATCGATCAGGTAGGATCAATCCAGTCCAGACCCCCTAAGATAGTCTATATTCTTCCCCTAGAGTCCCTAAAATCCCTTTTGAGTCTCGAGATATTTGTCAGGAAGCTCTTCGTTCCCCTAGTACCGTCTTTAGTCCCGATTTCCCGAATACCACGTGTCGGTTGAGAACCGGCACGTTCGAACTTGTTGTTGTTCGCTAAGTGGCCGTCGATTCTGCGCGACAGCGTTCCGGTTTGCATCGCCGCTGCGCAGAAATTCGCCAGAGTAGAGTCGCCGCCATATTGCCCGGGTCTCTGACGTCACGCGTCGCAGACAGTCTGCTGCGTGTCAGAGCACTCTCGTGGCCGAGTCCCGAGTCAGTACCGATCCCCTTCCCCTCCTAGCTGCCGAGAGATCAGCTGTCAGCCAGAGACTAGAAGCGTAGACTTCGAAATCGACTGACAGCCATCCCCCAGCTGGTCGTAGTGTGGAAGGCTAGTCTACCCTACTGTCTGTGATAACCGTAAACAATACTGTTCCTAGCTTTATTATAATATTTAATTATTTCAAGTAGAGCCACGTTTGAGAATTCATACAGTTTAGAGTAGAGTCTTTTAATTTATTTTCTTTTCTAGTCTTTGATTTTATTTAATTTAGTTTATCGTTTATTTAGATTGTACAACATAAAGTAGCGGTGAGAAAAGCCGAAGCCAGGTGATAGGCTGTACAAATTAATATCACCTTTTTCTTTTTTTCTTTTTAATTAATAAATAATATTTCAATCTAAGTCGTATTGTGTCAAGTGTTTTTATTCCTCGCCCCCACGAACTATCCCTCTACCGATAGCTAGCCGAAGCAAGAGAGAGAGAGAGAGAGAGGACTCTGAGCCCGGAGTCTGGCGCCCAACTACATCCTAGAGCTAGTCGGAGGAGGTAAAGCGTTGGTGCTAATTTGATAACTGATCGTAGTTCCTGCGGGTAACACCCGAGCCCGCGGGAATCGCTGTTACAATATATGGGGTATTCCACCTCAACTCGACGTGTCCCCAGACTTTGACAATTCCGATTTCGCTAATTTATTTTGTGCATGTTGCACCATCAGATACAACTACTCTCACCAAAGCTTTTAGGAATTGGTTTCATCGTTTTGATGAGGCAAAATATTGAAATTTCGGTGTTTTCGTTGATACGAAGATTTCAAACGCATGTAACTTGAAATCTATCTGTACTATCGAGAAAACAAATGACACAAAATTGCTTGTTTTTTGAATGTTCTACGTGAAAATAATTTTTTCAAAACTCTTTAACCCTTGTGTCAGTTGTTATTCGCAAATAAAAGCTTATATGCTGTTTTTCGAAGAATAGGCCACCTTCGATTTCATTGACATTTTCACACGATATTCCACGAAAAATTACGCAAATTTCAAGACCTTGGTTGAGATGGCTCAACTTTTGGTTCAGAAGTTACAATCATTTAAAAATCTGTAAAAGCTTATAACGGAACGAAGCCGCATGAAAATGGAACGATAGAAGGATTGGAAATTAAAACAGTCATAGTTTGCGTAAGCAGTAAGTAAGCTGTACTGTATTTGAAAATAAAATGCAGAATTCATTTGAATACCAACGACTATTTTGATTTCCAATCCTTCCATCGTTCCATTTTCAAGCGGCTTCGTTCCGTTATAGGCTTTTACAGATTTTCAAATGATTTTAACTTCTGAACCAAAAGTCGAGCCATCTCAAACAAGGTCTTGCAATTGGCGTAATTTTTCGTGGAATATCTTGTGAAAATTTCAATGAAATCGAAGGTGGCCTATTCTTTGAAAAACAGCATATAAGCTTTTATTCGCGAATAACAACTGACACAAGGGTTAAAGAGTTTTGAAAAAATTATTTTCACGTAGAACATTCAACAAACAAGAAATTTTATGTTATTGATTTTCTCGATAGGACAGATAGATTTCAAGTGACATGCGTTTCACATCTTCGTATCAACGAAAACACCGAGATTTCAATATTTTGCTTCATCAAAACGATGAGACCGATCCCTAAGAGCTTTGGTGAGAGAGTAGAGATACTACAATTCAAAAAAAACAAAAATGCCAAAAAATTGAAAAAAAATGAAGGAAGCCGCACACCAATGTACACCCCCCTCGATCGCCTAGATTTTTCTAGAACAGCTTTGATCGGTGATAAGTTATTTTTCACGTGTTAATCAAATGCAAATATTGAGACTCGATGCGCAACCTCTTAGAATTATCCGCTGAAGCCCAAATTTTGACAGAGTCATTATTGGACCCAAGACTGATGTTTAGAGTTGCCAGAGACGAAATTGAAAAACAATTTGTCGGTTTGGCCAGGCCTAATATATATATATATATATATATTGTAACGTGTTCGAACTATACCACCCGGTAAATCGACCGAACAAGCTACATACGACCGCGCAAATAGCCTCGCGCCGATCCGATCAGAAGACCCTGACGTGACGTCACGAGAACTACTATATAAGCTGGCACGCTGAGGCAGTAGCTAGCGATTAGTACTAGAGCAGTCAATCGACTCATAACTAAAGATAAACTCACATAACCTCAAATAGGTAGTCACTCAAAGCGAGGTCTTACCATAGAAAAGAATAAAATAGAAATAGGAAGTTACTCAAAGCGAGATCTTACCTAACGTAGAATCAAAAATCGAGAAAATATAAATTGGCTAAAGCAGCAATTTAGATTAAACTCAAAACAAAAGAAAAAGTATAATTAGCCAAAGCAGTAATTATAACTTCAAAATAGAACAAAACAAACAGAAACAAAAAACAAACAGAATCAGAAACAAAAAGCAAATAGAAATAGAAAAACAATCAGAAAAGAAACATTATCATTTTATTATATCGAGCCACATTTTTAGTTTATTTCATTTCTGTAAATATTAGATTAAGTAAAATTCGATAGAGAAAATCGAATCAATATAATAACCAATCCGAATCTATTGTCTTTCATTTCATGTCTTGTTTCATTTCTTTAATTAACATAAATTCCTTTCAGCTAAAATCACTTGAAAATAAAATCGTGTTTAGCTAGCTTAAAAGAAGGCAGCTTCGGTAGTCTAACACTCAGGCAGCGACGGTACAGCTTTAATTGGTACCCGAGTCTGAGAGTGTGAGATTATCCAAGTCTGTATTAGGGAGGCAGCTTCGGTGCGTAACACTCAGGCAGCAACGGTATAGCTGTAATCGGTACCCGAGTCTGAGAGTGTGCAATCCCAAGTCTGTATTAGGGTAACAATAGGTTTTTCACATTTTTCCTTGGAGGGGCTCCAAATCATACCCGTGACAAAGAATTCACGCGAGCTAGCGTAATTTCGCGGCCTTCTGCCGTGAGACATACGCAGAGAAAGTTACAATATATATATATATTGTTACGTTTCGGTAGTTCCGCGACTCGCGAAACTACCTCTTACTGTGAGTCTTTTGCTCTGAAATGATTTTAGGACCTCTCTATCTAGTTCTGTCTAATTACGGACTTTGAACGCCGTGCGTTCGCAGCCGTCTCCCCTGGTTCACGGACCTTGTGCACGTAGTGCACGCAGCCGTATACTATCCCTAGCACCGGACTTTGTGCACTCAGTGCACGCAGCCGTATCCCGTCTATCCACGGACCTTGAACGCAAGGCGTTCGCAGCCGTATTCCTAACTAATGAATTTAATAGGACCGTGAAATGGCGGAGAAGGGAACCAGCACTAAATCCGAGCAATTCTATTAAACATAAGAAAACATTTATTTAAATCAAATTATATCAAATGTGGTTGCAACCAAACTAAACTACTATTTACAATGTTGCTTAAAGTGCTACTAATTTAAGGTTATGAGTCTGGTGCATGAAACCTCTGTTTCACGACTTTTATGTAATAATTTTTGAATAATAATAAATCGAAGAATCTAAAGAATTTATAACAAAAATAATAGCTAATTAAACGAAGTTGTATGAATTCTGAATTTTCTATAATATGAAAGCTAAATAGCTAGGTAGATCACCAGGCGCTTTGCCTATGGTGTCTGATACAAAGTAGTCTAGTGAGTCAACTCAGCGCTTTGCTCGAGATTGCTCGTTCGAAGAGTGTGTTTGATAAGCAGTGAGTCAACCTGGCGCTTTGCCTACGATTGCTGCTGAGCTGAGTGACGACCCGACTTATATACGCGTCGTGACGTCACCCAAACTCATGCTGTCGTGTCGAATGTTCCAGACTCTCATCGGATTGCCTGCCGTCGATTGGCTAAATCGTAACAGCTGACTGTTTGAATGGTAACGATCAGGCCTACCTGCCTGTTACGTTACAATATATATTGTGACGAGCAGAGCCGACGGTGGGGGTTTACTCCGTAACGGGTGCACGACAAGCAAAGATTCGGCACCTTCCTTGGTTTGCTAAAAGTTGGGTGCCAGGTACCTAGGGGTACCGCGGTGAACAAAATAAAGGGGACGGGAACGGAACGATATTATAATAATAAATGAAATGGAATAATAACAATAGTTGAAGTAAAATAAAATGAAGTAATAGTATTAATTGAATCCGATAAAAGATATTATAATAAACGAAATAAAATGAAAGGAGGTATTAAATAACAACAACTATACTATACGGTTGGCTCAGCGTGAGGGGAACATGGGGGCGAAATAATTGAGGGTGGACTTATATAACTTTTTATGGTTTATGGATTAAATCGCAAAGAAACCAATTTTATTCGAGACGATAATTAACAATAAATATTGAGAATAATTAAACACGAGATAAAACAAATAAACAATCACAGCCGATACCTTGGATCGGAACTAACACAATCAAACAATTCAAACAAAAATAATTCGGAACAGCTGACTGACTAGGTCACAAATGGAAAGTAGGACAGATAACAATATAGAATATAAGGTAATGCAGAAGAAGATAAGGTAGGACAATTTACATGAAAGGAAGAAACAAATATGGTACGGTAGTAATCAATCTCACTAAAATATTAGTTTATAATTTATAGGTCGGTAACATGGGGGGATCGAAAATCTACAAAATCAATAATTTGGGGACTTCTTGTAACTAATGGGACCAGTCGGTATTACAGGATTTTCTATAGTACATGCAAGGCGTCTTTCTGTAGGAAGTGCAAGGCGTCGGGACTAGATTCAAACGAGTTCGTACAAAGATGGCCAAGGCAACTTTACACGAGGCACGCCATGCAACTACGCCGCAACAAATTAATACAAAGGGAACGCGAGAATCTAATACAATTAATAATTCGAAATAACGATACTTATACCAACTCAAGGTTTATTGAGGGTTTACTGACTACCTTTAACGACAAGGGTTTACTGAAAAGGAATTATTTTACATTAGCTAATCTACAGCCTGTAGACCGATTTTTTCAGAGATCCGTGGCTCAACAAGCCGTCGAGATTACTTGTCGTATTTGACTACGAACTTATTTTTCCACGCGGGGATATATTTTTCTGAGAGTTTAACAAATAACAATTACAGATAATTCCGATTTACAATTATTAATATTATCAAGGAAAGAGACACGAAAATATTTAACACACGATTTAAGACGAATAATTGACGATACGATAACTATTAATTATACGGAAAATAATGAAGACACGATAAACAAGGTTTAGACGATAAATAATAAAAATGCGATAAATAATGACGATACGATAGATAATAAAAACACGATAAAGAATAACGGTACGATAAACAGGGACGGTACGACAATGACTGATGCTATGGCAATTATAGACGGTATTTTCTCGAAAAATCAATCGATAAGGCACAACATATATCGGGGGGAATGCAATAATCAATGATATAATCAATAATCAATAGTTAAACAAAACTAAATCACGACAATTCGATGATATGTTAATGGCGTCACCCTCCTCGAGGCCTGACCCAACTACGCAAGAAGAAACGAATTTCTTTTTAATCAATCTATAATCTATCGAAGAGTCGTCTTAAGGTAAAGTGAAACGTTTCGAGGCCACGGCCGGGTGCCTTTCACCGCGGTAAGGCAGATTACCAAACGTTAGTATCTTTGCCCACCGCTAGATGGCGCAGACACCGGAACGTTTGGTACCTCTGCCTACCGCTAGATGGCGCAGCGCGCATCTTCCGATGCGCGCTACGTCAGTATATATATACGTACACTAATGATCGCGATTATTTCGCGGCAGTGTCTATAAACACAGCAAGTCATATTGCAAATGATTGCACTGAATAACAACCCGAACAAATCGAGAATTATTTACGTACATCACGTGTACCAACACTGTGTTGGACAAACGTCGCAGTGTCAAGCAGCAAAAGTGGCTTATATTCTCGCACTGGTGCAGAGCGATTGATAAAAGTTAAAACTAATCACTATGATATTTCTAACGTGGAGTTTTTTCGTCGGAGGAGGTCAGTAACAAAAGGAACTCAAAACGCTTTTTTGGGTTTTCGACGTTTCGGCTGGGCCCAGCCAGCCATCTTCAGGCTACAATTTATTGAAAAAATAACTAATAATTTATTTACAATATTTGATTATATGCGTTAATTGAAAACACCACGTGCATGTGGTCTGACTAGTTAACTTTCTTTGTTTTATCACAAACCTTAGATTCAAACAAAATATAGCATTATATGCCTAACAACAGTAATTTAAGTGATAATATA
This sequence comes from Tenthredo livida, assembly GCA_963992785.1. NCBI lineage: Eukaryota > Metazoa > Arthropoda > Insecta > Hymenoptera > Tenthredinidae > Tenthredo > Tenthredo livida. The sequence goes on along the minus strand of OZ023068.1, from coordinate 12,603,963 downwards.
GTATGTTCGTATATTAAAGCGAAACAATTTGGTATCTAATTAATTAACTTACATTATATTGACTATCCTTGCGCGCAAGATGTTAACAGTACGGCGATCTCGGAGGAAGTAAGTTGTCTAGCAATAGTCCCGATTATCGATCGTACAATCGATATTGTCGGATATTGACTTATCTGAGATGGCCGATGTTTGAATTTAAATATCCCTATATAATGTCTGAGTATAAATGACTTAAGTTTTGAATGTCTGTGCGCTTATTAACAGTATTATTTTTGGAGATGTGGATCATCTCTTTGACTAACCTCTTTTTCCAGTTGTTTTCAGTATCCAATACATGCACATTGTCAAAATCGAAAGTGTGAGCTTTCTCAAGTGAGTGTGAAGCTAAGGCAGATTTCTCTGGATCGCAAGACTTGATGTCATATTTATGACCACTCATACGTTTTTTAAGGTGTTGTGTAGACTGACCTACGTAGCATTTAGAGCAGTCCTTACAATCGTCAAGTGAAAAACCTAAAGCTTGTACAAGACACATTAATTAACAACGGATACCCACTGTCTCTGATATCACAAATCAGGAAACAACGCGTAGATAGGGTTTATAACAGTATAGATTGGAATGTGGATGATTTGGCAAAAGACAAAAAGATCGCCGGATCGATCCCTTACGTGGAAGGACTGTCGCATACCATCAAGCACATATTGCATAATGAGAATATTATTGTCACTGATAAAATCACAAACACTACAAAAAGTCTTTTCACCAGGCTCAAGTCCAATACATCCACATTAGACAAAATTAACACCATATATAAGGTTGATTGTAAGGACTGCTCTAAATGCTACGTAGGTCAGTCTACACAACACCTTAAAAAACGTATGAGTGGTCATAAATATGACATCAAATCTTGCGATCCAGAGAAATCTGCCTTAGCTTCACACTCACTTGAGAACGCTCACACTTTCGATTTTGACAATGTGCATGTATTGGATACTGAAAACAACTGGAAAAAGAGGTTAGTCAAAGAGATGATCCACATCTTCAAAAATAATACTGTTAATAAGCGCACAGACATTCAAAACTTAAGTCATTTATACTCGGACATTATATGGGGATATTTAAATTCAAACATCGGCCATCTCAGATAAGTCAATATCCGACAATATCGATTGTACGATCGATAATCGGGACTATTGCTAGACAACTCACTTCCTCCGAGATCGCCGTACTGTTAACATCTTGCGCGCAAGGATGGTCAATATAATGTAAGTTAATTAATTAGATACCAAATTGTTTCGCTTTAATATACGAACATACTATATTATCACTTAAATTACTGTTGTTAGGCATATAATGCTATATTTTGTTTGAATCTAAGGTTTGTGATAAAACAAAGAAAGTTAACTAGTCAGACCACATGCACGTGGTGTTTTCAATTAACGCATATAATCAAATATTGTAAATAAATTATTAGTTATTTTTTCAATAAATTGTAGCCTGAAGATGGCTGGCTGGGCCCATCCGAAACGTCGAAAACCCAAAAAACCGTTTTGAGTTCCTTTTGTTACTGACCTCCTCCGACGAAAAAACTCCACACTACATACTCCAGGGTCACGAAACTATACCGGATCTGATATTTCTAACTTAGAGGTTAGGCATGATAAATTCAGAGAAAATCCCTGTTTGAAAACCACATCGGTATGACGAGCAAACCTTGGTTTTTTCCCTCGCTCTTGTGCAGAGCGATAGATATGCGTGAAAACTAATTCACTATAATGTATCTAATCCGTTAGGATTCCTTCGACAATCAGTCGAGTGGCTCTCCGTTGGAGAGACTTATTCTCGCTCTTGTGCAGAGCGGTTAATGAGAGTGAAACTAGTTCACAATGATATTTCTGACTTATAATCAGATATGATGAATAAACACGAAGAAAATCCCTGTTTGGAAACCCCATCGGTATGACAAGCAAACCTTGGTTGTTCCCCTCGCTCTTGTGCAGAGCGGTTGATATAAGTGAAATTATTTCACAATGATATTTCTAACTTATAATTAGGAATGATTAATAAACACAGAGAAAATCCCTGTTCAGAATCCCCATTGGTTTTACAACCAACCTTTGTTCCCCTTACTCTTGTGCAGAGCGGTTGATATGAGTGAGACTAATTCACTATGATGTACTCAATCCGTTAGGATTCTATCGACAATTAGTCGAGTCGCTCTCCATTGGAAAAACTGAAAGAAAAACATTATTTTTTATGCAGGTTCTATGACTAGATATATGTTCTATAAATCAATAATCTGAATCCGTTTGGATTCTATGGACCATCAGTCGAGTGGCTCTCCGCTGAAGAGACTTATTCTCGCTCTTATGCAGAGCGGTTCATAAGAGTGAAACTAGTTCACAATGATATTTCTAACTCATAATTAGACATAATTAATACACACAAAGAAAATCTTTGTGTGGAAACTACATCGGTATGACAAACAAACCTTGGTTGTTCCCCTCGCTCTTGTGCAGAGCGGTTGATATGAGTGATATCGAGATTCCCTGAATTATTACTCAGAGCAAATTCAAGTAGTAAAATTTAATGAGTAAGTATAGCTAATGCACTGTGTCTACTGTCTAATTTCACAAACACTTAGTCAAGCTGTATAGCAACAAGAGTTGAGTCAAAGTTAGTAAGAGATAAATTCGTGAATATGAGTTACTGACAGGTCGGGATCTAGCGGAATGATAGGAGGAAATTGTTTACTTCTGTCTTTCGTTGTATACATACCAGCACGGTTGTTCATAACCCTACTTGCAATGAGTGAGAAGCACATGCGCGCAAAAAGATTTTGAGGTTAGCGTGAGATCTGGCGGAATAAGCACTATCACACGCGTAGACACTGGAAATAAACTCAGTACGAATAGTAATGAGGTGAACTAACATATTAGCACACGCTTTGTTCGGAAACTTAGTATCCAATTATTTTTTCATTATCATCTTTCGCTACAAGCTCTGACCGCTCTAACTGATCTTTGAAGCTCACGTGTTTCCATGTCTCCTAGCGTCGGTTGGTGCAAACTGGTGCGAACGAACACGAAGGCGGGCAAAATGCGTATATTGCAACTGGTAGAGACTCTCGCTATTTGTTCTTATCGTAATTCTTATTTCCCTAGATCTGTCGGAAGACAATGAAAATGATGAAAGTCAATTGGAATGACGGATACGACGAATACAAGCAGACAACATAACCTCAGACTTTTGACAGCTACACGAAGAGAAATTTATAGTAAATTTTCTCATACCGTATAGTAGTTGTGTCATATTGAAAGTATATGACACGACCACTATACGGTATGAGAAAATTTACTATAAATTTCTCTCCGTGTAGCCTAACAGCCGAACCATGAAGTAGAAGGAGACCTATTTTCGAAGTGAAAATGGGTTCACGCAATAGGTGGCACTATTGTGAGTGACCAGTCCCGAACTTCCTGAAAACGCTTGCGCGCGCACTCCAAGGTATATTATGACGTCACTAACTGTATGGTCAATTTTCCCACTCACAGGAAGTCCGCGTTGGCTCGCTGGTAACAGCGCCATCCATTACGTGCAGAATTCGTGCCACTTTTTCAATACAGCGTGTATAGGGAAATATGTCTTCTTTTACTCCATGAGCCGAACATATAGGACTTTATTTCAGATTTGAGGTTAATGGAGAGATCAATTCGTTGGACAAAAATCCAAACAACACAAGCATACGGCATAACCTCACTCGTCAGACAGTAAGCCAAACATAGGGACTCTATTTCAGGATCAAGTCTTTGGACAAAAATCTCCAAATCCCCATACTACAATCAGACGACATAACCTCACGAGATTGACAGTTAGCCAAACATAGGGACTCTATTTCAGAATCGATTCGGTAGACAAAAATCTCCAATTCCTCATACTACGAGCAGACGACATAACCTCACTAGACTGACAGTTAGCCAAACATAGGGACTCTATTTCAGGATCAATTCGTCACACAAAAATTTCCAATTCCCCATACTACGAGCAGACGACATAACCTCACTAGACTGACAGTTAGCCAAACATAGGAACTCTATTTCAGGATCAAGTCGTTGGACAAAAATCAGAATAATGAAAATAAATTCGAATGATTATCTATATTTCAGTGGACGCATACAACCATAGGATACAACTAGCAGACGAGACATAACCTCACATTTCTGACAGATAGCCTAGCATAGGACTTCATCTCAGATTTGAGGTTACGGAGAGAATCTTGCTCGTATATCATTCCATGCGTTCGACTTCATTTTTATTATTTCGATTTTCGTCCAACGAATTGATCTCTCTGCTAACCTCAAATCTGAAAGAGTCCTATGCTCGACTAACTGTTAGTCGAGTGAGGTTATGTCGTCTGATTGTATTATGTGGATTGTTGTCGATCAAATTGATCTTCCATAACCTCAAATATGAAATGAACTTCTAGGTTAGACTAGCTGTCGGAAGTGTGAGGTTATGTCTCGTCTGCTTGTACACATCATTTAAATATACTTTTAGTATTCAGATACTAGACTAACAAATCGATTCCTCCATAACCTCAAATCTGAAATGAACTTCTAGGTTAGACTAGCTGTCAAAAGAGTGAGGTTATGTCTCGTCTGCTTGTATACGTCATTTGAATATACTTTTATTTTTTTGATCTTCGACCAAGAAATCGATTCTTCCATAACCTCAAATCTGAAATGAACTTCTAGGTTAGACTAGCTGTCGAAAGTGTGAGGTTATGTCTCGTCTGCATGCATACGTCATTTGAATGTATTCTCATTATTTTGATTGTTGTTTCACAAATCGATCCCTCCATAACCTCAACTGTGAAATAAACTCCTAAGTTGGACTAGCTGTCAAAAAAGTGAGGTTATGTCTCGTCTGCTTGTATACGTCATTTGAATATACTTTTATTATTCAGATAATAGACTAACCAATCGATCCCTCTATAACCTCAAGTCCGAAATAAAATCTCATTGCCTATGTTCCGTTTTCAGGCTAGCTGCCAGAAATGTTGGATTATAACGTCTGGGATCTTGTATCTGTTATTCGAATTTATTTTCAGTATATGCATATGTTTTCAACAAATTCAGCGTAATGAAGAATACGCATGAAATAAATCAAAGATAAATACAATTTTCTCCATCCTATATTCGAGTCTCAGGTTAGCTGTGAGACGAGTGAGGTTATGACGTCTGGGATCCGATATCGATTGTTCATATACGTTACTCATTTTTAGACACATTAGTACGAAAGAAAGGAGTAGATTAAATAATCGAGCAATAATATTTTCTCGTAACGCAAATTTCGAACACGATTTCAACTATCGTTTGTTCGTATTTTAGGTCAGCTGTCAGTCAGGTGAGGTTGGTCGTATGCGATCCGATATTCAATATTTGTGTTTCTTGCCAAGCGCCGTCAAGCGGGAGCAGCAGGAATTAACATCTTATACGTAGAGTGGCATAGGAAACCTTCACTAGCGCTGCTGCTCGGCTTGCAAGTAAACTGGCTACAATTTTGGTACAGCTGTTGTGATCTCAACTCAATGTCGATACGGGTAGTGATCTCAACTGAATGTCGATTCTTTTAGTTTTGAGTAACGGAGAATCGTCAATTCTCAGCCATTTCTCCATCAAATGACACGGGATTGGGCTTAAAGTGTGTGGTTGTTCATTGCGGAGTGGCTAAATGTCAGGAAAATGCGATTATCTACGGCAACAGTGAATAATCCGGCGATTTATGTGGTTGGTACGTCAATCTGTAGAAATTTTTGTCGAATTTTGGAAAAGTGAAATAATCAGCCACTTTCTGCCACAATTGTGTGTAATCCCTAAAAATTTCATTGAGATCGATTCAGTAGTTCCGGAGAATTCACGATTCCCGTTTTCGAGGTTCTGACAAACGTTTCACTTCACCTTAAGTCGGAATCTTACCTTTTACAAGGTGCAACACTCACTAACTGAGTTTATGACGTTAATATTTATTGGCTTTAGACGTTAATATTCGATAAACTTCGAACACAGAAACAATTAAAATCGTTTTCCAATAAACAGGACTGTATCGAACTGATTCCAAGCAAAAAGTGAAGCGTCTCGATCTGTCTCTATCTAAATGCTATTTCGGGGGGGAAGGGGGGTATTGCGCATAAAATTAATGGGCGTGTTGACTTCTGCAGTCGGGTTGTGTCGCGGGCCTGACAGGGCCTTTTGGCACTTCAAGCTTTCGCCAGCGGGTTGTTAGATGTCTCGTCGTGTTCTATTTGTTTCGATATCCTGGAATGCGGAATTCTGCATATTGGACCGGTGGACCAGGCCGGTGCGGGACAGGTAGAGGGAGGATAGGGGCTACTCCATGTGACAGATTCTTATTGCAGCGCTCTTCCAGGCATATATCGGGATACGATGACTCGTCTCCCCTGGTTAATCCCTCGAAGGCCGGGCGGCCCGTCAGGGTTGTGTCGCGGGCCTGACAGGGCCTTTTGGCACTTCAAGCTTTCGCCAGCGGGTTGTTAGATGTCTCGTCGTGTTCTATTTGTTTCGATATCCTGGAATGCGGAATTCTGCATATTGGACCGGTGGACCAGGCCGGTGCGGGACAGGTAGAGGGAGGATAGGGGCTACTCCATGTGACAGATTCTTATTGCAGCGCTCTTCTAGGCATATCTCGGGATACGATGACTCGTCTCCCCTGGTTAATCCCTCGAAGGCCGGGCGGCCCGTCAGGCCGGATGAGATTGAGGGATGATCTCCCTCGATGATTTTGGGCAGGAACGGTACGGGAATATAAAATATAGGGAACGGGAAAAAGTATTAGTACATGAACCTATAATTACTACATTGGACCTTGGGCACTTGAGCTGGGACTTCTCGCTTTGAATTCGGTTTATTAACTAAGGTGGTCACTTCGGTCTGAGGGAAAGGAGATGGTTCATTTACGAGGCTGAACAAATCTGCCTCGTTACAATATATATATATATATATATGGTTTATTTAAGATGTTCAATGGTATTTTACACTTTTAGAAATTGTTAACTTATTGAATGGTTTTAGCAAACTCAGAGGACTGGCTCTACGTCTTCAAACAAAGAATTAGAACAAGGATTTAGTAGCTGGACGCGGCGAGACTTGAGCTTCACTATTCGAATTGGAAAATGGTAGATTAACTCCCGGATTGATGTCTGAACTCTACAGAGGTTCAGCTCTGACTCTGACTAATTGACGTGTGTGTCGATTCTTTTAGGGAGGCTGCTTATATTCGCATGGTGCGGACCATGGAGAGAGGTTATCTTGTTTTGTCTTCTGAGTTTGCTTATGTTATGTTTCGCGGTTTTGATAACTGACTGTTCGTTGAGGTTTCTAGGTCATGCACGTGGTGTTTTGGGATAGTGAATTTGATATCCGTGGTCCAAAACTATTGTTTTGGTTCACAGTTGGCGTTCAAGATTAGCATAGCTGGTCAGTTATCAATACCGTAGTTTCTTATTGAATGATATAATTTTATAGTTTCAATATATGATGTTGTCTTATGCTAAGGTTCTTATTTTAGTGTAAATGGTAATGATAAATATGTTTATAATTAAGGGAATGGTCGGCTGTTGATGGTGAGATCCTTTTGGGATCGTCACACTTCCATCAGCATCACGACCGAGCCAGGTTTGATAACAGCATTGGAATCGTGCCATTTTTGAGGAATCTGTAGTTCGCTCAAGTATTCCGTGTGCCATTTGCTCCAAAAGTCTTGTTTGGCTTTGGTGATGAAGTTGTAGGTTGAAAGTCCATTGTCAGAGACTGAAACAAAGTTTTTCTCGGGTAAGAGAGTGAACGTTTTTCCCATGAGCAAGTGAGCCGGGCTTATAGCTAGTGGATCGTTGGGATCAGCTGACAGAGTACATAACGGTCGTGAATTGAGGATGGCTTCGATTTCGATTGAAAAGGTATTGAGCTGTTCAAACGTGAGTAGTTGCTCTTTCAAGACGCGCTTGAGATGGTGTTTAAAACTCTTCACGGCGGCTTCCCAAAGACCTCCAAAATGAGGTGATAGAGGTAGATTAAAGTGCCACTCTATCCGCTTAGATAGAGCATAATTTCCGATAGATTGTCTAAATTCAGGGGTATCGAACAAATCATATAATTCTTCGAGTTCCTTTTTTGCTTCTTCGAAGTTGGTGCTGTTGTCTGAGTAGACATGCTCCGGCACCCCTCTTCGGCTAACGAACCTGCGAAAAGCTGCTAGAAAGCCCTCGGTGGAAAGATCAGTCGCGATTTCAATGTGGACGGCTTTGGAGACCATGCACACGAAAACGCAACCATAAGTTTTGAGGGTTGTTTTATTTCTGAATTTTTTCTCTTTGATGAGAATAGGACCGAAAAAATCTACTTCTGTGTGACTGACGGCTGGGGCCTCGTTTACGCGTACCTTTGGTAAGTCGGCCATTTGAGCATGTATAAGTTTAGGTTTTTGACGGATGCAATCTACGCACCGACGTACAATCTTTCTAATTTGATCCTTTCCGTTCAGAATCCAAAAACGTTCTCTTATTGCATATAAGGTGGATTGAATGCCAGCGTGTAGGTTATCAAAATGAAATTCTCGAATAATAAGACCCGTAACGTGGTGGTTGCTTGGTAACAAAAGAGGATGCTTATGATTATATGGTAAGTCTGATTTCTTTAAACGACCGCCCACGCGAATGAGTTCGTCTTCGTCAAAAAAAGGGTGTAACCCATCGAGTCGGGTCGTTTTTCTGAATGGAACAGTAATCTCACCGGGCTCCGTGTCGTGAGCAGTTGAGAGACGCCTGATTTTGAAAGAGAATTTTTCGCGTTGTATTATCGCTATTATTCGCGATTCTGCTTCTCGAGTTTCTTTAACTGTTATTGGCAGACCTCTATGAGATTTAAACTTGCTCCAGCGCAGGATAATTACAACTGCCTTCAGCAAAACACGATAGGATGAAAACCGGGAATGGATTTCGACACCGGATTCGGTAATGAGTAGGCAAGTTCTCCTTTTTATGCCGGGGATTTCGGGAAGTGGAGATATCACACTCTGAGGCCACTCCTTTTCGGGACGAGACAACCAACTAGGACCCCCTACCCAAAGTTTGTTTTTTATGAAATCAACCGGTAATTGACCTCTGGAAAGGGCATCAGCCGGATTATCTTCTGTTCGAACGTGTCTCCATTGGACTTGATCATTTATTGACTGAATATCAGCGACTCGGTTCGATTCGAAAGTTCTAAGTAAATGAGGGGCCTTTTTAATCCAACAGAGTACGATAGTTTAATCTGACCATAAGGTTACCTGGTTTACAGGAAAATCGAATTGAGATTTCATTTTTACGTATAATTTTTCGAGAACAGAGGCCGCGCAAAGTTCTAAGCGAGGTATGGTGATACCGCTCACGGGTACAACTCGCGATTTGGCACCCCCTGTTTTTGTTAACGTTCTACCCTTTGCGTCGCTGGATTTAATATAAATACACGCGCTGTATCCGTAAATGCAAGCGTCGCAGAACCCATGAATTTCGATTTTGATTGGGTTTGGAATCAAAACTTGACGATTGACCGAGAATTCTTGCAGGCGTGGTAATTGTTCAGCGAGAGACTTGCACTTAGTGTGAATATCCTGAGGAAGGGATTCATCCCAAGTGATTTGAGCCTTCCAACAATCTTGAACTAAGACCTTGGCGTATAGAACTACAGGACCTACGAGACCGAGAGGGTCGAAGATTTTGGATACTTCGAATAGAAGCTTTCCTTTGGTAGCGGTAGTTTGAAATTCGATTGATTGTACAGTGTACTTGAGAATATCGTTTTCGGAATCCCAAATGATTCCGAGTGTTTTTTGAATGGGATTTTCTTTGATCAAGCAATCTGAATTGAAAAATTTCTTATCGATATCATTCAACGCAGCCTTATGATTGGACGCCCATCGTCTAATATGAAAGACAACCGCGACTCAATAATGCTATTGTTTCGTCGCGTATGCTCAAGATCTCTTCGAGAGAATTAGCTCCGGATATGAAGTCATTCACGTATAAATCGCGCAAAAGTAATTGGCTAGCCCGCGGGAAAATTTTTTGCTCCATCGCGCGCAAGTTGCTGAATAGTACGGATTGCTAGGAAAGGAGCAGATAAAACTCCGAAAGTCACGGTGTTTAATTCATAGGATCTAATTTGATTTTGATGGTACCATAACACTCTATGAAATTTCCTATCTTCGGGGTGTATTATGATTTGTCTATACATTTTTTCTATGTCTGCTGTTAAGACGTAGAGATGAGTCCTAAATCGGAGAATTTGTTCGAAAATCGTATTTTGGATAGTAGGACCGACCATGAGGACATCATTAAGCGAAATTCCGGTAGTAGTTTCAGCTGATGCGTCAAACACCACTCGGACCTTAGTAGTTTCGATCGAAGTTTTGATAACCGCGTGGTGAGGGAGATAATACCCATCGGCTGTATCGTCTACTAGCGTCATATGATTGGGGAAGATATATTCCCGCATGACCCTTTCGTATTCTGTTGTAAATGTTGGATTTGAGTTGAACTTCCCTTGAAGTGAATAAAATCGATTCAGAGCTTGACCTTTGAATTCACCTAATTCGAACTTGTTATCTCGAAAAGGGAGGCGAACAATATATCGTCCGGTAATGTCGCGTTGAGTATGGTTTGTATAATGGTGTTCGCACGCTACTTCATCGCGAGACTTTACGGGTTCGTGATCCAAATCTTCTATTGACCAGAAGCGTTCAACCAACTTGTCTAATTTGGTTAGATGACATGACGCACCCTTAAGCGTTAAGAGATTCTCTGCGTCTCCGGCCACTATCCATCCTAAACTCGTCTTCTGTAATATTATACTTGTTTTATCGTGATACAGTTTGATTCGACCTACAGCCAGTACGGATAAAGTAGTGCCCGAAGCTAACAGCACATCAACGGGTTTGGGTATGTGAAATTGCGGATCAGCTAATCGCAGGTTTTTCGGTATTCTAAATAATTCGCGTGTAAACGTCTCTTCCGGCACCACGTCAGTGATTTTTGGAACGATCAAGAAATTCAATTCGCGTTGGAAATCGTCATATAATGAATAGAATCGAACCTTTACGCATTCGTTTGATATAGTGCATAATCCGTCGACCGCTCCGATGGTAATCGAGCAAGTTTGTCTGGGTAACTCGAATGACTTAGCGAGTTTATCGGTGATCAAGTTTACTGTCGAACACGAGTCTAATAATGTACGTGCCACGATGAGATTGCCTCTTTGGTTGCGAAATTTCATAACCGCGGTAGTCATCAATGGTGAATCTGATGGAGAAACAATAGAGGCGAACGATTGTCGGACTAGTCATGATTTTGAATGTGGAGCCGCTGAAGGTTTTTGTTCGTTCGCTGTCGGCGAATACTCGTTTGATCCGTTATCTTTTGGCGCCTTTTTTGTCCACGTGTAACAAAGTATGATGTTCGCGCCCGCATGTTTTACAACGCTGGTTGTTCTTACACGGAAGAGGATGTGAATGCAAACAGTTGCGACAAAGTTTGTTTGCTTTGACAAAATTCCAACGATCCGAGAATTTGAGGTTTCCGAACTCTGGACAGACAAAGAGGCGATGACCTTGATTGCATTTAATGCAACCGCCTTTAGTATCGGTAACGAGAGAACGCGCGTTTGTTTTGGCCCGCTTGTTTTGATGGTGATCGAGAGTTTCGGTCGATCGTTTTTTATTGCTTCCCGGTCCTATCAGAGATGCCCGCTCCAATGACTGGAGTTTGAAAATGTTAGTTTGTATGAATTTAGAAAATGCTTCTGAAGTTGGTAGAGCATCTAATTCTAACGTCTCTTCCCACCTTCTGTGCGTAGCTACGGGTAAACATCTTTCTAAAATCCGTATGACTATCTCGTTACTCGGCCTGGCTTCAAGTTGTTCCAACAGGCTTAAGGGACAACACCACTATGACCCCCCGTTTTTTTGTGGTTTTTCAAGAATTTTTTTTTGCGGGAAAAAAAAGAGATATTCCAAATTTTTGTTTTGTTTTGTTTGTTGTTTATTAAAGATACATAAAAAAATTTGTTTAAATTTCTCACGCCCCATGGTGGCGCTGCGGAAGCTCCAGCGTCAGGTGCTGTTGCCTCTGCAGTGATCCGCGGCACGCAACAGAACTGTCTTCAAAGTCGATCTGAAAAAAAATACCGATTGTTTTCGTTAATAATATGATATTTTGAAGAGAAGTACATAGGGATTTGAAAAAATATTGATTTTTAAAAAATAGGCATGCTTTTGAAATTTAAGGTCGATTTTCAAGCGAAATTTCTCGTCGAAAAAAGGCTATAATTTTTTTTTTTATTGAGATATCGAAAAAATCCTATGTACTTCTCTAGATAACCTAGTTTCATTGATGCAGTCCAAATTTGAAGTCGATCGGATAAAAATTGCTCGCGTTCTGCTGCGTGCCGCACTCAAAAAAGTGGTTTTGAGAAAAACGTGTTCAAAGTTTTAGGTCTATTAATTTATGTTATGAATTGAAAAAAAAATTATGTACCTTCAATCAGCGATGCCGGCACCGTATAGCTGGCCTTCAAGATGCAAAAAGAATACCAAGGAAGCCAAGAGAATACCTGGGAAAGGTGGGAACACTTGGCGACCCTGAGGCGCCCAGCTGCGCGGGACCCCGAGCGTCGCGGAGCGCTGCACCGCTCCACAAAATATTCAATATTTACGAAAATAATTATTTTTTCGATCTGGGTCCAACGGCATCTTAATCTTGAAAGTATTTTAGATTTTTTAAAATGGTTTTCAAAAAATCTATTTTTTGAAACCGTCACAGTGGTGTTGTCCCTTGAATGTTGACGCACGTTATCTATTAAATTAGAGAGATCTGCCGCTGTTGCTTTCGAAACGACGGGGAGATCTATAATAGCATCGAGATGTTCTACTACTAGTGAACGTTTTCGATCGTACGATTCCGTGAGTGCCTGCCAAGCCTTGGAATAATTCTCGACACTGGGATGATAGCTAGAGATTTAACTTAACGCTTCTCCGGTCCGGGAATTCTCAAGCTGAGTAAACTTAACTAAATCATTGATGTTAGTACGAGAATCTATTAGGGCCAAGAATGTATCTTTGTAGGATAGCCATGTATCGTGACTACCGTCGAAGGTCGGGATTTTAGTTTGTGGTAGTTTGGGGGCATCGTACACTGAAAGAAAAAAAGAGTCCCGCCAACTCTCTTGCGGAGCACGGCCAACGACGACCAGAGGAGTACGAGGGGCGGAGTTAGCGGACATGCTCAATGCTATATATAATAATGCTATTCGAGGTTAGGATATATTTACCTGCACTGTAAAAAATGTGGTGTTGAATTTAACACCGATTCAACACAGCTCACAGATTCTATAGTGGTCCAACCCGTTCTGTGTGACCTGCTAGTGCTAGTGACTCTGTACGGTGTGTGTGGTCAACTATATTATCGTAATGGTGCTGATCGTAACACCACAGATTTCAACCACTAACACCAGGCAAATCAACACAGCTCATTTTTTACAGTGTGCGAATCGCTGAATAAAACCCGACAGATTCCATTCGGTCAGGTACTTTTTCACAAATCCATCAACTTGATGAGTATCCATAATCTTAATTATTCGAAAATTGAAAAACGATCAAATAGAACACCAGTCTCATACTGAATAACTACGCGCGTAACTCCGCATCGCGAGTGTATGCGTAACTCTCTTAGTAGAGGAGTTGGGCTTACTCCTCAACGCAGAGCTCCTCTAAATCCCCCCCTCGTACTCCTCTAGTCGTCGTTGGCCGTGCTCCGCGAAAGAGTTGGCGGGACTCTTTTTTTCTTTCAGCGTAGCGTTCAGTTATTGTTATATTACCGATACTCGCGTTTAATCCGGGTCCGGATCCCTGCAATTTGTTGACCCTTGTCACGATATCATAATATCGTGATTCAATGTCGTAGAAGACGTCAAGTTGAGAGTGATCTGGTTGTAAACCGGCCAGTTTGTCGTTGTACCTAACGTAATCTATATGAAGAATACTAATGTTATCCGAACGCAACTTTGCATTGACGTGGTCAGCGTTGGGGAATTCGAGATATTTTTGTAAAACCTCAATTTGTTTGTCCGAAGATTTGGCTTTTTGGACGATATAACGCGCCCGTTTCTATTTATCGGTCATTTTTATTAATTAAAGTAGCTCAACTAAAGAAATAAATAACTCAATGTTAGAACCTTAACGGTTTGACCAACTACTTTGTATACGGTATACTACAAGGTAATACACTGTATCACGTTATACTACATTGGAGGCATGCAACAGTGTTGGAATTCGACGGTTTGTATTTGTTTGACTACCCGTTTTTTTTTTTATGGAATTTAAAAAACGAGAAGAAGAACTTTGGATTAATAATGAGACAGTGACTCATCTTGCAAATGATCCTGTCCCTTGATGTAACGGCAACTGCGATGGCCTTTCTTGCGCGGAAGCGTCTTCGATGACGATGCCGCTCACAGACAAAGTATGTCTTGTTGCACGTTGTATGAAGTGTTACACTTGCGCAACTGTTATATGTTCAAAAATGCGGCGTGCTATTGTCTTTGTCGGCACGCGGTGACTCTCGTGTATATGCAATGTGTGGTATGTATGTAATTGTTGAGAAAATTCAAATGTCTCTCTAGGGGCACCAATGTTTTGTGGGATTCCCTCGCCCTAGGTGGTTCGGGAATCTGTTTTAAATATAGTATTAAGAACATAAGTGTTGAAATGAATGTGATGGGAATGAAAAATACCTTAATTTTGGGAAAAAGCCTTGCGGCATAAAAAACCCAGTTTATTGTTTTTAGTTGACGATATGCACGAATGTTTGTACACGAGATCACTTTATATTGATAAGGATGGTTAGGGGCCATCCATAAACTACGTCACGCAAATTTCGGCCGGTTTTGACCCCCCCCCGCCCCTCTCTCTTTGTTACACTTCGTCACGATCGTGTTAACCCCCCCCCCCCCCCCCCCCTCCTTATATTACGTCACATTAGCATGAGCCCCCCCCTTAAATATGAAGATACATGTTATACTTTTTGTTACACTATTTGACTCGGATGACGGGATTGGAAAACAAATGAAAAATGCGCCAATAGGAAGAATTGAACAGAAAAATAATCAGTGCACTCCCATTTACAGTGTGACGTCACATTTTGTCTGACACCCCCTGCGCCCCCGTCATACATTGTCACGCTGAGCACTACCCCTCCCCCCCCCTCCCTCCTACATGCGTACGTAGTTTATGGATGGCCCCATTATTGATCAGCCAGTATGGCGACATGGTTATGTATATGGTATATATTCAGCCAGTATGGCGAAATGATTTATCAGTCGTGTTTGACGACGAAAGGATATGCTAATGCACAGAAGGTTTGATTATGAAGGTTAAGATTACTCAGAGAGCTCTGCGCGTGTTCGGTGTCGGTTAGCGACTGACTCGTCTTGCCGCATGCCAGCGAGCTTCATGTTCGCGCATGCGCGCACCGTTCTCCAGGCAATGCGTAAATTGCCCGGATAACAACGCGCGCACGCGCATTTCTACTGTTCCAACGGAACAGCGATGAAAAGAATCGTTTGATTTCTCATAATCTACAATGAAACATACATGCATAATGCACACTGGTAGAGAAATATAGTTCAATTGAAACTGGGTGGTTTTTATTTTGTCAATCAGAAGTACTGATCAATGATAGTGGATGCAAATGATATGTAGTGGGTAAAATCTATTTCGACCTAATTATTCTGGCCAACGCACATTTAGATAATTATTGCCATTAAGTATCAATATTCAGATAAAGATCGTATTACACTCACGCTCTGAGATCCCGACAATTCGTTATCATTGCACGCGGTATCGTCTTTTTTATGGTATAAAAACGGTTGCGGACTCTCGGTCGCATTGATGTGCAGATATCCACCGATACCCTTTATATAAAAAGGTTCAACGATATAATTATCTATGAAAAATACTTTAGAATATCACGATCTTACAACATGCTCTCGAAATGTTATTGTACTGTAAGCGCGTTTTCCTACTGGGAAAAGAGATAGAGGCAAACTCTTCGCGATACCCTACGGCGCTAATCTCTAGTTTTGATACGATATTATAATAATTCAAAAGAGAAGAAATACTCAAATTTTCCGTTGGGCGCCAGACGCTGTCGCGTCAGTTATAAACAATCAAGATAAATTTTCTAGAGATTTACGACGGATTTGCTCGGCTAATTCAGAATAAAAAATCAGAGGGTAGAGGGGGTAGGTAACCAGGTGAAATGAATTTTGCACAGGAATAACACAGATTCAGATTGTCGTCAATTAATTAATTTTTAATGATAATTTCCGCTCCCGAAGAACGGTACGATAATAATTAACAAATCCCAGATAGTTTCACAAATTGAAGAAATATAAGGCTCGACACAATACAAAAAAATTACTCTCTCGAAACGGGAGAAAAATGTTAATCCTAAATCAGTCTGGACCCGAAGGCCGTTATTAATTACTCACTAACTTATTCTAACGTGGAAATTCTCGATGAAAGAAAGAAATATATCTCAGAATAACAATACTAAATATACGGTACGAGATTAATTGTTTCCACGGCTACATCCGCGTTCACAATACTACAGGATAGGCGAGACAGATCAGATCATAATATTTTATCATGCAAACTACAAAATAAGCAGCTAAACTACCAATTATAGGACTCCTAGGTCCGCAAGCCAAATAGCGAATAAAGAATAGGAAAGAAAATAGAAATAGCCCGAAAGCAATGTCTTAAGCAAGGAAAACTCCTCGGAACAAGCTAAGCAATAATCAGCCAACCAGTCACGAGCTAATTTACCATTTGATGGAACTACTATGGAGTAATTAATTACGAGACGATAATTGAAAGGTTTAACTAACCAAATCTACAGCGAGACGGGACCTCGTGGCCCAACGCCTGCGTAGCGAAATACTCTACGGAATAATCGTATTCAATAATATTTAGGGAAATCAACTCGTGGTCTGACAATAAATTAAACAGGCTTACCTTACGGCTGTATTATTGGCTTCTAAGCGCTAACACTTAATTATTGAATTTAAAACTAGGAAATGATATTGAGAAAGGTAGAATAATACTCGGTACGGTACGATGCGTGTGTCACAGCCGGCAGTTGAACGCAGAAGAGAGAGAATCCTGTAGGTTTCCTAGGCTCGAGGTGTTGCGAAATCTTGTGGACATCCTCACGTACGCCCGTGAATGGCCTAATTATCGGTCATAGAGGGGAGGATCTAGCGGACAGGTGGTTGACGTCGCGCTAGGAATCCTGCTGCCGATTTTGAGGAATTCTTCTTTCTCCTGGAGCTGACTTATGCCTGCGTGCTAATAATTTGCGGGAAGTTTGACCTGCCGCTCGCCTTTTTCGGTACTCGCCGTCCTTTGCCAAAGAAGAGGAACACCACAGTTGTTCACCCACCAGAGGTTTCTATAACTGCGGGATCTGGCTGGAGTTTTGGTGATCCTGTACCGGATCTTCACCTTACTCCACCATTGACGTCACGGTGGACCACTCGGATCTCCCTCGTGAGATTATTGCTGCTTCACTTGGTTCCGCTGCGAGCTTTCAAGGCCAACACAGCGGCTTGTCAAAGGTCGGAACGGTAGATGGTGGAGGCTGGTTCGGTCCTTGCCGATAAGTCTTGGTAATAGGAGGCTTCCGATGCAGTTTCCTACAGCCCTGTACGCTGTTAGCAAGACATCCAGTTGCGAGACGAGAAATGTGGTTCAGCACCTGGCTGAGGAGTCGTGAGTTGACGGGAGGCTTTGTTGCACCAGGGATTCTGCTGCAGCCCTCTACGCCGTCATCAAGGCATCCACGGCGGCTAGTCGTCCTCTGCGAGATTATCCTCGAGGTCATCCCTCGGTGGTAGACCGACTCGTTTCACGCCGAGACGCGAAATACATTTTTCATAGGGAAGAATCCAAAATGATACAAATAATTCGAAATAATATTAGCCTGCCTAGATCTGTCTTCGCCACTCCTGCAGTGTCCTGCCGACCGTGTTCTTTTTCTATCGCGGCTAGTGAACCAGGGACGTCTGCACAAAGTGCAACGTCACAGTACTTACATCCGAGGAGGTACCTTGATTGCATTCGGATAACGGGGTTACTATGGAACGTTTCTTTACAGATTTCTTCCTATGAGCTGTAACGTGGCAGATTTTACATCTGTCACTGACCGCGCCTCCACTTGCAAACGTGAGCGACCATGCCGCTGCCTTACCGCGAATTCTTCACCGAAGCGCAAGTCCAACCTTTCATTTGTAGAATACGTGTCTGCCTCAAGTTTTTTTCATGTGAAAACAGGTACACTCACGGAATCTGAACCTGAAGCGCCGTCGGTAAGGTGATCGAGCAACCCATACATACACGTTGATATACGTTGTTTTTAATTGTTTTTGACAATTTGAAGACAATTAAAAACAACGTGTATCAACGTGTATGTACGGGTTGCTCGATCACCTTACCGACGGCGCTTCAGGTTCACATTCCGTGAGTGTACCACTCCGTCGCCAGGACCTCGTGGGATCCGCGGATCGTCGCTGGATCGTCTGGGGGATGTCCTGGAAGCCTCGGCATTAGTATCCGCACCTACGTCATCAGCCATCGTCAACGCAGCCTCGTCGACTGCCGGCCGGGAGAGGGCTGTACCTCCCAGCCTGTTATCGCCGCTAACGTCTACCTCCCGGCCAGAATTTTGAACATGATCGCCGTTATGGGTGCGGCGAACATGCCGTGTGTGAAAAGGCTTCCCCCACCATTTTTCGATCGCCGATCAGGCAATTTCGAAGCCACTCCGTTGCCGACCAGCAAATAGAAAACGTCGAGTTTACTGCATACCTTACGTCTATCTTATTCTATCTTCAATTTTGGGGATTTATCTTATCTTTTCTTTTTCTTTTGGGGGTTTTCTTAGTTTCTCTTATAATTTTCTTCAGTTTTTTTATTTTTTTTTCATTTTGGTGTGTGCATTTTTCTCTCGACGCCGCCTGGGCTGCGACCCTTTACCGAGGTAGGCTCTTCTGTTTCAGACCTCGACCGTCCGTCCACAAGCATTTGCCTCTGTGTCACCTGACGGCCAATTCAAAATCTAGCGAGAGACGGGCTGTCGTGGTCTTTATCTTTACCTAGGCCAATTTAGCCATAATTAAGTCTATCATCTATTTATTTTCTTTTCCTGGACTTGCGCTGCTCGGGGAAGAATCCCCGTGCCGTACCGTATCGCCTCCGTTATCTATAATTTCTTTGATTCCTTTCTGCGAGCGTTAATTTAAGTTATTTAACACGTATTGAGAGCTAGCTTGCGTCTATTATATTTTTTTTTGTATTTATTTCTTTTTCCCGCCTAACCGCCTTCTAAATTTGCGACGTCGGACTCAGACTCCGTCGCTAATGTTTTTTTTTTTAATTAGATCGCTTAACTTAGCTCACTTGACGCCTATTTTGTTATTTTCTATTTTGTTAACTTCCTGCCTATTTTCTCCTGCTTATCTTCAACTTAAAATTTGATTTCATTGTATTCGGCCTAACTGGCCCTGCCGTGCTGTTATATTTATTTATTATTTGTTTTGTATCGTGGCTTTGACTTCAAATTATATTTATCGTTATCGTTACCTATACCGTGTTTAGTGTGTTATTTCTACGCTCCCACGTTCCCCTCTCCGTCTACTAGCCGGGTATATTTTGACTTTTTTTTTGAATTCATCTGTTTCTTAGCGTTTCTTTTTCTGGTGAGTATTTTGCATTTTGAATTTAACTTCATTCTTAGTATTTTCTTTTTCTCATTAACTTTCTGGATTTTGAATTCAGCTGTCCTTTAGTGCATTTATCTTCCTTTCTTTCTTTGTTCACTTCATCTGGCACATTCGTGTGCCTGGCACCCAACCTTAGCTTTTGTCTGTTTCTATATTTCTTTTCCTTCTTGTATCGTAACGTTCCGTACCATTTCGTGAGAATACGTTGGGACCTTTTTGAGCGGGATTTATTTTGCTACTCATTTTTCCACCGGGTGGGAAAATTGCTCGTTACAGTGCATAGGTACACAATTTGCTTGGATTATTTATGATTCAAAAAAATGATTCACGTTGTATACCTCAAAGGTATTAGTACAAGAGTCCACGACCAAAATTTATATCTCATTGCACCAAGGTTAAAACCATATGAAATATATAAATATATATATATTTTTTTTTTGCAAGATTTCTGAAGTTTACTACCCCCCTGGTCGAGTTTAGGGTAATCGAATTCAACGATTTCATATGGTTTTATCACCGCTGCGATCATACATGGTTTTGGTCGTGGGCTCTCGTACTATATTCATTATTCGTTTTACTTACCATCCACACTCTGTGGTTCTCGGTATTTTAGAAGAACTGTCATAATTTACGTATCCCTTGTAAGGACATCTCTTCTGCAAAGGTAATTTGTTTTTATTCACTTCGGAACAAATGCGTTCCGTATTCGCGAAAAGATATTTACATATAATTTTTAATAGTATTTACATTATTATGTTTTATGTGCGTCGTAACGTAATTCGCCTTGAATCAATTGGAGTCGTCAAAATTATACTATATGATTCAAATGATATTGTACAAATTTATTCCCTTTCAAATATCACGGCCAACAAAGCTGTATGACTAAAATGATGAAGATGAAGCTGTATGAATTAGGAAAATTAAATAATCCTTTCAAATAATTGAATACTTGTTTAGAAATGGTGACATGATATACAGGGTTTCCAGATTGAGCGCAACACATTTATTCGTGGGCAGATTCCCCGATAAATTCTGAAACGAACGCTATTAATGCTGTGCCCGTAGATAGACTGTTCCGCTCGTTCACTAAAGTTGTTTATCCAATTTGTCGGTCCTCCAGGTTTTTCCCTTCCGAGCTTTCGTCGTCCGGGGTATTTTCTCCATAGTCTCTGTCGTCCAGGTATCCCTCTTCATAGTTTCCGTCATCCAGGTATTCATTTTCATAGTTTTCGTCATCCAGATATTCTTCCTCATAGTTCTCGTCGTCCAGACATTCGTCATCATATTTTCCGTAAAACTATGACGATGAATGTCCGGACGACGAGGACTATGAAAAGAACTACCTGGATGACGGAAACTATGATGACGAATGTCTGGACGACGAGAACTATGAAATGGAATACCTGAATGACGAAAACTATGATTACGGATACGTGGACGACGAAAACTATGAAAATAGATACCTGGATGACGGAAACTATGAAACTGGATACCCGGTCGACGAAAACTATGAGGAGGTATACCTGGGCGACCAAAAATGTGATGACGGATACCTGAACGACAAAAACCATCGAAGAGAAGGCTTTAAACGCGAGAATTACGACGGGGAATACCCGGTCGACAGAAACTATGATGACGGATACCTGGACGAGTCAAGTTATGATGACGAATATCTAGACGACGAGAACTATGAAAGGGGATACCTGCATGACGGAATTTATGATGACGGATACCTGGATGACGAAAACTATGAAAAGGGATACCTTGACAGCGGAAACTATTAAAATGGATACCTGGACGACAGAGATTATGGAGGAAATACCCCGGACGACGAAAACTATGAAGGGTAACACCTGGTGGACCGACAAATTGGATGAACAACTCTAGTGAACGAGCCGAACAGTCTAGCCACAGGCACCGCATTAATAGCTTTCGTGACCCGGCACTGACTTTCCACTGTATACGCTTTGTGATGGGGCAACTTGGATACTCTCTCCCTGGGTAGCCGTCTATCACAGTAATTTTTGGCAGAGGACTTTACAATTCAGAATTTATCGAGGGATTTGCCCTCTAAATGTGTTGCGCTCATTCTGGAACACCCTGTATGCGTATCAGATTCTGTCCCTATGAAGTTGGCACCGCAGTCTTGTCTCCTTCTATGCTTCATGATACGCTTCGTAACATTTTCATTGGATTCCACCATTTGTTTAACAATTCTTCAATTTTTAAAAAGGTTATTCAATTTTTTCTACATCACACATTGTTGTTGATCGTGTAAAGGTATCAAATTTTCAAATTATAATCTGAATTATATATAATTATAATTCTAATAATATATTATATTGTTAGGTAACTTGGGTGATTTGTGAATCAAAAACCTAAGACGATTTAAATAACCAAAAATGAGTTTATTCGGAACAAATTAAATAACACGTCCGTAGTGTTCGCTTGTCAGAACTAGACTGGCTGGACTTTCAGTTAGTCCCGCCGTCCATACAATAATAGCAACAGAAAAAAAAAGGGATTAGTCGTCTATTGACAAGGCTGAACCGTTAGCCGCTCACACGGCCTCTCCTGACAGTGCGGCGTCTTCGACCGCTTCCGCGAAACAGCCGGGTTGTGGTTCTTCCGGTTCGTCGTCGGAACCTAATGGCAAAATACAACACTATTGTTTAGAAAATGACATTGTTTTACAACAGCACGTGACTTTATAGTCCAATACAGGCAGAGGCTCGCAGTTAGCATGCCGTTGTGCGTGCAGAGGCCCAAAGTTTGCTTGCCTTTTGATACTGGTAGAGGCCCAAAGTTTGCATACCAAACGTGACAAGGGTAGAGGCGCACAGTTCGCATACCCGTCACACTGACAGAGGCCCAAAGTTAGCATGTCCGCAAATAAGAGAAGAAAAAAAACAATCAGTACGGACTCACTATCGAAAAACGCTGCACATGAGTCCGGGGTCCACTCGCCACGCCACGGGACCATGTATTCTGCAGCGGCCTGGGAAGATTTGCCATATGAACCGGCCAGCAGCCGCAGCTCATACCGACCATGTGGAAAAACTCTATGCACACGGTATGGTCCGCGCATAGCAGAGTCCAGCTTTCCGGTAGTCTGTGTCCTCTTAATAACGAACACCAAGTCATCAACCTGAAAATTGCGTGATGGCTTGCGTCCCTGATTAACACGGGCATCTTGCTCTTCTCGGTTCTTTTCTAGGAGTCCACTGGCTCTCTGTCTACAGATCTCACGCCAACCTTCCCTATTGGGGCGTGATCCCTCTAGGGCCACATCCCGTACAACGGCACGTATCAGTGGCGTAGTCGCATCGGTGACGATCAGTAAGTTCAGGGGCGAAGCTTGCGTTGTTTTCTGCTTAGTAATGTTAACGACAAGCTGAAGCTTCCACATCACATCGGACCATTCAGTCTGCCTGTGGTTTGCCTCGATTCGCATCATGTTGAGCACAGTGCGGCAGTACCTCTCGACCTGTCCATTCGCTTGATGCATCTCCAGCGTTATATAGTGAATGGCGCAGCCCAGATCAGAGAGCAGTTTGACGAATTCAGAGCTTTCGAACATGCGTCCACGGTCAGTCACTATCAGCTTCGGTGTACCAAACAGGGAGATAGCGTTCGTGAATACACTCCGGAGTTCACCCACATCTTGCCTATAGATCGGGTAAAGTAAGCAGTACTTTGAAAAGGCATCCACGAGAATCAGCACAAATTTGTACCCTTTGGATTCCGGTAATGGTCCGAGGACGTCCATATGAATCGTATCGAATGGGACGTCAGGCTTTTCCCACGACGTAATGGTCTGTGATGAAGCTCGCGGCGCCCTTTTATGAGATATGCAGATCAGGCAGTGAGCGGTATACTTCTTTGCAAACCGCCGTAAGCCAGGGAACCCAAAGTGTTGCAGAATCAAGTCGACTGTTTTTTCAGAATCCAAGTGTCCGTGTTCGTCGTGGAAAATTCTTAGGAGACTTAATCGGTGTCCTTTTGGCACATAGCACAAGAGCCGAGGCCGCTGACCAACTGAAGTATACTTGTAGTACAGCAAACCATTCTCTTTGATATATCGGTTGGGATCCAGGTGACCATCAGTCAGTTGTTGCATCAAGGTTTGAGTTTCTTCGTCGGCAGCTTGCGCTATTTGAGCCCAGTTACGTGGCTTCCTGATATGGCACACATTAACAGGGTTACGGCTAAAGTAGTCGGCATGTGACATCATTACACCTCTTCGGTATTCTATGGTAAAGTTGAAATCCTGCAGATATATCCACCAACGCGCTACCCTCGGTAAAATATCCTTTTTACGTTTCGTCGATTTTAAGGCGTTGCAATCAGTGATGATTTTGAACGGGATGCCGACCAAATAGTGTCTGAAATGCTGCAATGCTTTTACCACGGCCAACGTCTCCAATTCATATGAATGATATCGCATCTCAGCTCCCTTCGTCGCTTTACTGAAATAGGCGACAACGCGTTTACGGCCAGAGTCGTGTTCTTGCATTAGTACCGCGCCGTACCCTAAGCTACTGGCATCCGTATGGACCTCGGTCGGTAGTTGAGGGTCAAAAATAGCTAGCGTCGGTTCGCTAGTTAAGTGTTGAATCAATTCCTTTCTCACTCTTTCTTGCTCTGAGCCCCATTTAAATTTCACGTCTTTTCGCGTAAGGCGTGCAATACAGGCCGTTTTTGACGCGTAACCGGGGATGTAGCGCCTGAAATATCCCGCGAGGCCCAATAGTTGTCTAACTTGTTTGACGTTCTGCGGAGCCTATGCGTTCACCAATGCATCTACTTTACGCGGACTCGGCCGTACCTGACCCTGACTAATCACTCTTCCTAGGTACTCTATCTCAGTCGTCAAAAACGTGCATTTTCGTATGTTAATGGAAAAACCTGCGGAAGTTAGTACCCGTAGCACTTGCCGCAGGGTCTCAATACCTTTATCAATCGATTGGCTCAAAATAAGAATGTCGTCTATATAAACGAGCACTTTTCCGGTTCCGATGAAGGCGTGCAAGGTATTGCTGATTATCCTTTGATAGACTACTGGAGCGTTTGCCAACCCGAACGGCATTTTTAAGTATTCGAAATGGCCCTCAGGAGTCACGAATCCAGTTTTGTGAATAGATTCGCGGTCTATCGGTATCTGGTGGAATCCAGTGGCCATGTCAAGACTCGTAAAATATTTGCTACCGCCGAGGCGGTCAATATGGTCTTCGATCAGTGGTAAAGGATATCGATCCTTGATGGTCATTTGATTTAGAGCTCGATAGTCAACGCACATCCTATCGGAGCCATCTTTTTTTTTTACAAGAAGCATTGGGCTCGCATAGGCAGACTCAGACTCGCGAATAATGCCTTCACTGAGCAAATCGCGAATTATTGCACGTACCCTCAACTTCTCTTGATATGAGAGCTTGTACGGTCTATAATTGACAGGCGCGTCACTATTGAGTCGAATGTGCATACTACTCGTGTTTACGGTTGTACTAGCCGTTCCCACTATTAGAAATTCCGAGAAATCATTAATCACTGACAGCAACGCTTCGCGTGCCGCACCTTGTAGTGGTGTATCAATCTGCAATTGATCGCTTGGCCCGATTGTAAAAACCCTAGCCGAGTCTATGCTGATCCGAATGAGACATTGTTTACCCTTCATACGAACGTATGCTACACCGTCCCGATTCAGTACGTCGGTACCGACGATTACGGGTGCATTCATGCATTCCGGTGCAACTACAAACAAGTCTACCTCCAGCGAGACGTCGGCAAATTCAAGCGTCATCGTTACGTAACACGTCGATTCAATTTCTTGGCTACCGATGCCTCGAAGGATACGAAACGCTGGCTTGATGTTGCACTGAAAGTGCTTCAGGAGTGACGATGATATTAACGAAATAGAGGATCCGCTATCTATCAATACGTCAACGGGTACACCCTGAATCACGGCGGTGGTTATGTCGCCGTTATCACAACCGTCCCTAGTCTCGCGACAGAAATTCACGTTGGGCTTATTGCGTGACTCGGAGCGCCGCTTCGCGAAGCACGACTCGACGTTATGGCCCGGTTTCTTACAGAATGAACAGGGCTCGGCTTTCATTTTGGAACTATCGCTCCCACCTGCGCCGAGCGTGGTTTTTCCCTTCTTCGGACAAGATGCTCGCTTATGCCCTGGCTCGTTACATGAAAAGCAGATTATACGACTGGGTTGGAAGGAGCGCTTTCGTTGGTTCTCGTCCGAACGCTTATTCTTGAACGTTCCGGGTGTGTCCTTTGTGTCGTGTTGACCTGTACGAGGTTTTGGTTTTTTATCATCAGGTTTAACGTACACCGACAAAAATGTGACCAGGTCATTGGGCATTAATTTCGCGTTGGTGGCGGTCGCTCGAATTTGTGGATCTGTGAGACCACGGATTACAATAGCAGAAATCAGGCTGTCGCTTAATCCGTTGACAATGCGCAAGCGGAGCAGAGATCGTCGAGCATAATCAGCGTAAGTTGCGTAGGCGTCGGAATTGGTGTTCATGACATCAAACAGAACGTTGGCGACGTCTATTTTACGTGGGCAAAGAGGCTTGAACTCGAGTTTGAAATTCGACCAGGTGCGATCGTTCGTCACCCACTCGTCCATCCACGTCTGCGCATCACCCTTTAAGCAGTTGTCAATGCGTGACAGACATTCGCTATCCTCCCATTTATTAATCACCTATGCGCGGTCGACCTCCTCACACCAGGCATCGATGTCGTGGATATTGGGATCGAAATTCGAAATGTAGAAATGCGAAGTTTTAACCGTTTTTATGGCATTAATTGCGTC
Organism: Tenthredo livida; assembly: GCA_963992785.1. Classification (NCBI taxonomy): domain Eukaryota; kingdom Metazoa; phylum Arthropoda; class Insecta; order Hymenoptera; family Tenthredinidae; genus Tenthredo; species Tenthredo livida. The sequence continues at coordinate 12,577,235 of OZ023068.1, read as the reverse complement.
AACTATCCGGTCCGTCGCACTTTGATACAGGTCAACTGTCGGGACAGCCACCTGTCCCAAAGCTGCTGACGCATTCGGTTGATCTTCCAGTGCATCAAGACGTGCCATGATAGCGTCCATTTTCCGACGTATATTCTCATCTGGCGACGGGCTGCGCTCCCGACGCCGTCTACGCGAGGACCCCGATGGCATATCGCTACTCCTCCAGCCAAGAAAGTCGTGGAATTAACAGAAATAGCCGAACTCGGGCATGAGATCGGAATCCCACTTCTGATGTTAGGTAACTTGGGTGATTTGTGAATCAAAAACCTAAGACGATTTAAATAACCAAAAATGAGTTCATTCGGAACAAATTAAATAACACGTCCGTAGTGTTCGCTTGTCAGAACTAGACTGGCTGGACTTTCAGTTAGTCCCGCCGTCCATACAATAATAGCAACAGAAAAAAAAAGGGATTAATCGTCTATTGACGAGGCTGAACCGTTAGCCGCTAACAATATTATATTCTAAAGTCGAAAAAAAAATTACGCACTCGTAAAATGGATTGGTGGCGACGATGGGAACACATACACACCGAGTGTTCCGGTTGAGTGGATAAAGGGATTTAATTTAAAGGATTTTTACTCCGATACTGTGGACCATTCATTGAGTTATGTGATAGAGTGGCACACTACGAAAAACGAGCCTCCAGGAGGCTGGCCTGTCTACGACGGGTATATTATAAATGTATCACGTGAGTAATATTAAATGTTCTTTTTTTAATATATTTTGCGAACGCTATTATGAACAGTTTGATTAAATTCTGAAAAGGTTTTATTACTTTGGTGTTCATCTAGTGGGTTCATTATAGGGTGTTCGTTTAAAAAAACCTTACTGCCAACTCAAATAAAAATGATATAAAAAATAATATGATAATATAATAATTTCAATTATTTCAAAGGTGTATATACTAGGTGTGTCATTTTTTAGCAATTTTTTTTTTTCAACTAAAAAACAGGCTACTAACTTTCAGAAAGGTGAAAAAAGAAGCCTCTAGAAATTTGAGCTCTTAGTATTAACATTAAGTGGTGCCTGTTCTTAACTTTCCATTTTCCATTTAAATAACTTGGAAAAAAAATTCTTTTTTCTTATTTTTGTGGCTTGACATTAGAGCATTGTAAAAATGAACTGGAAGATTATTTTAGTAGAAAATTGAATGCTCTACAAAAAAGTTCAAAATTTTTTTTTACAGAGTGAGCCGCTCTGAAGATATTCAAACTTAAAGTTGCAAATGTATGAAATTATGACTTTTATTTTATTAAACTAATACTGAGGACTTTTTTTATACCTTGAAAATCATTTTTCTTCAGAAAACTGGTTTTTATGCTCTAATATTTTTAGGAAGCTAAAATAAAAAAAAAAATTACGTCTTAGATATTATTTTATTATTTGATTAACTGTTAAACAAAAGTGATTATGAATTAGATTCAATAAAATTATTATTTTATAGAATAAAAAAAACTTTTTGACAATTAGAAGACTACATACTAACTAATAGCTACATCATTTGATTCTGATAAGACATTATAATTTCTATTAAGTTTCAAAATTTTAGTACTCTAATTGTTGAATAATTTTTTTCAGTCTAAAAGATAGTATATTACATACCTAGGGCAGTAAAATAAGGAAGGTCCCAGATCACATGTAATTACTTTTGTTCAACAGTGAATCAAATAATAAAATAATATCTTAAAAGTAAATTTTTTTTTTATTCTAGCTTCCTAAAAATATTAGAGCATAAAAACCAGTTTTCTGATTAAAAATAATTTTAAGTTTGAATATCTTCAGAACGGCTCACTCTGTGGACAAAATAGATTCGAACTTTTTGTAGAGCATTCAATTTCTTACTAAAATAATCTTTCAGTTCATTTTTACAATGCTCTAATGTCAAGCTACAAAAATAAGAAAAAAGAAGAATTTCTTTTCCACGTTATTTAAATGGAAAATGGAAAGTTAGGAACAGGCACCACTTAATGTTAATACTAAGAGCTCGAATTTCTAGAGGCTCCTTTTTTCACCTTTCTGGAAGTTTTTAGCCTGTTTTTTATTTGAAAGAAAAAAATTGCTTAAAAATGATACACCCTAGTATATACCCTAGGGTGGTTCATTTTAGAGTTTTTTGTTTTTTGTCATCTTCCGCCTTAAGGTGAAGTGAAACGTTTCAAGGCCACGGCCGGGTGCCTTTCACCGCGGTAAGGCAGATTACCAAACGTTAGTATCCTTGCCCACCGCTAGATGACGCAGACACCGGAACGTCTGGTACCTCTGCCTACCGCTAGATGGCGCAGCGCGCATCTTCCGATGCGCGCTACGTCAGTATATATATACGTACACTGATGATCGCGATTATTTCGCGGCAGTGTCTATAAACACAGCAAGGCATATTGCAAATGATTGCACTGAATAACAACTCGGATAAATCGAGAATTATTTAGGTACATCACGTGTACCAACACTGTGTTGGACAAACGTCGCAGTATCAAGCAGCGAAAGTGGCTTATATTCTCGCTCTGGTGCAGAGCGATTGATAACAGTTGAAACTAATCAACTATGATATTTCTAACTTAGAGGTTAGACATGAGAAATTAAGAGAAAATCCTTGTTTGACAACCACATCGGTATGACGAGCAAACCTTGGTTTTTTCCCTCGCTCTTGTGCAGAGCGATAGATATGCGTGAAAACTAATTCACTATAATGTATCTAATCCGTTAGGATTCCTTCGACATCAGTCGAGTGGCTCTCCGTTGGAGAGACTTATTCTCGCTCTTGTGCAGAGCGGTTCATACGAGTGAAACTAGTTCACAATGATATTTCTAACTTATAATTAGACATGATTAATAAACACAAAGAAAATCCCTGTTTGGAAACCCCATCGGTATGACAAGCAAACCTTGGTTGTTCCCCTCGCTCTTGTGCAAAGCGGTTGATATAAGTGAGATTATTTCACAATGATATTTCTAACTTATAATTAGACATGATTAATAAACACAGAGAAAATCCCTGTTCAGAATCCCCATTGGTTTTACAAGCAACCTTTGTTCCCCTCGCTCTTGTGCAGAGCGGTTGATATGAGTGAGACTAATTCACTATAATGTACTTAATCCGTTAGGATTCTATCGAAACTTAGTCGAGTCGCTCTCCATTGGAGAAACTGAAGGAGAAACATTGATTCATGCAGGTTCTATCACTAGATGTATCTTCTATAAATCAATAATCTAAATCCGTTTGGATTCTATCGACAATCAGTCGAGTGAATCTCCGCTGGAGAGACTGATAGCAAAACATTTCTGTATGCCATTTCTATGACTAGTTTTATATTCTCCAGATCATTATTCCAAATCCGTTCGGATTCTATCGACCATCAGTCGAGTGGCTCTCCGCTGGAGAGACTTATTCTCGCTCTTGTGGAGAGCGGTTGATATAAGTAAAATTACTTCACTATAATATTTCTAACTAATGATTAAACATGTTTAATGAATACAGAGAAAATCCCTGTTCAGAATCCCCATTCATTTTGCAAGCAACCTTTGTTCCCCTCGCTCCTGTGCAAAGCGGTTGATATAAGTGAAAACTAATTCACTATGATGTACTCAATCCGTTAGGATTCCTTCGACAATCAGTCGAGTCGCTCTCGATTAGAGAGACAAAGAAAAACATTTCTTCATGCAGGTTCTACGACTAGATATATTTTCTATAAATCAATATTCTAAATCCGTTTGGATTCTATCGACAAATAGTCGAGTGGCTCTCCTATTGGAAAGACAGAGAAAAAACATTTCTCTTCAAAGTTCTTATGACTAGATATATTTTCTATGAATCAATATTCTAAATCTTTTTGGATTTCATCGACAATCAGTCGATTGATTGATTGATTGATTGATTGATTGATACAGGTTTATTTAGCCTTCTCGGCTATTATATAGTGATATACATTATTTGGTAGTTTCTCTAGACATCTATATTTTTCTTATCCTAATAATATAATATTCTATCATACAATATTTGTCAAATAATTTCTCTTTTATACATAAGTAAATAGAATAAATTATCTTTTTCCTCATATATGTCGAGTCTCTCTCCATTGCAGAGACTGAGAGAAAACATTTCTCAATGTAGTTTGCATAAAATGACAACTCAAACGATTCGAGTATTATGAACTCACATCCTGTGGACCAACACTGTGTCCGCCAAACGTCGCAGTATCTAGCAGCCGAATTGGCTGATTCTCGCTCTTGTGAAAAGCGGTTGATGAGAGTAAAACTATTTCACAACGACATTTCTAAGACATAAAAACAGACAGGAATTATGAATACAAAGAAAATCCCTGTTCAGAATACCCATTGGTTTTACAAGCAACCTTCGTTTCCCTTGCTCTTGTGCAGAGCGGTTGATATAAGTCAGACTAGTTCACTATAATTATTGATATTAAATCATTTAGAGTTATCAATAATATACTTGGCTGTAGTTTAATTAATTAACGGGATGTGATAGGCACAGGTCGATAAAGTGAGGGGTGTTGTTATCAATTTTTTTTTGTTTTACTCGGTATTTCGCGACGAAGGCACAGAATGGATTGTCGCAAAAGCATTACACGTATTATATGGTAAAGTATTGCCGTAGACGATCGAACGTATTGAAATCGAAAAATAGTTTGTTTCCGTAAATTGCGATCTGTAAAATAGGGTAAAAAAACGGCCGCTCGGGGCTCGATTCTCATATGCTGACCTTACTATTCAAGTTCGCGCGGTATTCAGCACTGAAATGTATAGCTGCGTCAATTCTACGACCTCACACAAAGCGAACTTGAATGATAAGGTCAGTATATGAGATTCGAGCCTCGAGTGGCCATTTTTTTACCCTATTTCACAGATCATAATTTACGAAAACAAACTATTTTCGGATTTCAATACGTTTATTCGTCTACGGCAATACTTTACCATATAATACGTAGGATGCGTTTGCAAAAATCCATTCTGTGCCTTCGTCGCGAAATGCCGAGTGAAACAAAAAAAAAATGGTGAGAACACCCCCTACTTTATCGACCTCTGAAGAACTATCTTCTAAAGCTTCATGTTCTGAAGATTACATAGAACAACTAACTATCTGTTTATAAAACAGTAGACTTATATATCCATAATTCAAATATTTCATATATCGTCGGCTGGGAGGAAGAAGGTGCTATCTCAGCTTCGGCGTGAAGAAGGTGCTATCTCAGCTTCGCCGTGAAAAAGGTGCTATCTCAGATTTGATTTGAAGAAAGTGCTATCTCAGCTTCGCCGTGAAAATGGTGCTATTTCAGATTTGGTTCGAAAAATGGTGAGAACACCCCCTACTTTATCGACCTCTGAAGAACTATCTTCTAAAGCTCCATGTTCTAAAGATTACATAAAACAACTAACTACCTGTTTATAAAACAGTAGACTTATATATCCATAATTCAAATATTGCATATATCGTCGGCTGGGAGGAAGAAGGTGCTATCTCAGCTTCGGCGTGAAGAAGGTGCTATCTCAGCTTCGCCGTGAAAAAGGTGCTATCTCAGATTTGATTTGACGAAAGTGCTATCTCAGCTTCGCCGTGAAAATGGTGCTATTTCAGATTTGATTTGATGAAGGTGCTATCTCAGCTTCGCCGTGAAAGAGGTGCTATCTCAGATTTGATTTGAAGAAGGTGCTATCTCAGATTTGATTCGAAGAAGGTGCTATCTCAGATTTGAATTGAAGAAGGTGACATTCCGGAAGCAATTTTTTTTCTTCATAATTTTAAGTTGGCAACACGCGCGGGAAATATGAATTATCAGTTTAATCACACGAAAGAATCCCTTTCGAATAACTATTTATTTTATTTTGTGTAATAATTACATTTTCATTCCTCGACTAACTTATACGATGGAATGATGGAAATGTTAGTATCATATCACACACGATTTAGGATGTTGTAGCAAATTATGACTTGATTCCAAGTACTGAACGTTATGTGCATATTAATCTCTAGTGATGAAACTACGTCCACATCAAAAGGACTTCACTTATCGCGGTAAGATCTATCTTTCAAAGACCATAAACATTTAAACGATGCGATTTGCAATGGGATTGAGTTTAGGATTAAAGGGAAAACCATTTTTACTTGTATCTCTATAAGCTTTCAATAACAGAAAAAGAATATGTTTTCTTCAAACTTTTTATTCTTATAAACATAAATTTTAAACATAACATTGGCTTATCATATAATGAAATTTCAGTCAGCTGCATTCGGAAATGAATCAGATTTCACGATATTGTACTTTTCAGGTAAGTTATAATAATCGCCGTGGTAGTACTTGTGTTAGTATTGCATATCAGTTTTTTACGTGATTATCGATAATTAAACGATTTTCATATCACATTGTTTATCTATAGTCAATATATAACGTGAATATTTATATTATCGATACACAGGGAATAAATAAAAATTCATATCATAAGTTATGTATAAGAGGAGGAAAGTGGAACTTTTTTTAGGCTATTACTTCATTCATCACGGTGTCGAAATGTACTATTATTATCATCAAGGCGATCTATCTACATTCGTTGATTCCTCAATCCATCAAATTCAAATAAAAGTGATGAAATTCTTCGGGAATCAAATTATTATCCATGAGATATTTAAGATCTTTTTGTTTTTCTTTGTCTAAAGATAATTTCGTTGAATAACAGTTCGTGAAGTGTTGTACATCCTTCGTACTCATGGTAACTGGCTTGATCTCCTCTTCATAATTGTATCGAAATGTAACTTTTTCAGTTGGATCGATCTTCACCTCGCTTATTTGAGAAATTTTTTTATTTCCCCAAAATTTTTTGTCAGCAAGTTCAGAGAACTCAAAAATTTCGTCTGGCCTGATTTGGTGGACCACGTACTTTGGCTCATTGATCTTAGCCTCTCTTATAATGTCACACCACTCATCCTGAGTGAACACAGATCGAAACCTAGCCGCGGTTTCGATTGTAGCATGCATCGAGTCGCCGCTGGTTTGTGTATGTCCTTTTACTGAATACCTATAACAAAATATTGTTGATATTACATTACTCGCGTAATTATCCTAAAATATCGCGTTCTGAAAATCAATTGCGAGTAAGCTATTCAAATCTCTCGAGGCGTTTTTCGATTGGAATATGACGTAATGAATACAATCATTTTTCTATCAAATTACTGATGATCAGGAGAGATTTCGGCGCGAATGGGAAAACCACGAGCCGGTTTTGCGTCACCTTTATTTTGTCTGAAATGTGTTTTGCATTTATACAAAAAGTCACCAATGACTTTAAAAAGTTTACGACATACTACATCAGAATTATAAATGATTTCAGAATAAACGGGATTCAAAAATCGTTTCTGTTTCGTTCTTATATCATTCACACAGGAATCCTCTTTAATCGAACGAGAATTGGGTAATTCACTACACTAACACTACGCAGTATCTTTTATTCATTCAAAAGTTTATATCATTATCTAGTATACTGCAGTATTATAGTATTGTCATCAGAAGGCTGATCGAAGTATAATGCACCATTTACCTGTGTATAATAGTGACGCCGAAATCATTAGCAGCTTTCACATACATGGAGTACAAGATTTGGTTGCGGTTTTGTCCCCCGCAGTTGTCGCTGTAAAACCTAATTTCCTTTATGCCCAGCTCCTTTTTTGCTAATATATATTTCCAGAGGCAGCTACTAATTTCGTTAGCTCCTCTTTTCGCTATTGTCTCATTTCAAATGAAACATTCACCTTCTCTCGTTGCCAAATTGAAAATAGTGAAGTTGAAAACTGAAACTTTTCGCTTGTAATACATGACGGAAATCTCGCTTCTTGGAGTGGATAACACTTTCTGCAAGTCAAACGAGGCACATAAAATAGATTGTTCAGCTTCTGCTGCTTCTCGGTCCGCTTGCATCAATTCTCGTGCCGTAATTTTATTCTCCACATGTACGTTATGTGCATCTTGGATACTTTGCTGTTGCTTAGTTTCCTCCGTCAAATGATCGTAGGCGGCGCACACGTCACACAAATCTTTCTTGGGCCGATGAAAGGATAAATTGTATTCGTTATTAAAAATGTGTCGATAACGGAATTCGGTAACAACCAGGTTTTCGTATTCCTCTGCCATCCATTCTCTATATAGCGCAAACATTTTATTGATAGTCAGTCGTTCATCCAGATACTCTCTTTGAGTACTCGATCTGCAATAATGCGATTCCACTTTTTCGACTGACTCGATATGTTCGCGAACGAGATTCGTAGCTTGATCTGAAATTCGTTTCGGTTTGTGCGAATGCTTGCCTCGCATATCAGGTCCAATCACCTGGCCACTGATTGAAGTTTTTTTTTTTTTTTTAATCGTTTCCATTACCTTCGCTGAAATATCTACATGAACAAAAATTACATAATTTTTTCAACTACAATATTAGGATGAAAAATCAGTCAACAGGTTTGTAGACATTTTTATGTTCATGCTTACCAAACGTATCCAAAAACATTTTTCGGCAAACTCTAACTTCTTTCGTAGGCAAAACGAAAGAATAATGCCTTGATACCGTTTTTCGACTGTGAGCACCATCATTTGAGGTAGAGGTACCGATCATTTTATCGAGATAATCCCACCGCCGTGTGTGATCGCCTAATTTAATATATTCTTCGAATAATGTTTGGCGTTCCTTGTGGGTGATTCTCCTACTGCACCGAAAACGACATGAACTACATCCTGGGCCCATCATTCTTTTTCGAATGGGACCTCCATCTTTCGAACTTCCTGCATGGCCCAGTTCGCGTGCCTTTTTAGCGGAATTTGTTTTCCATTCTGTAGGATTTCTTTTACGTTTTCGCGTCAAGATTTTAATAGTACTGCTCGAGGTCTCGCCTTCGTTTACTGTTGCAGAATTTGTTGGTGCTTTACTCTGCTGTAAATGATTGCCGTCATCTGTAATTTGTCGATAAATACATAATCAAAAAAATACCATTACTGTGCAGTGAATAATGTGAAATAAAAATGTAAAATAAAAGTATTTTTTTTTAGATAATGAGTCGTGTTGACGTGGCCGAGAGTCGGATCGGCAATTGTTTCAGATATTTAACCATGATTGAATCTTCTTCTTCGTAGCATTTACGCATTCGTGGTTTTTACTCCATATAATTTCATTATTATCAATATACAATAATTATTATATAGTTCTCGAAAGGTTTTGCTTTTCCTTACCAGCATTTCCTTCCCTTTGGGTACAGAAGCCTCGGAAACTGTAGGATATATCTAAATAGACCGGGGGATCGGGTACACTTGTATTATTATCATCCGGCTCTGCATCTGATAATTCCATATCTCCGTCACAAAAATGGTTTCTCAGTTTCACACGCTTTGGATACTCGTTTTTTCAATCTGCTGAATAAGCAGCACAAAAAACTCGCGTGTCACTCACTAATCAAAACGTTGGCAGACGTTGATCTGAAGTATCTTCCGGCGATAAGCTTTTACACGGAATTGCGGGCAGGTGGGGAGGTAAACAAAAACAACGTCCTCCACAGATGAAAACACTTGATAACACCATGGAAACCATAAACAGTGGAATGGATTTGATTTCTGAATACTATAAAGCTGGTTAAGCCTTAGGTATAATATTAATTGTATTTATTAAGGGGGTATCCCCACCTTTAAATGGGTTAACATTCTGAGAAAGAGATTGATATTTTACAGCGAATTTGAGAGTCTGATTAAATCCAAAAAAATCATGAAGTTTGTGGAGGGTTTGACCCTCATTATCCATACTTAACATTGAATATTACTTTGAGTCTAATAGTAGTTGCGCTGAATATAGAAAAATACAAAGTTACTCGGTTGTCGCAAGGAATCAGTAGCACCATTGGATCGATTCTGGAATTTTTAGTCTTCAATTGTTCAGAAGAGATGCCTCTATCATATGAACATAGAACTTTTTGATAAAACTATTTTTGGTTGAGTTAATAGAAAAAGTAGAGAGAAAAAATTAAAGAATTAGAAAAATCTCAGTAAAAACCAAGCGACTCAGGCAATTTTCGCGATATCAAAAAGTTCTATGTTCATATGATAGAGGCATCTCTTCTGAACAATTGAAGACTAAAAATTCCAGAATCGATCCAATGGTGCTACTGATTCCTTGCGACAACCGAGTAACTTTGTATTTTTCTATATTCAGCGCAACTACTATTAGACTCAAAGTAATATTCAATGTTAAGTATGGATAATGAGGGTCAAACCCTCCACAAACTTCATGATTTTTTTGGATTTAATCAGACTCTCAAATTCGCTGTAAAATATCAATCTCTTTCTCAGAATGTTAACCCATTTAAAGGTGGGGATACCCCCTTAATAAATACAATTAATATTATACCTAAGGCTTAACCAGCTTTATAGTATTCAGAAATCAAATCCATTCCACTGTTTATGGTTTCCATGGTGTTATCAAGTGTTTTCATCTGTGGAGGACGTTGTTTTTGTTTACCTCCCCACCTGCCCGCAATTCCGTGTAAAAGCTTATCGCCGGAAGATACTTCAGATCAACGTCTGCCAACGTTTTGATTAGTGAGTGACACGCGAGTTTTTTGTGCTGCTTATTCAGCAGATTGAAAAAACGAGTATCCAAAGCGTGTGAAACTGAGAAACCATTTTTGTGACGGAGATATGGAATTATCAGATGCAGAGCCGGATGATAATAATACAAGTGTACCCGATCCCCCGGTCTATTTAGATATATCCTACAGTTTCCGAGGCTTCTGTACCCAAAGGGAAGGAAATGCTGGTAAGGAAAAGCAAAACCTTTCGAGAACTATATAATAATTATTGTATATTGATAATAATGAAATTATATGGAGTAAAAACCACGAATGCGTAAATGCTACGAAGAAGAAGATTCAATCATGGTTAAATATCTGAAACAATTGCCGATCCGACTCTCGGCCACGTCAACACGACTCATTATCTAAAAAAAAATACTTTTATTTTACATTTTTATTTCACATTATTCACTGCACAGTAATGGTATTTTTTTGATTATGTATTTATCGACAAATTACAGATGACGGCAATCATTTACAGCAGAGTAAAGCACCAACAAATTCTGCAACAGTAAACGAAGGCGAGACCTCGAGCAGTACTATTAAAATCTTGACGCGAAAACGTAAAAGAAATCCTACAGAATGGAAAACAAATTCCGCTAAAAAGGCACGCGAACTGGGCCATGCAGGAAGTTCGAAAGATGGAGGTCCCATTCGAAAAAGAATGATGGGCCCAGGATGTAGTTCATGTCGTTTTCGGTGCAGTAGGAGAATCACCCACAAGGAACGCCAAACATTATTCGAAGAATATATTAAATTAGGCGATCACACACGGCGGTGGGATTATCTCGATAAAATGATCGGTACCTCTACCTCAAATGATGGTGCTCACAGTCGAAAAACGGTATCAAGGCATTATTCTTTCGTTTTGCCTACGAAAGAAGTTAGAGTTTGCCGAAAAATGTTTTTGGATACGTTTGGTAAGCATGAACATAAAAATGTCTACAAACCTGTTGACTGATTTTTCATCCTAATATTGTAGTTGAAAAAATTATGTAATTTTTGTTCATGTAGATATTTCAGCGAAGGTAATGGAAACGATTAAAAAAAAAAAAAAAACTTCAATCAGTGGCCAGGTGATTGGACCTGATATGCGAGGCAAGCATTCGCACAAACCGAAACGAATTTCAGATCAAGCTACGAATCTCGTTCGCGAACATATCGAGTCAGTCGAAAAAGTGGAATCGCATTATTGCAGATCGAGTACTCAAAGAGAGTATCTGGATGAACGACTGACTATCAATAAAATGTTTGCGCTATATAGAGAATGGATGGCAGAGGAATACGAAAACCTGGTTGTTACCGAATTCCGTTATCGACACATTTTTAATAACGAATACAATTTATCCTTTCATCGGCCCAAGAAAGATTTGTGTGACGTGTGCGCCGCCTACGATCATTTGACGGAGGAAACTAAGCAACAGCAAAGTATCCAAGATGCACATAACGTACATGTGGAGAATAAAATTACGGCACGAGAATTGATGCAAGCGGACCGAGAAGCAGCAGAAGCTGAACAATCTATTTTATGTGCCTCGTTTGACTTGCAGAAAGTGTTATCCACTCCAAGAAGCGAGATTTCCGTCATGTATTACAAGCGAAAAGTTTCAGTTTTCAACTTCACTATTTTCAATTTGGCAACGAGAGAAGGTGAATGTTTCATTTGAAATGAGACAATAGCGAAAAGAGGAGCTAACGAAATTAGTAGCTGCCTCTGGAAATATATATTAGCAAAAAAGGAGCTGGGCATAAAGGAAATTAGGTTTTACAGCGACAACTGCGGGGGACAAAACCGCAACCAAATCTTGTACTCCATGTATGTGAAAGCTGCTAATGATTTCGGCGTCACTATTATACACAGGTAAATGGTGCATTATACTTCGATCAGCCTTCTGATGACAATACTATAATACTGCAGTATACTAGATAATGATATAAACTTTTGAATGAATAAAAGATACTGCGTAGTGTTAGTGTAGTGAATTACCCAATTCTCGTTCGATTAAAGAGGATTCCTGTGTGAATGATATAAGAACGAAACAGAAACGATTTTTGAATCCCGTTTATTCTGAAATCATTTATAATTCTGATGTAGTATGTCGTAAACTTTTTAAAGTCATTGGTGACTTTTTGTATAAATGCAAAACACATTTCAGACAAAATAAAGGTGACGCAAAACCGGCTCGTGGTTTTCCCATTCGCGCCGAAATCTCTCCTGATCATCAGTAATTTGATAGAAAAATGATTGTATTCATTACGTCATATTCCAATCGAAAAACGCCTCGAGAGATTTGAATAGCTTACTCGCAATTGATTTTCAGAACGCGATATTTTAGGATAATTACGCGAGTAATGTAATATCAACAATATTTTGTTATAGGTATTCAGTAAAAGGACATACACAAACCAGCGGCGACTCGATGCATGCTACAATCGAAACCGCGGCTAGGTTTCGATCTGTGTTCACTCAGGATGAGTGGTGTGACATTATAAGAGAGGCTAAGATCAATGAGCCAAAGTACGTGGTCCACCAAATCAGGCCAGACGAAATTTTTGAGTTCTCTGAACTTGCTGACAAAAAATTTTGGGGAAATAAAAAAATTTCTCAAATAAGCGAGGTGAAGATCGATCCAACTGAAAAAGTTACATTTCGATACAATTATGAAGAGGAGATCAAGCCAGTTACCATGAGTACGAAGGATGTACAACACTTCACGAACTGTTATTCAACGAAATTATCTTTAGACAAAGAAAAACAAAAAGATCTTAAATATCTCATGGATAATAATTTGATTCCCGAAGAATTTCATCACTTTTATTTGAATTTGATGGATTGAGGAATCAACGAATGTAGATAGATCGCCTTGATGATAATAATAGTACATTTCGACACCGTGATGAATGAAGTAATAGCCTAAAAAAAGTTCCACTTTCCTCCTCTTATACATAACTTATGATATGAATTTTTATTTATTCCCTGTGTATCGATAATATAAATATTCACGTTATATATTGACTATAGATAAACAATGTGATATGAAAATCGTTTAATTATCGATAATCACGTAAAAAACTGATATGCAATACTAACACAAGTACTACCACGGCGATTATTATAACTTACCTGAAAAGTACAATATCGTGAAATCTGATTCATTTCCGAATGCAGCTGACTGAAATTTCATTATATGATAAGCCAATGTTATGTTTAAAATTTATGTTTATAAGAATAAAAAGTTTGAAGAAAACATATTCTTTTTCTGTTATTGAAAGCTTATAGAGATACAAGTAAAAATGGTTTTCCCTTTAATCCTAAACTCAATCCCATTGCAAATCGCATCGTTTAAATGTTTATGGTCTTTGAAAGATAGATCTTACCGCGATAAGTGAAGTCCTTTTGATGTGGACGTAGTTTCATCACTAGAGATTAATATGCACATAACGTTCAGTACTTGGAATCAAGTCATAATTTGCTACAACATCCTAAATCGTGTGTGATATGATACTAACATTTCCATCATTCCATCGTATAAGTTAGTCGAGGAATGAAAATGTAATTATTACACAAAATAAAATAAATAGTTATTCGAAAGGGATTCTTTCGTGTGATTAAACTGATAATTCATATTTCCCGCGCGTGTTGCCAACTTAAAATTATGAAGAAAAAAAATTGCTTCCGGAATGTCACCTTCTTCAATTCAAATCTGAG